>CAVLJG010000005.1:113407272-114607272 GCA_963669975.1 Acanthoscelides obtectus
AGTCTACACATCTTTTAATTTTAGAACAGACCGATGGTAAATGAGCGTTAAAACATTCTTGTCCATAAAAGCTTCTATTACATTCTTTGCATTCGATGTGCTTCGTTTTCAGGCAGGCCGGAGATCTTTTACAAGCATAACATTGTTTATCACATCTATGAATTTGTTTATTATTATACGGAATGTGGCAGTTCTCACAAAAATAGCTGCAGCAAAAAGCAGCAGTGAGGGATGTTATGACGCTGTAGTGCCCCTCGTGATAGATTAGGTTAAGCGTCGGACCAGTGGACACGCCTTCAAAAATGACGTCACGACCTTTGCACCCAAACTTGTATACAACAATTTTGTAGTTTTGCAGATATAGTTGTAGCTTTTGAAGTTCAGGTATTCCACACCCCTCCTCAGGGATAACAATATCAGCCTTTTCCACAAGTTGTACAGCTCTTTGTCCTTGTATTTTTCCTCGATCGAGGCGGATTCTGCTATAATCTTTGTCTTTGTTCAAATGGGCCATGGCGATGACAAGGGCTCGTGGGAGACACAAATTATCGGTGTTTTTAACGGTGATAATACCTCTTCTTTTGGCGCATTCCTCATCAAAAGTATTGAAATTCTGACATCTACCACGACCAGCAGGCAACCTTATGGACGTAACTCCCAAGCAAAAAGTTTCGGTATTCAACCCCACAGAATTTGACTGATAGATGGAAGATATCTTCTCCCATATGTCCTCATTTGAAACGTCGGAAAACGATTTAAAAGCTATCCACCCTTGACCGCGGGTAAAGTCTTTGGAACAGAAAGTGAATCCAACTTGATCACTGGGCTGGAGATGTTCAGTTCCTTTGGCTACTATTTCCTCCAGAGCGTCTTTGATCCATCCCACAGGCTCGACGTCTTTAGGGATAGGTCGTATTTTAAATTCCACTTCTCGCCCATATAGATTAAATTTTTTAATCTTCTTAATAGAATCCTTAACGACGAAGAATTTTTCCATTTTTTTAAAAACTAAAACGTTAACTAGCGACTAAATCTGAACTGAGCACGTCTGTTCGCTGTAGATAACTGACAAGATAATTTGCGGTGATTCATAGGTATTTATAATCTCAATTTTACCCCCACCACTTTTTAACTGACCACAGTGTTTCAAGGTCACCGCTGGCCGGTATTAACTCGTTGACAGCCTGCGCTCCCTGCCCATTCACCCATGCTTGACAGCCCCGCCCGGTACTTCTTGCATATCACCGCTACGACTACACCGGCGCTGAACCTAACCTCATTTGCGACGTAGGTGATTGCCTTGTTGGAATCTATTAGATACACAATATAGACTGTACTATGTTTTCAATATTGTATCAATGTTAAAAATTAACTAACTGTATGCACCACATATGAGCAATTCCATTTTTATATGCACACTGAATATGACGTGTTGACTATTGAGATCATCCTATACGCATTGTTCTCCGCGAATTTTATACGTTTTTCCATTTAAACTGAATCCGCAGAATTGCATCTATAATTACCGTTATTCATCGGCTTTTATCGATCTATATGCAAATATTTACCGCAAAACATGAAATGAGTCACATCACTTACGCATAGACGTTATACTACACCTTACTATCGTCGGCTGTCTGAATCACTTCCGGTCGGGTGCGGCATCTAGCGGGGCCCGCCAATCAACATATACCATCAACCCGTTCAAATTTCCCGCCGTCTGATCCGCCAATCAGAGCACGCGGTGAATCTAGCGGTTCCCGCCAATCAACATATACCATCAACCCCGTTCAAATTTCCCGCCGTCTAATCCGCCAATCAGAGCATGCGGTGGGCGTGGCCTAAGTGGAAGTGGTGGGGGGTGTCCAAAGTAGCCCATATTCTACTTCCGTCATCTTTTGCTACATCAAAAACAATTTTTGCCAATTTATGATCTGAAAATCCACAACAAATGTGAACAAACAACACAATCTGCATTTCTGGGTCTTAAAACATCGATATTTGTAAAAGTATCCGCATCCACCTATTATTCATCGTCTATACTCTGGGCGCTGAAGAAAGACATTAAACGTAAACAGTGATCAGCACGTGAACAGATCCCTCGAAAGCATCCACGGATATACTCCAGTCACTTTAGGTCTAAACATCCTCGGCAGTGTATTTCTAGTGAATCCACAGAGCCTTTTTCGTGTCATCTTGAGACTAGAAAAAGGATGACTGTTAAAATAAGTTACCTTGATCTTTCATGAGCTCCCAGTACAAAACATCATCGATATATTTTTGATGTAGGAACAACAAATTGGTTTAGAAAACATCCACTTTGAACCTAAATTGACTGGAGTAACATCGATCTACAGACAAATTCAAGGTAACTAGCAGTCGTCGGCGCTCTACGAATCTGCACAGGTTTGGACTTGTAAACGTGATTGTAGATGACACGACAGGCATCTAACAGTTAATTCACGCACAGGATTGCATTGCATACGCATTACGCATTCAGTAGCGTATACTCGTTTTTCGCGAGTGGAACGTTTTGTTTATATATTGCCTAAGATACGATGTCTGACACAGATACAGCCGACGCAGTGGTTGACATCAGCGCAACCCCACCCAAAAAAAGGGCTAAGAAGCTACATTTAAGTGCAGATGAAAAACAAATAATATTAAATATATACAAAAACCAAATTCAAGAAAAACCCGATTTGGTCGTGGACGAAGTTATATGTAAGGTAGCACATATTTCTGGAGTATGTCGGTCCAGTGTTTATAGGATCATTAAGGAATATAGGAGCACTCACTTACTTTCTGCGCCAAAACCGTATCCTGCAAGAAAAAGGATAACGGACGGAGTAGATGACTTTGACAGAACTGCCATCAGGAGGAAAGTGCATAATTTTTTCTTCCGAAATGAGATACCTACAGTAGATAAGATATTATGATTAGTTAATGCTGATGAGGATCTTCCATCATTTAAAAGAACCACATTCCGAAAACTTTTGAAGGAACTTAATTTTCGATTCTTGAAACGGGGAAGAAACAGTATGTTAATAGAGAAAGAAGAAATTGTTGTGTGGAGAAGGGAATACCTTAGGAAGATTCGGAAGTTTCGCGATGAAAAAAGAAAAATTTACTATTTGGACGAAACGTGGGTGAATGCTGGACATACTCAAGCGAAAGTTTGGGTCGACAAATCAGTAACATCATCAAGGCAGGCTTTTCTAGACGGTCTTTCGGCTGGATTGAAAAATCCTGCAGGTAAGCTCCTTCATCTATCCGGCAATTTAATTTTGATAAATTCGGGCAAATAATATGCTGTGATAGCAGATAATGTGTGATATTCTCCAAAAATGGTGCATTCGCAGTGTAGTCATTAGGAAAAAAACTTCGACCCTCTTTTAAGCGTTATTTTGAAATTTATTATCATTTTTGGGTGCAGTCAATTTGCTTTGAATGGGTCTTGACAAGTTGCAAACTTCAATTTTCTACGTTTTTCAGTTTTTGATCAGCATTCCGTGACTCTTAAATTCAGCTAAATGAACTCAATTGCCTCATTCCTTCAAATTTAATCAATCCATAGTGTAAGGAATAATTTATTTCCAGGAAAAGGCAAACGGCTGATCATTTGTTACGTAGGTAGTGAAGACGGCTTTGTTCCCGAAGCACTGTGGGCCTTTGAATCAAAAAAGACAGGGGACTATCATGAGGAGATGGACGGCAATTCCTTTGAAAATTGGTTCTCCAAAATGTTACTAAAGCTGGAGAATAACGCTGTTATTGTACTGGATAGTGCCCCGTACCATTCTAGAAAAATAGAAAAAATTCCCACAATGGCAACTAAAAAAGCAAACATACAACAATGGTTGGCCTCAAAACAGATCAATTTTGATGAAACAATGGTCAAGGGTGAATTGATAAGTATAGTCAATAGACATAAATACAAATACGATTTTAAAATGATCGACGAAATGGCCAAAAAACAAAATAAAACTGTCTTGAGACTGCCACCCTACCATTGTGAGCTGAACCCTATTGAGCTGATTTGGGCCAACATAAAGCAATACGTGGCGTCGAATAATAATACTTATAAATTTTCTGATGTTAAAAATCTCTTTCACATCGCAGTCAATAAGAGTTACGGCAGAGGAATGGAAAAACTGTATCCGCCACGTTCGGGAGAAGGTTGAGGTCAAAATGTGGGATTTGGACAATGTCATCGATACCCAAATTGAACCTGTAATAATTCATTTAAACGATTCAGAAGATTCAAGTTCCTCTTCTGAATGAGTGCGCGCAGCTTACTTACTAATAACTAAAAAGTGTAGTTAACTCATTTGTGAATCTCTAACTGAAATTTACTGTAAAAGATAATAATTATCTTGTATGAAATTTTTGATGACTACCCATAATATCTTGATGCGGTCCTGTAATGTCTCCTGCGCCTAAACACTCACTCACGAGCAATATGCGTGTATTTGTTTGGGTTTAGCGCCTAGAGAATAGATATTATAAGTCAGAATCAAGAATACTTATTTATGAAGATATATCTCCAACCATTGTTATATTTTCTTCTTATTTCTATTATTATAACATGCCTGGGATATCAATTGCTTTTAAAGTGATCTGCATATCTGCAGTGTTGCCGCACCAGCAGAAAAAAACGGAATCGGTAAATACTGTCCTTGAATTTGGTATAAGGAAAGTGCCTTTCCAAGATCAGTGGTAGATCAAGGACGTTTGAGTCATGAAACACGTCTGATATTGTATTGGGCGCGCACACAACATGTTTTTGAGCGCATAGTTCTATATTACAACTTCAACAATGCGCATACTGGTTGCTCTTTCAAAGTACTTTGCAACCATTCTGGAAACTCGTTTTTCGATTCTTGCTTATAGGATTGTGAATATTTTGCAAAATCGTGGAGAATGATATCGGTAAATATTACCCTTTGGGTAAAAATATCGAAAAATCCGGTTCAAGTCCATGCATAGACAATCTGAAATTTGCAATATAAATTTATAATTCCAAATTCTAAGCATATCCGTTCACATTGCTCAATATTTTATTTGAAGCTTTTATTTGTCATAAGATTTTAGCAAAATGTAAGATAGTAAAGGCAACATCGCACCCTGCAGCCCAGTTGACAGGATTAGGGATATTTAGATCCACGAAAAGTATCGATATGTATCGATCCTTATCGTTTTAGGAAGTATCGATACTTTAAAATATTGGAATAAAATTATCGATATCCAGCGGAAGGAGACAAAGAAGAAAAGTAATCTGGAGTTAGTCCCTCTTTCTGACACAGTCCGGATCGATACTCGTGAAATTGTATCGATACATCCAAGTATCATAATTAAAAAGTCGGTCCAAAATATCGGGTATGGGAAGCAAACGTATCGATACTTCAAAATATATGATCGTATCGAACATCCCTACTGTCAAGATGTATAACCCGAGGTACCGACGGAGCTATTTTGGGGCGTCATCGATATAAATTTAAATTTTCATCTGCATTTTTTCAAGTGATGTGCAACTATTTTGGGAAAAATTCCACGTATAGTCTTCTAAAGCATAGTAGAGTATATCTCAACAGTTGGAGGAGCTGACTCCACTGGGAGCAAGGGCTGACGGATCCCACACATGTGTCACTCGTTGGAGAGTTTTGAAATGTAGTAATCAACTGTTATTCAAATAATATTCTAATATATACGTAAATATAACCTAGAATGTGCACTCAGTGAAACAAGGAAGTTATTGCAAATTGTCAGTATGTCGGAAATCTAAAGCAGGACATACAAGTACATGTACGTTAACGGGGAAGAGGCCATAAACACGCAATACAATTGTAGGGACGACTGACGATACGGGCCTAAAGTACATCAGTTTCTGGACACCCATTCTCCGAATCAGGTGAGGCCCCATCGAATGGCCACCGAGATCTCCGGCCTCAGTCCTTTAGATTACTTTCTTTGGGGGCAGTGGAAAAGTAAAATTCGTCAGCGGATTGCGGTTGAATGTACCTCTTTATAGCAAATTAATTTTCACTTTAACTTTAATGTGCGTGTAAGCAGTAGGTTGTTTTTTGTTTCTTTAATACTCGGATACTTGTTTTCAATTTTAAGGTAAAGACTTGTTACTATGGGAACTATATTGAAATTAAAGGCGTCCTGTAGAAACACAGGTTTTCAGAAATCGAACTTTATTCTCTACGGTACAGAAGTGCAATGGTACCGACGCAGCGGTTCACAATCATTTTTTAAAGACACCTAAAAATAATATTTGCGTATACAGATAACAACATAAACATTAGGAACGCACAGTATGTTTACAATATCTGAAGGGCAATATAAACACAAATCATTTCTCGAATGAACATCTAAACACTCGAAAGGGGCTATCTCCTATGTAAAATATGGTTTCGTAGTACCTCTCTTCACAAAAAACGATTTTTCCAGGATCGGAACTTTTTAACATTAAATTTTCTTTATACTTCATATAATACTATGGCTATTTTAACAAAAATCGCTAATAGCGTGAGCGTAATGACTGAAATGTAGATCATTTAATTCATGGTGTAAAACACTAACATTTTCATTTCCATATTTTGAAAGGGTTTAACAGACTTTCTGTTTGACGTGCTTCTAAATGTAGCAAAGAACATTAATTTATTGGTAGAGACCTTATAGTAAACGTTAAATACTTAAATAGGGAGCCGTCTTGACAGAACGTCTGGCCTTGATCTTTGGGATGCAATTTGTGCTACAGGATGCACTTTTGTGGCTTAAATGATGCGACTTTTCAATATGAAAACTTTGATTACGAATATAAATTCCTTCGATTTGATACGTAATATTGCCGAAAGTACGTAAGTTTATGGATTCTGTAATTAACGTTTTCTTATAGGTTTTACTCATTTCAGCATATGAGGACGATTTTCAATAAGAATTTGATTATCATGTTGTGTATAATTTTCGCGTTTCTGATACAGTGGGCGAATTTTTCCTTGGTGAGTTTGAAAAGGATGTTTAAGGTAAATGGGTCCTTCAAAAATAGGTATACGGGAAGCCATTTTATCGTTTCGTTTGACTCGAGCTCGGGTAGTCTTGCATTTAGACTTTTTGTATGCATCATTTCGTAAGTTATTAATTTCAGATGGTTTGGTAGAGTTTTCCTTTTCGGTTAGATTGAGTCCATATAAAAGGTCAAAAGGAGTCGTAGAGTGTATGGTTTGGTTGTATATTAAGGTCGCTTCAGTCATTAAGTCTAAAACAGTGTCATAAGGTTTCTTAATTTATAAAATGCGTAGTTTTTCAGCGATTGTGGAATGGGAACGCTCTATAGGAGAACGAGACGTGGGATTTGCAGTGCTTCTGATATGAAGTTTAATCTTATGTGCTGTGCAATAGTATTTCATAACCTCATTATTTAATTGGTGGTTGATTCGTTTGGGAGTACTATGATGTGAGAAATAATGTTTCAATTTCTTCAAAATTTCAATAGTATTTATTTTTACTTATTATCAAATTTTCTAGAATATCATTATAAACTCAAATAGCTTCGAGACGTTTAAGATATAAGCTTTGTTATGCAAAAGTTACTAAAACCTTCATGCAGAATCGAAAAGTTAAAAAAATGGGCTTCCACTTAAACATCTAAATTTTAAGGCAATATATTATTTCTGAATCACCGTGTATTGTACGGCTATAGATGGAAAGATGTCCCCTTATAAATCAAAATTGACTTGTCTGAGCGTTTGTCTCAAAATGTACCTGGAAGGTCACAAAAAGGGGTGCGACCTTTTCGTTGGACCACCCTGCATATATTCAAGGACACTGGGCAAAGTGCATAGTGATTTTTTTCACTGCGTGCACGGAAGAAATGTTTTGCAATTTATAGACTTAGGCCAATAGTTTATCGTGTGTGAAGCGTATTGTTGTGGTATATGGTAGACAAAAACTACAGGGTGTTCAATTAACCAGCTGCATGGCAAAGGTTTGTCGAGAAAGCAGCATTATCATTGCACAAAAGCCTTTCTGAGAAAAGACAACAGAGGAACCTTCTGGCAATATTCAATAATGTATACGGTGTTACGTTGTTGAGCTGTACGAGTATACTGACGAAATATTTTTAATGGAACGCCCTATATACTGTGTTCTTTCACGGTATGCACGAATAAGGTGTATTGGGATTTGTATTCGTATGCCTGTTGTTTATCGTGTGTGGACCGCATTTTTCTGGTATATGGAAGATAAAATTTACAGCATTATAACCGCGCAAAAGTCTTTCGAGGAAAAGGCAATAGATAGATTATCATACGGAAGAACGTTCGGACAGTATTTCCAATGGAACGCCTCATACAGCATTACCTTAACTTTTCACGTGCGCCTTGATCATAATTGCTCTTGTTATGCTTAATTTGATTTTATTTCAGTTTGCGGACTTCGCAGTAATATTCAGTTTTTGTCAATCCTTGGTTCGCTACTACATTTTCTTTCGTTGTGGGGTGAGTTTTTCTTTCCTTTTCGCTTCTATGACTACCCTCATGTTTCGCATTTCCTTTCCTTGATATCACATACCGTTTTGGTACCGAAAGTGAATATGTATAATACAGGGAAGCAGTTTCTTTTTAATTCCTTTATCTTCAGTTACTTCTGTTGTGAAAGCGTTATTTGCATTTAAATGGACCGTCCGATTTAAATTTGATTTTGAATGATCGAAGTACCCTGTATAATATGAAATACTTTTGATGTGACTCCCGATGCAGCATAAAGTGATGTGTTACTAATTACACTGATCAACAGCCAAAAAATATCCTAAATAAAATCAACAAAATATTACTATTTTTAATGTGCTAAAACCGGAATAAAACTTATTTTTTCAATATTAGTTCAAGTTTTAGAGATACGGTAATTATATGTGTTCCTGCTGTGACAGTGTTAATATACTGTAATTCACAAGAATGCACGTGCTACATTTTATATTCGGCAAGGAAAGATGATGTAATCGGCATGATTGTGTTACGTTATACATACGTGTACATTATGTTGTTTTATATTAGCCATTTTTTCCTCAGTTGGCTGACAGCGTTCATGCAAGGTGTCTCGAAAGTGTGTAAACAATCCAGATCAGTTTTGTTACGTGTGTGGTGATGTGACTTTTGCGTCTCAGAGACGGTCTATTACTCTACTAATAACAAAGGCATATCAGCTTTATTTCGGTTGTAAACTGGGTGATCAAGACAAACAGTGGGCACCCCACATCTGCTGTAACACATGTGCTTCAAGTCTGAGGAGCTGGTTAAATAGCAAAAAACGGTCTATACGCTTTGCTGTCCCAATGGTTTGGAGAGAGCCTACAAATCATATTAATGATTGTTACTTTTGCATGGTACCTTGTGTTGGACAAGCCACAGGTATGTCCAAGAAAAAAAATCGGTTATTAACTACCCAAACATACCATCTGCGATGAGACCTGTGCCTCACAGTGACGAAAATCCTATTCCAAAACTCCCAGAATGCTACACTTGCGAATCAGAAAACCAATCAGATCATGGCGATCGAGTGATTCGTCAGCAAGAAGATATGCCATCAACGTCAAGAGATCCTGATTTTATACCGAGCACGTCATGTCACCAACCGCACAAAATAACACAGTCAGAATTAAATGATCTTGTAAGAGAGACTATAACCCAGAAGAATGGAGATTGTTTATAGACAGTTCAACATTGAGTTTAAAGGCAGTGTTATTGCATATTGGAAATATTTTACCATCTCTTCCTGTAGGGTATGCAGTTCACATGAAAGAATCATATGACAATATGAAGTACTTATTGACATGCATAAAATACGATGAGCACCAATGGCATACTTGTGGCGATTTGAAAGTTGTTGCACTTTTACTTGGGCTGCAGCTAGGCTACACAAAGTTTTTCTGTTTTTGTGTGAATGGGACAGTCGGGCAAAGGCATTTCATTACACCAGATAAAACTGGCCTGTTCGTCAATTCCTAGAGCCAGGTCAAAAAAATGTACAGCATATGCCATTAGTAGATTCGAAAAAATTTTTATTACAACCACTGCATATCAAGTTGGGCCTAATGAAAAACTTTGTCAAGGCAATAGATAGAGATGGGTCAGCTTTTCAATACCTGCGTCAGAAATTTCCAACACTAAGTGAGGCAAAGGTTAAAGAAGGTATTTTTGTTGGGCCACAGATTCGAAATATTTTGAAAGATACACAGTTTGAAAATACTTTAACAGGTATTGAAAAAACTGCTTGGAATGATTTCCGTCTGGTGGTCACTAATTTCTTGGGAAATAGAAAAGCTGACAACTATAAAACCCTTGTCAAAAATATGCTGTCATCGTATCAAAAGATGGGCTGTAATATGTCTCTCAAGATACATTTCCTACACTCACACCTGGACTTTTTTCCTGACAATTTCGGAGCCGTAAGTGATGAGCACGGCGAACGTTTTCATCAGGATATTTCAACAATGGAAAAAAGGTACCAGGGAAAGTGGAATCCTTCCATGCTTGCAGACTACTGTTGGACTCTTGGTAGAGATGCTCCAGAAACGATCCATAAAAGAACAGCAAAAAGACAGCGCATATAGTGATTCTTATAAGTATACATAATCTTGTTACTTTTTTTAATATATCCTTAAAAATAAAAAGTTTTTTTTCTAAACCGCAACTATTTTTTTTATTTCTTTGTCATTTTTGCATTCAGCGCCCCAAAATTAACAAAAAAGTGGACTTTTCCCACAAGATTCAATTAAAAAACTAAAATTTGTTGTCCAGTGTTATTTGGCAAGCATTTGTCCAATAACAATACATTCTGTTCCACAACCTTGAGGCGCCGCTGAATCTTCCTATGGTTTTTTTGAGAAAACATCTACCTAAAGTGAATAATGGGATCCAACTAAATAGGTTAATATAAATTTTGTCTGTGCACGTAATGTTTCACATTGTGCCCAACATCCGTTTAATGAGTTTAGGTAAGAATGTTTGTTTAGCTTTAATGAATTTAGATTTGAAAGGATATACTCATTGAGATAAAAAGTATTACATCCAGAAAAAATAATTCCTCCAACTTGTTCTTTGGCAACATAATGACTATGACAGCTTTTTATATTTGTCGTTGATTACCTTTGTTGAAATGTTATCTCTTAGTTTGTTGAGAACGTTACCGTTCATTTTTTGATGTAAGACCACCTCATTGTCAGAAAATCAAGTTGAGGAAATTATTTTTTCTGAGTGTAACACTTCAAATGTCACTGAGTATATTTGGATAATATTTGGAATGTAAAAAAACCAAAACATAGATATGAAAGAGATTGGAGAACTTGATTTTCAATTCAAAATAAAAACCTCCGAATATTATAATCCTTATTTTCCTTGATTGTAAACTTGTTATGTATGGGATCAAGTTTGACCAAATATATGTCTGTTTTTCTAGGAACAGGTTGTATTATATCACCATTCACTAGAAGTAATTCTTTCTTTTAAATTCAGAAAGTAGGGAATCCAAATGAGGCCACTTGATCATGTGTCAAAAATTTTATTTTTATTTCTAATAATAAAATAACATTAAGCGTTACGATAGCTTAAAGCCATCATACACCATAAACAAAATTTAGATTTTTTGTTCCACTAAATCTGTCCTGAAGTACCTCTTTAGCGATTATTCAAATTCTGGGCTACAGCAAAGTGCCAATTTCCATACATTAATAAAAGTACATGGGAGTAATTTCTTCAATCATAGGTGGGATGGTAGTAGCGTGCACGTAAATTGTATTAAATCACAGCGCTGGTTATCGCTGCTAACAATAACCAACATCTCACAAAGGCAGGACGATACCCACTATGTTTGCTTCCCAATGGTGTCTCCAACAGTGGACTTATACTGCAATGATGAGTTCATAACGAGCACGGAACAGCACTGCCTTCGGTTGGATATGGATGAAAACCAGCTTTGTAGCAGTTACTTGCATAGAATGGTTTAAGTTTTTCAAGAGACTATACCCAATGTACTTGCTTCCCGTTCATGATCTGTTTAGACGGTGCTCCAGCACCTAATTAGCCTCCCAGTAAAAATTTAGTCCAATTGTTGAGAAACACTCATCTACCACACATATACCCAGTTGCAACAGATGACAATCTACCGCATAGTCTACTTATGTGGTGCTCCCACTGAAGAGCTGCATCAAGATTAATTCCGAGAAATTTCGTGTTTGCTACTTGAACCAGTGACTTGTCTCTCATTGATTGAGGTGGAACGAGCACCGAAATTTATAAAGACAGTATTTTTTGCGTTAAGTAGTAGATGATTACTAGAAAAATAGTTTATGAATTTTTTTATTATGAGTTGTAGTTGCATGCATGACTTCATATTATTTTCAAAACATAGGTAAGTATATATACAGGGTGGCGCATCGGAAACGAAACAGACGCATTTACAGGCAGCTCAGTTTTTTTTTGAAAAAGCGCTCAGGCCACTCGATTTTGTTTTTGAGAGGGACACAAGTTTGGCAAAAAATCACGTTACCACGTGCAGCAACCTGGGCGGGGTGACACCAACCCTAAAATCTTAAATGGAAAGGAGGGTCGAGTGGCAAGGTCTTTCAATTCCCTTTATAATGATGAGCTTCAGTTCAGTAGTTTTGAAGATTTATTGATTTAAAGCTTAAAGTAGACTTTAATAGGTACATCAGATTAGTTTCTACTAATTTCAGAAGAAATTTGACTAAAATAATTTACTTAATAAGTAAACGCTTTTTTTCACTACGCCCATGGTTTATTTATCATTTTGTTGTTGAAAATAGCTATTGGAGCGCTTTCTGTGACAAAAAAGTTATTTCTGAAGGAAGATAAGGAATTATCTCGTACTTATTTTAAGTAGGAATTTAGTACATAGTTTGCGATTGATTTGAACAAACTTTGTTGCTAAAATAACTTGTAACGACGTAATGTCCAACGGATTCTAAAGGGCCATAGTTTTCATCCGTATAAAATTCACTTGATACGAGACCTTATAGAAGACGATTTTGATCGGCGAATACAATTTTGTGAAGATATGGGTGAACGAATTATAAACGATGAACATTTTCTATTCAACACTTGCTTTTCCTTTTCCTTTTTCTTAAATCGTCATAACCGCCGACATTGGTCCGATTCTAATCCCAGAATTTATCATGAGGTTCATACACAGCAGACACAAAAATTAAATGTTTTGGCTGGTATTTTTGGCGATCATTTAGTTGGTCTTTTTCTCTTACCTGGGAATTTGACCGGTGTAATTTATTTGGAGTTAGTGGAAGACGCCATAGATCCTGCACTAACAGCCATAATTGAAAATCAGAATGATCGGCGGTACATTGCGAATAGGTTGATGTTCCAACAGGATGGTGGCCCACCACATTACGCATTACGTGTTCGACAATATTTAGATCAGACGTTTCCAGATCGATGGATTGGTAGAAGAGGTACCATTGAATGGATCGCTAGATTTATCACCTTTGGATTTCTTTATGTGGGGTCATTTAAAAAGCAAAATCTACGCTACTCAGCCAACATCATTAGAAGACCTGCGACAAAGAATTGTGAATGAGTGCCTTCAATTTACTCCTCAAATATTTCAAAATGTGCGGCAACGTTTTGAGCAAAATCTTTATTATTGCATGGAGAGTCATGGTGGCCATTTTCAACATTTACTTGTCTAACGGGTCAGTTCATTCTTCATTTTCAAATTACTTTGCTGCCAAATGTATTGATCTCCACTAATGATGATGTATTCGTTTTATTTAAGCTTTAAATCAATCAATCTTCAAAACTACTGAACTGAAGCTCATGTATTTTACATCATTATAAAGGGGAATTGAAAGACCTTTAAAATAAGGTATCACTTGATCCCCCTTTCCATTTAAGATTTTAGGGTTGGTGTCACCCCCGCCCAGGGGGCTGCACGTGTTAACGTGATTTTTTGAGAAACTTGTGTCCCCTTCGATGCGCCACCCTGTATATAACTAGCTCATCTGTTATACTATCTACTGCTGGCAATTCGTTGACAAATATCAAAAATAGTAATTAGGAATAATAGGATTGGGCCTTGAGGTACACAAATTTCGACACTACGCCGTGAAGCATAGCATCCATCAATGTCTACAGTCTGTTCCCTTATAGCAAGATAAGACATTACCCAATCGTGTATTAGATACATATGTATGTACATACATATATGTAGTAAAACTAAAGTCACTTTAAGGATGCAAACATTCATATATTGTCATTTGTCTCCGCTTTTTCTCGAAATCGTATTTTCAATTCAGAAAGAAGCTCCAAATACTCTGTATCTTCCTGATTTTCGGCAAAACATTTAAGTTGCTTTTACTATAATTTGGAATAGCTTTAGAATAGCTTGCTGTTTGACATTCATTTCTTCAGAAGCATTTCTCTATGTCTAATTGTATCTGCGGCTTGTGTTTTTACAATATCAAAACACTTCAATAAGTTCTTTACAGTGTCAAAATCTTGTTTAAGCGTCAGAATTTCTGTATTTGGAGTCATTTCTGCAATGAGTGTGTCGCTCACTGTGTTTTTTCCGCATAGGCGTCAGACTAATACTGAATGAATTTGATCGAAAGTGTGTACCCAAAGGATAAGAACGGTAAATCCCGGACCAACTCAGAGAAGACCCTAATTCACTCCGGGGTGAGAGAGTCCCAGCGAGGAGGGCGCGCGACGCGATTGAGAAATGCAGTAGCGATACTCAACAGAAAAAAAATAAGACGAGGCACTCCTTTTTATTTTGTTTTTGTCCGGTTAGAAGAACATTTTTTCGTGCCTGCGTCCGTTCTAGAGAATGTCCGCCCGAGAGAAAGTTACTACAATGCATATGAGAGCCGGTCGGGACCACGAGAAGTTGTCCGTTTAAGCCCTGTAAGAGGGGTGTCCGCGAAGGGGAATTTCACTGTGTTTAGTTATGTGGGCACTATAATCTACACAGCCTTTTGGGGTCTTTATCGCTGTGTTTTTACATTTTCAGACGTTACAATAATGATATTTACTATATTTTCCATCTAAACTAGTAGTAATCATATTCAAATGTTTGAGAGGTCATGCTGCTATTTACAAATTTTATGACGTGAGAGCAGATTAGTATGGACCAGACATGGTGGACAGCATCTTCGCTTGTCCAATAAAAATATATCCTTAAAATAAATTTACGATACGTTACTATAATAATATATTCAGTTGACATTTATTCACTTTATTATATAAGAAGAATAACAACATAAAATGGCTAAATAAATATTTCAGTCCATAGAAGGACAATGCCTGTACATGGATCAGTCGTATGTTGGACTGATTATTTTATATAGTATTCAAGAGAACCAATAGTTAGAGTATCTGTGAGTGATATAGCTAAGTTTAGCTTTTCAGCGTGGGCTCATAGATTCATTCTACTTGACAACACTTTTACAACACAAATAACGAACTGGTTAGATACACGTAGCTGTCGGATTTTTTAGGTCAGTGGTTAGTCGATCTAAGAAGGCTTGTCTTGGTGATTTAATTGTCAGCCCATACTTTACGTTTTTAACGATCTTAACCCTTAAGTAGGAGCTGATGTGTAAAAAATACAGATGATTCATTATTTGATAGCTTACTTCTTGCTGCATCACTTCTCCCCCCTCCCCCGACGGCTTTAGGTAACCTCGTAGCCGTCTACGTTGTAACATCTCAGATAGTATCGAACCGCAGAGACGGAAGTATCTTGTGATATCGCGACGCGGTGTACATTTTACACGTAGCGACTAGTTATGTAAGTATAATTTTAAAGATCTTGTTTTTCATGTATTATAGAAGAAAGCCCTTTTTACTTTTTTTGCATTTTTAGGGATAATATTCATGTAAGAAATCCTAAAAAGCTAAGAGAAAAAGAACTGGACACTTTACTCTTCTTTATTTCAAGACCACGAAGAACACGATGTTGGGGGCTCCGACGATGAAGGTGCTTCAGATGAAAGTGTTTCTATTACTGAGCAGAAGATAACAATGGTAGGATCTCTCAAGAAAAACAAGAGGGAAATTCCGATTGAACTACTCCCCAATAGACATTGACCAGCTCCTTCTTCAATGTTTGCGTTTCAAAAAGACGTAACTCTTGTGCCCTTTTGTCCGAAAAAGAGCAAAGTCGTCAGTATCCACTATGCATGACGATGATGCGGTGGATGAACATAGTCAGAAACCTGATATTATTCTATTTTATGATTCCACCAAAGGGGATATAGATGCAGTAGACCAGCAAACCGCCAACTATCAAGTTATGAATATTGCAGCCCCGAATTCGTACATAGTATACAAATTTTAGCCAAAAAACGAAGTTTCTAGAAGAGTGTTTCTGAAAATGTTAGCGTTCTCCCTGATGAAACCTCATTTGCAGATGACAGCTGATATTATAAATTTGCCATGTGATGTCAAGCACTACCAAAAAAAAATATAAACCCAATATAGAAGAAACACGTGCCACGAAATCGCTAAGAGGAAAATGTTCTTTATGTGAGTGGAAAAAGAATAGAGTCACGATGATTCAATGTAGCGTTTGCGAAAGCATGGCTTGTAAGGAACATGTTGTTACAACACATATCTATCGTGCTTGTAAAGACAATCAAAACGAAGAAGATTATTTATAAAAAGCGTTCTAGTGTCGCTCAGAGAATATGTTATTTTTTGAAGTTTTTTTTTGTTTCCGAGCTGTAATGGAACTAAGCTTTATTTTAATAATAATAATAATAATAAATAATAATAATAAAATGTCTTTATAAGGCACATCTTATAAACTACAACATAATGTGACCTCTACGTAGGCGAAGTCTAGCTCTTGGCTACTCTACTTAACCTACCCAAATAATAAATTGAAATACTTAATCAAAGGAAACTTTGACAAGCAGCAAAAGACGCTTCAAAACAATGAGCTTGATAGCTTCCTGACATACATAATATATACACAGATATATTACGCAAAAATAAAATATAAGAATTAAAATCTAACTTTTCCACAATTACTACAATGACAAATAAATCTGTTTCACATGCTTTCGAAATTTGTTTACTAGCCAATCCTTTATATTGTCATCTAATTCATTATAAATCAGGATAGCATTGTAAGTGTATGAACTACGAAATAAAGTTGTTTTATACATAGGGATCTTTTTTTGTGTCTGAAATCAATGTCTGAATTATTTCGTCTGAAAACAAATTTCTCATAAAGATACAAGAGTGATCGAGAAGATATGATCTTATGTGTAAACGCTGCTATATGGTACTTGCAAGCATTTTCTATACACATCCAACCAAGCTGAAATCTCTTTAAGGAAACATGATCATACTTCTTGAAATTAAATACAAATCGACAACAAGTATTTTGGAGTTTTTGGAGTCTTGCTTTTGTGATAGAATCAAGACAAAGATATAACACAGTGCTACAGTAAAATAAGCTTGGAAATATAATAGCCTCACATAACTTTTTTCTAACTTTAAAGTTCAAAATAGAGCGATTGACATAAAAACAAAAAACACTTCAAAGTTGCATAACATTTTTTTAAGATATACGAAACATGCTACTTAAACCGTAAAGTATAATCAGTAATCAACACTAAATTTTTTGTAGTATTTACGACAGCTAGACGCTCCTTGTCGATTTTTACATCAAGAGAATTCAATATAGTGTTACGTTTGACAGCAGGACAAAAAAGCATCACTGTGCACTTATCCTTATTGAGCTTAAGATTGTTACCATTTGAGTATCCTACTATTGCCTCCAAATCATCATTAAGCTCATTGATTGAAGTATGTAAAGTGTTACTATTAAAGCTCTTATATATCTGTGTATCATCGGCATAGCACATCACAGAAGAGTTTTTCACAGAGCTACCCAAGTCTATAGTATAAATTAAGTACAACAAGGGCCCTAAAACTGAACCCTGAGGGACACCTGATGTTATATCAATCGGACTAGATATAGTGTTGTCTATCTCTACTACTTGTTTACGATTTGAAAGATATGTTATAAAAAACATTAGAGGTATGTCTGAAAAACCAAAAAACTTCAATTTAGCACATAAAAGCTCATGATCTATTTTATCGAACGCCTTAGAATAATCTAATGATACAAGTGCTGAAGCATCTCCCTTATCAAGCGAAGCAATGATGTCATCTAAAACCCTTGCTAAAGCTGTAGTTGTACTAAAACCACTGCGGAAACCAGATTGACACTTGGGAAAGAAATCATTATTAGAGAAATAATGATAAACCTGATGTTTAATCAATTTCTCCAATATCTTCGATATAACAGGAATCAAAGTTATAGGTCTTAAGTCTGAGAGACATTTTGGATTTTTACATTTAGGCAAGGGCTTGACAAGAGATAGTTTCCAAGCATCAAGGAAATACCCAGCCTCCAGGCAACAGTTCAATAAATGCGTCAATGGTAGTAGTACTCGAAGCAAGCAATGCTTAAGCATTGAGACTGTTATACCATCCGAACCTGCTGCATTAGATTTTAGGGACAGAATCATGTCTAGCACATTTTGTGGGGTAGCAAAACTAAATTCAAATCTAGCACTTTCATTAATTTTGGTACTATTAAATTTATCAACTAGATCCTTGCAATTGCCTGAAGGTGTGAAAACGGAAGAAAAATAATTGTTTACTTCATCGGCATTTTTCAACTGCGTATGTAAAGATCTATCTACATTAGTTTTGAGTTTCAATTAATGCACAGCTTTCCAGAGATGCTTGTTACTATTTAGTTGTTCATTGAAGCTTAGATATGCTGCTTTCTCCCGCCTAATAGCGGAAATGACATCATTTCTTAATTTCTGGGAATATTCGAGACTAGCTGGACTTTTTAAAATCTGATACTTTCTGAAGGCTTTATCTCTCTCAGAGATCAAAAATTTTATGCCACCTGTGAGCCATGGAGCATAAGGTTTAGTAATACGTGCTGAAACAACAGGAGCATGGACATCAAGCAAATCCAAAATATGATTAGAAGAAAACGTAGCTTTATCCTTTAAGTTTCTGATGTAATATATATCATCCCATGGGATTTTATACAAATCCATCAAAAACTGATCTTTACAACAATGTTTAAAGTCTCTATATTTGACAGGCTTTTGAAAATTCTTAGGTCGTGTGATGTCGAAGTCACATCTGACTACATTATGATCTGACAAATTCGGAACAGGTGCAGAGCTAGTTGAAATTAATTTTTTAATTAAATTTTGCTATTACTTTTTTATAACAAAATATATATTTAACTTGATTGAAGTAGTCTTATTACTGGTATTTCTAGTTTATTTTTAGAATGATATCTTAGAATTCTTTCCGTGTACAAAATACACAGGAGCGACCAGTTATGTTCCATTTCAAGTAGCGCCTAAGGGTTAGATAATTTCTTCTCCGTAAAATAAACTGTTAACTGTTCATCAAAATACTATTTCTGACCCGTTTTATATATTCAAAATGAAGTTCTTTGAGTAAACTATAGAATATGGTCTTTATGAAGGTAGGTAAAACCAACTATTAACCTCCAATAATACTTTGTCTATGGCGGGAGTTCCCGCCTTTCAAAAAATTAATGGACATTGCATTCCGATCAAAGTTATCAACTGCTTCGTGTTATGCAACCTCTTGTGAGGTGGAGACAATTTTTTGTTCTTCTTTATATTCTTCGACAATGTTGAAAATTATCTTAGGACATAAGCCTTTCAATATCATGAATTTTCATTTCAGGTTGCTCTAACATTTCGTTCTTATAAAAGTTAGGTACAATTTCTTTTGCCTGAATACTCTTACTACTACTACTTCTTGTCACGTTTTCCTGTAGGAGACATCACTGAAGAGGAAGCATGGCTGAAGGAAGCATTTGGAGAAATATTCTCAGTTTCATCTGCTGTATCCGTAGATGACATGCTGACGCGCCGGCGATACCCCGAGCCTGAGTTCTATCCTGTCAAATCCTGGACTTGTCGAATGACCAATAACTATTGCAACGCTTAGGTGGTTGTCGCTTTGCCGCACTGTATCTTTGTTGTGCCGGTGCGTAAATCGACTACGAATAGGGTATAGCCTATTTCGACTTGAAAAGTCATTCTCTTGAAACGTAATATATGCGCGATGTGTTTACATTGTAAAATTATATGTTGCAATTGTGTAGATATATATTACACTGTGGCATCTAACTTCCGTACCCCCTCCCATTTCAGTTACGTGTGAGATGCAATACGGTTGATCAAACGACATACCATTTAGCAATACAACAAAGGTGTTACCTGTATAACATGTCAGACAATCCCCGGGAATTCCATTTACCTAACTCAAGCCGCATACCCGAACACGGTAAAATTAGTCGTGAAAGCCGAACTATACCTACATCATAGATATTACGTGCATATACAGAGTGATACGTTTATATACAACGAATTAATAATTTCTGTAGTATATTTTATACTGGTAAAGCTTTTGGCAAGAGTGAGTGGAATAATAATAAATTACAGCGGAGGTTTTCAAATCCGCTTTCCCTACTGCGACCAGGTAATTATTCGACATAACAAAATACAGACGCCTGTCAGGTGTAAAGATTCTGCTAGGTTAACAATTATCCTCCATGCGGCCTTTAAAAGGGTCATATATCACAAATAGGTACGTTTCTTATTTTGTTTGTGGTTCCTGCACGTAGCCAAGCATGTTTCCTTACTCATTTTGTGCTTCCTTTAGCACATCCCGAGAGGACAGTGCTTTTTATAGAGGTCCCCCTACTTATCTGTTGAGCATCCAAGTTAGCAAGCTGAAATTCGAGCGTTTTTCTGCATCGCTTGTAGCTCAGCATCCGGTATTTGTAAAAAACCTAAAAAACGTCAAAAAAAATTGCAAAATGTCAGCTTGCAGACTAGGTACTCTCTTTAGTGCATTTAACGCACGCTGACAGTCATCATAGCGACACCACATACTCCTGCATGCATTGTTGGTTGCAGAAATCTAGGTAGTGTTTATCTCTGAAGAGGTGAAAGAAACTAAGTAGTTTGAGTAGCACGATCGCTTCTGGATGAATATGTGTATTGATCTGCATGTGGAGATTTACTATGTGAGGAAATTATTACTAAATATGCTACCAATGAAGTACTATCTGTTAGCTGTGCCAGACGGGTCATTAATATGTTGTCCTTTCTGAAGACATGTTTTGTTCAAAGTTATCAATTATGATTTTTCCCGTTTTTTTTTTTCGCTTTCAAAAACTTTGAGGAGAATTTAGGAAAATTACCGCCGCGCCCGCGTGTTGTGTAATTACTGTTAGCATACATATAACTTGTAATTGGATAGTGTGCAGTGAATACAATTGCAATATGTGGCAGTATGTAATTATAAAATATAAGATTCCGTATAAAGATAATTAATTCACCAACTCGGAATTTTCTTTTATTGTATCTCATTTCTGAAATTCAGCAAATTTGCATATAGATGGTCTAGTGGCAAAGCATTTGGCTACTTTTTCAGGAAACGCAAAAAACCATCTTTGTAATACGGGTTCATCATTGATCCATCAAAAATAACGTATCAAACTTTGAATTGTTGTTGCTTGTTTACTATTATCATAAATAACTAGTCACAAATTTTCCTTTCAAATGACGTTTAGAATATTCAGGAATTACTTACCTGATAGTTAGGGCGCTTTAACTCAAGCAAAATACTATACATAGACTAAAACGACTATAAATAGAAAAATCTTGAATCCTGGAAAATGAACAAGGCACTGATGCTAGCATTAGTAATATCTGATACCTGTTATTACAGATAGTCGTGCCTTAAAGGGTTCTTTGAGTGTGCATTGCTGCTGATTGTTTAACTTGATAGAAGATAAACAATTATTTTTCTTCCGTTTTCACACCTTCGGGCAATTGCAAGGATCTAGAAGATAAATTTAATAGTACCAAAATTAATGAAAGTGCTAGATTTGAATTTAGTTTTGCTACCCCACAAAACGTGCTAGACAGTATTCTGTCCCTAAAATCTAATGCAGCAGGTTCGGATGGTATAACAGTCTCAATGCTTAAGCATTGCTTGCCTCGAGTACTACTACCATTGACGCATTTATTGAACTGTTGCCTGGAGGCTGGGTAATTCCCTGATGCTTGGAAACTATCTCTTGTCAAGCCCTTGCCTAAATGTAAAAATCCAAAATGTCTCTCAGACTTAAGACCTATAACTTTGATTCCTGTTATATCGAAGATATTGGAGAAATTGATTAAATATCAGGTTTATCATTATTTCTCTAATAATGATTTCTTTCCCAAGTGTCAATCTGGTTTCCGCAGTGGTTTTAGTACAACTACAGCTTTAGCAAGGGTTTTAGATGACATCATTGCTTCGCTTGATAAGGGAGATGCTTCAGCACTTGTATCATTAGATTATTCTAAGGCGTTCGATAAAATAGATCATGAGCTTTTATGTGCTAAATTGAAGTTTTTTGGTTTTTCAGACACACTTCTAATGTTTTTTATAACATATCTTTCAAATCGTAAACAAGTAGTAGAGATAGACAACACTATATCTAGTCCGATTGATATAACATCAGGTGTCCCTCAGGGTTCAGTTTTAGGGCCCTTGTTGTACTTAATTTATACTATAGACTTGGGTAGCTCTGTGAAAAACTCTTCTGTGATGTGCTATGCCGATGATACACAGATATATAAGAGCTTTAATAGTAACACTTTACATACTTCAATCAATGAGCTTAATGATGATTTGGAGGCAATAGTAGGATACTCAAATGGTAAGAATCTTAAGCTCAATAAGGATAAGTGCTCAGTGATGCTTTTTTGTCCTGCTGTCAAACGTAACACTATATTGAATTCTCTTGATGTAAAAATCGACAAGGAGCGTCTAGCTGTCGTAAATACTACAAAAGATTTAGGGTTGATTATTGATTATACTTTACTGTTTAAGGAGCATGTTTCGTCTATCTTAAAAAAATGTTATGCCTCTTTGAAGTGTTTTTATGTCAATCGCTCTATTTTGAATTTTAAAGTTAGAAAAAAGTTATGTGAGGCTATTATATTTCCAAGCTTATTTTACTGTAGCACTGTGTTCTATCATTGTCTTGATTCTATCACAAAAGCAAGACTCCAAAATACTTGTTGTCGATTTGTATTTAATCTCAAGAAGTATGATCATGTTTCCTTAAAGAGATTTCAGCTAGGTTGGATGTGTATAGAAAATGCTTGCAAGTACCATATAGCAATGTTTACACATAAGATCATATCTTCTCGATCCCCCTTGTATCTTTATAAGCAATTTGTTTTCAGACGAAATAATTCAGACATTGGTTTCAGACACAAAAAAAGACTCGATATCCCTATGTATAAAACAACTTTATTTCGTAGTTCATACACTTACAATGCTATCCTGATTTATAACGAATTAGATGACAATATAAAGGATTGGCCAGTAAACAGATTTCGTAAGCATGTGAAACAGATTTATTTGTCATTGTAGTAATTGTGGAAAAGTTAGTTTTTAATTCTTATATTTTATTTTATTTTTACGTAATATATGTGTGTATATATTATGTATGTCAGGAAGCTATCAAGCTCATTGTTTTGAAGCGTCTTTTGCTGCTTGTCAAAGTTTCCTTTGATTAAGTATTTCAATTTATTATTTGTGTAGGTTAAGTAGAGTAGCCAAGAGCTAGAGTTCACCTACGTAGAGGTCACATTATGTTGTAGTTTATATAATGTGCCTAATAAAGACATTTTATTATTATTATTATTAATTATTATTATTATTATTATTAGATGGTCTAGTGGCAAAGCCACGTATCAAACTTTTAGCTACTTTTTTAGGAAACGCAAAAAACCATTTTTGTATTACGGGTTCATCCTTGATCCATCAAAAATAACACGTATCAAACTTTAAATTGTTGTTGCGTGTTTACTATTATAATACATAATTAGTCACAAATTTCCCTTTCAAATGACGTTTAGAATATTCAGGAATTACTTACCTGATAGTTAGGGCGCTTCAACTCAAGCAAAATAGTATACATAGACTTAAACGACTATAAATAGAAAAATCTTGAATCATGGAAAATGGGCAAAGCACTGATGCTACCTGGTATAGCATTAGAGATATCTCATACCTGTTATTACAGAAAGGGTTCTTTGAGCATACATTGCTGCTGATCGTTTAACTTGAATAGCTTGGTGATAGATGGACCCACATACACACACACACACACATAAAACTCAATTTTTTTTAATTTTGATGATACGTGGTATTGTCACTAATAGGTCATCGATATGTAATTTCCAGAACGAATAAGAAGAAGTGGATGCGCAACCAATTTCTAGATCTGCATACATCTAAAGTAAGTGTATTTGAGACAAGAAACCAATGGGATTATTATGAACACAAATTACCAGCACACAAATCTTCACTTGTTACCAAGACGTATTAACATCACCCTCTATGTTCGGCCACCAACGCACTTACGTAACGGGTTATACAAATCCATGTACTTACGAGGAATGCTCATATGTAAGCCATTGTCTTAGGATGCAGTGGTATCCTTCATCTTCACGGATGACACCGGGGACAACTTGGATACCATACTCAGTATTTTTAAACAGTGGTGGCGGATGCGTAAGATTCATAAGAATCTTTTTGCCAATGTATATCGAGTTAGAATAAGAAGTAAGCTCAGCGGCAAAATAACCACAACACGTAAAATTGACACCTGAGGTACACCAGATCAGATTTCTAGAAAACTAGATTTGTTGTTTTCAACTGATACACACTGCGATCGAATTATCGAATCGTCACACACAAAAAACATAGAAGCTTTTCTACTGGGGAGAGACTTAATACACAACGTTTGTGACGGACTTCGTGCGCAAGACAAAACACTAGGTGTTCATGATACTGTTTGTAGCATCTTAAAAAAAGTGTATAAAGGAACAATTTTTCGGATAAAATCAATAGAAAATCTTGACAGAGAAGAACTTTCGACGACTAGTGGTGGTACGAGGATATATTCAGCTAGTCACAGAAACGCTAGGTTTCCGCCGTTATGTCAGATAATACTATCGATCATTTATTTCTGTACGCAGGAAGTAGCGCACCTGTTATAAATTATTCTGTTATGTTAGTTGTAGCTATACAAACAATACTGTTTGTTGATTTTGATTCAAATACCTTTGATATGTACGAGCCCCTTCCCACTTCAGTTGGCCCAACTATTGAAATCTCAGTTTTTTCTTATCAAACACAAATAATAAAAATGTAGATGGCTATTATAGGTTTTAAATATTAACAATGAATATTTTGATAATATATAGTAGAAAACACCAACTTTTCACTCCCTAATCAAATTTGCAGCATAAAAATAACACATGTTGTAATTACAGCATTTAAATGCAAAATAAGTCTATAATGCATAGGTGGCTGTGAAAAATAAAAGCCATGACAATTGTTTTTATTAATCACAGCTGTCACAATACTTTTAAAATAGTTTTGGGTAGTTAATGTTTTCAAAATGGGCAGAGGGAAGGTTATTAGTGAGAAAATTCGGTTACTGATAATGAATTTTTTTAATTCTGGAAAATCAAACTCAGAAATTGCAACTTTGTTAGACTTATCGCGGTGCAGTGTGAGAAATATTGTTAGAAGATATAACGTAACTGGTTCAGTTAATATTGAGCCACGATATGTGAAAAAAAGTAATATCACAAATGCCGACCGAAGAGCATTAAGAAGAATAATCGTGAAAAACAGGCGTGCCAATTATATACAATTAAGTGCTCTGTGGAGTGACGCTGCTGGAAGGAGAATTTCGAGGTCCGCAACTCATAGAGAGGCCCACAAACTGGAATTTAGCACAAAAGTGAAGTAAAAACCCTAAAGTTGCATAACTTGTTTATAGGCCAAAGAAAAGCCACTATTAACTCCACTGCAAAAGAAAAATCAGCTTAGATGGGCTAAAGAACATAGACAATGACACCTCAACAATGGTATGCAATACAATGGAGTGATGGGGCCCGATTCGAAGTTTGTTTTGGTGACAGTCGCAGTAGCTATTCGCAAAAAAATTAAGCATTCCATGTTGACTGTCTGAAGAGAAAAGTGAAATCTCCAGCATCCATTATGGTCTGGGGCAGTATGTCATCAAAAGGAGTACGAAAACTTCATTTTATTGATGGAAATGTGGATGCAAACAAATATTTGGCAATTTTAGAAGAATCGCTTTTACCAGTGATGGAAGAATGTTTGACATCCGGCCAAGAGTTTGTGTTTCAGCAAGATGGTGCAGGGTGCCAAACCCCAAAAAAGGCTATAAAATGGATGGAAGAAAATAATGTACCACTTTTGAAATGGATTTCCAGCAGTCCAGATCTGTCACCTATTGAAACTTTGTGGCACGAGATGAAAAAGGTTCTACGACAACATCCTGCTCGTACAATCACGGAACTGAGACAAAAGCTTCAAGAAATATGGGATTGTTTTACACCAAATGTTTGCCAAAACTTGGTTAACACTATGCCCCAAAGAATTTCAGCCATTATAAAAAATAAAGGTGATGTTACCCAATGGTAATCTTTCAGTTGTTGCTTTGTTAACTTCGCGCATTTATTCGCACATTGTTTATTTGTTCAGATGTTCTATTAGTTATAGGTCTAAGTGATTTCAAATATGTATTTTTTACGACTAGAGTGTATCTAAAATGTTTTAGAGAAAATAAATTGTTTTAGAAGTAAATAGTTTCGTCATGTTTAGTTTATAAAGGCATATTTTGGTACAAATGTTGAAGTGGTCCAACTGAAGTAGGAAGGGGCTCGTACGAGTGTAATATTTATGTTTGTCTAATCTGAGCATTTGCAGATAGTTCATTACGTATGCTCTTGATATTAATTATAATATGTCAGTAGGAGCACATAAATAATTTTCATACTAACCCATAGCCGAGAGCAGACCTGGTGCGATTCCTGTAATAACAGAATGTTACTGTGACATCATACATGCCAAGCATGTCAACGATGGAGCTAGAATGTGTTTATGTTTGCATGACTATATGTTCCTGGATGAGAGACCGCGTATCATCTCATTGTAAAAATCTGCGAAACACAAAACTGGAACAAATATTTTCAATCCCCGATCGTGCTATACGTCTTTGCTTCCTCTACCAAGAATCAGTCTCGAACTGGGTCAAAAAAGTATCGGCGTATCATATTTTTTTCTTGAAGTGTTAACAAAATTTACAGTTAGTGCTTTGTTATCATACCATTTACATTATTTCTGGCCTAAACCCATCGCGGCATGGAGATTTGTGATCCAGTTTGGTCCTATCCCTACCTAAGAACATCTTGTAGAAAGATTTAGGCCTGGAGTATGCACAAATACAGCCGCCTTCAGCTGTGAGTGGTGGGCGATATAGGTACCCAGGCATTCTTCTACGACCTAAGTCAAGCCTTTGATTATATTAATCATAACCTTTCCATTGAAAATCCTAGATATAAGGGATTCAGGACACCAGTAGACGTATAGATAAACTCTTTCACATCGAACAGAAAAATAAAAGTAACAGATACATTTCAAATAAACTTGGGGGTTCCTCAGGGATGGTTGTATGTTCTCACCCCTCTTGTTCCTGCTGTTTATAAATTATGAGTGGTAGCTTGGTTAGTGGGGATGTCAGAGTTGTACAATACTCAGATGACACAACTCTCGGTAAAAGCGGAAGGTCACCCGAACAACTCGAAGATAGGGCAAATATAATTTTACCAAAATGTTCAGAATGGATTGCAGAGGCAGCAGCGGTGGCCGCAGTAGTAGACTCTTCGGTCTCCTGATCAGTCGCCGTGCGCTGTGCGGGTTCGAGTCCCGTCCCAGGAGAAATGTTTCTCTTGGCTATGGATGCTGTGATTGTCCGTAGGTGGTAGACGGTCTCTGACTGTCGAACTTGGAGGTACCACCCGGCGGATCTCGTAGGCGGAGCCAGAACGTGTGCATGTTGCATGCACACGTGTTCCCTCGCCAGAGTCCGTGTGGCGTTCCCCCTTTCTCCTGTATCCCCCTATAGCCTCACGGTATCCAATGGGTGTTTAGGCCTTAGGCCTTCGTGGAAGTTGGAGTAAAAAAAAGAAAAGAAGTTGGTACATCCAAAACAAAGTATATAGTTTTCCATAAAAGGCGAACTACACCTGTTCTGATGCTCACGCTAAACAGTACTACCATAGAGAAGGGAGAAAGTTACAAATTTATGGGTCGAAACACTTTCTTGGGAAACACACATAAAGGGCTAGTCAGCTTAATTCGGCGTACTATACATTAAGAAACCTATGAGGACTGATTACTCGTAGGTGTTTCCCAGATACTTACTTTGCAATGCCATACGGTCACGTGGAGTACTGAGTATATATTGGGGCATTTCTTGTAGAATGCAGCCTTTGGTCTCAATCCACTGGTCAGCTGTAGACCAAACCAAACATGCATGCAACTGCAGACCAGTATTTAAAGACAATAAAACTTTAGTGTTAACGTCAATATTGATCTACGAGTCATGCTTATTTGTTAAAGAAAATACAGACTCATTCCACCAGCGCAGCGAGATACATGCCTACAATATGTACATAACAACAGTATCCATATTCAAAATTTCAATCTCGTGCTCATAAATTCCGATTTATTTATGTAGTGCCCTGTATAATAAACTACTTTTAGACATTAATCAGATTACCAGCTGATCTTCAAAAGTAAACTAAGGCACCTTTTGCTAAATGAATCATTTTATATTAAAATAATGATTTTCTGTGCTAGTGACTCGTTATCCTTATATCCTAAATTGTCCATGTTATGTATTAGTACACATATTTCAGAAATCGTGCATTAACACTCGCGTGGAAAGGAAAAACAGGATATGTACAAGCTGTTCAAAATCAGGATATAAAAAAGTTATATATCACCCTAATCACTTTTCAAAATTCCCGTGACTTTATCAGATCCGCATAAAATAAATGAGGTATCCATTTCAATTTTTGAGAACATTGATTTGAGATAAAATTGCACATTACCGAGCTAACAACAATAACTCATAATCCGAATTTCAATTTAGTAAGGTGAATATTGACGCCGTTGTTAAAATCATTCATAAAATAGAATCAAATTCTTGTGGTTCAGATGGAATAACTTTGCATATGATACTACTATGTACATCTGAAATTAATGTATACTCATAAATATGACCAACTGCTGTTTAGAGAGGGGATATTTCCCAGATCAGTGGAAATACGCTATCGTTGTTCCGCTTCTGATTCTACTAAATATGGTCAACTGAGACTAATCAGTTTACAGAATATTTTCCCAAAAGCACTGAAGTGCGCTATTTATGAGCAGCCTACTTATATTCTAACAAAATAATCCCATCTAAACAATCTGGAATTCGGTCCTAATACACCTTCAGCACTTTGTGATTTAACAGATAATATAACAATGGCGCTGTACAACAAAAAAGCAGTACCTCTAATACTTCTTGCCTTTACAAAAGCATTCAACCCAACTAATCATTCACTTCCTGTGTCTAAATGCAGTTATTATGGATTTCTGGTAAACCACAGGGATCTGTGTTAGGACCCCTGTTATTTTCATTATAGATCTCATATTTAGAAACAGAGGTAAATTCATGCAGCATACATTTTTTTCCGACGATACTTAGATTTTCTATTCATTTAGGAGTAATGACTTGGAAACAGCTAATAATAAAAATTAATTAGGATCCTCCCCAAATTGAAAGGTTTAGTAATAGTCATAATCTTCATTTGGACCCTTTAAAAAAGAATATAAACATAAATTGAAGAGATAATAAAGTAGTACCTGTCGATCATTTAAAGAATCTAGATATTATACGGATGATTTGTTGAACACGTAAACCATCTAATTTCTATACCAAAAAAAGCTTATAAAAAATAGAATCCAAGCTACAATTTGCGTTTTTGACCACCCTGTATAATCAAACATTAAAATTTCAAAAAGTAACCAATGAGATAAAAGCTGAGGTATGTAAGTTTTTTTTTCTTTTTTTTTTTCATGAAATTCAGCACTCCAAATTTCAAATTGGCGGACTGAGGGATTTCCGAAGTGGAGGGTTTTTCTAGACAAAACAAGTTATATCTCAGTAGCTAACTAAGTACCAAAACCTCTTGGTATGTTATATCAATTTTCTTGTTTTGAATTGGCTTGTCCAAATATGCAATAAAATTTGAGGCGTTCTATTTGAAAAATCATAACTTTGATGAATGACATATGTAGGACGAAATTGGGATACCCCGTATAATCACCAATATTTTAAAAATGTGCCCTCAAATGTCATGTATAACATCCCATAAATACATTTTCCCAGAATGCATTTGTTTATGAGTAATATTCCGTCCACACATGGATGGGCCACCCTGTATTTACAATGCGATCAAATTATATAATTCTTTAGACTGTACCTTAAAAGACACTAATTCATTACACTAATTTAAGAAAAAAGTAATAGAAACATTAGCAGCAAAATCAGTTGTAACCCATAAGTGTTAACTGACTTTGTTATCTTTACGTCGGCTTGAAGCAGCATCATCAGAGCACCTGGGATAAGAAACTCGAAGAATTACCTCCAGCGGATCCAGGAATGTAGAATTTGGCTAAAATCCTCAGAAACAGAAGACAGCCCATCGCCCCAATACACAGCGAACAGGGGATGGTGTACACAACCGAAGAGAAGGCAGAAGCTTTTGCTGACAACCTTCAGAGACAGTGTACTCTCAATACTCACCCCGATGAAGACGAAGACTTCATCGACGAGGTGATAAGAAGATCGTGGAGAGCTGTAAGAGGAGGAAGAGCCATCGAAGACATGACCTCTCCAGGCGAGGTAAGGAAAATCATCGGAAGACTCAAGGTGAAGAAAGCACCGGGAGTCTTGAAGAGACTCACGAGGAAAGCGATAATGGCAATTACCAACATTGTCAACGCCATACTGAGACACCGATACTTTCCAGATGACTGGAAAGTAGCCGAAGTGATCAACATACCAAAACCTGGGAAAGACCCAAGGTTCCCCCAGAACTACAGACCCATAAGCCTGTTGACGGCACTGAGCAAGATTGCGGAAAGGGTAATCGAACGAAGACTGAGGAACGAAACTGAAGAACTCCGAGTAGTTCCAGACGAACAGTTCGGATTCCGAAGCGAACATTCAGCAGAGCACCAGGTCCTAAGGCTGGTCGAGATGGCAACAAAATCGTTCCAGACTCGGCGGGCCGTGGGAGCTGTGTTCATGGATGCCGCTAAGGCGTTAGACACTGTTTGGCATGACGGACTGATCTATAGGATGGTAGACCTCGGATACACAACGGGGATGATCCAACTGGTGAAGTCCTTTTAGAAGCATCGTAAATTCCGAATTAGGATTGGTAAAGCAACTTCGACGACGAGGACTGTGGAGGCAGGAGTACCGCAGGGAGCGGTTCTATCACCCCTGTTCTATGCAATCTACAGTTCAGACGTCCCGAAGACTCCACAAACGCAACTGTATGTGTATCCGGACGATACAGCAATACAGAGGTGGACTGGAACAACTCCAGCACATACCTTGGAGTCAAGATGGACCAAAAACTCACTTGGAAGAACCATGTCGAGGGCCAGGTGCAGAAAGTGAAGATGGCACGCTCCAGACTAAGACCTTTAACAGGCAGATGAAGACCATCATGATTCAAATGGTGCTGCTCCAAATCATGACTTACGCAGCAGTAGCTTGGGGCTACGTTTACAAAACGATGATGAAGAGGCTCCAAGCTCAACAAAACATAGCACTCCGTGAGGCGGTGGACGCACCGTGGTATGTACCTAACAGAGTGCTATATGACGAACTACGACAGGTATCGGTCGTAATCCAGATGAGAGAGAGGGCCCGAAAGTTCATTGAAAAGAACGAAAGACATCGAAATGTGCTGATTAAAGACGCCTTGGATTACGACCCAAGAACAATAAGGCATCATAAAAGACCGAAAAGCCAGCTGCAACAAGAAGAAATCTGGCACTAGCAGCTGATGAGGCCAAAGAAAAAGGGAGAAGACCGACAATAGTTGTACACCCAAGATGGGAAAGAACAGTCCATGTACAACGGGTGGACAAAAAAAAGCCTGTCGATTGAGGTGGCCAGAGTCAAGCACGGACTCGGGGCTAACCTCAGGAGACGAATGACAAACAGCAAATGACTGACTGTCGACGACTGACTGACTCCAGTCGACGAGGAAAGAGCGAAGGCCCACCAAACTTAATGCGGGGCTTAGGTCAAAGCCCCCGGCGTAGGACCCCCAAGAAAGAGGCCGTCCATAAAAGTTGAGAACCGACAGTTGGATGAAACATCCACCACGTGCTTCCGCGACGCGTGCGCGATCGAGTCAAATTTCGGGAAAAAGGGGCAAAATTGAGGAGGGGGGTTAGCTCGTTCGGCAGCACACACTCGGGGAATGCGCAGCGGGCTGAACGACGCAGCGCCACACCAGGCCTTCGGGCGGGAGAGGAGGGAGGAGCAGATTGCTCTTCCCCCCACTCCTCAAGGGTTTGAGGTTGCCTGGAACAGGGGAGGTGGAGGGACCGCACAGGGTAGGAGGGTGTGTGTGTGTGTGTGTGTGTATCTTTACGTCTTCTCATTGGTTATGCTTTATTTTGTCGTTACGTCTCACATTGTTAAGGTGGTTAGGTGGTAGAACAGATATAGTATCTAAATCTCGCCCCCTGCAATATTATTAAAAGTCAAAAAGACGTTAATTATTATTAATATCCTCCATTTTTTTGACGTTTTGTATCATGTTCACAGGCTCACACAAATAAAGCATTATTATATTCTATCTAAGGAAACAAACATATTTCCCAGATTCCAGAGCTTACACTGTATGTACTTCTCTTCTACAATGTAATCTCAATTTGTCCGTGCTTGGATAAGGCCATCCATCCCCATCCGCCGTCTTATACGTCGTCGCTTTGCCCATGTTCTATGGCTTTTTACTGCCCCATATAACCATTAACTACTCTATGCAGTAGGTAGAGCCAGGGCATGGAACGTCCGTCATTTCATTACTCTTAGAGCAGCCATTGTTCAGTATAATCCCCCATGATAATTCACCGACATAGCGTCTAAACGAGGAAGGGCAACGAAGGGTTATGGGAGCAATAGTGGCGCACTGATTGATTGCCACTAAGGATAGGCCCTCCTTTATGAGTAATACTACAGGGTGGCTCATATATAGCTGACTTATTTAAATTGCGCGCCATTTGTGATACACGCATTTCAGCAGGTGTCATCGTAGTAGTTGTTTAAAGCACATGATTTGGTGATGTCACCTGGCACCATGGTCACCGGATTTAAACAAATACTGTAGAGCAATATTACGGAACCGATTAAAAATATTCCTCCAGGAACCTACCAAAAAGTAATTATTATGGAAAAAAAAACGGGTTATTTTTATTCAAATAAGTGGTCAAAGATATAAAAATGTGTTCTGGCTTTATATACAGGGTGGCGCATCGAAAACGAAACAGACGCATTTACTGGTAGCTCAGGTTTTTTTTTTTTGGAAAAACGCTCAGACCCGTCGATTTTGTTTTCGAGGGGGACCCAAGTTTGGCAAAAAATCACGTTAACATGTGCAGCCCCCTGGGCGGGGTTGACACCAACCCTAAAATCTTAAATGGAAAGGGGGGTCGAGTGATACCTTATTTTAAAGGTCGTTCAATTCCCTTTATAATGATGTAAAATACATGAGTTTCAGTTCAGTAGTTTTAAAGATTTATTGATTTAAAGCTTAAAGTAGACTTTAATAGGTACATCAGATAAGTTTGTACTACTTTCAGAAGAAATTTGACTAAAAGAATTTACTTAATAAGTAAATGCTTTTCACTACGCCCATGGTTTGTTTATCGTAGGTGGTAGATGGTCCCGTAGGTGGTAGATGGTCTCTGACTGTCGAACGCGGAGGTACCACCCGGCGGTTCTCGTAGGCGGAGCCAGAATGTGTGCATGTTGCATGCACACGTGTTCCCTCGCCAGAGTCCGTGTGGCGTCCCCCCTTTCCCATGTATCCCCCATAGCCCCACGGTACCCAATGGGTGCTTAGGCCTCAGGCCTTCGTGGTAGTTGGAGTATAAAAAAAAAAAAATCAATTTGTTGATGAAAATAGCTGTTGGAGCGTTTTTTTGTGGCAAAAAAGTTATTTCTTGAAGAAAGATAAGGAAATATCTCGTACTTATCTTAAATGGGAATTTAGTACATAGTTTTGCGATTGATTTGACCAAACTTTGTTGCTAAAATACCTTGTCAAGCTTTATTACATAAATTAACCATGGTTTATTCCACAGCAGAAAGAGTTGAAATTATCGAAATATTTTTCGGAAATAATCAGTGCGCTAATAGAACAGCAGCAATGTTTAATGAGCGACCTGAGAACAGTAACCTGCATCGAAAACATGTTCTAGAACATGTAGCTAAATTTCGGGAAACTGGGTCAGTCGCCAATAAAAAACGCAATATTGAAAATCGCATAAGGAACGAAGCAATAGAAGTGGGGGTTTTAGGGCAAGTGTATGTAGATCCTACGTTAAGTACCCCCAGATTGAAGACTCTGTGTGGTGTTAGTCGACGTACTGTCCAACGGATCCGAAAGGCCCATAGTTTTCATCCGTATTTAATTCACCTGGTACAAGAACTTAATGAAGACGATTTTGATCGGCGATTACAATTTTGTGAAGATATGAGTGAACGAATTATAAACGATGAACATTTTCTATTCAACACTTGCTTTTCCGACGAATGTTCCTTTTTCTTAAATGGCGTAGTAAATCGTCATAACAGCCGATATTGGTCCGATTCTAATAACAGAATTTATCATGAGGTTCATACACAGCAGCCACAAAAATTGTGGTATTTTTCGCGATCATTTAGTTGGTCCTTCTTTCTTACCTGGAAATTTGACTGGTGAAATGTATTTGGAATTACTGGAAGACGCCATAGATCCTGCATTAACAGCCATAATTGAAAATCAGAATGATCTGCGGTACATTGCGAATAGGTTGATGTTCCAACAGGATGGTGCCCCACCACATCATACATTACGTGTTCGACAATATTTAGATCAGACGTTTCCAGATCGATGGATTGGTAGAAATGGTGCCATTGAATGGCCCCCAAAATCGCCAGATTTATCACCTTTGGATTTCTTTATGTGGGGTCATTTGAAAAGCAAAATCTATGCTACTTAGCCAACATCATTAGAAGACCTGCGACAAAGAATTGTGAATGAGTGCCTTCAAATTACACCTCAAATATTGCAAAATGTGCGATAACGTTTTGACCAAATCTTCATTATTGCATGGAGAGTCATGGTGGCCATTTTCAACATTTACTTGCCTAACAAGTCAGTTCATTCTTAATTTTTGAAATACTTTGCTGAAGAATGTATTGATCTCCACTAATGATGATGTATTTTATTTAAGCTTTAAATCAATCAAGCTTCAAAACTACTGAACCGGAGTACATTAATTTTATATCATTATAAAGGGAATTGAAAGAACTTTAAAATCACTCGACCCCCATTTCCATATAAGATTTTGGGGGCTGACGTGCTAACGTGATTTTTTGCCAAACTTGTGTCCCCTTCGAAAACAACATCAACGGGTCTGAGCGTTTTTCAAAAAAAAAACTGAGCTGCCAGTGAATGCGCCAGTTTCGTTTTTGATGCGCCACCCTGTATAAATTGAGGAGTACTCGCCATCCTCGACAAGAGGAAACCTTTTGTAAACGCGTACCCGCTTCCAAAACTTTTTGAAGAGCAAAAATGTATAAGAAGAGTACCCAGTGGCCATGTTGTTCACAGTCGCTGTGATGAGAAGGATTGCCAATACGGCTAGTTGCCCTTGTGGTATCGGAGATTTGGAGTTGTCTCACGACGTTATGTCAGCTGCGTATCAATTGTTAATTTATCACAGTCGTTGTTGTAATTTCATACAATCAGGCAAAACAAAAAAGTCATGTCAGAAAAGCCTAGGCAAAAGACAGGTTCTGGCAGTTGTTGGTAATTCGACAATAATTTTACGCAGATATTCAGTAGGCACAACAAAATTGGAATAAATTGGTCAAGTAATTTTTGAGGTCTAATTGTTCATCACAAAACACCTGTTTTCCGGCCATCACTACTAGTTTATTGAGCAATATCTAGGGTCTGTTCAAAAGGCATTTTATGGCAAAATACCCGGGTTAGCCACAAACCATTCCGAAAGATAAATCTTAATATTATGCGAAAAACAGTTAGGTTTTTGCTTCTAAACAAATTAAAACTTTTCGTATTTGCGGTTAATTGAACAGATGCGCTACTATATTAAAAAAAAACGTCATTATTCACATTTTAAAACAAAGCGAATGTATCTATCACATTTTGCTGAGAAGGAAAACAATTTTTTGCTAGATTTCTCCAAACTCTTATGTATACCTGCCATATTTAGAGTTGAAGAAACAATCAAAATAGTTTTTTTCATTTTTTTTGTTTGGGCTGGCGTGGTAAATAGAATGCTTATTGGACCCTAGTTTTTTACACCTCGACTGAGAAGATTTATTTTGATTTTCTTCGACACAATCTGCCACAATTATTAGAAGATATTCTTCTAAATGTGAGTCAGAATATCAGAATATATGTGTGTGTGTGTGTGAGAGAGAGGGTGTGTGTGGTTCCTACATGTGGTGCTATTTGAAAGAGTTGGTGTATCATTATGGATCAGTAAATACTCTGAAAGAACTTGAATAGCGCACTCAAAATGCTTGTGATTTAATTTGTGGGCACCAGGATTTTAATTTGCTTGTAAATAGTCGTGGATTCGCCGTGCCAGATTTTGCTTTAATTGAACAAATGGGGACAATCTTTAACAGTTTTTGTTAAAAAAGGTATCTATTGATAGCGATTTTTTTTAATACTACATATATACTAAGTGACATATAAATCCGAACACCCAGTTTAAATGGTTTTATTTTAATAAAAGTTGGTGAATGTATTTATCTTACTGTAAATAACAAGTGAAAAAATTTTCAGCCTTATCAGTTGGACATTCCGGTTTTTATACTGCTTTTTTTTAAGTCACTAACGCTCCAAAAATGAATATTTCAGCCGCAGTAAAGAATCAACGTTGGCGGATTTTGGTTCTTGACATCCTTTACGATCGGTTACGATGCCTAGAGTACGGAGACCTGTACGATTTCGTCAACTTAGTGAGTTTGATAGGGGCCGTATAGTGGGACTTCGGGAAGCTGGACTTTCTTTTCGGGCAATTGCAGTTAGAGTGCAAAGAAGTGTAGACACTGGTTAGGTGTTGTCAGGCATGGCTTCGAGAAGGCAGTACGCAAAGAGCAAGGGGCACTGGACGCCGCCGTAGAACAACAGACCGTGAAGATCGCCGCCTAAGATTATTGGCCTTAAGGGACCGTTTCTCCACTACCAGGTCCATTGCAAATGAATGGTTTGCAGAACACGGCAGACCTATTGGCATGCGAAGTGTTTACCGACCAATGAGAAGTTTTGGCTTGTTTTCATACCGGCCACACTGGGTCCTCCCTTTAACTCGAGAACACCGACGTAATCGCTTTGAGTGGTGCAGACAACGGTCACTCTGGGATGAGGAATGGAACAGTATTGTCTTTAGTGACGAGTCTCGATTTTGCTTAGGCATGCACGATGGTCGTGCCAGGGTTAGAAGTCGACGTGGTGAAAGGAGGAATCCACAGTTTTTTGTTGAAAGACATGTTCATCACACTGTTGGAGTTATGGTTTGGGGTGCTATAGCTTATGGTTCCAGGTCACCTTTAATCTTCATCAGAGGTAACATGAACGCGCAGCGTTATATCCACGAAGTTCTAGAACCCCATCTTTTACCCTATCTTGACACCCTGGCAGATCCAACTTTCCAACAAGATAATGCCCGACCACATGTTGCAAGAGTCACAATAGACTTCTTTCAACATAATGATGTCACATTGTTACCATGGCCACCAAGATCTCCCGACTTATCCCTAATTGAGCACGTGTGGGATATGATGGGTAGGATATTGCTCAATTTGCAACGTCCTCCTCAGACTCTAGAAGCACTTCGAGAGGAGTTGGTGGTTGCCTGGAATGAGATACCACAGGAGGACATTGACCACCTGATCAGAAGCATGCCTAGGCGCGTTGGAGAATGCGTAGCACATCAGGGTGCATCAACACATTATTAAAGGTCAAAGGGCTTTAAAGCAGTGCAATCATTTTGAAATTTTTATCATTTACTTGTTATGCTTCATTAAGTACTTATGCAAAATTTTATTAAAATAAAACCATTTAAACTGGGTGTTCGGATTTATACGTCACTTAGTATAAGCTTAATATGCAACTCTGATATAGCTGATTTTTGGTATATCAACTTATTTTGACGAGTTCTACAAGCTGTTAAAATAAATGACTCAACTTTGAAAACACCCTGTATATTTCACGATAAACGCTACCTCGTATTGTGCCTCGTATATCTAGGATCTCTTATGACTACAATGGTCGCAGAAAATGTGGTTAGAAATTAGTCGTCAAGTGTCATCACATGACTCTGTAATAATTTCATCTGTTAATCTACATTCCAGTACTGTGTACGGTATTACATCACCAAGTGATTTACAAACGCACCCCAGTCCGGCAGGATGTACTCCCTGAAGCGATATGTATCGCTGTAGCGTAAAATAACAAAACGATGTTACATACTTTAATGCATTTCGACCACCGCGCCAGCTGCACTGATAGCACCACCCGTCCACTTCGCCCGCTCGCTATATTGCCGAGAGCGGAATTAATAGATTCCATTTCCTCGCTTCATTATCTTTACTATTTGCCTTTAAATCGACGCCATTGCTGCGAGTCCCACCGCTGAATGATGGGAGACACACTTTGCTTCATTATTAGTCAATTAGACTGACGGGGCTGTAGTACAGTCAAATTCGCCGGGAAACTCAGACACTGTTCGGTAGGACACTTGAGGGACAAATATGGGCAGAGGTACATATTGGGAACAAATGGAAAACTTTCTAGGTGAATGATGGGTGTACCCGATGTTTTTTTGACAGGGGAAAGATTTTATAGCCAGTCTCAGTCAAAAAAACTCGACAATATTTTCCAGAAATGGTATACTCAGCAAGACCTCTCAGTCGTTAGTCACACTTTCCACCACGATAATGCTTGCAGCAGTTCTTCATCGTGGGTTGGCTTGTGCTACACTTTCATATCAAAGGCATTAGTCATATATTCTGTATCGTGCACATACATACTTTTATACCTATGCTCATCCACAACCGAGCAAAATAGAACTCTACTATTGGTTCCTTGGTCAATTTCTATATTTTCCCTGGCGTATATGCGTGGCAAACTTGCCAGCAGTGAGTCTCTCGCCGAACGTCAGTTCCAGTTGTCTCTGATAGTCAACCCTCCTACTACATTGGAATAGGTGATTAGGGGTATCATCATCTTCATTGCAATATACGCAATTCACGTATTCTGTCTTTCCTCTTCAGGTAGCTGTCAACACAACCATGTCCTGTAAGGAACTGTGCAGTATAGTAATCTATCCGCACTGCTCCTTTGTCAATCCAAGTTTCAATATCTGGGACACCATGCCACCATGGCCAGTTGCATCTAATCTCCCGCCATCTTTCAAAAAGAGCCTCTCCTTCGTCGCTTGTAGCTTCGACGCGCATTTTATAGTGCATACCTTTCTGCAGCCAGCAAATATTGGTGGGATACCAGCCTCCACCAGCGGTGTATCGGCTGATTCCGTTTTGTAAGCGCATACCACGGGCACTACGCTAGCTTCTCAATATTGGCTGTCTATATTTCTTTTGTCACAAGGCACTGTTATACCGGGTGTTTCAGAACTATGGGATCAAACTTGTAGGGGTTATACAGTATAACAGTGAAAAACATTTAAGTTACGGGGACCCATATCCGGTGCTTGTGTGCTGATAACAGAGATTGTTCTTTGTAGCTGCATTCCATATCGCCTTAGTCGTGCTATCGTATTTGTGAAATTTGCAAGAATTTAACAAAAATCAATTATTGCTAATGGAAAACTTTACCAATCATGTAACACGTAATGGGTAATGTGGTGGGGTACCATCCTGTTGGAACATCAACCTATTCGCAATGTACCGCCGATCATACTGATTTTAAATTATGGCTGTTATTGCAGGATCTCTAGCGCCTTCCAGTAATTCCAAATACATTGCACTGGTCAAATTTCCAGGTAAGAAAAAAATACCAACTAAATGATCGCCACAAATACCAGCCCAAGCCGATCAAAATAGTCTTCACTAAGTTCTTGTACCAGGTGAATTTTATACGGATGAAAACTATGGGCCTTTAGAATCCGTTGGACAGTACGTCGACTAACACCACACACAGTCTCTAATTTGCGGGTATTTAACGTAGGATCTACATACACTTGCCCTAAAACCCCCACTTCTATTGCTTCGTTCCTTATGGGATTTTCAATGCTGCGTTTTTTATTGGCGACTGACCCAGTTTCCCGGAATTTAGCTACAAGTTCTAGAACACGACGACGCACGTTACTGTTCTCATGTCGCTCATTAAATATTTTTGCTGTTCTATTAGCGCACTGATTATTTCCGAAAAATATTTCGATAATTTCAACTCTTTCTGCTGTGGAATATACCATGGTTAATTTATGTAATAAAGCGTTTTTAAAATAAGTACGAGATATTTCCTTATCTTTCTTCAAGAAATGACTTTTTTGCCACAAAAAACGCTCCAATAGCTATTTTGAACAACAAAATGATATACAAACCATGGGCGTAGTGAAGAAAAGCATTTACTTATTAAGTAAATTCTTTTAGTCAAATTTCTTCTGAAAGTAGTACAAAATCTGATGTACCTATTTAAGTCTACTTTAAGATTTAGTTCAATAAATCTTCAAAACTACTGAACTGAAGCTCATGTATTTTACATAATTATAAAGGGAATTCAAAGACCTTTAAAATAAGGTATCGCTCGACCCCCCTTTCCATTTAAGATTTTAGGGTTGGTGTCACCCCCGCCCAGGGGGCTGCACGTGTTAGCGTGATTTTTTGCTAAACTTGTGACCCCCTAGAAAACAAAATTGACGGGTCTGAGCGTTTTCCTATGAAAAACTGAGCTGCCAGTAAATACGTAGGTTTCGTTTTCGATGCGCCACCCTGAATCCGCCGCAACCGCATACACTGAGACCACGTGTCTACGCAGCAACCGCATATAGTCAGAACCGCTCCCACACCCGCAATCTTCACGCTCCTGCATCACCGCTACGCCAGGAATACAAACCAGAATTAGATAATACCGGATCAAATGTAGGCGACAACTACATTTCATTCTTGAACCAGCCGCTATACAATCCACTGGAATACTCCAACACTGTCACTTTGAGCATGAAGTGGTTCGACTGTCATGTAACCTTGATAGTGCATCATTGAAATATGTACCAATCCAACGTTAGTCTCCGATAATAGATGGCGCTACTACTCTTTCAAGAGTCCTTTGTACTTTGCGACAGACCTTGTCTTTGCAGATATGTTGTTGAAGTTTCTTCTCGTCATAACAAGTGAGCAGCCATATTAGGTTATTTGCTTTTTATGTATAAACTCAAACAGCATACAATGCTGAGTAGGTTGCATCTTTTTTGTAGTCTTACATTCCTACCTCATTCCGAATTGGATTTCCTGTTATGTCCGACTTTCTTTGAATGAAATGCAGCATATATGCACGTATACAACCATGTCTTTTAGAATTCGTATTACGAGTAAAATTCCGCTTGCTCGTAAATGTGATGTTTTTAATTTTCTTCATGCGCCAGTAACATCTACGTACATCCGTACTGAATCAGTGATAAAAACAAACAATAAGGGGTAGAAAAATCTACGTTTCTCTTGTTTTACCAGAAAAGGTATAGAAACAGTGTGATGAAGGTGCAAGGGGCTGTGAGATGTTTTTTCGGGGCTATACGAACCTTGGGAGTGAATATAAGATCTTATACTAAAAAAAATTATATATCGTTCTTTTCATCAGCCTCATCGGTAGCGTATACATCGACAGCGCCTTGTGAGGCATTTTAGTAAGTTTTGTAGTTATTTTTCGATGAACCTGCTGCTTTAATAATACAGGGTGTAAACGTTATGATAGTTATTATTTAAATGGGTAATAGAGGGGGTTGAAAGAAGCAAAAAGTTTCATATAACATGGGTGTCAAAACGGCATTTCTTTAAAGAAAGTCGACTTTAAAGTAAAATAAAATCTGACAATGCCGCAATGCCCGACGCAAATTACGACGGAACGTAGTGTAAATAAAGATGGAGTTTGTAATTTTCGGCTCTTAGGTATTATTTCATTATTTGATAATGTACTCGTAAAATGCAAACAATTAAAAAAAACGGACTTACCACTAACTGTCTCAGCGCTTCACCTGGTGTGTGAAAGTTTATTGAACGTAGTCCACTTATAAATAGGAAACACAATTCGTTACTACGACGAACCCTGTTTCTTCTTACTCCAGGTCTTCGAAGTTGTCCATTTATTATTTCAGCCGCATTAAACATATTTTCGACGTACGCGAACAAAAACAAAACAACATACTAACCACTGCTACTGTTTGCGATTGATTGCAGGTTCGATAAGAGTGATGATGACCGACGCGCTGTTGTCATATGTGTTTTAAATATTCAATTTAATCAAACTTACTTACTGACTACAAATTTTGGCTTAACTTAGAAAACTTAATGCCATTTATTTGTTAATTATCCAATTTAAAAACGTTTTAGATTAGATTGTGAAAATTAGTAAGGTTGTGGTGATTGTGGTTGATATAAAGCACTTCAAGTTGTAAACTATAAAGCCATTTACACAAAAATGTATTGACTTTTGTACCATGGTTCATATTAACTTTTTGACTTGTTTTGACTAGCCCTATTACCCATTTCAATAATGAATACCATAACGTTTACACCCTGTATACTGCAAGATGATCTCTATCGCTTTGGACACCACATTTAAATAATAATAATAATAATAAAATGTCTTTATTAGGCACATTATATAAACTACAACATAATGTGACCTCTACGTAGGCGAAGTCTAGCTCTCTTGGCTACTCTACTTAACCTACCCAAATAATAAATTGAAATACTTAATCAAAGGAAACTTTGACAAGCAGCAAAAGACGCTTCAAAACAATGAGCTTGACAGCTTTCTGACATACATAATATATACACACATATATTACGTAAAAATAAAATAAAACATAAGGATTAAAAACTAACTTTTCCACAATTACTACAATGACAAATAAATCTGTTTCACATGCTTACGAAATCTGTTTACTGGCCAATCCTTTATATTGTCATCTAATTCGTAATAAATCAGGATAGCATTGTAAGTGTATGAACTACGAAATAAAGTTGTTTTATACATAGAGATCTCTAGTCTTTTTTTGTGTCTGAAATCAATGTCTGAATTATTTCGTCTGAAAACAAATTTCTCAAATTTGAAAAAAGATACAGGGGGGATCGAGAAGATATGATCTTATGTGTAAACACTGCTATATGGTACTTGCAAGCATTTTCTATACACATCCAACCAAGCTGAAATCTCTTTAAGGAAACAGGATCATACTTCTTGAGATTAAATACAAATCGACAACAAGTATTTTGGAGTTTTTGGAGTCTTACTCTTGTGATAGAATCAAGACAATGATAGAACACAGTGCTACAGTAAAATAAGCTTGGAAATATAATAGCCTCACATAACTTTTTTCTAACTTTAAAATTCAAAATAGAGCGATTGACATAAAAACACTTCAAAGTTGCATAACATTTTTTTAAGATACACGAAACGTGCTCCTTAAACCGTAAAGTATAATCAATAATCAACCCTAAATTTTTTGTAGTATTTACGACAGCTAGACGCTTCTTGTCGATTTTTACATCAAGAGAATTCAATATAGTGTTACGTTTGACAGCAGGACAAAAAAGCATCACTGAGCAGTTATCCTTATTGAGCTTAAGATTGTTACCATTTGAGTATCCTACTATTGCCTCCAAATCATCATTAAGCTCATTGATTGAAGTATGTAAAGTGTTACTATTAAAGCTCTTATATATCTGTGTATCATCGGCATAGCACATCACAGAAGAGTTTTTCACAGAGCTACCCAAGTCTATAGTATAAATTAAGTACAACAAGGGCCCTAAAACTGAACCCTGAGGGACACCTGATGTTATATCAATCGGAATAGATATAGTGTTGTCTATCTCTACTACTTGTTTACGATTTGAAAGATATGTTATAAAAAACATTAGAGGTATGTCTGAAAAACCAAAAAACTTCAATTTAGCACATAAAAGCTCATGATCTATTTTATCGAACGCCTTAGAATAATCTAATGATACAAGTGCTGAAGCATCTCCCTTATCAAGCGAAGCAATGATGTCATCTAAAACCCTTGCTAAAGCTGTAGTTGTACTAAAACTACTGCGGAAACCAGATTGACACTTGGGAAAGAAATCATGAAATAATGATAAACCTGATGTTTAATCAATTTCTCCAATATCTTCGATATAACAGGAATCAAAGTTATAGGTCTTAAGTTTGAGAGACATTTTGGATTTTTACATTTAGGCAAGGGCTTGACAAGAGATAGTTTCCAAGCATCAGGGAAATACCCAGCCTCCAGGCAACAGTTCAATAAATGCGTCAATGGTAGTAGTACTCGAGGCAAGCAATGCTTAAGCATTGAGACTGTTATACCATCCGAACCTGCTGCATTAGATTTTAGGGACAGAATAATGTCTAGCACATCTTGTGGGGTAGCAAAACTAAATTCAAATCTAGCACTTTCATTAATTTTGGTACTACTAAATTTATCAACTAGATCCTTGCAATTGCCCGAAGGTGTGAAAACGGAAGAAAAATAATTGTTTACTTCATCGGCATTTTTCAACTGCGTAGGTAAAGATCTATCTACATTAGTTTTGAGTTTCAATTAATGTACAGCTTTCCATAGATGCTTGTTACTATTTAGTTGTTCATTGAAGCTTAGATATGCTGCTTTCTCCCGCCTAATAGCGGAAATGACATCATTTCTTAATTTCTGGTTATATTCGATACTAGCTGGACTTTTTAAAATCTGATACTATCTGAAGGCTTTATCTCTCTCAGAGATCAAAAATTTTATGCCACCTGTGAGCCATGGAGCATAAGGTTTAGTAATACGTGCTGAAACAACAGGAGCATGGACAAAACGAATCCAAAATATGATTAGAACAAAAACGTAGCTTTATCCCTTAAGTTACTGATGTAATATATATCATCCCATGGGATTTTATACAAATCCACCAAAAACTGATCTTTACAACAATGTTTAAAGTCTCTATATTTGGCAGTCTTTTGGAAATTCTTAGGTCGTGTGAGGTTGAAGTCACATCTGACTACATTATGATCTGAGAAATTCGGAACAGGTGCAGAGCTAGTTGAAATTAATTATTCAGTTAAGTTATTTGTTGTACAAATAACATCTATGGAGGTTGCCGTGGTTAAAGTTATCCTAGTTGGTTGGGTGATGTGAGATACCATATCGTAGCACGTAATGCAATCTAGAAAACAATGGTCAGTAAGTTGATCAACGTTTATATCACCCAGCAAGCATATATTATCATACTGAGGAGACACAAATGAGAGAAAGTTGTCTATATGATCAATAAAACTTGATAATCTGCTCGAATCAGCTCTGTAGATATTACAAACCAAAATTTTTAGATTATTCAACACTATTTCTGCACAAACCTGCTCCATACCATCTGGACATAAAAAATCTTGCAATACCAGCTTACCTCTCAGTGAATCCCTTAAATAAACACCAACTCCTCCTCCACGTCCTACTCGATCAGTATGGAAAAAAGTGTACTCAGTAATATTCACTATATCTGCTGTAAAATCATTATTAATCCATGTTTCGGACCCATAATATCATAGTTATCAGTAGTCAACAAATCTACACAGGAATCAAAGCCAGCAAACAGAGATCTTACATTCAGGTGTCCAACAACAAAATGGCTATAAGTTTTTGTGCAATTATTCATAAACAATCTGCATTTTCAAATTATCGATCTTCATTTTGTAATAACTGCAAGAGGTATCACTTGCAACATGCTTTGTACACCAGTTAGTTTTATATCTATCATTATGAAACTTACAGTTAGGACAACAAGAATCATCAGCTTTACAATCTCTAAATTCATGAAAACCTGAGCACTTAGAACAGACAACATTCTTGCTTCGGCAATCTTTCTTACCATGACCAAATTTGCAACATTTGTAACAACGGAGAAAATATAAATTTTCCCTCACAGTACATCTCACCCAGCCAATAAAAACAAACCCTTTACTACTAAGTAAATTGAACACAGAAGGAACCACCTTTCTTATACGGCGTCTATTGAAGGCCCCTAAATTTCCTTGCCTATTAATGGACCATAGACAGGACTTAAATGTTTCGCAAAGCAAGCATATCCGGACTATCCGGTGTTGAAAATATGCGCGGTTTTATTTTTGCATTAGGCTCCCGTATAACGCTTTTATGTGGCTGGGATTATTCCGGCGTACGGTCAGATGGTTTTTTCTTTAGCGTTATAATTATGGTATCTGTTATGCGTCATCTTTTTCTAAAGGCATACCTGACACAATATTTACGACAATGACCAGCTGCGTAGTAGTGTCAAGGATGATACTGATTTAGAGAGAAAAAGGAGTTTTCTGATGAATGGTATGGTCCAAAAAGATATACACCCTGTGTCGGAAAGTATCGTTTTCTACGAATTTAACGACGTAACACAGGTTTAATTTGTTTTCTTAGTTATGAAGAAAAATGTGTGTTTTTATTTTATTAAATAGGCGTTGCAAACAATTAATGCTTGATCTAAGATTATGTGATTACTGATAGATGCAAATTAAATATTATATTGTAAATGTTGAGGTAAAATTTTATAAAACCATGCGTAGTCTAGTCATCTTCAAAATAGCTAACAAGTTTCCAACATTAATTTTATTTTATTCACAATAGGTGTTCAAATAGGTTGTTATATTCTAAACATAAATATGATCTTCTAACAGTACAATTCAGAAGATCACGTAGCATTTCTGGTGTAATCATACTAAATGCTTCCACTACACATCCTCGTAAATGCTGGTTAGTTTAAAAAGTATTATAATAAACTTGGTCTTTCATGAGGCCACAAACAAAGAAGTCCAGAGATGTCAAATCCAGGCAACGTCATTCATATCTAATGATAATCTTATATCGATAGCCGCACCCATAAAGGTGATGACAGGTCCAAAAAACAAATGCACATAATACCTTCATTACCAGTTTGAGATACAATTAATTAATTCACAATAGGGCCATTATTGGAGATAATCCGAGCTAGATTTGCTATTCGCACATAACTGCCAGCGTAGCGCCGCGTCTTGGTAATGCCTAGTGGCTGACAGGCTATCGCATAACATATACAGGGTAGTGCAATGGAGGCTGGAAAACCTCGCCACGTATGGGATTTTAGAATAAAGTGCAACGAATACCAAAAATCAAAGTTGATAGTCCTCCGGAATTACGAATTGAAGAACAATGTCGATTTACCCACAACTTTGTTAAGTGTCAACGACAATTTAGGAGCTCATCTGTAATTTTCTTGCTATTTTCGCTTGCTGGCTAGATCTGTTGCGTCTTTGTACCACTACGGTGTTTTGATCAAGCAGACTCAGTTTCCATAAATCGACGAATTATAAGCATAGTTGAAATATACTAAGTGACATATAAATCCGAACACCCAGTTTAAATGGTTTTATTTTAATAAAAGTTGGTGAATGTATTTATCTTACTGTAAATAACAAGTGAAAAAATTTTCAGCCTTATCAGTTGGACATTCCGGTTTTTATACTGCTTTTTTTTAATTCACTAACGCTCTAAAAGTGAATATTTCAGACGCAGTAAAGAATCAACGTTGGCGAATTTTGGTTCTTGACATCCTTTACGATCGGTTACGATGCCTAGAGTACGGAGACCTGTACGATTTCGTCAACTTAGTGAGTTTGATAGGGGCCGTATAGTGGGACTTCGGGAAGCTGGACTTTCTTTTCGGGCAATTGCAGTTAGAGTGCAAAGAAGTGTAGATACTGTGGTTAGGTGTTGTCAGGCATGGCTTCGAGAAGGCCCTACGCAAAGAGCAAGGGGCACTGGACGCCGCCGTAGAACAACAGACCGTGAAGATCGCCGCCTAAGATTATTGGCCTTAAGGGACCGTTTCTCCACTACCAGGTCCATTGCAAATGAATGGTTTGCAGAACACGGAAGACCTATTGGCATGCGAAGTGTTTACCGACGAATGAGAAGTTTTGGCTTGTTTTCATACCGGCCACACTGGGTCCTCCCTTTAACTCGAGAACACCGACGTAATCGCCTTGAGTGGTGCAGACAACGGTCACTCTGGGATCAGGAATGGAACAGTATTGTCTTTAGTGACGAGTCTCGATTTTGTTTAGGCATGCATGATGGTCGTGCCAGGGTTAGAAGGCGACGTGGTGAAAGGAGGAATCCACAGTTTTTTGTTGAAAGACATGTTCATCACACTGTTGGAGTTATGGTTTGGGGTGCTATAGCTTATGGTTCCAGGTCACCTTTAATCTTCATCAGAGGTAACACGAACGCGCAGCGTTATATCCACGAAGTTCTAGAACCCCATCTTTTACCCTATCTTGACACACTGGCAGATCCAAATTTCCAACAAGATAATGCCCGACCACAGTTGCAAGAGTCACAATAGACTTCTTTCAACATAATGATGTCACATTGTTACCATCGCCACCAAGATTTCCCGACTTATCCCCAATTGAGCACGTGTGGGATATGATGGGTAGGAGATTGCTCAATTTGCAACGTCCTCCTCAGGCTCTAGAAGCACTTCGAGAGGAGTTGGTAGTTGCCTGGAATGAGATACCACAGGAGGACATTGACCACTTGATCAGAAGCATGCCTAGGTCTGTTGGAGAATGCGTAGCACATCAGGGCGCATCCACACATTATTAAAGGTCAAAGGGCTTTAAAGCAGTGCAATCATTTTGAAATTTTTATCATTTACTTTATGCTTCATTAAGTACCTATACAAAATTTTATTAAAATAAAACCATTTAAACTGGGTGGGTCACTTAGTATAGCATCTATATAAAAATAATCATCTAACGGGTCTGGATAAAAGATTGTTTTCTTGATTAAAATTTTGGATACTCAGCAGACGTCTTGTCATGTTACGTTATCAGACTATACTAAATGTAAGAGTTGGTATACGTTATTTCTATCTTTTCCTCAATGCCCATAACATTTTCCTATTTGAAACCCCCATATTTTCACTGCAGGTTGTGTGTTTTTTATCGTTTAGCATAAAAATGAAAATCTGCTTCCTTTTCAAAGTATGGGGTAGTCTCACCAAAAATATAGTATTTTTGCGCTTGTCCTTGACAAAATGCCATAATATCAAAAGGATTTTCACGTCTTGTGGGTTTCTTCTGACATCAGTCACCACCATTGATACTTATCATCAGCATTCTCTGAGATGTCAATGAATTGGTAAGCTTTGTGCCTACAAACTTTCAACACCCTTTAAAATTATCGAACGCAGAAGACACAGGTTTTCGATATTTCAAAAAATCGTGTTAATTGTTATTATCTTAATTATCTCACTTTTGTTTTCTGAACTATACGAGCCCCTTCCCACTTCAGTTGGCCCAAATATCGAAATCTTAGTTTTTTTTCTTATCAAACACAAATAATAAAAATGTAGCAGGGTGTCATAGGTTTAAAATCTTAACAATGAATATTTTGATAATATATAGTAGAAAACACCAACTTTATCACTCCCTAATCAAATTTGCAGCATAAAAATAACACATGTTGCAATTACAACATATCAACCTATTTTCATTTCAATACAAAATAACTCTATAATGCATAAGTGGCTGTGAAAACTAAAAGCCATGACAATAGTTTTTATTAATCACAGCTGTGAGAACACGTTTAAAGTAGTTTTGGGTAGTTACGGTTTTCAAAATGGGTAAAAGAAAGGTTATTAGTGAGAAAATTCGGTTACTGATAATTAAATTTTTTAATTCTGGGAAATCAAACTCAGAAATTGCAACTTTGTTAGACTTATCGCGGTACAGTGTGAGAGATATTGTTAGAAGATATAACGAAACTGGTTCAGTTAATATTAAGCCACGATATGTGAAAAAAAGTGATATCACAAATGCCGACCGAAGAGCATTAAGAAGAATAATCATGAAAAACAGGCGTGCCAATTATTTACAATTAAGTGCTGTGTGGAGTGACGCTGTTGGAGGAAGAATTTCGAGGTCCACAACTCATAGAGAGGCCCACAAACTGGGATTTAGCACTTGCAAGGTAAGTTTTCTTATAGAAAAAAGTGAAGTAAAAACTCTAAAGTTGCACTACTTGTCTATAGGCCAAAGAAAAGCCACTATTAACTCCACTGCAAAAGAAAAATCGGCTTAGATGGGCTAAAGAACATAGACAATGGACACCTCAACAATGGTGTGTAATACAATGGGAGTGATGAGGCCCGATTCGAAGTTTGTGTTGGTGATAGTCGCAGTAGAGTTATTCGCAAAAAAATGAAGCATTCCATGTTGACTGTCTGACGAGAAAAGTGAAATTTCCAGCATCCATTATGGTCTGGGGCAGTATGTCATCAAAAGGAGTAAGAAAACTTCATTTATTTGAGGAATTGTGGATACAAACAAATATTTGGCAATTTTAGAAGAATCGCTTTTACCAGTGATGGAAGAATGTTTGACATCCGGCCAGGATTTTGTGTTTCAGCAAGATGGTGCAGCACGCCATACCTAAACAAAGGATATAAAATGGATGGAAGAACATAGTGTACCACTTTTGAAATGGGTTTCTAGCAGCCCAGATCTGTTACCTATTGAAACTTTGTGGCACTAGATGAAAAAGGTTCTACGACAACATCCTGCTCGTAAAATCACCGAACTCAGACAAAAGCTTCAAGAAATATGGGATTGTTTTACTCCAAATTTTTGCCAAAACTTGGTTAACTCTATGCCCCAAAGAATTTCAGCCGTAATAAAAAATAAAGGTGATGTTACCCTATGGTAATCTTTCAATTGTTGCTTTTTTAACTTCTCGCGTTTATTCGCACATTGTTTATTTGTTCAGATGTTCTATTAGTTATAGGTCTAAGTGATTTCAAATATGTATTTTTTAGGATTAGAGTGTATCTAAAATGTTTTTGACAAAATAAATTGTTTTAGAAGTAAATAGTTTCGTCGTGTTTAGTTTATAAAGTCATATTTTGGTACAAATCGTGAAGTGGGCCAACTGAAGTGGGAAGTGGCTCATAGAGGCCTATATACACTTAAAAGCTCTTCTGCTCAATGGTGCTTCTTAAAGGTTTTTTTCAACAGCAAATATATTTTTAAGCTAATTTTTGTTTAGGTTGCGATCAGTTACATGGGCATTTTTCTACTTTCATTTTCTTTACAGCTGTACTTTTTTACCATCTATTATTCTTATACAGTAAATGGTTAAGTATATGAAGCTACATAGCTAAACTTCGCCATTAAGCTGCTCACTAATCTAATTATAGATAATAATAGATGCATTATCTGTCATTTGTTTTTTCTAATAAAAGACGGTTTATTATTATCATTATTACTATATATATATATACAGGGTGACTTCGAAGTTGAGTCATTTATTTTAACAGTGAGTAGATCTGATCAAAAGAAATGTTTTTTTCCTTTACCATTTTCCTGGTAAAATTAAAGTAACAAAGTTATAGCCCTTTGGAAGTTTGAGTACCGCCCTGTCTCAATAACAATATTATGTGGTCGTGTTTGGCGACAATGGATATAATCCGCCGTATCGGTTCATCGCATCGGAAACAAAAAAGCGAAAGAATTTGGAACGATGTTTTTACAGGTATCTCATTCATTTGTATACAGTTAGTGTCAGTGAACAGTGGTATGTGTTGCGTGGCTCAAACGAAACAAAAAATGGCACATGTTTATGCGGATCGGTTTCCCAATCGAGTGCAACCAACCCCTCGTGCCTTTGTTAATGTAGTACAACGGGCTTGTGAATCAGGTGACTTAAGACCTCACAGGGTACCTCACGATCAAATACAGGTCCGCACTAAAATACTTGTCGGGAGGATACTTTATAAAACAAGGTAAAATTTTTTTTTTATTTTTTTTTTATTTTTACACACATATTTTGGTTTATCTTCCTTCTACAATCATTATCTGAAAATTAATGACTCAACTTCAAAGTCACCCTATATATATATATATATGCTTTCAACAACTAATTTAGGCATTCAAAAACCTCTAATGACCTGTGCCACCTGAAGACTCTGGGAAATAGATAACTTATGTTTTGCCGTCCTTCCAGTGCAACACTTTGATATTTCGAGCAATCTGACACTATTTAATTTTAGAGAGAGGACTGATCTAAAAACGAAAATATTTCTGAGACACCCTTTATGTACCATATATTAACAGACGACTTTATGAGCAATTGTAAGACAAAAAGTTCTTATAAACATAGGTACACAAATTATTCGTTTTCAAAATACAGGGTTTAAAAGTTTAAAAAAATGGTTCATGGTTTAATTAAGTGGACCTTTTTCTTCTACGAAAACTAAGGAATATATAAAAAAAATTTAAGAAACAAAAAAGTTGTATTTCTATTTGCTTAACACAAAAAACGATAGAAATCACACACAAAATGAGTGACGTACATTTTTCCTCACAAATATTCGTTCAAATCCCGCTAGAGACGCCACTAGACACAATAAATTTAATCAAGTTGGGGCTAAAATTATAAATACTCTCGCCAAATTACAAAAAAAATAGATAAATGATATTAAAGATAATTACGAAGAACCATCTTTTTTTTAAATTTTAACACCCTCTTTAGAACGAAGAATTTGTTAACCTATCTTTATATGAACTTTTTGTATTAAAATTACTCAAAACATCGTTTGTTAAATTAATGGTACATACTTAATTAACACCCATGTGTACCTAATAGCGACTCCATCATATGGAGCAGCTTATTTTTTTAACTAAATAAGTTAATTCCAGTCAATTTCTTCGGAAACAAAGTAAGCCGTGGCATTCGATTAATTGACTTTTGTAACAGCGAAAATGCATTAGACATTTCTTGTGGATGTGTACGTTTAGCAATTGAATCATCTAAGTGGTTGTAGGTTATGAACTTACACTAAAATTTTTTTGCATGATTTGCATAAAATACACATGTCATAATCGTGTTGTAGAAACGTGCCTTGGTGTTGAATGCATCTAGTGATGCGGGAGGAATAAAGTATGATCAAGGAGGAGTATAGATTGAGTTTCATCACAACAACTTCATGTAAGCTATCAAATGCCTTATCTTCCTATAAAAATATGCTCGATAAGTTTTATAGTGCCGCTATCGCAGCCTTTCATGATGATATCCATTCGGTGGCAGCAGATTGCCCAGAAGTGCGTAAAAATTGAGCAGGCGAAACCTTGAGGTGTTCTCGTCCGTTTTTGCGTTCATTCCAAACGAAACATTTATTTTCCACTTCAGCTACCTTTTTTCATGACTAAAACGATTCTCCATAGGGATGTTCATCTTTGTATAATATTGGTTTTCCTTTATCCTTTTATGTTTCACTGAGCGTCGGTGACGTATTTCCAGCAGAAACGGTTTTTGATATGGGATTATCAGGTTTGAGGTTCAGATATCCAATCGCGTAAGAAATATTTTCTTACATCTAGTCCGTTTTCTTCATCGCCTTTCGGGAGCCGAAGTCAGAAAACTCATACAAGTTGGAAAATTCCCGATGCTCCGGCAAACATACATCAAGTTCAGTTACTTTTTGTTTCAGGAGATGTCAAAGACCCGTGCATGTAAAAGCAAACACAATGTACGATAGGCAGGTTCAGAGAGAAGAAAGTATAGTAAAATACATTATGAATGCGCCAAAAAGAAATGCTAGGTTAGGCTCATGTAAATAATAATAATAATAATAAACCGTCTTTTATTAGAAACAACAAATTACAGATAATGCATATATTATTATCTATAATTAGATTAGTGAGCAGCTTAATGGCGAAGTTTAGCTATGGCAGCTATTCTTACACTTAACCATTAACTGCATAAGAATAATAGATGGTAAAAAAGTACAGCTGTAAAGAAAATAAAAGGAGGAAAATACCCATGTAACTGATTACAACCTAAATAAAAATTAGCTTAAAAATATAATGCTGGAGAAAAACCCATTTAAGAATCACCATTGAGCAGAAGAGCTCTTAAGTGTTTTTTAAAACTATACAGTGGCAGGCTTTTTGTTCTGTAATCTAAGCGGTTGTACAACATGCAAGCATTATACGAGAAGGACCTGTTAAAAACAGATGAACTATGAAGTGGCATTTTTAAAGTGAATGTATTACGGATATGTCGTTGATGAACATTATACCTAAAAATTAGTTTTTCACGTAAATAAATTGGAGTTCCAGAGACAAGTAACTTATGTATAAAGGTTAGATAGTTGTATTTAACTAAATCTATCATCTTTAACCAACCTATTAAAGGATAACGATCCGAAACATGATCAAATTTTCTTAATCTAAATATGAATCGTACGCAGTTATTTTGTACTACAGATATTCTGTTACGACTTGCAACATCCAAACAAGGATGATAAACTAGTTTGCAATAATTAAAAATAGATAACACAAAAGATTCACACAACTTTTTTCGCACTTTAAAATTCAGCAAATTTTTGTTCGCATATAGAGTTCTTTGTAAGAGGTTATTTAAATGTTCACGAAGCCGCACGTTTTCATCAATAAACACACCTAGACACTTGACACTTTCAGAAAAAGGAAGATTTTGATTGTTGATAGATATACCCATGGAAGTTTTGACTTCGGCTCTTCTGTGATTTGGACAAAACAGCACAGCAGAAGATTTAGAAGCATTAGCAATGATGTTATCGCGATAGAAATGAAGCTCGTTAATGAAAAATGGGGTGATGGCATTTACTTGATTTATTCATACTTTATTTCATAATTTATTTATGACACTAAAATTTTTGGCAGGTATAATTTTTCAAAGAAGACGATGCAGAGTGATGATTTTTGAGTAAGAAAGATATATGCACGCGTCTACTAAGCGAACCGTTTTTTGTGTAACTGGTGCATAAACATTTTATTCCATAATCTTGTCATCTGCTTGAACAAAGTCCGTTAGTAATGTTATATGCTAGGGATACGATGCTTGCTGCACTAGCACAACGTCAAGACGATCTACAAGCCAACAAATAATATCCCGTGACTCCTATCATAAGTAAAGGACCCTAGGGACCTCCTGAGTGGTGCCGGCGTATACAAAATACCGTGTTCCTGTGGCAAAGTATACGTAGTCACCACTAAACGTAGCTTCCAAACACACATCAAGGGGCATGAATGAAACTATCGACTGGTACAAACTGATAAATCAGCGGTGGCCGAACACGCACTGTAATACGACCACAATGTTCTGTTCGACCAAGCTGAAGTCCTATCCACATCCACCCACTACTCAGCCCGAATGTACAGAGCAACAACTGAAATCTACAAACAGAATGATAATTTCAATAGAAAATGAGAAGGCCTTGCTTTAAACAAAACGTGGTTCCCAATTCTAAAAACCACGTCACTCAAGGGACCCTGAGTACCCCCACCAGACTGCTCAGTCCGCCGGTCGCCTATAAAACCGCACGCCCATCTAATTGACCGATCAGTTTCAGTCGTACCGGTAAACCGAGCACTTCGCTCTTGCCGACAGCGCCACTGAAGATGGCTACCGTAGATGTAGCATAAAGCTCTGGCTCAAATCCAACCCGACCATGGCTCAACAGCCCGAAAAAACTAAATGAACTTTATTAGTATTAGAGGTTAAGTATTCTAAGGTGTGTCGCTTGATCTGAAACTTTGCAATGTTCTTGAAAATGTTACCTACCGGGATAAGAAACAAATGCCAGTGAATAATGAAGTGCGGTTCACATTTTATACAGTCTCATCTCCATTTTAGAGTTTTACAAAGATGCCTGTGACTTTTTACTGATGTAAATGTGATTTAGTGTATTCCAAGAAGGGTGTACTATAGCCCTTAAAAGGTTTGTATCGACCTTCCATATTTACTGCGAACCTGGCTTAACCTTATATCCAATAAATCTGCTCTATGTAAATATGCGAATATGTACAGTATTAATGCATATCCAGTATTGTTTGCTAATTACTACTATGTCTGCAATCCCAAGTACAATATAATTTTATTTATTTCCGGATGCATTACATAGGATTAAACAAAGCCAGATTGATATACAAATATTAGCGGGATGGCCATATTTTACCGTCAATAAGAGTTTTTATTTATTATTTGAAACCATCGATAGCAGAATAGATTTTTTGAACACACACAACAGGGCTTACAGCTTTATGCTGGGTATGTTTCTCATAGTCTCGCTGCACATACTTTTCTGAACACGGCTTCAAGTCACCGCTGCCTGAGACCATGTACAGTAATGGACAAAAGTATGTAGACAAATATGAATATTTACCTAAATACTTTTAGAAAACGAATTCATACTTCATTGCTCCATAAACAAACGCGTTATTAGTAGAAAAACTAAATTCCTGGTTTTTACATTATCTGCAATGAACACAATACAAGTTTAGTACAGTTTCGTGTCAGAAGAGGATTAATTTGTGTTCATCAAGTATTGTGGAATAAGTTGAGTGATTTTAAGACCATGTCGGGTGTCCCAGAAATTTATTACAATGTGAAAACTTGGATCATTGAGTTATACAAAGATGGTCAACGTCAAGTCGACATTGCCAAAAATTTGAAGCTGAAGCGTAAAGCAGTTTGGGCAATCTTGAACAAAAGGTATCTTGGAAGCCTCTAAGACAAGTGGTCGGCTTAGAAAACTAAATGCAGTTCAGTTAGATTAATAAAAATAATTTCGTCCAAAGATTCCTTTAAAACCCCAAGACAAATAATAGCCGAAATCGGAACAAGAGGAATTGTCCGTATTTCTACGAAAACTATAAGTAGACGATTAAATGATTTGAAGTTATTTGCACGTCGCCCAAGTAAGAAGCCGCTAATCTCGAGGAAAAACCATAAGGACCGATTACAATTTGCACGATTGAATCTGGATTGGAGCGTCTGTGACTGGGAGAGGGTATGTTTCAGTGACGAATCCAAGTTCAATATGTTTGGATCAGATGGTGTTCATTACGTTAGGTATCCTAGTGGACAAAGATTGAACCCCAAGTACAGTTTGCCCACTGTCAAACATGGAGGCGGGTCTGTTATGGTTTGGGGGTGCTTTTAGCGGTTGTGGATGGGACCTTTACATAGAATAGATGGCATTATGCATAAGTTTGTATACACAGACATACTAAAGCATGTCATGTTACCCTATATGGAAGACAATATGCCCTTAAGATCAACCTTCCAGCTAGATAATGACCCGAAACACACTTCAAATCTCTTAAAGAAATTCTTTCTGGATGAAAAAATACTAGTTTTCAAATGGTCTTCACAGTCTCACGATATAAACCCCATTGAAAATCTATGGGAATACTTAGATAAGCAAATACGAGATAAAAATTATTCAAACAAGGCTGAACTTTTGGCCGCTTTAGAACAAAAATGGAGACAGATTGATGAATGTTATATCAAGAAACTTCTACAATCAAAACATGGTTGGTTTTCTATAATTCAATGAACTTTGCTTCTTTTTTCTATAATTGTTTTGCTTTGTCTATATATTTTTGTCCTTCATAGTTCCAGTGTTTTCAATCAATTTTTTATTGAAGGTAGTCTAATAATTCATGTATGTATAAGTTAGCATTATATTATTAATAAAACAAGTTAAAAAAGAAATACAATATTAATTTTTCTATATACTTTTATTCATTACTGTAGGTAGGATTACCAGATCTATCGAAACTCCTAGGTCCTAGGTCTGACCTATTAGAAAACTTTTTCGGGTCCCTGGCGAACATGCAACAATAAAATTATGCCATTTGCTAGAACGTATCTGTAATAAAGTTAAAAATGACGTCAAGTAGGTTGACTTTGTATTTATCGGTAGACTGACTTAAAATTTTAATCACTGTGTCTATTTATCAGTAGACCTAAGACTTGTAAAAGTATGCTCAAAATTACACCACTCTCAGTCGGTGTTGCATTTTCTATATCATTTAATATAGATCATGTTCGACTTATTTACGAACCTAACGCCTCAACTAAAAATAGCCGACTAAATCATCTGCTTGTGAGGCATAGAGTTCACTTACTTAACACAGGTTCCTAGTATTTAAAATGTAATATCCATAATTTTGTATTTTCCTTTGTATCTGTTGTAGTATTCGCTGCTAAAATGAAAGTGAACAAAATTAGCACCTCTCAGAAAAATACTCAACTATGTACAGTCCAACAAGGAAAAGATAGAGAGTCAAGTATATTGGTAGGACATGAATGGAATCGAAACTGGACACCCCAAACTACAAAACAAATATATAATATTTCTAAAGTATGTGAAAATTAAGAAATAGGCAGAATATATTAGTTCTTTTTTAAATAGCGGATTCCAAAGACACTTACAAGTCTCTACCCGCAGCAACGATTCTAGGCATAGGAAACCACAAGAATTACCATATCAATGGAAGAAAATGGCTTGAAATTAGCTCCTGAAAAGGTGGAAGCAGTTACACAAAATTGCGAAGACAACTCTCAATCTTTACCAGTAAGCCAGATACCGCGTAATATATACGAAAATGGAACGCCCTGTACGTTGTACGTCAACTGACAGCATACCATCACGTAAGACACCTCGAGCAGCCTTAGTGCGACCCTGTGCATCTTTCCTGTAACCGTAAAGTCTCTCGATACTCGAATGGGTTTGCATAATAGCCCGATAAAACCACTGAAAACTTGTTTCGCCACAAATATATTTCAATGAAGTTTCAGACGAGGTTATCCGTAAACAGCGCACCTTCGCCGGCTTACATGTACTCGCGCTGTAGGAAAAATGTGAAGGGAACTTTCCTGTTGAGCATTGTCTCCCGGGAAATCTAATGGAAAAGTCGACGACGGCGATGGTGGCGTTGACTGGAATTGCATCGATGGGATGATGAGATGGGAGCCCACAGAAGCGATTTAAGGTTATTAAGGTCAGGAATAAGCAACTCGTGCTTCTCTATTAGGCCACAGGGAAAATAATAAAAGGAAAGCGAGCATATTGTATTTACTACTTTCCAGAGTTAACATTTTTAGCACCATCACCTGCCAGCTCCTTTTGATCCATCACATAGAAGGAATGCATCAGTATCCGAAATGAGCCTCATAGACATATACTAAGTGACATATAAATCCGAACACCCAGTTTAAATGGTTTTATTTCAGCCGCAGTAAAGAATTAACGTTGGCGGATTTTGGTTCTTGACATCCTTTACGATCGGTTACGATGCCTAGAGTACGGAGACCTGTACGATTTCGTCAACTTATTGAGCTTGATAGGGGCCGTATAGTGGGACTTCGGGAAGCTGGACTTTCTTTTCGGGCAATTGCAGTTAGAGTGTTGTCAGGCATGGCTTCGAGAAGGCCGTACGCAAAGAGCAAGGGGCACTGGACGCCGCCGTAGAACAACAGACCGTGAAGATCGCCGCCTAAGATTATTGGCCTTAAGGGACCGTTTCTCTACTACCAGGTCCATTGCAAATGAATGGTTTGCAGAACACGGAAGACCTATTGGCATGCGAAGTGTTTACCGACGAATGAGAAGTTTTGGCTTGTTTTCATACCGGCCACACTGGGTCCTCCCTTTAACTCGAGAACACCGACGTAATCGCCTTGAGTGGTGCAGACAACGGTCACTCTGGGATCAGGAATGGAACAGTATTGTCTTTAGTGACGAGTCTCGATTTTGTTTAGGCATGCACGATGGTCGTGCCAGGGTTGGAAGGCGACGTGATGAAAGGAGGAATCCACAGTTTTTTGTTGAAAGACATGTTCATCACACTGTTAGAGTTATGGTTTGGGGTGCTATAGCTTATGGTTCCAGGTCACCTTTAATCTTCATCAGAGGTAACATGAACGCGCAGCGTTATATCCACGAAGTTCTAGAACCCCATCTTTTACCCTATCTTGACACCCTGGCAGATCCAACTTTCCAACAAGATAATACCCGATCACATGTTGCAAGAGTCACAATAGACTTCTTTCAACATAATGACGTCACATTGTTACCATGGCCACCAAGATCTCTCGACTTATCTCCAATTGAGCACGTGTGGGATATGATGGGTAGGAGATTGGTCAATTTGCAACATCCTCGTCAGACTCTAGAAGCACTTCGAGAGGAGTTGGTGGTTGCCTGGAATGAGATACCACAGGAGGACATTGACCACCTGATCAGAAGCATGCCTAGGCGCGTTGGAGAATGCGTAGCACATCAGGGTTCATCCACACAGTATTAAAGGTCAAAGAGCTTTAAAGCAGTGCAATCATTTTGAAATTTTTATCATTTACTTATTATGCTTCATTAAGTACTTATACAAAATTTTATTAAAATAAAACCATTGAAACTGGGTGTTCGGATTTATATGTCACTTAGTATATGATGGTTAGCCGTTACTTTGAACGAAGACATCACGGACGCAATTAATCCAAAGTGCTGCTCATTTCGGCTGGTCCAGATTACCGATAACTTGGAGCTTCATGCATACAAAAAGTCGAACTACTAGGATTCCTGGTAAAATAAAGTTGAATGACGTCTCATTGAACGATCCTTACTGTGCTGTCAATGCATTTGCAGATTTTTTTAATAGTGTTTTTGTTGATCCATCTACTTGCAATGATTTTATTGAAGGAATCCTACTAGTCAGGTTAACATATTTTTCAATAACATTCATGAAAATAAGAATATTGCTGCATCTAAAAACTCAATAATAGAGTAACGGCCGGCCCAGACAACATCCCCTCGTTCATAGTCAAAGATTGTATTCATGTCTTTGTTAAGCCGTTAATAAAAATATACAGTCTGACTATAGAAATCAACACATTCCGTGATATTTGGAAACTTTCTAGAGCAACACCCATTTTCAAATCAGGGGATAGTACTGATATTAAAAACTATAGAGCGGTGGCAATATTGTCGAATTTCTCCAAATTGCTGGAGGTAATATTGCATAATAGAATTTACTCCGCAGTTCATAGATCTCTGTCCTCTTTTTAGCATGGTTTTCTTACTAAGAGAGATCCACAGTAACTAATTTCATAATCTTCACTCAGTTCGCTATTGAATGTGTCGATCGGCAAGGTCAACTAGATGTAGTATATGCCGATTTTGCTAAAGCGTTCGATAGGGTGGACCATGGCATACTTTTGAATAAACTTTTTTATTATGGATTCCATTCATCAGCTTTAGCTCTCATTCAAAGTTATGTTCATGAACGGAAGAAATATGTTACTTTTAATGGATTCAAGTCGTACCAGTATATAACTAAATCGGGAATGCCTCAGGGTTCAAATCTCGGTCCTTTATTGTTTACCTTATTTATTGATGATGTTGTGCATTATTTAAGTTGTAAAAAGCTGCTCTTTGCGGATGATTTAAAATTATCCCACGAACAGTGTCACCTTACACTGTGTAAGGGGTGACATATTTTTCGTGCAAGGATATTGCAAAGACAGGTACCGCGTTTCAGTGTGAGAAGCAACAGACTCGTAGGGTATTTTACAATATCGGCATTAAGCTTCAGTAAAACAGTATCAATCTTTACAATGATATTTTAACACATATATTTTAACACATTTTTACAATGTATGCAGCTCAGGGTGTCCCACCCTATGAGGGCTATTGGTCAAACTTTGAATTTGAAAGTTAATAGGGAAACCATGTCAGGATTTCAAAACCTAGTTCTTATTCGACAAACAAAACATAGCTTTATTTGCATCTTATATTTGTTAGATATGTATCATTAAAAGAACATCGTTTACTAAATTTTTAGTCAGTATATGTGCCTTTTCCCAGTAAATCATGTATAGTAAGGTTGTCGCTCTCGAATTAGAGGGTACGCATTTGAAAACAAGAACACCCTAATGCAGCTACAATGATATTTGAACCACATGTTTCTTATATTTATACTAACAACATGTTGATTTTTTTTAATACGGGATGAAGGTACCGAACAATCTATTCAAATTGGCCAAAAAGTCAAAACCATCAAAGTCTCCCTTACAATGCTATTAGGTATACTCAGATGTTGGGTAACTTCCCTTTTGCTATGACCTATTTTCACTCAAGTATCGGCAATTTGTATCTTTCAAGGGCCAGCCTAGGTAGCGTGTCTCATTACCCCTCCACTTATATTAACACATCTGCTGATTACTGCGAAGATTAGCAACATTCCCTCTAACCATAAAACCATCAACATCTTATTTATTGTGATCGCGATTAATTGTGAAATATACACAGATCGCGTGCGAACCGACGTTATTTGTTATGGCGAGCTTTTAATCTCCAGAAGAGCGCCAGGATACGTCTTGATCCCTCGTTTCGAGCCGTGATGTATTGGCGCGATTATTGACGTGACAAACTAGTGTGTTGCGTTTAAAATACATACCGGAGGAATTTGCCGCTGAGCACCCAAGGACTTATCATTTTTTTATTGAGTAATCAGACCTGATTAACAAGTATAGGAATAAGTCAACTACGCAGGGTGTTTCACAACTTATCCGCAAATTTTAACCACATATGCACTGTTACGATAGAAGTTGATTTCTCGAAAAAAAAATGTCATAAAAGTCTTACAGAAATTAAGTTATAAACCTGAATTTCAATAATAAATTGAGAAAAAAATATCTGTATTTTGCGTTCATCGTCGTGATATTAGAACTCGCATTAATAATTTATTGTAGCAAATGCTGTACCAAACAACTGACGAAAACAAAATACCAGGATTTTTTTAATAATAATAATAACAATGATATGTTTATTGCCCAATAGATATATCCACTTAAAGGACAACGTAATTGAATACAATTTGACGTTACAGTATTTTTAACTACAATCATAGCTCGCCCAGTTTCTGGAAACAAAATGAAACAACAAAATAAATAGATACACCTACTCACCTACATGTCTTAAATGCTATAAATTGAATAATATACTAAGTGACATATAAATCTGAACACCCAGTTTAAATGGTTTTATTTTAATAAAAGTTTGGTGGATGTATTTATCTTACTGTAAATAACAAGTGAAAAAATGTTCAGCCTTATCAGTTGGACATTCCGGTTTTTATACTGCTTTTTTTTTAATTCACTAACGCTCTAAATATGAATATTTCAGCCGCAGTAAAGAATCAACGTTGGCGGATTTTGGTTCTTGACATCTTTTACGATCGGTTACGATGCCTAGAGTACGGAGACCTGTACGATTTCGTCAACTTAGTGAGTTTGATAGGGGCCGTATAGTGGGACTTCGGGAAGCTGGACTTTCTTTTCGGGCAATTATAGTTAGAGTGCAAAGAAGTGTAGACAGTGTGGTTAGGTGTTGTCAGGCATGGCTTCGAGAAGGCCGTACGCAAAGAGCAAGGGGCACTGGACGCCGCCGTAGAACAACAGACCGTGAAGATCGCCGCCTAAGATTATTGGACTTAAGGGACCGTTTCTCCACTACCAGGTCCATTGTAAATGAATGGTTTACAGAACACGGAAGACCTATTGGCATGCGAAGTGTTTACCGACGAATGAGAAGTTTCGGCTTGTTTTCATACCGGCCACACTGGGTCCTCCCTTTAACTCGAGAACACCGACGTAATCGCCTTGAGTGGTGCAGACAACGGTCACTCTGGGATCAGGAATGGAACAGTATTGTCTTTAGTGACGAGTCTCGATTTTGTTTAGGCATGCACGATGGTCGTGCCAGGGTTAGAAGGCGACGTGGTGAAAGGAGGAATCCACAGTTTTTTGTTGAAAGACATGTTCATCACACTGTTGGAGTTATGGTTTGGGGTGCTATAGCTTATGGTTCCAGGTCACCTTTAATCTTCATCAGAGGTGACATGAACGCGCAGCGTTATATCCACGAAGTTCTAGAACCCCATCTTTTACCAACTTTCCAACAAGATAATGCCCGACAACATGTTGCAAGAGTCACAATAGACTTCTTTCAACATAATGATGTCACATTATTACCATGGCCACCAAGATCTCCCGACTTATCCCCAATGGAGCACGTGTGGGATATGATGGGTAGGAGATTGCTCAATTTGCAACATCCTCCTCAGACTCTAGAAGCACTTCGAGAGGAGTTGGTGGTTTCCTGGAATGAGATACCACAGGAGGACATTGACCACCTGATCAGAAGCATGCCTATGCGCGTTGGAGAATGCGTAGCACATCAGGGTGCATCCACACATTATTAAAGGTCAAAGGGCTTTAAAGCAGTGCAATCATTTTGAAATTTTTATCATTTACTTATTATGCTTCATTAAGTACTTATACAAAATTTGATTAAAATAAAACCATTTAAACTGGGTGTTCGGATTTATATGTCACTTAGTATAACAAGAAAATATAACAATGTTTGGAGATATATTTCCACAAATAGGTATTTTTGATTCTTACTTATATCTAGATGATGAATAATAGGTGGATGCGGATACTTTTACAAATATCGATGTTTTAGCACCCAGAACTGCAGAATGTGCTGTTTGTTTACATTTGGTGTGGACTTCTAGATCATAAATTGACAAAAATTGTTTTTGATGTAACAAAAGATGATGAACCAGTTGGAATACGTTTTATATCCTTTTTTCGGAAATAACAAAAATCGGTACGTATTATGTACAACACACTGTACATGACATACAGACAAAGCTAAATTGCAATGCATGAATAGTCGTCAAAAACATTGAAAACATCCTAACAAGTATAATAGCTAGAAAATCGACCTATTATTTCTCTCATTTTCATTGGTCCATTTAAATAACTGACTGTCTTTTGTGATATGATAAAAATTTTAAATTCTATGGAAGTTATCCTAATTCTAAAGCACAATGACATAATATTATCTTTATATTGGTCCCTTGACAGCTACCGTCAAATTGCATATCGATAAGGTCTTTTCCTCTTGGTCCAACTGACCGTCAAATATTGTTGGTGAAATTGGCCCTAAATGTAACATTGTTGCTAATTTACCCAAAGAAAGTACATAAGCCAACGGTAAACGTTATATCACATCGACACTTCACACACTTCATGGTGAGTCTGACGAATAACTTTTCTTTTGTCTTGTTTCACTGCTTCGATATGATATGCTAACTGTTAAACTAAGCCAGCATTAACTGCGATTTTGGCCACAGATGGCACCTTATACTGTCTTGTTTCGATAGATCTTATACCTCAGATAGAGATTAGTTGCTATGCTCTCGTTCGCTGTCCTGACCTGAGGCCTAGTCTTGACGATACTGATGAGTTGCCAAAAAGCACGAAACATCTATCCATAATTGACTGTCTGTGGTTGCACGGACAAAACCAGTATGTTTAGATGGTAAATATTTCAGAGAAAAATATCGGTTTACCTAGGTGCTTTCTTTCCACACACAGAGTTCCTTATATTGTGCTACTCATTAATCTCTTGGGAGAAGCACACCTATTCACACAATCTACCCTTATCCCTTATCCCTATGTCTTTGTTAACGTATCCAAACATGAGGTTCCGTTCTCGAGTAATTTTGACTGATTCCATCCTCCTAAGTACATAATTGCGTCTGAGCTTCACCTAATTACTAAGCAATCTAGTGGTAAGTTTATTAAGTTATACACCCTTGTGTGCTCAAGCTATATCCAATACCGCTATGATTTCGGGCTGAAATTAGAACGCCTGCAGGTAAGCAGGATGACTCTCAATTTATACAGAAACCTAACCTCGTCTTCAGCCCACTTGCTTAAATAGGAACGGCTAACGATGTCAGTTTTACGGAAGAGGCTAGATGCGGTTAAGTTCAAGGTATCGATAAGAATAAAGCCCATCAGGGATGGCAAACACCAATAATGAGATACAAGAATTTAGGGATCCATTTGGGTTATTATTACATACATATGAAGGGTACCGGGGAATAACGACAATACTCCATACGGACTGATTTTGAGAAAATCGGTAATTAGGGTTTACTTACTTGTTGGAAAGTAAAATTGATAAAAAAAAGTCGTAAAGAATATCTTTGCTAAACAGTGTGTTTGTTAGTAACACAGATTTTACAAAATGAACTTTTACTCAAAACTAGTAACGTAACAAACAAAAGATGATGTTCAACTCTGGACTCGTGCCACTTTTCCAATGCTTTAAGCATCTATTGGCGGGACATCCACATATTTTATCACTGCTGTCTTCTGAATGATCAAGAGATATTAATTGTTGAGAAAATGCCCTGGAATCTGCTCTCTCTAGAAAGTTGGTCAGATCCTGCAGATCCTTCCATTTCATGCGTTTAATTGGGATATCTTAACTGTACTACTCATTTAAAAAACATGCTTTCTTTCTGACGGCCCCTGTATGTGGAGTTATGGGATTTTTCGATAAAACTATTACGCATTGTTCCAATAATCATTTGTTCATGTGTGATGTAATTCATTATACAATCCAGTTGTAGTCATTAACTATTGTCGCTTTCAAGGTCTTGACATGCTCATATTTTGACCTTTTTATCGGAATCCTTCCCAGGTAAAGCTGTGGCAAACCTTCAATCCTTTTCCCATGTTGTTCATTTCTTTTACACATTACGGGTAATGATGACCAATCGTGATTGTGCCTCACCTTATGATATATTGTTTCATCAGGGTCATACTTCAACTGTCTTATTGAATTAACTGTTTCGGAGGTACCAGTTCTTATTGAAGGATAGAAATTCAGACTGTTATAGTCTTTAAAAAACTCATAATCAAGGTGCTCAACCTTATATGGAACAGGATGTCTCTAAGCAGCTCTGCAGATTCCTACATAATCAGCAGGGACATTAATAGTAGCATCTTTAATCTGACTTTATATTGCAGACGCTCCATTTGAGTATGACGTCTCTCTAGGTACTTTTGAAAAATAGTTACTTTTTTCTTGATAGAATTTGTACTATGATTTCGGAATAAACGCTTGCTGTTAAACCACCCTCTGATTCATTCCACAAATAGCATGCCCCACTCTTTGTCTTCAAATCCTAGAATGTAAAATTGTGTACAGCTAGTTTAGTTTTTTTTGTTGGTGTAAGTTATACACTTCTTCTCCAACATTTTTTGCTTTATACGAAACGCATAGGTCACACTCGTCTTTCTTTGGTCGGATAAGGCTCAAATTCATGTCATCAAATACCCCATGAAAAGTTGCTATAGACAGCGGTCGTTTTTATTACAATATGACTTGTAGAGCTCATATAACTGAGACTTAGATTTCCTTTTAGGTTCGAAATACTGTTTTTTGCTAGAGCTGCGATAGTAATGAATTTCCATTTTTGATAATATATCAAAGAATACCTTCAAGTGTCTTTCTCTTATTTCCCTTTCACCTCAGGATCCTATTTCAGTATTCACCTTACCCTCAGTAGCTGTTGTGGAAATGTGTTATGTGGAATCTTGCTGGGATTTGGTCAGACTATGCTTCAGCCAGTTATGTATTGTCCACTGTTTTCTAGCTACAGTATTAGCAAACAGAGATTTGCAAACTCTCAGTTTAGAACCATCTACCTTTCTTAAAAATAACATGTACGTACAAGTCCTTCTGCTGGCACCGTCTTCTTTCCGATTTCTTTTTCGCTGTTTTGGTGTACATTCAACTAGTGTTGTTACAAATAGCTGTTTTTCCTTTCACGATTACTTCCAAAACTGATCAAAAATCAACTTTCTGTCAGTTTCAGTAAGTTGGGAGCACCAAAATTTGGATCGATAACCAGTTACACTGTTACACGTGCCTAACAAAGTCTTATCTGGTTTTTTAACCCTGGAGCGCTTAGGCGAATAGCACGGCTATAGTTGCTTAGGCGGGGTTACCAATAACCCCAGTGATATATTCCTATTTAATGAACAAAATATAAAAGATAGACACTTTTGTTTCAATAATAAAACATTTATTTCAAACACTCGGTACATATTTCAGCTCGATGATTACTGCAAACAGCCTTGAAACATTTCGCACAGGCAGTTTTTGTTTTTCGGTCATTTGTTCTTGGACATAAAATGTAGCGAGACTGTTTTAGCAATTTTGCTGGAGGTGGATCAACTTTTTCTTCTGTTTTCATATCTAGAATATTCATTATTGATTCTTTCAATTTTCGAGGTATTGGTTTTGTCAAACGTCTTTCCATATGAGGCCTGACCAGTTGTAGTCCAAGTTCAAATAGGTATTTTCGACGAACACTTTTTTGTCTATCACGCTTAACAATTTGGAAAATAATGTTGAAGTTAATGCCTGCTTGATCCATTATACCATAAAAAAAGCGTAATGGTTTGATGAAATATATACTCTAAAAGGGCAATTGCCTCGAAATCCCAATAACTGTTCGTCGATGGTACAATAACTGTGAGGAGTATAGTATTTTGTACAGTTAGATATAAACATTTCCCATATATTACGTACTGGAGAAAATTTGTCTTCTCGGTCTTTCATGGTTTTGTCGTCAAATCTGAGGCAAGATATCAAAAATCTAAATCTTGTTTCACTCATTACGCATCGATACACTTCTGGTCCATGCTTTGACCACATTTCTGCTGTAGTTAGATTATTGTCTTTTCTACAGCCTGTCATATAAAGCAGTCCTATCAAAGCCAAGATCTCTTCAACGTCTGTCTCGTTAACAAAGCCACAATTAGCAACATATTTCCCTCTTTGTCGTTCTATTTCCATATTTGTATGCACCACTATAATATCTATAACATTCGCGCTAAAAAATAACTTCCATGCCTCTAATTCCGTTGAAATATTTTTGGCCGCACCTCTTGGTCCTGGAATACATGAAACAATGTTTCGCTTAGGTGTTCGAGTACGACATGGAAGCTCAGTGCTCCAAATATGTCAATTTTTTCCTTTTATTACTTTGCCAGGAAGTTGTTGTTCTGTCTCACTCTCTACTTCACTATCATCCGTTGAGTGGGTGCTCTCCCTGTCGGACTGAATTGAAACATGGTCGTCATAGTCAGTGCGGTCATTATCTGAATCAGGTTCATTGTCGAGTTCTTCATTCCATCGTAACAGAGTTTCTTCAAATTTGGGATCATCTGGTCGGACAGCCATCTAAATAAATTACGTAATCTAGTGTGTTGAATAAAATAAAAATACCAGTTTAAGCTTACCTGGGGTTACTCGTCACCCCAAACACAAAATATCATATAAACTATTGCACTGAACAAAAATGTGCGAACAACAACACACACACACTTTAACCTCAAATGAACATAGCGGGATCTCCGATGTTGCCAATTTATGCACAAAAAATTAGTGAACATTTGAATTTTCTTTGGGGTGATGCGAAACCCCACTAAGCATTACAGGGTTAAGATCATACTTCCAGACACCGTTGATTTTTCTTTTCCCTGAGTAAGATAAACCACTTTCTCTTCTCTTTTTGTTTTGCTCTTGCTTCCAATCTTTAATGTCTACTTGTCCCCTTTTACGTCACTGTCACTGTCATTGTGGCGTTTTCTTGCCGCAAGTTGCGAATTTCTCTTAATACATTTTCAGATGAATTAGAGTCGTGTTCCTCATCATTTTTCGGTGTCTCCGCTCGTTATTCTTGATTTTCTGTATCGCTACATTTTCTGGAGCTTGCACTATCATATGATCAAAGATTCCAGAGCATTGTGTTTCGTCGGAAGGGAAAACGGCATCAAACATGTTTTCTGGTACATCAGAACCACTTGGTCCAGGAATGTCTAGAAAACCGATCTCTACGTCAGCCATGTCGTAAAAAACGCATTGATTAGTACTACTAGATTGGTTCATACCACACAGGTCTTGTTCAGTGGTGCAGAGGTGTACTTCTCATTTGTCACATTTGCATTCTCAGTGGAACTACACTGCTCAGTACTGGAATCACCGCTAGAAACCATTTTAAGGATTCTTTATGTTTTCGTTTACATCTTTCTGTGTTGCATACATAAGTTGTGGATAGTACGTAATTCTATACAATTTTTAGCAATGTACTATACTTAAAACACCGGTATCTATGATGACCAAATAAATAAGTCCAAACGATAAAATCGCATAACTTCCTAGTTTACGTTCACGAGACAATTGGTCGCTATCCAATATCTAATTTCATATAATCTTGATTCGAAATGGTACTGTAAACTTACCCTATTAGATCTGAGTTATAATCCAAGGACAAATATCAAATACTACCGCCAACAATAAAAGACATTCATAGACTGCGTCCAGGCATACCAAAACACTGGACTTGTATGGAGTTGTGTGATGTACCTATCTGTCAGAGCGAGGGCGAGTGTTATGTGGAATTCTTGATGCCGAATATGTCGCTTACGCATTTTTTACGAGTATGTGGAATTCATGGGACATGCGCGTCACATACGAGCAACTAAAAACGATAATATCTCATTTTCTTCAAAAAGTGGACTTGCATATTAAGCCGACGATATCGATTTCTGTGTGACAAAATGAAGTAAGATTTACTTGAAATACTTGCCCTGTGTATTTGCTCGAGAAGTTATGGCAAGGGCCGCCTCTGCAAGATTGTTTCTTTGAGATCTCTGAACATCCTAGCAAGCTGCTTAAATGACGCGTTCTTTATGGCCACTTTTATAGCTCCCCTTTGGATGTTAGACGTTAGACCTATGTATTTATGCTCCGTCAGCACCACATTTAACAAATGAATGAAAAATACAAATGTGCTGTGTTGTTGTTACAACAAGGCATGTCCTTGATGTTTTTATTATTCCCACTTCGTCGTTATTAAAGTCTCAGCGAGAATATTCTTCAGCTTTTGCGAATTGGAACACTAATAAGAAGCTTATGTTTTATATGTTGTGTAGGGGGATTGGAATCGTCTTTTTGTTGAATGCTGCTTTCCTTAGCGAATAGTGGCATCGTCAGTAACGTAAATACAACGCAAGAAACATAAGATGTGATATTAGCTCTCAAAGTATAGTGTGAGCCTTAGGGCCAATTTCACCAACATTAACATTTGAGGGTCAGTTGGACTAATAGGAAAAGGCCTTATCGATATGCAGTTTGACAGAAGCTGTCAAAGCTCTCTGAATATCAGTGATTTCTATTGAAATGTTGAATAAAGTCGTGAAAAAACGGTTGCCTCTTAAATAAGGGTAGAGGTAAAGACGTTCAGTTATTTAAATGGACCAATGAAAATGAGAGAAATAATAGGTCGATTAGCTATTGTATTTGGTAGGACGTTTTCACTGTTTTTGACGACTGTTCATGCATGCACAGTTTTGTCTGTATATCACGTACAGGGCGTTGTACATAATACGTACCTGTAGAAATCTACCGATTTTTGTTGCCATGAATTAACAAACGACCAAACCTGCTGACAAATTTAACAGCTAGAAAATCGACCTATTATTTCTCCCATTCCCATTCGCTGAGGGGATGACGGATGGTCAAATGTACACCTATAACATAAATCAAAATACATGAAAGTTGTCCTGTTTTCTCTGTACAAAAGCATCATGCTGGAATCAAAAAGTGGTCTTGTTTATAATACAGTCGAATTTTCACGATTTTATTCAACATTTTAATAGAAATCACTGATATTCTGAGACCTTTGACGGCCCTTTAATTGATAATAGGACATTATACATGAAATCATTATGTCCATAGGCAACGCTTTCCCTTATTGCTTGTGTGGTCCAGAGATATGCAGTTAGGTAGATTTTTTTCTCTAAAACTAAACAAGATACGAGAAAAATACGAGAGACAAAAAAAATGTACTTCTACTTGCTTAATCCAAGGAACATAATAAAATTGCACAAAAGTCAGTGGAGTACATTTTTTTGTCCCAAACATTCGTTCAGATCCCACTCGAGACGCGACTGGACTGAATAAATTTAATCAAGTTGGGCCCTTACTAAATACCCCGCCAAATTACAACCAAATTAGTCAAAGGATATCTAAGATATTTACAAAAAACATTTTTTTTTTAAATTTGTGAACGAAGAATTTGCAGACCTATGTTTATATAAACGTTTTGTCTTGAAATTACTCAAAGAATCCTTGTTAAGTTAATGGTACACACTTAAGAAATACCCTGTATAGCTTCTTGCTTTATTATAAATTTATGTCATAGCAGATGATGCTACTGCTAAAATCTCTAAATTAGTAACCATCAGTTGCTGGTGGTCATACTGATTTGCTCCAATCAGATCAGAAGGTAGTAGTTGTTTTGTCTATGGGCTATGTAATTACAATTCTGCGTCTAGCCGCTACTGTTGATTGCCGTTAATGACTGTCGCCGGTTGCTGGCTGCGAATCATCAAATTACGTTTGCGGCGGAATTCCATCAATTTCCGCGAATGTCTGCCATGATTGGATAACTTCAATTCATGCCACATTGAGGGAATGTCGGAGAGAATCGCCAATAGGAAAATATTTAAATACATAATATATATATATATATATATATATATATATATATATATATACTAAGTGACATATAAATCCGAATACCCAGTTAAATGGTTTTATTTTAATAAAATTTTGTATAAGTACTTAATGAAGCATAATAAGTAAATGATAAAAATTTCAAAATGATTGCACTGCTTCAAAGCCCTTTGACCTTTAATAATGTGTGGATGCATCCTGATGTGCTACGCATTCTCCAACGCGCCTAGGCATGCTTCTGATCAGGTTGTCAATGTCCTCCTGTGGTATCTCATTCCAGGCAACCACCAACTCCTCTCGAAGTGCTTCTAGAGTCTGAGGAGGACGTTGCAAATTGCGCAATCTCCTACCCATCATATCCCACGTGTGCTCAATTGGGGATAAGTCGGGAGATCTTGGTGGCCATGGTAACAATGTGACATCATGATGTTGAAAGAAGTCTATTGTGACTCTTGCAACATGTGGTCGGGCATTATCTTGTTGGAAAGTTGGATCTGCCAGGGTGTCAAGATAGGGTAAAAGATGGGGTTCTAGAACTTCGTGGATATAACGCTGCGCGTTCATGTTACCTCTGATGAAGATTAAAGGTGACCTGGAACCATAAGCTATAGCACCCCAAACCATAAGTCCAACAGTGTGATGAACATGTCTTTCAACAAAAAACTGTGGACTCCTCCTTTAACCACGTCGCCTTCTAACCCTGGCACGACCATCGTGCATGCCTAAACAAAATCGAGACTCGTCACTAAAGACAATACTGTTCCATTCCTGATCCCAGAGTGACCGTTGTCTGCACCACTCAAGGCGATAACGTCGGTGTTCTCGAGTTAAAGGGAGGACCCAGTGTGACCGGTATGAAAACAAGCCAAAACTTCTCATTCGTCGGTAAACACTTCGGATGCCAGTAGGTCTTCCGTGTTCTGAAAACCAATCATTTGCAATTGAGCTGGTAGTGGAGAAACGGTCCCTTAAGGCCAATAATCTTAGGCGGCGATCTTCACGGTCTGTTGTTCTACGGCGGCATCCAGTGCCCCCTGCTCTTTGCGTACGGCCTTCTCGAAGCCATGCCTGACAACACCTAACCACAGTGTCTACACTTCTTTGCACTCTAACTGCAATTGCCCGAAAAGAAAGTCCAGCTTCCCGAAGTCCCACTATACGGCCCCTATCAAACTCACTAAGTTGACGAAATCGTACAGGTCTCCGTACTCTAGGCATCGTAACCGATCGCAAAGGATGTCAAGAACCAAAATCCGCCAACGTTGATTCTTTACTGCGGCTGAAGTATTCATTTTTAGAGCGTTAGTAAATTAAAAAAAAGCAGTATAAAAACCGGAATGTCCAACTGATAAGGCTGAAAATTGTTTCACTTGTTATTTACAGTAAGATAAATACATTCACCAACTTTTATTATTTCACAGTCTGTTGTTCTACGGCGGTGTCCAGTGCCCCTTGCTCTTTGCGTACGGCCTTCTCGCAACCATGCCTGACAACACCTAACCACAGTGTCTACACTTCTAACTGCAATTGCCCGAAAAGAAAGTCCAGCTTCCCGAAGTCCCACTATATATCAAACTCACTAAGTTGACGAAATCGTACAGGTCTCCGTACTCTAGGCATCGTAACCGATCGTAAAGGATGTCAAGAACCAAAATCCGCCAACGCTGATTTTTTACTGCGGCTGAAATATTCATTTTTAGAGCGTTAGTGAATTAAAAAAAGCAGTATAAAGACCGGAATGTCCAACTGATAAGGCTGAAAATTTTTTCTCTTGTTATTTACAGTAAGATAAATACATTCACCAGCTTTTATTAAAATAAAACCATTTAAACTGGGTGTTCGGATTTATATGTCACTTAGTATATATATATATATAAAGATAAAATAATCATGCGGAGAAATGTATATAACAAAAAAATAGGAAAATAATGGGCGAAATCCGCGAAAAGGAGGAAAGTGGATTCGAGCAGAAAATATGATAGGTAACCCGAGCGATACGTATTTCTGCTGGTTGGCTTCATCAGGCCCGAAATGAATGCACATATGCAACTACAAAAGTAGATACACATGGTCATACATCCGGATACGGGTGTAACCTCAGGAAATAAAGATAGATGGGATAAAATCACACACGAAGTCCACAACAAGAGCCAACCTACACATTGTAGTATAAAATAGCTAGAAGACCTCGAATTTTCTAGGCGACATCTAACGTGGTTGTGGTTTTTTTCCTAAAACTTCAACATCCCGAGTTTTTGGAGGAAACATTTTTGGACCATGGTTTATAAAGCAAACTAACATTAATTTCTCATGTAGATTCACACCCTTAAATATTCGCATATTATTGAGTAGTGCCCTGTATATTTTTGTGGGTGCCCTTTCACAAAAAAGTTTCTTGATAAATGATACAATGGACTCCTCTTGTTAGTTTTCATCAAAAGGAAACTTAATTTCTCAGATATATTTAAACCTAAAATGCTCACCTCTCTGATTTTGACCCGTATGCGTTTGACAGAAGGACCTCTCATTTTTTGGGACACTCGAACCAAATCTACTTGACTACATTTTAGTAAGGAAGTTTCCGATCAACTCGTGCCATCACTAGCGCAGCAACTGGACTAATAGCCGTGAATAAAAGCCAGGCCTGAAGCAATTAAAACTTGAAGGTAGCAGCTCAATTTACCCGTAGATTTCCGAACTTTCCGGGAAAAAACCCTCAAAATAAATCCCTGCTATTTAGGGTATAACGGCCGGTTCGAGAGGCTGCTCTACAATGCTAATGCCAGTTCGGGTAAATAAAAATATGCTAAACAAGCAGGCCTATTAAAAGTTCTTCTGCATAAAAATGCCCTTGGGGAAAACACTGGAAATGCGCCTTTTCCCCTCCATTCGCAGTATTCAAAAAACAACTGGGGCATTAACAGGCATGTAGATGTCGCTCAGAGTACATAATTCAGAAGAGTATATTGTGTGTGATCCAATTTAACGGATCATTCCAGCGGACATTGTAAGCAAACGTTGTTTCAGATCCGACAACAACAAAAAGTGACATCGGACGTAATTGCTCGGAACAAAACGTACACAACACCAGTTTGAAATAAAAACAAAATTTCACACATTGATAAATGTCTAAAGATTAAAATACTACATGGGTGGACACAAAATACTCTCAGTGACGTTAGAAGTGCTATATCAAAAAAAAAAATTGTTTTTACATCTTGTTTTTTTGACAGCATAAAGCATGCCGTGGCAATAATTTAGACGTTTTATCTTTGTTTTTGTTTACCTTTGTTAAATTGCTCTCTTAGTTTCAGTGAAGAAAGCAGTTTCTGAGAGGTGAGTAGTACAGATATTTTTTGTTATTGCCCTTTGATTTACTAAGCATAACAAAATGTCTCGAGTTCGAAGACGTCCAAATTATCAGCATGTTAGCAACTTTGAGCGGGATAGAATTATTGCCTACCAAGATGTTGGTTTGGCCTAGCGCGAAATTGGACGCCGTGTTAATTGTATTGCAATGACGGTAATGCGTGTGTGTCACGTGTGGACAGAAGAAGGTAGAGGAACACGAAGAAGGCCAACTGGTTCTCCGAGGTGCATCAGACATCTAGCCCTACGAGACCTTATTGCTACTAAGCGTCAGATCGCTGACCAGTGGTTCTCAGGAGAAGGTAGACCTGTTACTATGTGTACACTATATCACCGCATTCGAGTCTTTGTACTTTTTTCATACTGTCCACGGTTAGTGCTTCCTCTGACTGCGGACCACTGTCGTAAACGTTTGAACTGGAGCAGCGAACGGCAATATTGGGAGGCAGAGTGACATAATGTCATCTTCAGCGACGAATCGCGATTCTGTCATTTCCGTGACAACAGTATCAAGCTTTCTTATTTTGTTACTGGTAAACCGATTTTTATGAGCCATACCTCATTAGAAAGCTAAAGAAGTTCTCCTTAAAAATTGTATCAAAAATTTACAAATGTCAAAAATTGAAGATGGTGGCACTATATGGCGTCCCTTAAATGTTTTTCACAATTTTAGCACATATTCCTGAGTTCAGAATAAGCCGGTTTGAAGTAACTTATCTTATTCCAAAATTGCTCCAATTCCGAGATAGTAGATGGTAAAGTTCCTTTTTTTTATTTCATGAAAAGTTCTCGACGTATTACTTCAAAAATTGATATCCTGGTGTTTTTTGGAATGCGAAATTTGAATATGGGCATTTTTTAATTGTGGCCATTAGAGGACGCTTCATACTGCACTTTTTTCTGTCTGTTTTAAAAAACAATTACCTCTATCTTTTAAGCATAAACGTACTCCTGTTAAATAGGGTACGGTGAGCAGTTATCGAAAAATTCGCAAATTTCTGCATCAATGCAGGTTGTTGGGACCCTAAACCAAAATGCTCAGAACTTTACAAAAACTGAGTATTTGATAGATCCCGTCAAAATGAACAGTTTTTGTTTACCTATAATAAATTGTGAATCAAATTTTGTAAATATAGCTGTAGTCTCAAAAAACTTATGACGAAGAATCGATATTTTTTAAGCATTTAAGACGCCATGCCGTATCTCAAGAATTAATTTTTCACTGCACCTTTATAGAAAAAAATGTTCAATTTCTGTGCAGCATCTATAATTATTAATTTTAATTTGACCCAGCTTTTTTGACAGCGAACTTCTGGAACCTTCTGGGAAAATAATACGGATAATGGCTAGAAACTAATGAACGAATTTTTGGTTCTGTTCAAATACCAGTCGTTCAATAAGTCTATATTTATCATTTTGGTTTGTTTCTGTTGCTGACTAAGCTCTAAGAATTTATCTACAAAAGTTGCAACTATTTGCAGCTAGTTTTTTCTTTATGTATTGAGGTGTCTCAGAAGGACATTTTACACTTGTTTTTAAAACATGGAAATACCTGCACTTTTTTATCGAAACCCATTAGTGCCAAACTTCTGAAAAAATTGGACGGATTTACTAAAAAATATGCCACAACAGCCCAAAGCGACTGACAACATTCTTGTCAAATTCAGTTGTTTTTCCAAACATCAACAATATTGAACTTAATAGGTCAGAGCCTTTTGTTATTACACTTACGTCATAGGGCTTGCCTCAGTCTTAACAAAAGAGAGATGAAATATAGTAAGAAAAAAGAAAATGTTACAAATAGGTAATTTTCGGTTTACAAAAATGCATTAGCAGAAAACGTAAAGAGAAATATAATATTTATACTTGGTTACTATTTTCGCGAAAATGGTGCCTTCTGAACCATTGTGCGCTGCAGTGGAAACCGGCGTGATATTAGATTTGCTATTGAGAGGCATGTACACAGGACTGTTGGAGTAGCGGTATGGGAGACTATTGCCTGTGACAGCTGATCGCCACTTCTCGTTGTTCAAGGCAATATGACTGCTTTTTTTTTCTTTTTGTTTTGGCACTAGAACATTGCGTCCCATTAGCCAGATCCAATCTTGTATTGCATATCTCTAATTATGGACAAACACACGTCGTCACAACATCCATGGCGAAGGCGAGATTCGAACTCTCCGGCCGCTGATGCACGACACTATGACCCACGTGGCCAACCGAGGTCCCAATATGACTGCTGCGCGTTATGTTGATTATGTCCTACAAGTCACTTTACTGCAGTATCTAGAGTGGCGCACACGCGTCCTTTTTCAGCAAAACAACGACGAACTCATACTGCTTGTCAAACTACGAACTTTCCTCAAGAAGGGGGCGTTTTCCGTAGCCACCCCGTTCACCGGATTTAAATCCCATCGAACATTTGTGGGATATGATAAGGAGGAGACTATCCACTCTGCATCATCCGCTACAGACTCTGCCACAGCCAGACCACGAAGTTCAAGTTGCTTGGAATGAGGTGCCACAACCAGACATCGATCATCTGATTTTGTCGATGCCTATACGTATACAGGAGTGTGTTCAACTACGGGGCTGCCCGACACATTATTATTTTTTTTCTTATTACATCAATAAAGTTTCCTGAGAATGTTAGCATTTTATTCTTCATATAAGACCACCTCATTACCAAAGAATGAAGTAGAATAAATTATTTTTGCTTAGTGTAATACTTCTAGTGTCACTGAGTATATAATAAAAATATTTTTGTCGAAAAACCTTTAGGTCCCGATCACCGATTACCTACTAATATGACGAATAATAATAACAATAGTAGTAATAATAAGACAGTAGATACCAACAAATCCCTAGAATTGCTGCGTTCCAGTAATCTGTTCGTAGAGTGGGTTTGTGATGGCTATACAAGATCGGGTACTGCCATGATTATGCTTTATAATTCATTCATACTGTCTAAATTAGAATATGGACGGCTAATATGGAATCCATGCTATGTTACAAGTTGTGGCTCTCTGGAGAAGATTCAGCGGAAATTTCTGAAATTTCTTTCATTCAAAATTGACGGTACGTACCCACCCATTGGGGTCCCACAGGAAGACCTGTTACGTAAGCACAAGTTTATCAGTCTTGATAACAGAAGAAAGATTCACTCGCTAATATTCCTGCATAAAGTAGTGCATAGCAGTTATGATTGTCCATCATTTCTAGCACAGATTAAATTTAATGCTCCAAAATTTATTATTCGCAATACACTCACTTTTTACCTACCTACCCCACGAACTAACTTACTGTTGCACTCACCTTTGTACTGGATGTGTTCATGTTATAACAGTCTACAGAGTACATTTGATTTGTTCAACACAAGTATTTCGAATATTAAGAGAGTTTGCAGTGAAATGATTTAGTTTTTAGTTTTCGTTGTATTTTTATATCTTTTTTTTACTATTTCTATTGTTATTCTGCCACCAGTAATTGGTTAACACTGTTGGTGGTGGATTTCAATAAATAAATAAATAATAAATAAGAGAATCTACAACGCTGGACTGAAAAACCTCTACATGTGAGACATGCAAATGAGATTAGCCAAGAAAATGTTGACAAAAAACCGTCAAACTATTGGTTTATCTCAGGCCAAATGCTTCCTGAAACTGAGGGATTCCTTGTAGATATACACAACCAGGTCATCCTCACTAGTAATTACAAGAGGTTCACACTTGAGAAATCTCAGCAGTCTGATAAATAAGGGTACGGATGTCAGGACTCCGAGACAATTTAACACGTAACTGGTGGATCCCAAGCATTCTCCAAAGTCATTCACCAGGCATTAGCTGATAAATTCAAACTGATCGAAAGAAAAAAGCATACTATAAATATACACCACAAAGTGTGTCCGAGAATGACAAGTGCAGGCTATACTGAGATGTACTGTGCTTACGGACCAATATCCAGGGTGATTCATAAGTCGGGACCGAAAATGAAACAGCATACACAGCACCGCATTTCAAGGGGGTGTTCTGTATAACATTTTTTCCCGGGGGGATTCATTAAGAAGAAGGAGTGTTGAAGTTAAAGATTAAAAAACATTTTCTTTAATATCTTCAAAACCGTCAACTGGAATAAACTAATATTTGGTATGTGGATTTACCTGAGTGTTGTCCACATCATTTCAAGTAAAGACTTTTGAATGTCAACAACACTTGGGTAAGTCCACGTATCAAATTTTAGTTCATTTCAGTTGACGGTTTTGAAGATATTAGAAAAATTGTTTCTTATTTTTAAACTTCAACACCCTGTATCTTGTCAATCAAGCCCTCGAGGATAAATTTTACATAGAAGACTCCCCTTAAAAGACAGTTCTGTGTTTTATTTTTGGTCACGACTTGTGAATCACCCTGTATACAACAAAACAGACCTGCAATAGTAATTGTCAAAAGCACACAGAAAGTAACACTGATTGATGTGTCCATAATAGTAACATTGTAATAAACAGAAATAATGAGAAAGTTACAATTATTGCTATCAGGGAGTTCCTTTTACACCAAGATGCGAACTCTCCTGCTGTTGCTACCCTTTTGGTTTAAAGCTCTTCAGGAGTTTCAGCGTCAACAGGTATGGTTGTATCATAAGCGTAAAGTGTTATGTTGCTTGCAGTGATGTAAGATCATTCACAAAAATAAGGAAAATCAAAGGGCTAACAATTGACCATTGTGGTGCACCAAAAGCGACGTTACAGTCAAGCGAATAGACACTTTTCTGCCTGACAGCTCCAGTTTCTATAGTAGCGTGTCTTTCAACACGTCTCAAATACATTAAACTTTTATATTGCCCGTAAACTCGAAGGCGGGCACATTTTCTGTAATTTCGAACAGAAAACGGAACTGAGAAACTTTATGTATCTCCAACTTTATTGATTTAAAAAGATATTTATATCCATATCGACATTCGTCTCGTTTTCTTCAATCTCGGGCTTGACGCATCCCAAATCTGTTCAAGCGAGGCAGGTGCTGAATTGTAACTTTCGGTCTAATACTCGTAACAGTATCGGTAGCAATATGATTGAATGCCCCTCTTTTTCTCTCTCCATATGTCTCTCTTTGGCAGCACCGCATGGAAGGCTTGATTAGGGATATAGGCACTCCTTGTATATGTTTTTTATATAATTCCCAAGAGAAACCATCAATCTGCCCGTATGAGCAACAAGCACGTTTTTTGCACTAAACACTCCAGTGAGTGATCTCTAACTAATAAGTACTAAATTGATTCTTTATGTATCGCTTAAGATTGTCGTGATCCTACCAAAAGGCTAATAGCCATTGTTAGATACATATAATTGGTCTGCTATCACATTAAGGGGCTGTTCAAGTATTACGTAAGCAGATTTATTACAATTATTCCCCCCCCCCCATCCCCCTTGTCAGCAAAAGTAAGCAAAGCTCTTACCTCTTACTCCCTCCCCCCCATGCTTACGTAAACATTTGTGAATTAATGTATTGATTTCTTTTTAATATTATAATTATAATTTGAAAAATAAGAAAATATATTTAGGATAGAGATTATATTTTACTGATACGGTATTCAGCATAGAGTAAAGGACAAAGATATTATATCTTACTAACATAACAAACTTATTTTAAATTTTTGGTACATATATTAAATTCAAATTAACAGTCTTCAGTCCAAGAAACCCGAATCCATGATTCTAAGTTTTCGATGACATTGGATTGCTTCGATTGCTGCTTAGTGTTGTGAGTTTGCTCGCTTTCATCGGATTTTGGAATATCTACGTCGTTCTCATCGAGCCATTCAACATCATGGTGCTCTAAATTTTGAATAATGCACATCAGTTCATTAGCACGACGAGCAGCGACTCTTACAGGTCTAACTTTCCTATCAGTGTGCGTGTTTAATTTTTTATGGATATTTTCGAGTGACGATTTAGTGACTTGACGGAAGCATGATAAAGGACCACACGTTTTGCATGTTCGACTTGATAGACTCAATTCGTAGGGCATTTGCAGGAAATCGTTGAGTGAAGCACTTAAGCGTAGTGCTAAATTGACTGGAAGATTAAGAAATTGCCCTCCTTCATTCAAAACCAAGCCATCAACTGTTTGTTTAGTTACTTTTACAGGTGTTGGAAGAAACCTTTGTCTAGTCATCTAAATAGGCCACTTCTTGGACGACAGCACTCTGTATTTCTACATCTTACAATTTGAAGCAAGTATTGGCTCTCACGCACATGTTCTGAATACCATTTAATGTCTGGAAAATCAGGAAGATGTTCTTCACCTGCCCCAACATATTTTGCATTAACATTATAGCCATCAATTTCCATTGAACTCCATACTTCAGCTAATACACTTCCTGCAAATTCGAAATTAGATCTTTCTAAATGTTCATCAATTGTAACGCCACGTTCATCCAAATGAGACCCAAAATTGTCATGAGGCAATATCAAACCAGCCAGTTCCCGACTAGGAGGAGCCATTCTGCGCTCTACTCTGTCATACGCACTTCTTCCAGGATCATTGGTAGCTAAAAACAATGCATCGAGATCATGTCGCTTAAAGCTTTGTATAACAAACCCTATGACTTTTTGATAACGTGGATTTTCATCTGGACCTCCATCAACCGTCATGATTACTACTGGTTTTACTAGTCCATGGTCAGTTTTAGCTAATGGTCGACAATCTTCAAGTTCGAGAAGCATCTCGAAATCCATTAGCAGTAGATGAACTATGCTTTCCACTTCGAATAGCGATGTATGTTGGTCCAGAATATCCAACCGCTTGCGGTTGTCCTAGCGCATTGGAAGTGATTTTGATACCAGCATAAACAGACGGTATTAATTTATGACCCTCAGCGATTACCCAATCGTGATCAGGCAATTTGATTCTATATTCCATGTGCATTAGAAGAGCTTTATCATCTTAAGATATGAAAAATACTTGATCTGGTCCAAGTATGGATGCTATGTTCTCTAGATAATGGATTGATGTTTCAGCGAACTTGCTATCTAAGTGGCTCTTGTGGTGATCAGTCTGAGCCCGAATGAGCTTAACAGAGACTGTCGATATATGTCTTCGTCCCTCTGCAGAATTAGATTTTCTGAGGATCAAACGAAGATATGTCCCACTGCGACTAATGTCAAATCCTATTTTACGTAATTCTTGTGTGAGTTCATCAAGAGTTTTTACGCTGCGAATTGATTCCGTTCGTCTTCTATCATCTGCTGCACTCCCAAATAAAGCTATATCCGCGATTTTTTTCAATAGTGAATGTTGATTTCTTTCAAGATTAGGACGTACCACTGAATCCCTCAGAGATAGTTTTTTTTTTATTTCTGAATTTTCATGACAAACATCTTCTAACTTTCTTTTCATACCAGCCCTGTGCTTCTTCTGGGCAACTGCGTTTTGAACCTTCCTGTTTAAAGACTGTTTTGCTATTTTTATTTCCTCGGGCAACTTAATGATCTGTTTATCAACTTCAGCACCGCTTGGCATAGTATCTCTGGCAGAATACAAAGCATTCAGATTTTTTTCGAGTAGAGCAATCTTATTTTTCATAGCTTCCTGAAAAAGTTTTGCTCTCTGTTTATCTGTATTTTCATTAATTTCGCATTGCTGTTGTGATTCATTACCAGGTTTTATTTTATTTTCTTCCTCTTTTTTAATATTTGAAGCTAATTTATGTTTTTTCTGTAGGTTTACAGGTTGCCTAAAAATAAAAACTTTTTATGGCTTCTGCTAAAAATTCTCTTATTAAGCTACATAAATACAAAGTATGGCAATATATATGGTAAATACAAAACCCTATGGCTTTAAATCTAATATGTTTAAACGAGCAATTCGTTCCGGTCACAAAATACAGGGTGTTAGTTTTCTGGTTATATGTATAAAACTAACATTCTGTACTTTGTGACTAGTTGACGGAATCAATCATAAGAAATAAATCTATATATATATATATATATATATATATATATAATGAATATTACCTCTGTACTTTGAGATAGGCAATAATACTTTCTAATCAGTAAACAGACAGAAACTTTTTGGCGATTTCTAATATTTCTAGTACTCATTGGTACCTAAAATGATTTCGTCACTCACCTTAGAAAAAAATTTAGTGGGTTGGATTTATCCTTAGTCGCCGCTTGCACTTCTTCTTCGATGCTCTTAGATACAATAATATCTAGTTCCTTGTCAGATTTTGCTTGTAATTTGTAATTTCGTCACACTTCGTTAACTAACTTTTGTACATTCTGTACTTTCGTACTTGTATGATATTTTTTAAAACTTTCAAACAATTTTTGGTATAACTTGGATTTGTCTATGTGAAACAACATCTTATTTAAACACTAAACTTTGGCTAATGGAATCAATGGTAACACAAATGTTAACTTGCTTTACAATGCTTACAATACGTCTACTCGCTATAGTATCCAAACGAAACAATACACTGATAGAGGAAATTTAGTTAAGTGAACACCGCGCGGTAATTCCCCTACTCGGTTCTAAAAGCGAGTTGCTACCCGACCCTCCAGAGTGGATAGGACCTAGTCTACGAGTACTAGGATTGATCCAACCCCGTGCCTAACCAAGGCATGTCTGATGGAGTCGGTTGTAGTGCAATTAAATGCACCTTCAATATCCCGAAAGGTCTTCTCGCTAAGTCTAGATAATATTGCAGCAATACTTAAGGCCATACTGTGCAAAAGAGCTAATACAGTATAAGACTGCAAATCAGTCGATCGAAATCTGATTAGACAGACACGCAGTCATAAAGGCATTAAGTTCATCACGACTATCGTGTAAGCTAGCATGGGTTTTCGTAAAGGCTCTCAAAGAGCTGGCAAACCGAAACAAGGTAACGATGCTCTGGATAGTAGGACATGAAGGGCACAAAGGAAATGAAATGACTGTTGAGCTAGCCCGACAGCGAGCGGCTATAGGTCCAAAGCGTTTCTGACGACAACACGCACTAAACAGTCCATAAGAAATTGGACCAAGAAAAATTCCCTAGAATGGTGGAACAGCCAATTGGGGCAACGGTAGACAAAATAGTTCATCAAAGAGCGAAGCCCTGCATTTACAGATGACTTACTCGGATTCGATAGGACGGCCATAATGGGTCTCCTGACAGGCAATTGTCGTGTAAATCGACATATGAGACCCTTGGGTCTGACAAAAGAGGCCAGATGCCGTCTCTGTAAAGAATATAAGGAAACCCCATTGCATGCCCTGTGTCACTGCGGAGGCCTGGCAAGGCTACGGTTTCAGTAGGAACCACATGTCCAACAACGGAAGGCTACATGGAAGGCCTTGTGTCAAGGCTATGGAGTCTGACTAAAGCATAAAGACTGGTCACAGGGCTTTAGAAAGTATATATGGGGGCCACAATAGATCCACTTGGGTCGCAAGCCAACCTGTTTCTTCTGTAATACGTTACCGTAGCTATTCGAGTACAAGAATCTATTACTTCTCACTTGGCGCAAGACCGGAGTACCTAAATCAAAGTTACATTAAGACCGTGTCAACTGCAATGACTTCTGGCATTTCTCAGAAATAGCGTATACAATTTGCCATACGAGTACACATGTGTTACGATCTATTTAACACAAGTCGACGTCTTGCACTTCACCCTGCCAACGCAAAAGCTTCCAGCATCTCACTGTATTCGTATTTCCTGCTCTCTCTCTCTCTCTTATTTCTAGTTTCCGTAATTGCATTAGGAGTCTCATCCTCCGGGAGTAACTGCTCCAGAATTGTGGTGTAACATAAATGAGAAAATTACTGTTTGCCTAAGAAAATTGATAACCGGGAGGGGAGCAATTTCTTATAATCCGAGATTACGAGAGCAACTCCGCATTAGGTTACCGTGCCGACTGCGAGTATTCAACTGCTTTAGCACACGAATTGCACTAGGTCATGGACGATATGCCAGCGATACCTAGCACGGAAGTCCGGAAGCTGTGCGAGCTTTGTTTGTTCCAGCTGGAAATTACAAATATTTTGGAAGGTAATGCCGCATTATGAGTCTGGAAACTCTGCAACGCTATCGTGGCGAGGCACGAAACTTTAGCAGGTGCAACAAATGATAGCAGGTTCAATTCCAGCAGGTGTAAGTGGTACAATTTAGTAAATAGCAATAATCTTGCCGATATGAAATGTGTTGTGAATTTCAGGTGTAATTTCTTTCACGTAGCCAGGGTGGCGCATCGAATACGAAACAGACGCATTTACTGGCAGCACAGTTTTTTTTTTGGAAAAACGCTCAGACCCGTCGATTTTGTTTTCGAGGGGGACACAAGTTTGGCAAAAAATCACGTTAGCACCCTAAGCGGGGGTGACCTCACCCCCAAAATCTTAAACGAAAAGGGGGGTCGAGTGATACCTTATTTTAAAGGTCTTTCAGTTCCGTTTATAATGATATAAAGTTAATGTACTTCAGTTCAGTAGTTTTGAAGATTTATCGATTTGAAGCTTAAATAAAACTAATATATCGTAAGTGGAGATCAATCCATTTGGCAGCAAAGCAATTTAAAAATGAAGAATGAACTGACCCGTCAGGCAAGTAAATGTTGAAAATGGCCACCACAAGTGGCTATAACCGGCCGCGTGGTTGTGGTTATTTGTCGCCTTGAAAATTCGAGGTCTTCTAGCCATTTTATACTACAATGTGTAGGTTGGCTCTTGTTGTGGACTTCGTGTGTCTTTTTTTCCTCTCCAACTTTGTTTCCTCAGGTTACACCCGTATCCGGATGTATGGGCATGTGTCTCTACTTTTGTAGTTGCATATGTGCATTCATTTCGGGCCTGATGAAGCCAACCAGCAGAAATACGTATCGCTCGGGTTACCTATCCTATTTTCTGCTCGAATCCACTTTTTGCGGATTTTGTCCATTATTTTCCTATTTTTGTTATATACCTTTCTCCGCATGATAATTTTCTCTTTGTATATATATAACTGGAGACGTGGTCATTGTCGTCTAGACCAATTAGGTGAAAAATTAAAGCTTCCGCCTTTTGTTGGGTACTTCGACAAAATTTAAGCAAAGAGGACTCTTTATACCTTTTTTAATTCTCTCTAGCTTTCAATGGACTTTGCCATCATCATCAGGAGCTGCAATTACAATGATAACAGTAGCAACAAAAGTGTAAAATGAATTTAGATTGACTCAACTTACAGTAGTATGTGAGGATGTTGCTAATTGTTGTTTACGTATAGGATGAGGGAAACGTCCAGTAACATGGTGAGAGCTGGATAGATTGTACAATGGTCAAAATTATATAAAATATGACAAGAACAAGTTAAAAACAGATTAAAAATTATTTAAAAGACATTACAGCATTACATCGTGAAGCCACTTGATGATTGCACAAATTAGTGGTCATGGAATAATGAGTGAGATGAAACCCTTTGACAGAAGGCCGAAGGATGTCTGTGTTGAAAGATGGAACGAATTGTGGGCGTGTGCCAAAACGTTGCCAAATCACTTCAGATGATGAGATTTTCAGAATTTTATGTAAGAATTTGTTAAACCGACCAGGGGCAGTTGAATAAACTACATGTAATTTTAATTGATGGGAATTTAAATTAACAATTATTAATAAATCGTGAGAAGAGAATTATTATATTTTGAGTGGAATGAAATTTACTGGTGGAATCGGCCAAAACACAGATTCTAATTATGGTTGTGAAGAGTTGAAATTTGGGGAGATATGCAAGTTTTCCAATTTTTCGCAGTTTAGCAGACCTGGTTTTGCTGTCCTGCCCTATATCAAGGAACTGACCCCTAAGCTGATCAGATTGTGCAGTCCTTTGAACTTTCGAATTGCTTGCAAATCCGTCCTCACTATAAACTGCATTTTTTCAAAAATGAAAGACAAAGTCCCGCTGCTTGGCTTAACCAACACAGTCTACTCCATCAATTGCAACAACTGCAACCAAATATACATAGGTCAGACCTCCAGATCTCTTAAAGGAAGGATTACATCACACAAAAGTGATGCTAGGCTTCATCCTGAAAGATGCGCTCTAGCATCTCATGTTAACACAACAGGGCATTCTATGAATTACACAAGTATCAAAGTTCTTGATAAAGAAAAACACCTTTCCAAACGTTTATTCCTGGAAATGTCCCACATCTTCATGAATAACAACTGTATCAACAAAAAGACAGATGTTAAACAACTGAGTGTCATTTACTCATATTTGCTAAACTGCGAAAAATTGGAGAACTTGCATATCTCCCCAAATGTCAACTCTTCACAACCATAATTAGAATCTGTGTTTTGGCCGATTCCACCAGTAAATTTCATTCCACTCAAAATATAATAATTCTCTTCTCACGATTTATTAATAATTGTTAATTTAAATTCCCATCAATTAAAATTACATGTAGTTTATTCAACTGCCCCTGGTCGGTTTAACAAATTCTTACATAAAATTCTGAAAATCTCATCATCTGAAGTGATTTGGCAACGTTTTGGCACACGCCCACAATTCGTTCCATCTTTCAACACAGACATTGACATCCTTCGGCCTTCTGTCAAAGGGTTTCATCTCACTCATTATTCCTTCAACCCTTTTTTGTAGCATATCTTATTTAAATGAATTTTGCTATTATTTTTACTGTAAGTTGCAAATAAACATTATTATTATTATTTCATTTACATACTCGACCTCCTCTGATCGGACAGTACCAGCCACCGGAACCCAACAAGAGTTCTGAGGTATATCTGGCTCTTATGTTAATACTCTTCTCAGAATGTGGGCTGATCCTAGCAGTGCAATCTTTTGCAATTCATATACAGGGTGTTTCAGTTTATTGTTGCATAACTTTAAGATTCGATAGAACTTTTAAAATTAATGCATTAAGTCTATATAAACATGGGTCGAAAAATGCGTGGTTTCCGAAATACAGGGTGTTTAAATTTACTTTCTAAAATAGTTTTTTTATTTATTTCGAACAATATTTGATATATAACAGTGAAAACTGGTATAGAAGGGTTTTTTGATACGACAAAACGAACCATAGTTTTACTGTAGCCGCTAGAAGGCGCTCTCTACTGTACCTGTAGTGTATTAAAATGACCGAAAAATTTTTCTTAGTGCAATTTTTTGCTTTTTGAATAAAAAAACTGATTCTGCGCACTTTTAAACATAAAAAAGCTCTCTTGTAAATTTTCGTTATAGTTAGCCGTTTTCGAGATATTTCGATTTTTAGGGTTTGATGCATTTTTAATTATTTATGATAAAATAACGTTAAAAAGTCAGTATCTCGATAATTTTTAGAAGTAGGCTGTTCCTTCAAATACTTTTGAAAGTGAAAGCAGAATAAGGTTAAACGTCAGTTAGTTGACAGTTAGTTTTGTTGTCTGATGAAACCTGAAACGTTTTTTTGCAATTGTGAATGCACGAAATTTAGTTTCTTTTACCTGTTTTTTTTTTGTAAGTTTTATAAAAATGCCATTTTTATTCTCCAATCAAGAGTTAGCGGATATTCATTTTGTGTATGGCTTTGTAAATGGAAACGCAGCAGAAGCAGCCAGAGAATACGCACGAAGATTTCCAAACAGACGACATCCAACTCGCTCAGTATTTGTAAAAGTGCATCGCCAAATAATTGAAAATGGTTTTGGAAATCTCCAAAGGGATCAAAACATAAATGTTCGTCAGCGCAGATTTACCCGTATGATTCTGCGTGAGTTTGATGGAGATCCGACCACAAGTGTCAGGAGAGTTTCTGGTGCCTTGGGAATTTCAGCAAGCCATGTTCACCGTGTTCTTAGAAATCACTACAGACGTCCTGACCATTTGCAACCTGTGCAAGGACTACAGCCAGGGGACGGAGAACGAAGTATCACATTTTGTCAGTGGATTCTTGATAGAACTGATAATAATACGGAGTTTTTAAGTAACGTTTTATGGACCGATGAGTCATGCTTCACTAGTCTTAAATTTCCATAATCAACATATTTGGTCGCATGCAGTTCGGGAAAGAAATTTTCAGCATGAATTTAGTGTGAACGTGTGGATTGGTATCTACCGTAATCGACTATTTGGACCCTACCATTTGCCTGCAAGGTTAAATGCTGCGACCTTCTTGGAATTTTTAAAGGCTGAACATGCAAATATGTCGGATGATGTTATGTTAGATTTAAGAAGATTGGCCTGGTTCCAGCTTGATGGTTGTCCAGCTCATTATTCAAAAATAGTTGGCTGGACGAAAATTATCCAGAAAGATGGATCGGCCGTGGAAGACCAGTCGCCTGGCCTCGACGATCCCCTGACCTAAATCCATTAGATTTCTTTGTGTGGGGATTTCTAAAAGAAAAAATGTACCAGACTCCCGTAACCACAAGAGATATGCTAATAGATAGAATCAGGAATGCATGTGATGAAATAAGGCCTTATTTGAATAATACTATACCACGTTCGATCATTCGTAGATGTGAATTGTGTATTGAACAATTGGGTTTACATTTCGAGCAACTACTTTAGATTTTGTATGTTTGTCCTAACTATCCAATAGCATTTTAGTTGTAAATAATCAATTTAATTTGCTAAGAATAATATTGGAAAATTAAACAAATTAATATTCTGTTTGTTTGTGTTTATTTGGAGTTAGGAATTATTGCTGTGTTTAAAAACACAATCTAAATGATCATCTTAATTACTTGTAATGCCCAAATCGAAAATGTAAAAAAAATATTATTTACCCATGAATAATTAAAAATGCATCGAACCTCAAAAATCGACATATCTCAAAAACGGCTAAATACAACGAAAATTCACAAGAGAGCTTTTTTATGTTTAAAAGTGCGAAGAATCAATTTTTTTATTCAAAAAGCAAAAAATTGCACCAAGAAAAATTATTCGGTCATTTCAATACACTACAGGTACAGTAGAGAGCGCCCTCTAGCGGCTACAGTAAAACTATGCAAATGGTTCGTTTTGTCGTACCAAAAAACCCTTGTATACCAATTTTCACTATTATACATCAAATATTGTTCGAAATATTTAAAAAAAAACTATTTTAGAAAGTAAACTTAAACACCATGTATTTCGGAAGCCACGAATTTTTCGACCCATGTTTATATAAACTTTATGCATTAATTTTAAAAGTTCTATCGAATCTTAAAGTTATGCAACAATAAACTGAAACACCCTGTATATCTGGCTTTACTGGTATTTGATCTAAGTACGCTTGCATTCCCTTTTTAATTGCTCCCAATGAGCCAATTATAATTATTATTATATTCGCCTTTGTCTATCGAAACACAGAAGACCCCCTCCGTTTGCCTCCGCCCGTGGTCACAGCACGTAGTATTTTACTGCGTATCGTTTGACTTGGCGTGCTGCTTCGCCAACACAAATTTAGGCCTGGTCATTTTTTACGGTCCGACAACCTTTCGAGGATAAATTTGTGGAATACGTCGGTCGAAAGAGACAAATGCTTGCCAGCATTTGTTTTCGCAGTCGGTGCTTCCGGGTTACCCTGGCTGGCATGGCTGACTCGATTCGGTCTAACCGGAAAATATGTTCGGCTGTATTTGATAGAAACAACAAAGGCACACAGATTACTCTCCCGTCAGCTATAGTCCAATCGCCGTGGAAATAACGTCGTAGCAATTTTCACAGACACCAGAAATTGCAGACCTATGGGATTACAGACAGTGCACTAAAATGGTTTATGAACTACTTGAAAGACCGTTGTCTCTTGAAAGCCAAAAAACGAGACTGTAGCGATTTTTTTCCTTTCATGCCTCTAACTTCGCCATCACTGGACCAATTTTCAAAACCTACAAAGCTTAGGTGCGGAACTTTCCACAAACACAGTTGGGCAAACTTAAAGTGAGCCTCATGTCGTTGCTCTTAATATCACAGAAGCTTTCGATCAGTTGTGGCATGATGCCCTCTTAGTTAAACTTCCATCCTATGGAAGAGAGAAGCTTTGAAGATGGGTGGCTGACTTCTTTTCTAGCTTCGCCGAGCGTCAGTTCAAGCTGTGTCTGGTACTCAATCCACCTACCAGATTGGAGTATCCTCCTCACCATTGCAATATACTCAGTTAACGTACTCTCTCTTTCCTACTCTCCTACTCTCTTCAGGTAGCTGTCAAAACAACCATGTCCTATGAGGAACTGTGAGGTATAGTAATTTATCCGCATGTGACGAAGATTAATAACGTGGCGTCAAATTCAGTTGATAGTGAAATTGGGGTACCTCAGGGTAGTGTGTTGGGCCCGCTTTTGTTCCTACTTTATATAAATGACTTGAACAGGGTTTTAGTAAATACATTTCTGAGCTTATTTGCAGACGATACATTGCTTTATGCGTACGGTAAGGATTTTAGACAAGTTGTAGACACTATGAACTCAATATTGGAAATTCTGTATAACTGGTTATGTGTGAATAGGCTTAAGTTGAATGTAGAAAAAACAAAATACATGGTTTTTGGGACAAAGCAGAACTGTAATACATCTTTGGAAAATAAATTTTGTATTGAGATAGATAATATTCAAATTGAAAGTGCATCTAGTATGAAGTATTTGGGCGTAGTTTTAGGTCCTCAGCTAAATTTTTCATTGCATGTTGATTATGTTATGATTTTTTAAGCGAATATCTGCAAGTCTTAGTAACTGGAGTCGTCTTCTTGTATATATCCACATTTTAGTTATTGTTTTTCATTGTTGCTATCATACAAAAAAACTGATATTCAAAGGCTCCAGTTACTACAAAATAAGGCTATGCGCACTATATTATTTTGTACACGTTATACGCCTATTAATTTAATGTTAAAAACCCTCGGATGGCTTTCAATACAGCAAAAGGTTGAAATGTCAAATATCTTATTTATTTTTAAAACAAAAAATCATTTATTGCCTGAATACTTGCAGGAATATCAGGAATATCTAATACCGAGGTCCGAGAGGCATGCATATAATATCAGGTCACGTAGCACTTTTGACATAGAATTCGCTAGAACGTCCCATATGCAAAAATGTCTTTTTAGTGATGGTTTGAGACTTTTTAATGCATTACCTACAGAAATCAGAGAAGCGACGTCTGTAAATATATTTATTCGTAGGGTTAAGCAATTGCATCTAGATAAAATGGCATAATATATGTACTTTCTGTGTTAAGATAACTGTATGTCATTATCTCGCATTTGCCATTTTGTTGCACTTACGGTGGTTGCAGTTACTATGATTTTAAGGGAATCTTGAATTACTGTTTCTTTTTGTTTATTACTGGAGTAAGACACTATTATAAACTATAGGAAGTAGCTTTGGGGCTAAGAATAATAATAAACATTTCATTTCATTTCGTTTCATCTAGGGTCGTGAAACAAAATTGGAAAATATGGAACCGGATACTGAACAGCAAATAACAATTGCAGAGGGATTGTTTCCAAAGTACTTACACACCAAATGGAAAGTTAAGGAAAGTCTAGACGTACCTACAAGAGTTTAACATGCGTGTTATGGTAATTAACAATACCATCCCGCCGAAATGTTGATTCGGCCGTAAAAAGTATGGTTTTATTAAAATTCCTGTTACACTGGTGAACAAAACGAAAATAATTTTTTGTCATATGGACAAAACAAGGTGGTTACGTGAAACGTTTCCAAAAAGCCGGCAAATAGCATTCGGCTTTTTCTATCTCCCACGGTTTTCTTGCAATAAGGCATTTTATTTGCTGTTTATAATCGTGAAATACAGGGTGGTCCATAAGTCCTTTGAAATTTCAAATTTGAATAAAATTTAACGGGTGAGCGTGAGCGGCGCGGGCGAGGTGGGGGCAGTATCTTCAGTGTCTGGGAATTCAGTCGCCATGGAGTGTTTCACTGGAGCGGATCGTGCTTTTTGTGTGCGCGCGTTTTATCAAAATAATGATTCGGCAACCATTGCGCGGCGTAAATATCCAGAATACCACAATTTACACAATTTTACAAAGTGTCCAACAGCTCAAACGATTAAGAACTGGGTTACTAAGTTCGAAGAGACTGGTTCGACGTTAGATAAACAGCGGTGGGGTCGACCAAGGACAACTCGTATTGAAGAAAACATCAACATTGTGGCACAGTCTGTTCGTCAAAATCCTACCCAGTCTACTCGTAAGCGTTCCAGTGCACTAAACGTACCCAGAACATCTTTACAGCAGATTTTAAGGAAAGATTTACGTCTGCACGCTTACAAAATTCAGTTAGTGCAGGAATTAAAAGATAATGACGCCATTCAGAGACTAAACTTTGCGAATGAAATGTTGAATCGATTTTCTTCGCTCAATAATGTGTTGTACTCGGACGAGGCTCACTTCCATTTAAACGGGCATGTAAATATACAAAATTGCCGTTATTGGAGCCCCGAAAATCCAAGGCGTAAGCATCAGAAGCCCTTACACAGCCCTATAGTTACAGTTTGGGCTGCTATGTCAGCGCATGGCATCGTAGGCCCTTATTTTTTTGAGGACGACAGAGGTCGCGCATTAACTGTTACTTCGGAGCGGTATGTAGCAATGATAGAAGAGTTTTTGACACCAGCGTTGCAGAATTTTCCAGGCTATAATACGCAGACCTGGTTTCAACAGGACGGAGCAACTGCCCACACCTCCAACACTTCTATGCCCGTCGTCTGTCAACTTTTTCCCAGCAAAGTAATTTCTCGAAGAGGAGACATTTCCTGGCCACCACGTAGTCCAGATTTGACCCCAATGGACTTCTTGTTATGGGGCTACCTCAAGAGTAAAGTGTACGACACCACTCCGCGATCAGTTGATGTCCTGAAAGAAAATATCCGAAGAGAAATGGCAAGCATTACAGTGTTGACTTGCCGCGCAGTCATCGACAATTTTAGACGTCGTTTATATGAGTGCCGTGATCGTAATGGATTGCATTTAGACGATGTGACAAAATATAATAGTTCTTTATAATGTAACTAGTTTGGTTTTATTCCTTTTTTTCCAGCTCAAAGGACTTATGGGCCACCCTGTATAAGGATGAGTATGAATAAACATTAATCTCAGAATGTTGTTGTCGACGTTTTACGGCGATATGTTACTCCTGAAGTATCTCTTAACAATGACCAGCAATAATCAGCAAGCAAATTGACACTCCATTTGCCTTGGTACCGTTCTTCCATAGCAGAAATGTCTTGCAATTTTCCGGAGAAAAATTGAGATGAGAATCAAAAAGGTGAATTCTTAGAAACATGTTACATCCAATTCCTTTATAAGCATTAAGTAGTTCACTCACAATATCTTTATAATTGTCCGCCTTCACATTGCAGTAACTGATTTAAACGCATTCCAAGCTCGTAATTCAGTTTCATTTAGGGCACCGTCAAATACATCATCGTTCATTATTTTCCGTATTTGTGGACTCACAAATATGCCCTCTGTAATTTTTGCTTCACTAAGTCTCGGAAATGCTTGTTTTAAATGCAGAAACTCTCTTCCACTTCGATCCATAGCTTTTCCAAAATTTTTCATCAGTCCCAGCTTAATATGCAAAGGTGGAAGCAACACTTTTTTGGGATCAACTAGTGGTTCGTCAGCAATGTTTTTGACGCCCGCAGTTAATACCTGACGTAGTAGCCACTCCTTCTGTTCATAATGACGAGCTCGCGCACGACTGTCCCATTCACAGAGAAAACAACAATATTTGGTATATCCCAGTCGCATTCCAAGAAGAAGGGCTATTACCTTTAAATCTGCACGTATGGCCCATCCATATTCATTATAACGGATCTGCTCTAACAGATATTTTCATATGAACTGCGTCCCATATAGGTACAGATGGATATTTATTATCGTTGTGTACCAATACCGCTTTTAAACTAAGCTTAGAGGATTCAATTAACGGGCGCCAATCATTTGGATCATGTTTCTGTCCTAAGGCGTCAAGCAAATTGTTGACATTGGAGCAATATATCAACTCCGTTTCTTGACGGAAATAGTGTGTGGGGTCTAGTTGCCGTTTTCGGTAGAAAGTAATGTTGACATCACCGTGGAGAAGATTCCATCCTTTTAATCTTGACGCTTAAAGTTCTGAGACTGAGACTGGGATTTTGTCAGATTCAATTCTCGAACTAATTTATTAAGTTGTATGATCAAATGCGGCGCTGTTAAATATCCTGGCGTCAAACGGAGGATCGGAAAATTTTGCGCTTCCTGTACCATCACTTTCAGAATCGGTGGGTTCGGCTTTTTCATCCAAAGACCAAGATTCTGGTGGAACTGGCACAGAAAGTTCATCACTGTGCTTATCGGGCCGCAAAGCTGATGGTTAATTAAAATAATTAACAGAATGATAAGATTTTGGTCCAATACCTTCAATATTTGTGAGGCAAAGGTAGCAATCAGTAATATGGTCGCTCGGTTCTCTCCAAACCCTTGGTACCGCAAAAGGCATTTTAAAATTGACGTCTCTTAACTAACCTGTTAACAACGTTACACAAGTCTTACAATATATATGAGGGGCCCATAGTTTATCTTGGTCGCCAACTTTAATTCCAAAGTAAAGTTCGTATGCTCTCAACACCAGGAGGGTAAAAGTACGTTTTTGAGATTTAAAAGTTCGCTATTCGCACACATAACAAGCACTGCCTAAGACCCCCTATAGTCCGGAATTTTTTACAAAAGAGTACCTTGTAATCCGACAAATTACATATCCAACGGTAAGATTATGTATACATATACATTATGTTATGTATATGTTGTACCTTGAAGTACAAATCATACATAGTTTATGTAGGCCGAATTTAGTAAATTAAATAACAATAGAGAGCTTACGTTTTATTATAAAATTAAGCATAAATGCAAAAAGAATTATTAACCAAAATCATTAGTGAATTTATCAAATTATGAAGCTTGGAAATATTCATCAATTTTTTTTTGTTTAAGATTGTTATAACGCGAGAACAGAGCTTTGTCCCTCAGTCTTCTCAAAAAAAAGTTCCTTGTAAGATGTACCATTCTCTTCAGCTCATTGTAAACCTAGCTCAAAGGCGTTAATTGCGTCTTGTGGTGTGACTTGTGGAGCAGTTGCAATCACGCCGTCGTTATTTTCCTGATTGTTTGTTGTATAATTAGAAACCTCTCTTATAAACTCTTCGTCAGACATTTCATGAAAAACATTTTCCTCTTTATCCATTCCACGGTACTAGATTTCCAAATCTTCCGGACTTATCTGTGTTTCAGTAGCGACTTGTTCTATAACTTCCGAAGTAATACTGATTTGTGGAACGTTGCTAGGTGTGGTGGCTATATCTGGCCATAACTTTTTCCAAGACGATTTAATAGTTGAAGACGGTAACGCATTCCCCGACTGACAAAGAGCAAAAACCAAGTCTTTCATATTAAATTCTTTTAAAGTTTTTTTTCTATTGGTTGGTCTTTTGATACGGTTCTCAGAAGTAGGTTTTTCTTATAGTCTTGCTTGACAAACTGAATGATATTCTGGTCCATTGGTTGAATCAGTGCAGTGCAATTTGGCGGAAGAAACATCGCAGTGATGCATTTATCCTCAGTTGTTAGTTCTTCTTCAGACGGATGAGCGGGAGCGTTATCAAGAAGCATAAACGCTTTTTAAGGAAAATTATTATCTTTTAACCATTTTCTAACTTCAGGTACGAAGCATTCATCAAACCACTTTTTGAAAAGGTCTTTTGTCATCCATGCACTTTTTTGTCTGTAATAGTGTACAGGTAAATCAATGTTTTTGAATGCCCGTGGTTTATTAGATTTCCCAATGACCATCGTCTTAAGCGCGTGTGTACCCGCAGCGTTAGCGCATGGTAGTATACAGGGTTATCCAAATTAAGTGTCCACCATTAGTAACTTTGTTATTAGTGAAAATACAAAGTTGTTTGAATTAGCAAACTAGTAGCATTTTTAACGCTGGTAAAAATGAGAAATAAAAAAAAACAATTGAGAGTCGTTATTTTGATTTTTTTTCAGTAAAATAACATTTTTTTAAATGGAAACCCCTGTATATTATATTTTTTTCTGTTAAAGCATCAAATTTTAAACAAAAAAGCTTACAATAACTTTTCTCCTAGGTTACAAATTGTTGAAGTTATGGCCTCCAATCTGAAACAATTAAATTGTATCGACAAACTTTATTTTCAACATCAACTTATAATCTTACAAAATACAATAACAATTTTTTTTAAAGAAGATGCTCGAAAACACCACCTTGTTCTTCAATACATTTTTGGGCACGTTTTTCAACTGCTCGAACTGTTTTAAGTATGGTCCTACCATCTATCTGGGTTATCTTTTCCCTAACTGCAGTCTTTAACGCGTCAAGGTTATCGTACCTTCGCTTGTAAATTTGGTTCTTTAAGTAACCCCACAAGAAGTAATCAAGTGGGTTTAGATCTGGTGATCTGGGAGGCCACTGTATTGGGCCATTTGTTCCTATCCACTGATCATTAAAAGTAGTACTTAGAAAATGATAAGTACCTCTGGAGTTGTGGGCAGGTGCGCCATCTTGCTGAAAATGCAGATGATGTCTACTTATAAGATCCAATTCGTCTAAGAAATTAGTCAGAATTTCTGACATAAATTCCACATATCTTTCACCAGTTTACCGCACCAAACGTTGAAACTGAAACGGACTTGTGGGCCTCTTGGATGTACTAACAAAAGATTTTCTCTTGACCAATAATGGTGGTTTTTTCTATTAAACATTCCAGAATTTGAAAAATTTGATTCATCTGTCCATAAAAGGTAACGAAAGTTATTTACATTTTGGCGACAGAAGCTAAGATACCAATGGCAAAAAACAAGTCTTCTCTCTGGATCCCCTGCCAAAAGCGTTTGAACTGGTCGGTACTTATACGGAATAAATTTGTATTTTTTTAAAATCCTTTGAACAGTACCATAACTGAAATTAGAGTCCTTGAGAATATCTGCTATTGAATTCTCACGATAAGCTTCAAAATATCCAATAACTGCAATTTCCGTGGCCTCGCTTATTATGAATTCTTTTTTTGCCCTTGTTTTAGCAAAAACATTTTCGTTGCCCCTAAATTTTCGATAAAGTCTCAGAAAATATCGTTCATACGGTTGAATGCGAGCGGGATATAATTCACTGTAGTATTCTCTTGCTCTCAAGGAGGATTTTCTGCACACTAAATAGCATTCTAACATATCACACTTTTCTTCATGGGAGAACATTTTTCTTTAAATTAATGACACAATAAAGCTTATAAACAAGTATTTACACTAATGTTTGACATTATTTGATTTTATCATTGTTTTCCAAAGCCTTCTAGTTGCGAGTATGTCCAGTTTAACAATTTGTCGCTTATCTTAATGCTGTCAAATCGCGAACGCCATGTTGTTTTCATAGCCGTCTTAATATTATAATACTGCAAATAATTAAAAATATTTATCGTTATTTTGACTTTATTTTTGACTTTAGCGGAAGAGTCATTATGAACTTTTTTGTTTAAAATTTGATGCTTTAACAGAAAAAAATATAATATACAGGGGTTTCCATTTAAAAAAATGTTATTTTACTGAAAAAAATCAAAATAACGACTCTCAATTGTTTTTTTTATTTCTCATTTTTACCAGCGTTAAAAATGCTACTAGTTTGCTAATTTAAACAACTTTGTATTTTTCCTAATAACAAAGTTACCAATGGTGGACACTTAATTTGGATAACCCTGTATATATACGCTCTTTACTTACTTTTCGTCCAGAAACGAAAGTTTTGTTTAGGCATCACACGCCAAATAAGCCCTGATTCGTCTGCATTGTACACTTGTGACGGGTCAAGATTTAAATCGTTCACCTTTTGCAAAAATCGTAATTTAAAGGGCTCTATGCAGGTGGCATCGTTAGAAAGTTTCTCTCCTGTAATAGTCATTGAACATATGCCATGACGACTTTTAAAAAGTACTAGCCATCTTTGCTGCCCACAAAATCATCTTTTTTTTGTTATTTTCTTATAAAAAAACTTAGCTTACATGGCCAACATGGGTTCTGAAATTGGTGCATGCCTATTTCTTTCCTGAAGAAACCACATGTACAAAGCTTCTTCCACTTCTGGATGTTCAGCTTTCTTGAGTGTCTGTCTCTTGCCTGGCCCGCAGTCAGTAGTAGACACGAACTTTTTGATCTTCTCGTGGTTTCTTTTAATGTCATAAATTGTAGATCGGCCTACACCGTATTCACTTGTTAAACTACTGAAAGTTTCATTGCGATTTAAGCGGTCTAAAATATCACATTTTTCTTTAATTTCCAATGTTTTGTGCTTTCGCTTCTGAGTTTGTGATGACATTACTAGGTACTATACTTAATACACAATGAATAAATAGTAAACAATGAACGCACGCTAGGCCGTATCGCTATCATCACAAGTCAAATTCAAAGTGAAACAATGCTTACGCGTCGAGCACGGTAGCGGTGGCGCGTACAAGTTGTAACCTGTTCAAACCTGCGTGATCTACATTAGATTGTCAAATACGTATGTATGTAATACATATTCAAATACATGTCGGGTTACAGGGGGCGCCGGATTAGACAGGGGCCGGATTATCGGGGGTCCACTTATTTAAACAATTTCTAGGCATTGCCCGTAAAGCTGGTCTCGATCACAATAAACTAAAAACAGCACACCGTTTTAACAGAAATTAACAGTACTAAGAACATATCAGTACTCTTCGACACAGAAAACGTAACTGACTCGGCTGCTATTAGTCTACTAATAAAAGAAATATGCTCTCTAAACATAAAGCTCGCATATAATGAACAGGAAAAGACAGGTCTTAACATTATATATGTGCGTCATCGCATAAACGCCGAGAAATGCAGCAATATGAGATGTTACGTATTGTAATTCATAAAAGTAGATGCTACCGAATATCTATCGGTCATAGAAAAATTCTGTTCTTAGATTTGATTCAAGGGTCTTAAAATACATAAGGTACATGTCCAATATGAATATATAAACAAATAAAAAAAAAGATGCCCACAAACCCTGCGTTTTTCAGTGTTATTATTTTTAGCCTATTGGCAATACCATTGGCAAAACAGTACACGAAGTAGAAAATCTGTTGCTAATAAATTATATGGATACAAAAGTTGCTCGGGGAGAGCTTGCTACACAGTGCTGTGGGAATGATTACGCGTAATCTAGTTGCTATAGTCCTGGTACTGATACCAGGATTTTCTTCCACCGCACGTAAAATTGCCTTGTCAAACTCAGGCGTTCTCAGCCTCTATCATTGGTGGGAATAGCAAAACTTCCTAAACAACATTATTGTCAAAGAGGTCACGAAAAAAAACTTACATCTTTCCCGTAATCTACAGTCTACGCTTTCAACGGTTTTACTATCTGGAAGTTATCGACGGGGAAACGCTTCTGCATACGAGACATGGCATGACATGACATGCATAACAGTTACTATAACCACGTGCATATATTACATGCATGTCTGCCATTCCATCAAAAGTGCAATTTTCCATCACAAAAACGGAAACAAAAATTTTATACAGAAATTTCGTAAAGAAAATTACGTGAATAGTTCTTTTCTAGCTGAACTGTGGCGCGAATGTCAAACCTCTACGCAGAAATGATTTTTTCCAAGGCACTTTTGATTTTTTTAGCGAAAATTAATAAACCAATTTTGTCGAGTGACATGCAATAAAACGGTTTTTCGAAAATCAAGTGAGATACGAAAAAAATTAAAACGGCAAAGAGGTTATATTTTTAAATGCTTAATCAGGCAACAAATATTAAAGTAACAAAAAAGATAGTGGCGTACATTCTTTTGCCAATAATATTCGGAACGCCTCTGGACCTAATAAATTTAATCTGTTTAGGGCTAGATTCGCCTCTTAATGCAACAAATAATATTCCAAATTTCAACAGAATCAAGTATATATTATTTAAGATATTAATATGAAAAAAAATTTAATTCATCACCATTTATCCTGAAAACCCTGCATTACCGGATCCGTGTTAATGGAAACTATTTTCCATATTTTTCAACAAGAAATCATCTTTTAAATATTTCCGTCTATTTTTCGAGCACCCTGTGCGTTTACAATATATACATATTTCCTAATAGTGTTTTTCCAGCTAATTGACATACGGTTAATTTATTTCTGTTCCGAGAGAACGGTATGCTACAAGGTAGTGTACTTGTGCCTTTATTGTTTAACGTCTACACATTTGAGTCTGCAAGCAGCTTGAATTTAGTAATATTTGTCAATATGCTAACGATATTTTTTCAAAAGAAGACACTCTAATTTGAGTTGCGTTGTCTAATATTCTGGGGATCATGATATTATGGTATTGAACATTCGGAAAACTAAAACGCCATTTGTTAAATATATTCGCCCATTTTAAACACAACGGTTTTCGAGTAACAAGTGATTTTTCAAAAAATGCAAAAGTGTCTTCTTTGGCTATGTTCGCGACCTACTACTTTGAAAAAATATTTTTGCGGGTTGATTTTGGTCCAAGTCAGTAAAACATTATACAATGGAGGCGCATGTTTGCCTTAGCTCTCACGGAAATCTCTCTCGCACCACACCACATTTGTTTTTCATCATTCAAAACGTTAACTGCATAATAACATAATGATTCCAAAATACGATTTGGCTCAGAAGCTGATGATCCTCAATTGCAATATCCCAATATATTTACATGCTATTTATAAAGCGCATTATTTTGCTGGGACCGATTTCTAACTCATTACGTGAATATTTGAAAGTTTTTTTGGAAATTGTTATTCTAAATAATTGCTGTGACCCTAATAGATTTTTCGCAAAAAGCAAATACCTAGTTCAGCATAATATGCAAATTACTGCTGTTTCATCATTATCACTTTAGTTATCAAATAAAAAGGTTTGGAAGTAATTTAATTAATCTGATGTTCATAGCGTTTAGGCCTTCTGAGCTTCATCACTAGAATCTCGTGACAATGAAATAAGAACCTAAAATTATAACTTGCGTGTATAACATAATATTAAAGACATTTCCTGAGAACTTGTACATTCAGAGTCAAAGTTAACGTATCAGGTGGACCTTCTTAGTATCCATCAGAAATTTTGGTTTCTCTTCTACACTGTCCATTATTAACAAACCGTAGATTTGAACTGAGTACTTGAAGAAACAAGGAATGTACTAAAATAAAATTACGTCACAACTGTTCAGGTAAAGGTCCAACGTTAAATGACTATAATATGGGGTTGTCCAAAACGGACGCAGGAAAGTAAACTCATATTAAAACACGAAAGATTGATATTCAAATCAAGTTGGGTACTTTATTTTGTTGTTGGTTCGTTTATACCATTTATGTATGAAAAATAATATCGCTCAAATGTTCACCACGACTGGATTTACAGACGTCCACGCGATGGTCGATTCTATGGCATTTATCCCGGCAATGATGTTGTTTTTGAGTTCTTGGAGGGTGGCTGGTTTGTTGACGTAGACTTTGCTTTTCAAATATCTCCATAAAAAGAAGTCCAAGGGAGTCAAATCGCACGATCTTGGTGGCCATGGCACATTTCCTCTGCGCGAAATCACGCGATCACCGAAGAAGGACTGCAATCGATGGATATTGACGTTGGTTGTGTGGCATGTTGTCTTGTTGGAAATAAACATCGTCCATATCCATTCCTTCAAGTTGCGGCAAAAAATAGTCCTCTATCATCACGTGATATCGCTCAGAATTGACAGTAGCGGCGTCTCCGGCCGCATTTTCGAAAAAGTAAGGTCCGATGATGCCTTAAGACCACAATGCACACCACACAGTCACTTTTTGAGGATGCATCGGCTGCTCTTGATACTCACGGGGATTTTCGTTCGCCCAGATGCGGCAGTTTTGCTTTTTTACCGTCCCATTCAAAGTGAAATGCGCTTCGTCGCTGAACATGATTTTTGATGAAAAATTGGCTTCAATTTGGCGTGTTCAAGGAGCCAATCTGAGAACGTTCGGCGCGAAAAAAGGTCGGCCCGACGCAACTCTTGCGTCAGTTGGATCTTGTAGGCGTGTACATTCAAATCCTTGTGGAGAATGCGGAGCAAACTCGTTCTCGAAATGCCCAATTCTTGGGATCGACGCGTTTTTGATTGTTTCGGATCGTCTCTCACACTCTCCTTCACAACAGTAATATTTTCCTGTTTGTGAACGCTTCTTGGCCGGCCAGAGCCTGGCAGATTTGCCACAGAACCTGTTGCTTCGAATTTACGCACCAGACGACCGATGGTTGTTTCGTTTGGGCGGTTGTTACGACCGAAATGTTCACGAAGCGCGCGAAACATGTTTTTTATTTTTGCACCATTTTTGTAGTGCTTTTGAATAACTTTTATGTGGTCTTCAATCGAATACGACTCCATAGCGATCAATGGTAAACATTCAACTAACAAAATGACATGTCGGTGACATAAAACAAAGATGGCGTCTATGTCAAATTGACGTTTACTTTCCTGCGTCCCTATTGGACCAACCCTTTATATTAACACCTACCGATGCAGTTTAAACTACGTTTTGTATTCCACAAAAACCTTCACCACTTTCGACTGACTGAAATACCCAATTAATTTGTTGGTTAGAGAGATACCCGAAATCGTGCTGTCCGTGGTGAATTAATGCACGGGAACGGGAGCTTTTCCGAAGAGGTGGAAGAAGGCTGGTTTGGTATTCATCCTTAAACCTCCCAACCCCACCGATAGAGAAGTCCAATATAAATCTCTGGGTGTTCTGAGTTCACTTGGAAAGCTACTAGAAATACTGATAGAGGGTAGGCTAAGAAAATACGACGAGGAAAAGAACGGGCTTCCTCGCAATATGGTTTTAGAAAGTCTGCCGTAGATGCACTTAGTACAGTGGCACAGCTGGCAAAAGTAGCGGATAGCCCCAGCTGCAGTGGTGAGAAGCTTTGTGTTATGGTTGCCCTTGGCATTAAGAATTCCTTTAACACGGCACAATGGCAGAAAATCGTCAAATCTCTGGAGAAGCTAGACACCCCTGGCTATCTATTGAACATTTCACGAGAGGGCACTTATGGTAGGGCAAAGGACGATGAAGGTGACCATGGAAGTGCCGCAGGGCTCGGTCTCAGGGCCGTTGCTTTGGAACGTGTTATACAAAGCGGTACTTCGGTTACAGATACTGCCGGAAATTCGCTTGATAGGGTTTACTGACGACCTTGAGATGATAGTGAACTGCAAGGAGAGTTTTGGCAGGGGTGGCAGACTAGATTATGCTGTACGGAGCTCTTATATATATAGCAAGGCCTTAACGAAAAATATATGTAGACAGCTAATATTGACAAGACAGCGAAAAATAGTGCTGCGCGTGGTACGCGCTTACAGAACGATGTCGGCCGATGCACTGCTGGTGGTGGCTGGTACCCCGACAATTGATCTGCTATCTACGAAGAGATGTGCGCTCTATGAAAAGGGCGTCGAAGCTACAAGCGACGAAAGAGAGGCAGATAGCAGGAGAGATGGGATGAATCTGGCCATGGTGCATGAACCAGAAGGCTGATCCCATGGATTAAAACTTCGATTGTCAAGGGAGCGGTGCGGATAGATTTCTATTCCGCACAATTCCCCAACAGGATACCTATCTGAAGAGAAAGAAAGTGCGCGAATTGTGTATATTGCAATGTAGAGGAGGATACTCCTAATCACCTACTCCAATATAGTAGGAGGGTTGGCTACCAGACATAGCTCGAACTTACGCTCGGATAGAGGCTCACTGTTGACAGTATTTCCATGTATTGCCACGCGAAGAAAAATGGGTTGATATTTAGCCAACATTGAGACGAATGATGCTGAGTAGCGTACCGAAAAACAAGACCAAATAACCAATAGTAGGTACATATGTGTAAGATAAAGAATAGACAACTAAGGGCCGTGTCGTCAGTCGTTCCTACAATTGTAGGATGCCTTTATGGCTTCCATGATTGTCGTAGTTTTCTACATTCTCGTGTGAGCGTTCTATTTTGAGGTTATGTCACAAACATCTATTTCCAGCAAATTATTCATGCTTTTGATTTATATCATCTGTATCATAAGCCTGAAATTTGCTACAAGTCAAAAAGAAATACATAACGTCACAATAGGAGAGCGCTGACGCTGACACGGAATATTGAAATATTGAAATTTGGAATATTGAAATTTCTGAAAGAGAGAAAAGACTGACGGAAGGAGGTCATAAAGGCGTCCTATAATTGTAGAAACGACCAAGGATAGGTTCCTAATACCTTCGATATAAGAACCTAGCGCAACGCGACCCAGTACGAACAAATGCTGCAAGGGATGTGTGGCGAATAACTGATGCGCTTGAGTATTTCATTTCTGGAGAATCTCACACTTCGGGCCGGAAGAGCCGGTAGGGCAATACAATCGAGTTTTTCTACCTGAAAGTGACCATAAAAGCGTTCGTCTGTCACATTTCATTGCTACCATATCAATCTAGAAATCGTACCAGATTTGTGTCCATGCAAATGCTTCTTTTTTTATTAGTATCCAGACGCAAAAAAAGAAATAAGTTTTTTTAACTTCACCAAGTGATTTATGACATACTTCCCATAATTATTTTCTAGTTTGAGGGACGTTTAACAAGAAATCGACCATATCCATTAGATACATTACTTTAAAAACTTTGGCTGAGTAAAATCGAACCTCTAGATCATAAATGGACTCCACGCAACGACTCCATTGTGCGTAAAATTGTACACTGACATTAACATGATGATTCAGGTTACAACGCGAGCCGCTTTCCACAAAAGTTCTATCGCCCCTGACACGGTACCTTCCGCAATTTTCCATTCACACTAACCGGCGAGTCGCATGGCGTTTACGACCGTCGCTCTATAAATCTAACAGGCGAGCCGGCGGCTGAACGGCACAACGGCGTTATGAATCCGCGACGAACATTAACAACGGACGCTGTCCGGCAGCACTGATCAGGAAGCGCTGCTTGATTTATCAGCGAGCACGGAACGCGCCACCACGGACACTTCCTGATACGCTGAGCCACATATGTTGGACTAGTACTCCAGGAAATAGGTATTTTTTCTTGCAAAAAGTGTAAGTTTCATTCAATATTTCGTAAACTATCGACCCTGTATCAATCAATCTAAATTTATTTGTCTAGAATGCTCAATAAAAAAAAAAGTTTACAGTACATAGCGGTTCGAGGCCGACCCCATGATTCCTGTCTGCTTCTTCGCCTAAGTCAGTTTTCGTTGAGCTCTGCGAAAGATAGTAATATAAGGGTGGATTTCACCAAGGTTGTCAAATTAACAGTCCGTTATTCTCCACCTATAGGGCAACAGTCCGTCAAATAAATGAGCTTCTAGTTCCAATCAACAAATTTTAGCAGCCAATAGCTATGAAATGTTGAAAACAAAATATTGTTAAAGTATGAGATGACAGCTTGTCCTTGAAACATCACCAGCTTATTGAATATTAAGAAATTATATAGAGTTTAGTCAACATTTAAAGAAATGTTTGAACTTCGAATAAAAGTCGTGTTTCAATTATTATTTTTGAATTTTTATTCATGTTTATAATATTTTCTTCAATTTATATGCGATTTTACTGACTTAACATCACCACCCGTGTTTTTTTCCTATCAATCTCTTGCAGATAGCCATTAAATAAGTACTTGATGACAGACTCTACCAAAAATAGACATTGCTCGTTTCCAAACATTCATTCATTTACTTGCCGTTCATCAGAACCATTATGGTACCTTAGATTGATATTCCCACAAAACCATTCAGGTTTTTTATATCCGTACAACCATAAAGTTGAATATATTCCGTTGTTCAGGAACTGAACAGACATGCACACTATATTTACAGCGATTGAGAAATACCCAAATATATGTCGTCTTTTTAGCTTTCTATCAGCAAACCTAAAACCTGCAAAAAACTGGAAATTTACAATAGTTCTATTTTTTCACGAGTACACACATAATTTGACATTATTTGAATAACAGCTGATTATTACATTTCAAAAATCCCCAACGAGTGACACATGTGTGGAATCTGTCAACCCTTGGTGCTGGTCACAAAACATATACACTGTAGAAGGTTTAATTCCACGCTATTCAATGACAACACGGTGACTTGTGTGGTTGTCAGCGGCCATTTTTTGAGGGTGCGACATGGTTTCCAGATTGTACATTAATATCCCGTTTTACCCCCCTGGTCCCAGTGGAGTACGCTCCACCGACTGATGAAATATACTCTACGATGCTTTATAAGACTATTTCTTGAATTTTTCCCCAAACCGTTGCACAACACTTGAAAAAATGCAAATGAAAATTTAAAATTATTTGGTGGATGCGGATACTTTTACAAATGTCGATATTTTAGGACCCAGAAATGCAGAATGTGCTGTTTGCTTACATTTGGTGTGGATTCCTAGATCATAAATTGGCAAAAATTGTTTTTGATGTAACAAAAAATGATGAACCAGTTGGAATACGTTTTATATCCTTTTTTTTGCAAAATAACAGAAATTGGTACATTTCTATAGGTACGCATTATCTACAGCACCCTGTACGTGATATACAGGGTGACTTCGAAGTTGAGTCATTTATTTTAACAGTGAGTAGATCTGATCAAAAGAAATGTTTTTTCCTTTACCATTTTTCTGGTAAAATTAAAGTAACAAAGTTATAGCCCTTTGGAAGTTTGAGTACCGCCCTGTCTCAATAATAATATTATGTGCTCGTGTTTGGCGACAACGGATATAATTCGCCTTATCGGTTCATCGCATCGGAAACAAAAAAGCGAAAGAATTTGGAATGATGTTTTTACAATTATTTCATTCAGTTGTATACAGACAGTGTCAGTCGGTAGTGGATAGTGGTGTCTGTTTCGGGGCTCAAACGAAATAAAAAATGGCACATGTTTATGCGGATCGGTTTCCCAATCGAGTGCAACCAACCCCTCGTGCCTTTGTTAATGTAGTACAACGGGTTCGTGAATCATTTGACTTAAGACCTCACATATGGACGGCATGCCGGTGCTCCAAGACCTCACGATCAAATACAGGTCCGCACTGAAATACTTGTCGGGAGGATACTTTATAAAACAAGGTAACATTTTTTTTTAATTTTTTTTTTATTTTTACAAACATATTTTGGTTTATCTTCCTTCTACAATGATTATCTGAAAATTAATGACTCACCTTCAAAGTCACCCTGTACAGACAACACTAGATTGCCATGCATGAACAGTCCTCTGAAACAGTGAACAAATCCTACCAAATATAATAGCTAGAAAATCGACCTAATATTTGCCGCATTCGCATTGGTCCCACTTGAATAACTGATCGTCTTTTCTGAAATGATACAAATTTGAAATTCTATGAAAGTTATCGTAATTCTAAAGCACAAAGACATAATATATCCATAATGTACCCTTATTTATAAGTTAAGCGTTTTTTCAAGACCTTATTCAACATTTCAATGGAAATCACTGATATTCAGAGAGCTTTGACAGCTTCTGTCAAATTGGATTTCAAGAAGGTCTTTTCCTATTAGTCCAACTGACCGTCAAATATTAATGTTGGTGAAATTGGACCTTAATTTATTAACTCATTAATAGTAATAATTATATTTATTCCAGTTATAATTTTTCAGTGACATGGAATGCGTCAAATGTAAAAAACTAACAACTAAAGTTATGGAAAAACTTCTAGAGGGCGCCACTTACAGCACTATTTCGGTAAATAGCTTATAACTTTTTTGTGCTACCCTGTATACAACAACTGACAGAACAGTATTTTCTCGTATTTCCACATCCAAAAAGGTTTACTTGTTAGAAGTGTCTAACGCTAATAGTTTTCGAGATATTTGTTTTCAAAAATTTCAATGCATTATTTGTACCATGATTTTGAAACATTTTTATAACATAATAATCAAGTTGCTTTGGATAATATCTGAGTAACATTATTCATGAAGTTTAAAGCAAATTATGACAAACATTAGAAAGCAACGAACGTACGGAGTAATAAATCATCTGACCGGCACACGCCTCGTTCCTATTGGTCCGATTTCGGTAGGTAAGCCGCCAAGTTCACAGTAGCACCTTAATTGATTCCGTTTGTGGCGTGCGGTTTTTTGGTGTGATTCATTTATTTATGTAAGACAAATTTTAAAAGGATATGTCGACATGAGTGCCTTACCAGACGAGGGCCAATTACGAAGAAAACGGACAAAAAGAGCTTTGTCGGTTTCTGAGAAAAAAACTGCTATAAATATTTGTATAGCTTCTCGGGAGCGCTATCCAAATTAAACTCAGAACGTGTAGCCTTTGTTTTAAGAGCATCAGGTGAGGATTTTGTTTAGAAGTATAGTTTAAAATGTTTTGTAGTTTGGTGTATTGTTCTAAATAATAGTTATTTTCTGTTAAATATCTTACCCACTAATACGATAGCTACTTCTATTGCACACATTTTGATTTTTAAAACTTATTGTCAAATATTTAACTGTTTAATAATGCATGTATATATATATATATATATATGCAAAATGTATTAATTTGTTTTCAAGTGCATCAATTAGCAGTGTATACAGGGTGACTTTGAAGTTGAGTCATTAATTTTCAGATAGTGATTGTAGAAGGAAGATAAACCAAAATATGTGTGTAAAAATAAAAAAAAAATGTTACCTTGTTTTATAAAGTATCCTCCCGACAAGTATGCCAGTGCGGACCTGTATTTGATCGTGCGCTCTTGGAGCACCGGCATGCCCTCCCCTGTGAGGTCTTAAGTCACCTGATTCACGAGCCCTTGGTACTACATTAACAAAGGCACGAGTGGTTGGTTGCACTCGATTGGGAAACCGATTTTGTAAAGACTCCCCCCCCCCCCGTAAATAAGAATCATGTCCACAAGTTCAGCATTTCCGTAAACATGTGCCATTTTTTTTTTATTTCGTTTGAGCCACGCAAAAAATACCACTATTCACTCACGCGTTACCGACTGAATACAACTAAAAACATCGTGATAAGCGTTTCAAATTCTTTCGCTTTTTTGTTTCCGATGCGGATTATATCCGTTGTTGCCAAACACGAGCACATAATGTTATTATTGAGACAGGGCGGTACTCAAACTTCTAAAGGGCTATAACTTTGTTACTTTAATTTTACCAGAAAAATGTTAAAGGAAAAAAACATTTCTTTTGATCAGATCTACTCACTGTTAAAATAAATGACTCAACTTCGAAGTCACCCTGTATAAAATTTTGGCAGAGCACAAAGGAAGTAACAGTCTTTCTTCTCCCAAAGGTTACTATAGAGCCAGAGTAGTTTTGGACAACGTTTCACAAGAAACTAAAGCATTAACCCGAAGAAAAATCCACGATTTTTTCTTCCGAAACGACCCACACTGGACAAAATTTTGTTATCAATAAACGACGACTGCGACTTGCCAGACTTAAAAAAATCGACGTTGCCTACATTCATGATGGAAATTAATTTTCGATAACTGTGGGCAAAAAACTTTGTTTTTTATTTCTCAAAAGTAAAATACTAAACTAAAAAGTTCCGTAAAATGTTTACACAAAAGATAGTTTAGAGCTTTTTTATCATTCTTTATCTATACATTATGACTAAACTAAATTATCAATTGTGTTAAGATGAATCGCCTGAAATTCTGATCAAAATAAATGTTTTTTTCCTTTAACATTTTTCTGGTAAAATTAAAGTAACAAAGTTATAGCCCTTCAGAAGTTCGAGTACCGCCCTGTCTCAATCATAATATTATGTGCTCGTGTTTGGCAACAACGGATATATTCCGCCTTATCGGTTCATCGCATCGGAAACAAAAAAGCGAAAGAATTTGAAACGCTTATCACGATGTTTTTACTACAATTTTATTCAGTTATATTCAGTCAATGTGTCAGTCGGTAACGCGTGAGTGAATAGTGGTGTTTGTTGCGTCGCTCAAACGAAATAAAAAATGGCACATGTTCACGAAAATGCTGAATTTGTGGACATGATTCTTATTTACGGGGGAGAGTCTTTACAAAATGCTGCCGCGGCATCACGGATTTATGCGGATCGGTTTCCCAATCGAGTGCAACCAACCCCTCGTGCCTTTGTTAATGTAGTACAAAGGGCTCGTGAATTAGGTGACTTAAGACCTCACGATCAAATACAGGTCCGTACTGAAATACTTGTCGGGAGGATACTTTATAAAACAAGGTAACATTTTTTTATTTTTTTTTATTTTTACACACATATTTTGGTTTATCTTCCTTCTACAATCATTATCTGAAAATTAATGACTCAACTTCAAAGTCACCAGTATAATATGGTTCATTTAGTTAACGAATTTGAATATTTAATGTAATTTTTAGTTTTGTAGGAAGGAAGCGAAATAGCATCTTGAAAGAAATGGACGAGATAATATGTTGGAGATGTAGATACTTACGCGAAATCTGGAAGCATAGAGAAGAATGCACGAAGATATAATACCTAGAAGAGACTTGGCTCAATGTAAGGCACACGGTTAGTAAAGTATGGCTGGATTCATCAGTTAAGCATCCTCGGCAAGCCTTCCTGGAAGGTCTCTCACGGGAGCAAAAAATCCTTCAGAGAAAGGAAAACACGGCTAATTAATTATCTTACACATCGGGTCTGATAATGGCTTCGTGGAAGACATACCTACTATTGGTATTTGCATCAAAACAAACAGGAGACTAGCACGCCGATATTAATGCCAATTCATTTTAAGATTGGTTTGAAAATGTTATAAGCCCTCTAGAAGAGAACGCCGTCATTGTTATGGACAATGCTTCGTACCATAGAAGGCGTATTGATAAAACACCAAACAGTGGAAACGGAAAAGCGGAAATACAGGAACGACTACGAAGGCATTATGATCCTTTTGACAACGATATGATCAAAGCAGAACTTCAAAATCTGGTCAAGGCAATAAAAGTGCTGACAAGTATGTCATCGACGAAATGGCAAAATCTACCAATCGGACTATTTTACGCCTGCCTCATTACCATTGGGAGTTTAACCCAATCGAGTTAATATGGGCGCAAATTAAAAACACAAAAAAACACAACTTTCACGATCGCATATGCAAAGCAGCTTTTTTATACCGCGATACAAACTGTGACTCCGGAAAATTGGAAAGAAAGCTATCGAACATGTTGAGAAGGAGGATGACAGCTGACCAATGTATGGAAAGAGTGGTTGAACCAGTGATTACTAACTTAGGATTATACTGATAGGGATAGCGATTAGTTAATAGATGTAATTTGAATACTTATTTTGATAAAGATATCAGTTTTGGTTTGACTTATGGATTGACGAAATAGACGGTCAGGATTACTCATGATTTGGATAATCCACTTTAAAGTCTATCCGGATGGAGCCGTCTAAATAAACGTGGTAATGAATTCAGGTAGATTCATTATTATGTTAAAAAGATCCAGAAAAAGAATTTAATCCCTGAGCCCTTTTCATTATTTTTTTCCATGTATTAAAATTATTTTTGTAATATAAAAAATATGTAAAGTTAACGAATCATAAACTGGGGCAGCATATTTAATATATCAATGTAATAAACCTTACAGCACTTTGAAAGTAATTAAATATAGTGAAAGTAAATTAAATGGTACCTCAATTAATTTTAAAACCTACACTACACTGGCGATAACGCATCATCGGTTTGGCAGGTGGTTGTGCGGTGTAAATCGTGCTGCCCTGTCACTTGTTTTGTTACTCCGTACGTTCGCTGGATAAATTATAATAGGATATTATATTTCGAATACCATTCCTTGTAAAACTATATCCACAAACAGGTATAGTAGGACTGCATCAGCGGAATAGCTCGCAGCTGTTTACCTTCCATACTTTTGTTACATATTTACCTGCAAGTAGCGCATCTCCTGTGGCACCGCCGCAACGAGGACAATACGGCGTACTCTCGATGATAATTCAATTGAACATCAACAATGAGGACGCAAAAATGAGAGGAGGCTCGTATACGTCTAACTGCAGCAGCCTCCGTTGCAACTGATGTAAGGAGGCGCTTTCAGCCTGCCCGCTCAAGTACTAACTGATAGCACTCAAAGTTTGGACGTTCGGCGACAGCAATCTCCGTTAGCGACACGATGCTGAATAACATTTGCTCTTATAGCCCAGGACTACTAGACGAAAGGAAGGCTAATCTGCTGAAAAAATCCCAGAAGAAGAATATGAGAAAAAAGTTCCCACGTTTCGTCGTCGAAAAATCAAGGAAGTCTAGGCAGCAGCGGTGGCCGCAGTAGTAGACTCTTCGGTCTCCTGATCAGCCGCCGTGCGCTGTGCGGGTTCGAGTCCTGTCCCAGCAGAAATTTTTCTCTTGGCTATGGATGTTGTTATTGTCCGAAGGTGGTAGACGGTCTCTGACTGTCGAACGCGGAGGTACCACCCGGCGGATCTCGTTGGCGGGGCCAGAATGTGTGCATGTTACATGCACACTTGTTCCCTCTCCAGAATCCGTGTGGCGTTCCCCCTTTCTCCTATAGCCCCACGGTACCCCATGGGTGTTTAGGCCTTAGGCCTTCTTGGTGGTTGGAGTATAAAAAAATAATCATTTAAATCGACTGTGCTTACTACAGCTCAAAAGCGTAATAGTTCTCTTGGTAGCGTAGTTGAAAGTAGTTAAAGAGGATTTACTAACAGTAAATGCAAATTACGTCTCTTTTGCACGACCTTTAACTGCCCAAAGGCATGGGACACCTCAAGATAACAATATCTCTTTGGCAATGGAGAAAATATATAATTACATTGAAAATAATGATTACTATAAGTTCCCTTTATCGCAACTTAAAAAGGTATGTACTGATTTTGTACCTGATCTTGTTACTGTAAAAACAAAACTTGTTAAAATGTATGGTAAAAAATCTGCATTACAACAAAGAGTCGAAGTTCAACGATTATTTGTTTCTCCGATGTTCGTCATGATATCTTGAACAAAACCTGGTATGACAATAGTAAATGTGATGAGAAAGAGGAACGTTTCAGAAATTTAGGGGCCGCTGCACCAATTATTCGTGAAGATATACAATCGACACTCACGAATAGCGATTATTATCCTCCTACTAATCAAATGTTCGACAACATCGCATAGAGCTCAAGCACATTCATGTCGTTTGTATTATCAAGTCCAGAAATTGCTTGGAAAGGATTTGAATCCATTGGACCAACGAATATTTACTGCCAATACAAACTCTATTGCCACCTTCTTCTGATGACTTATTAGACACAATCTTTTGTAATTGTACGAAAAGTTGTGGAGCAAATTGCGGATGTAGGAAATTACGCTGTTCCGCCATTTGCGGCTACTGTCATGGACAGTCATGTCTCAATACGATCTCGGACAATGAGTCGAATAATGTGGAATTTGATGAGAATATACACCCCATGAATTTCTTCTGCTCAACACTTGAGTTTGGCGAAGACTTAGATGATGCCGCATCTTGTCACATTGATGACTAAGGAAAAAAGTAACAATAACATCATTTTTTCATTTTGTCTTCGTGGATTGGGGAGACCGCATGATAAAAAATGCGTCTGATACTTTACCTCTATGGTGACGCGGAAAAATGTACGTTATTTGCAAATTTCTCAATGTTCAACATTGAAAGTAAAATTTCTTTGAAAAAACGATCTCTACGAAAAAAATGCACAGAACCTTTTTTGTGGATAAGTTCATACTGAACAAAAAAGGTAATGGTTTATTTTATCGTAGAATTGATATTTGCGAAGATATATGGAAAAACGGTTTTTTGTGAACTTTGACCCCCCCCCCATAAGAAAAAGCTCCACTTAGATTAATGGGGACTTTTGATGGATGATTTATAATGCTGAAAAGAAGCTCTGGTAAAAAATTCAGCCAGGTGGGATTTTTCAGCAGAGAAAGTCTAATAGTCCTGGACTATTATACGCGGCCTAATTACGTTCCATTGTTTGCCGGCATGCGAAGAAAGTAGGCGATTCATGCCGACTTGATGAACGTTTTAGCACAGCTCTGTCTACAGGGTGTAGTCTAACCATATGGGGTGTCTAATCAGAGTTCTGATTACAGAGTTGATAGACCAGAGTTTGTAAAGAGCCTTCGTTTATAAATAAATAGCGTTTATTGCCCAATAGTTAAGGAAACCATTTACAGAACAATCCTAAGATAAATCAAACTAACAAAAGTAGAGAACATACAAAAAGCAGGTGTTTTCATCTAAAGGAGAAAAAAAGTAAAAACGAAATGTTTCACTCAAGTGAGAAGCGTATCATAAATTATTATATTAAGTAATTTCTAGCTATAATTTATTGAAAAAAAGGCAGTTACGTCTTATTTAGTAAATGTGAATGCCAACCTTAGTGCAAAATAGATCCTAAATTGGTACGTATAGTTTGAATTTACCGTGTACATTTATGTTGGTAACAGTCTTCTGTGTTGTGACATTGTCGCAAAGCGTGTCAGATAATTACGCGAACGGCTGTTGTTTATTTGTGGTTTATTTCCGTTCTTTTTGCCTCAATATTCGCACTGTTATTATATAAAAACAGCTTTTTACAAAACTTTTAGGTGTCCTGTTTAGCATTTTTCTAAAATGCTAAAACCTCTGGGTCAGCAAGCAAAAGAATTCGTCATTTCTTTGATTAAATATTTTGACACCGAACCAGATCCTGGAGATCCATTATTGCCTTTACAATCCGTAGGAGAGGTACTAGGTAGTAAATAGAATTTATACTAACTCCAGTGTTTACAAAACATACCCGTACGCTCCGTAATGTTGGTTGCGGTAAGGCATCGAAAACCTAAAGTAGATTTTGTAAAACGTCCTAGGATCTAGTAGTTTTAATTAATGGGGCAACCATGTACGTCACTATCATTATCTGATGTTGTGCCGTAACTGCTTTGATTTAGTGGATAAACTATACTCCCAGACCATTGTTCAAGCTGTCAGCAAGTATATCATAATAATTAGATATGGCATTGAAAGTTTCACACATAACATATATAGGTGCTTTCACAATAAAGGATTTCGTAGAGTAACAATCTCATTAGCATCAATTTGTTTGTGCAGTAGTTTATGCAAGAACATAACTCTAAAGACTGCTTTTGAAACCTAGACAATAACAAACTTTCAGTTATACCCTGCCAGGATATGCATCAACTTCGAAAGGTATTTTAAAACTTTTAACTTTTAGAAACTTTCTCTGAACAGGCTCAAGAGAATTAATGTAGCAGTTGTAGATTGGGTTCCAAATTAACGATGCATATTCCAACTTCGATCTAATGTAGTATGTAGAATACAAAACCAGGGGCGGCTGAAGCTTCTGCAGTTTGTCACAATAAAACCGTACACTCACCTTTTGAGCTATCTGAAGTGGAAAATTTTAAGTTTATGGTTAATAACTGCAGCCAAATCCTCAATTGAGTTATGACGATTTATTTAAACATTCCCAATATTACAATTAAATTGGCAAAGAGAATTTTTCCTGAAAAAACTCACTACACTACACTGACGCATTAAGAAATAAATTATTCTCTTATATAAATAAATAAATAATAAATAAATAGTGCTTATTGCCCAACAATTAAGGAAACAGGACAATCCTAAGATAAATCAAACTAGCAAAAACAGAAAACACATAAAAAGAGGTGATTTCATCTAAAGAAAAAAAAAACAAGCAAGAAAAAGTAGCACACCAATCTGCTAAAGCGTCGATATCCCACTGAAGCGCAATACAATCAGTCTCAGACTCAATAATCCTGAATAATTTTAAATCATCCGCAACGAGGAGTTTATTACAACTCAAATATTGCACAACATCATTCATAAATAAGGTAAACAATAAAGGATCAAGATTTGAACCTTGAGGCACTCCCGATTTTGTTACGTACTGGTACGACTTGAAGCCATTGAAAGTAACATACTGGTTCGTTTCATATAATTTGAGTGAATGCTGAAGCTGATGAATGGAATCCACAATGAGAAAGTTTATTCAAAAGTATGCCATGGCATACCATATCGAACGCTTTAGCAACATCAGTGTACACTACATCTAGCTGACCTTGCCGATCGATACATTTAATAGGGAATTCTTAGTCGGAAAACGATGCTGAAAAGGGGGCAGTGACCTATAAACTGCGGAGTAAATTCTGTTATGCAATATTTCCAGCAATTTGGAGACATTTGACAACATTGCCACCGCTCTATACTTTTCAGTATCAGTATAAGTATTATTTACATAACAGATGGCCTTCTAATAGAAATATTTCGTAATGAATTTATTCCTTAAAGCCAATCCATGCATCTACTATATAGCTTCTGAAACATATTAACCATGCGCAATGAGCTAACCGAACGTCACCTCTCTTTCGGGGCACCCGGTGTCTTGTTCTAAGGACTTTAACTCTTTCATGTAACTGAAAAAAACTATGCTTTTTCCAATCTTAAAATCAAGGACAAAACTCTAGTCATTAATTAACGGGCAATCTGTATCCTCAACAATATTTCAATGCTTCTGGAGATCATTTTGTATAATCGTATCTATCTACTTCTACATTATGCAAGTTTCTGAAGACCAGCATGGGTCTATGAATAAAAGATTTACACTAACCAACTTGAGAATATTTACCCAATTAGCTTCTAATCAATTAGATTATCAGCTAGATGTGATATATACAGATATTGCGAAAGCTTTGGATAGACTATATAATTCAGTTCTCGTAAGAGAGTCGTACAGCTTTGGCTTCACTAATCAATGCATAAAAATATTCTCTTCTCATCTTAATGTTCGTCGCTTGTACGTAATTGATAATGGATACAAGTCTGAGCAGTACTTGACCACTTCAGGGATGCCCCAAGGGTCCAACGTGAGTCCTCTCCTATTTCTACTATTTATCAATTATCTCCGCGATGAAGCTAATTTTGGTACTTTGCTGTTCGCTGACGAATTGAAAGTATTTTGTCAAATTAACAACATTAATGATCCTTAACAACTACAACCTCAGCTCGGTAACCTTCATAGATGGTGCAGTACGAAGAAGCTTCAATTAAACATCAGTAAATGCAAAATTATAACATATACTAAGTGACATATAAATCCGAAGACCCAGTTTAAATGGTTTCATTTCAATAAAATTTTGTTTAAGTACTTAATGAAGCATAATAAGTAAATGATAAAAATTTCAAAATGATTGCACTGCTTTAAAGCCCTTTGACCTTTAATAATGTGTGGATGCACCCTGATGTGCTACGCATTCTCCAACGCGCCTAGGAATGCTTCTGGTCAGGTGGTCAATATCCTCCTGTGGTATCTCATTCCAGGCAACCACCAACTCCTCTCGAAGTGCTTCTAGAGTCTGAGGAGGACGTTGCAAATTGAGCAATCTCCTACCCATCATATCCCACATGTGCTCAATTGGGGATAAGTCAGGAGATCTTGGTGGCCATGGTAACAATGTGACATCATTATGTTGAAAAAAGTCTACTGTGACTCTTGCAACATTTGGTCGGGCATTACCTTGATGGAAAGTTGGATCTGCCAAGGTGTCAAGATAGGGTAAAAGATTGGGTTCTAGAACTTCGTGGATATAACGCTGCGCGTTCATGTTACCTCTGATGAAGATTAAAGGTGACCTGCATCCATAAGCTATAGCACCCCAAACCATAACTCCAACAGTGTGATGAACAACAAAAAACTGTAGATTCCTCCTTTCACCACGTCGCCTTCTAACCCTGGCACGACCATCGTGCATGCCTAAACAAAATCGAGACTCGTCACTAAAGACAATACTGTTCCATTCCTGATCCCAGAGTGACCGTTGTCTGCACCACTCAAGGCGATTACGTCGGTGTTCTCGAGTTAAAGGGAGGACCCAGTGTGGCCGGTATGAAAACAAGCCAAAACTTCTCATTCGTCGGTAAACACTTCGCATGCCAATAGGTCTTCCGTGTTCTGCAAACCATTCATTTGCGATGGACCTGGTAGTGGAGAAACGGTCCCTTAAGGCCAATAATCTTAGGCGGCGATCTTCACGGTCTGTTGTTCTACGGCGGCGTCCAGTGCCCCTTGCTTTTTGCGTACGGCCTTCTCGAAGCCATGCCTGACAACACCTAACCACAGTGTCTACACTTCTTTGCACTCTAACTGCAATTGCCCGAAAAGAAAGTCCAGCTTCCCGAAGTCCCACTATATGGCCCCTATCAAACTCACTAAGTTGACGAAATCGTACAGGTCTCCGTACTCTAGGCATCGTAACCGATCGTAAAGGATGTCAAGAACCAAAATCCGCCAATGTTGATTCTTTACTGCGGCTGAAATATTCATTTTTAGAGCGTTAGTGAATTAAAAAAAAAGCATTATAAAAACCGGAATGTCCAACTGATACGGCTGAAAAATTTTTCACTTGTTATTTACAGTAAGATAAATACATTCACCAACTTTTGTTAAAATAAAACCATTTAAACTGAGTGTTCGGATGTATACGTATATGTCACTTAGTATATATTATACACGTACGCAGAATAAGACTGTAAATAATACTGTGGCAAAAAGTTAAAAGAGCATAAGTCAGTTTATTCGACATTCAACATTTTGACGTATTCGTAGAGAGGGAGGCTATAAGAACAATTCAGTGCAATAGTGTAAGTAGATTTATATGAAGAGAATGCCATTAAAGACACAATAGAACTTGGCGTCACGTCTAGCGCTTTTCGTAAAAAAGCCACAAGTTTATTTTATGGAAGTCGGAAAAAATCTCCAAAATGATAAAACTGTACTTTTCACTTGCTCCTACATATTTTTTTTATAATTCTGAGTAGTACTAATTATATTCATATCATTTTTTAAATAATCAATTCTAAAACATTTTGATGCCAACCTTTCAGCACATACTTTTACAGCTATTACTTTTTGTTACTGTTACATTTGTTACTACAATTTAACGGAGGGTTGTTTAATGTGATTGGTTGAAATAACGGCCAGTTTGATGGTGAAATTCACCCTTAGCGAGTTACGACGTTAGTAAATTATGTATGGTAATATTATCTTGTAATGGATTATTTCTGTTGATGCTATTATTAAATGCTATTGTTATTATTCTCCTCCCTTGTTTTGACACATTATTGTCAATGGCTTATCCTCAGCGCTGATACAATAGCAGGTACCATTAAAAATAAACCAGGTTCATCTTCCTAGCTTCCATATGCTTGACATCCTCCACCTGAACAGCGCTTACATCAAATGCCAATTTAGCCTATTATTTTTTTCACCGTCAGATTCTGAAAGCCGCTCTCGTTGTTCACAACAGCAGCTTTTCGCGGGATTCGCTAGAAACAGTTTGGGAGAAAATAACATAAAAGTATATTTTGATTTTCCAGCAAATTGTCACGCCCAGAGACACCGCTGCAAAATTGGTTTGGTAAGTCGCACGGTGCGGAGCAGTGCACAATAAAGCCGAATGGAAGTTTCGATGGAAACACCAAATATAACTTTCCATTTACATAATGCTACACCTCGCAGTGAAATATAAAAAGGCTTTGTGATGCTGATATCCAAAGACATAACAGCCGCATTCTTATAGGGAGAATATGACTCTGAAAGTTATTTGGATTTAACAGAAGGAATAGATAGTATCTTTGATTTACGCATACGAGGGATGTCTTTTAAGTTTTGCATATAGAAATATAGTAGGCCGCGCAGATGGAACGTCAGTACTGAATCTTAACCTCACTCTTTAGTACACTTAAGTTCAAAGTTTCACAACAATACGTGCAGTGTTCTCACTACACTGAATTTTTAAGTGTCACCGAGTCATTAGAAAAATGGAACATTTTCGCGCTATAATTTATTACAACTTTCAGAGACAATTATCGCAACAAGAATGCCTTGCTGAGTTACTGTCTATTTTCGGCAACGAAGCGCCACATTAGTCGACAATTTCCCGTTGGTATCGATAATTCAAACGTGGACGGGTGACTCTTAGCGACGATCCCAGGGTGGGTGCACCAAAAACGGCAGGAAAACGTCGATGCTATGCGCAAGCTCATCATTGAAGATAGAAATGTGACATATCGCGAGATCGTGGCGTCCTTGAAGATCTCAAAGACCTAAATTCAAAAAGCTTTACATGAAGAATTATGAGTAAGAAAATTAGTTTCTCGTTGGATACCCCACCTGTTGACTGAACAGCTGAAAGCAGCCAGGGTTAATTGGTGTCAAAAAACGCTTGACCGATTCAATTCCAGAAACTCAAAAAATCTGTACAGCATTGTTAGTGGTGATGAATCGGGGATTTACTGTTATCAACCAGAAAATAAACGACAGTCGGCTGTTTGGGTGTTCCAAGGTGAAGAAAAGCCAACAAAAGTCATCCGTTTTCGAAGTGTTTCGAAAAAGATGGTCGCGACATTTGTGTCAAAAGCGGGTCATGTTGCAACAATTCCTCTTAATGAGCAAAGAACTGATACTGCGGATTGGTATACCACCATTTTTTTGCCAAAAGTCATCACCGAACTTCGAAAAATCAACCCCAAAAGAAGAATCATCCTCCACCAAGACAATGCAAGCTCGCACACAGCCCAAAAAATAAGGAAAAAAACGTGGAATTATTGGACCATCCTCCATATAGTCCCGTTCTAAGTCCTAACGATTTCTTTACTTTCCCGAAAATTAAAAACAGACTGCGTGGTCAAAGGTTCCAGTCACCAGAAGAAGCAGTTGACGCATTTAAAAATGCCGTTTTGGATCTGCCAGCAAACAAGTGGAATAAGTGCTTCAAAAATTGATACGAGCGCATGCAGATGTCTAATAATCTTCGTGGAGAATACTTCGAAAAACAATAAAGTCGTTTAAAACTACCTACCGTTTTGTTTTATTTCCATATACAAAACTTAAAAGACATCCCTCGTATGCACTTTTGTGTGAAGAACAGTGCATAACTTTGGTTTGTACCCATTTCATCTGCAACCTGTACAAGCTCCGCTGCTCACTGATCCGGACATTTGTATGCAGTTTTGTAACTGGCTCTTCGCAAATTTTAATCTTGTTAAAAGGCGTCAATAATTTGAGGAATTTCCAATTTTGGCAGCTTGAAAATCCCCACGCAACTATCGAACGGAATTTCCAACACCGTTTTTCTGTTAATGTCTGGTGCGGTTTGTTAGGGGATCACTTAGTTGGCCCTTTTGTGTTTCACGGTCGGTTGACATCTGAAGTTTATCTTCAATTCGTACGAGAAGAACTGCCTGTGTTCTTAGAGGATATTCCGCTGCAGAGAAGACAGCTGTGGTTACAGCGTGACGGTGCTCCGCCCCACCTTGGTAGAAACGTGACTGAGTATTTAAATAACACTTTTCCTGGGCGTTGGATTGAACGAGGGAGCGCAGTTTCTTGGCCACCCCGCTCGCCCGATTTCAATCCCTTGGATATTTCTTGTGGGGACATGTGAAATCTTTAGTGTATGCAGACAAATCGCATACTAGGGCTGAACTGCTCGGTAAAATTACTGATGTCGCTGACGACATAAGACGTAATGGCTTGTTGTTGGGAAAGCTACCAGTCACATTATTAAACGGGCTAGACAATGTTTACAGTGTGAAGGTGGACACTTTGAACAACTATTGTGAAAAGTCATTTTTATTGTACCTAGTAATTTTGTGTTAAATAAAAGTAATTTTCCAACAATATTGTGTTTTTTCCACCATTAGCACCCTAAAAATAAAAAAATCATTATCTCGATTAGAAAGCATTTGCGGACTCATGTTTATATGACTTTTGCCACTCGAATTGCCCTTAGGAACACGTAGAAAAATGTTATCCTTACCTCACAGGACACCCTGTAAAGATAGGTTATAAATGCGTAGAAACGATGGCGACTATGTTGAAAAATAGCTACAAGATCAATGTTTCCAATGGTGAAATCGTTTTTTCAAATAAGAAATTGTGGAAACCCTTTTTTTAAAGCAACCCTCGTATAAGTTGACTACTCGAATGGATTTTACCTTAATGCTTATCAGAAGTTTCCTGTGGTCTACATTATATCATCAAAGTAACAAGTCTGGAAAGTGACGATTAAGTATAGAAAATCATGCCTCTGAAGGAATCCCCAGGTCCGTTTTTATTTTAATCATGAAAACTGTTTCATGCGTATCACTAACAAAGAAGTAGAAGTAGAAGTAACTTGATTCCACAAACTTACGACAAACTTTTCGTGTTAAGGTTGTGGAATAAACTAAACAGGACGAAACTATTTACTTCTAAAACAATTCATTTTCTCAAAAACATTTTAGATACTCTCTAGTCGTAAAAAATACATACTTGAAATCACTTAGACCTATAACTAATAGAACATCTGAACAAATAAACAATGTGCGAATAAATGCGCGAAGTTAACAAAGCAACAATTGATAGATTACCATTGGGTAACATCACATTTATTTTTTATTACGGCTGAAATTCTTTGGGGCATAGTGTTAACCAAGTTATGGCAAAAATTTGGTGTAAAACAATCTCATATTTCTTGAAGCTTTTGTCTCAGTTCGGTGATTGTACGAGCAGGATGTTGTAGAACCTTTTTCATCTCGTGCCACAAAGTTTCAATAGGTGACAGATCTGGACTGCTAGAAACCCATTTCAAAAGTGGTACATTATTTTCTTCCATCCATTTTATAGCCTTTTATGAGGTATGGCGCGCTGCACCATCTTGCTGAAACACAAAGTCTTGGCCGGATGTCAAACATTCTTCCATCACTGGTAAAGGCGATTCTTCTAAAATTGCCAAATATTTGTTTGTATCCACATTTCCATCAATAAAATGAAGGTTTCCTACTCCTTTTGATGACATACTGCCCCAAACCATAATGGAATGCTGGAAATTTCACTTTTCTCTTCAGACAGTCAACATGGAATGCTTCATTTTTTTGCGAATAACTCTACTGCGACTGTCACCAACACAAACCTCGAATCGGGCCTCATCACTCCATTGTATTGCACACCATTGTTGAGGTGTCCATTGTCTATGTTCTTTAGCCCATCTAAGCCGATTTTTCTTTTGCAGTGGAGTTTAATAGTGGCTTTTCTTTGGCCTATAAACAAGTTGTGCAACTTTGGGGTTTTTATTTCACTTTTTTTTATAAGAAAACTTACCTTGCAAGTGCTAAATCCCAGTTTGTGGGCCTCTTTATGAGTTGTTGACCTCGAAATTCTCCTACCAACAGCGTCACTCCACAGAGCACTTAATTGTAAATAATTGGCACGCCTGTTTTTCACGATTATTCTTCTTAATGCTCTTCGGTCGACATTTGTGATATTACTTTTTTTCACATGACTTAATATTAACTGAACCAGTTACGTTATATCTTGAATAGAGTCACGAATTACCAAAATAATAGAACATGTCGTTAATTATAATGGAAATTACATTCATTTCCCAGTACGACAGTTTTCGGATACCCATTTCTTAAATCAGTGGATCGGCAGACAAGGACCTATTGAGTGGCCGCCGAGATCTCCAGACCTAAGTCCTTTAGATTACCTTTTTTGGGGGCATTTGAAAAGTAAGGTTTTTAGTACGGAGCCAGATTCCATTCAAGGCTGAATGTAGGCAAATAGCTCAAGGAATGTTTAAAAATGTGGGGAATAGATTCGAAAATGGAGGTAAATGAACATCACTTTCAGCACTTATTACCACGTTGACCTGCCTCTCACCTACCTAACTTAAATGTGCGTGTAAGCTGTAAGTCGTTTTCCGTTTTTAATACTCGGAGGCGTTTTTTTTAATTTCAGAGTAAAGTCTTATTGCTATGGAAACTATACTGATTATTGTTTTTACGATACGATCACTTATTATTAAAATTTCTTCACAACGATTAAAGATAGGTATAAACTTTTTTACACAAAAGTTTCTGAAAACTCCACGGAAAATCTAAAAATATAATCGCAATATCTTATTTTTTGATCACCCTGTATTGTACGGCTATGAGACGAAAAGACGTCCCCCTAGAATCTAAAATTAACTTGCCTGAGCATTTTCCCCAAAATGTACCAGGAGAGTCACAAATACGGGTGCTACCTTTTCGTTGTATATAATAATAACCTGTATATGGTTTTTTTGAGCGAAAATGATCACCATCTTCCATTTGATCCATGACTTTCAGGACACCCTATATACGACTAAGAGCGCGTCTGAGTGGGAGAAAAAACCTCAAGCACGTACTCCGTATGGGCTTTTGAAGAATGACTTAAAATTGTAAAATTGTAAAATTGACTTAATAGGTTATATATATATATATATATATATAACTTGAGACGTGGTCATTGTCGTCTAGACCAGTTAGGTGAAAAATTAAAGCTTCCGCTTTTTGTTGGGTACTTCGACAACATTTAAGCAAAGAGGACTCTTTATACTTTTTTTAATTCTCTCTAGCTTTCAATGGACTTTGCCATCATCATCAGGAGCTGCAATTACAATGATAACAGTAGCAACAAAAGTGTAAAATGAATTTAAATTGAATCAACTTACAGTAGTATGTGAGGATGTTGCTAATTGTTGTTTTCGTATAGGATGAGGGAAACGTCCAGTAACATGGTGAGAGCTGGATACATGGTACAATGTTTAAAATTATATAAAATATGACAAGACAAGTTAAATACAGATTAAAAATTATTTAGAAAACATTAGAGCATTACGTCGTGAAGCAACTTGATGATTGCACAAAATGGTGGTCAATAACACAACAGGGCATTCTATGAATTACACAAGTATCAAAGTTTTTGATAAAGAAAAACACCTTTCCAAACGTTTATTCCTGGAAATGTCCCACATTTTCATGAATAACAACTGTATCAACAAAAAGACAGATATTAAACAACTGAGTGTCATTTACTCATATTTGCTAAACTGCGAAAAATTGGAGAACTTACATATCTCCCCAAATTTCGACTTTTCACAACCATAAATATAATCTGTGTTTTGGCCGATTCCACCAACAAATTTCATTCCACTCAAAATCTAATAATTCTCTTCTCACGATTTATTAATATGTAATTATTAATTTAAAATTCCCATTAATTAAAATATAGTTTATTCAACTGCCTCTGGTCGTTTTAACAATTTCTTATATAACATTCTGAAAATTACATCATCTGAAGTGATTTAGCAACGTTTTGGCACACGCCCACAATTCGTTCCATCTTTCAACACAGACATTGACAACCTTCGGCCTTCTGTCAAAGGTTCATCTCACTCGTTATTCCATGACCACCATTTTGTGCAATCATCACGTGGCTTCACGACGTAATGCTCTAATGTTTTCTAAATAATTTTTAATCTGTCTTTAATTTGTCTTGTCATATTTTATATAATTTTAACCATTGTACCATGTATCCAGCTCTCACCATGTTACTGGACGTTTCCCTCATCCTATACGAAAACAACAATTAGCAACATCCTCACATACTACTGTAAGTTGATTCAATTTAAATTCATTTTACACTTTTGTTGCTACTGTTATCATTGTAATTGCAGCTCCTGATGATGATGGCAAAGTCCATTGAAAGCTAGAGAGAATTAAAAAAAATATAAAGAGTCCTCTTTGCTTAAATTTTGTCGAAGTACCCAACAAAAGGCGGAAGCTTTAATTTTTCACCTATATATATATATATATAATACGCAGATGTATTTCTACAAAAATTAGGAACTTACATTGAATTCTGGTGTTTTACTGATCAGTATAGTGCCTAACGCCACTTTTTGCTCACTAATAGAACCCTTCCACTGAAATATGGGTATAAAGGATTTCCAGAGGTTTTCCACATCTATCCTAGGATCCGAAATACTTCTACTCGGTCAAATCTGTCTACAGCTGAATTTACTGTTCACAGAACTCTCGCGTGCTCAACGATGTCTCTGGAAACACACGTTGGTACGTGCAGTTCTGTGTCAAAACACACTTATTCTATTCAATTTCCTTTGTAGTTGTACTTTAGCCTCGCACTCGATTGCCTTTATTTTCTGGCCGCAGATTGGAAATTACAATGTCTTCCGTAAAACTTTGATATTTATGATTTCTGCTTCGACGCTCCTCGTGCCAGATATAGAAATTTAATGCTTTATTTTCAGTCAGGCGTACGCCACATGCACTTGGGTGAAACATTGCTGGGGCATAAAAGCATATTGTTGTGACTTCGATGCCACAGGGCATAAGTACGTTTTCAATGTCACATTTATCACATGCGTGGGATACGTTAGTTGTGGCCGTATCGCACAGTTATTGGTGTACAGAGATCGGTCGGGTTTAATAAGAAGGCGGTGTGAGAAAAGCTTGAGTCTCTTTAGTAAGGAAGTGTCACCAGTCAGTCGGATAGCGTTTCGCTGAACCGCGTCAGGGGTAAACAGCATAGTCGCAGCAATAGTATCGGTAGTATCGCAAGCCGCCTTACACAATATGAGCCGCATTCATAAAAGAGAAGCATATCCTCGGAAGCATATGGTAAAAGTATAAGGTCTTGCTTCGGAGAAAAAGGTAGAAGTATAAGCATATCCTTGTTTTCATATTCATAATGATTACCTTATACTCGCGAGGATATTCTCCAACAAGAAGTACATGGTTGACTGGTATTTGTACCCTGAGCGACATGTCCTGACTAGTTCGAGCTTGTAGTTGACGGTGGAGTTCGTTCACTCAGCATCACTGACCGTTGTACTCCAGAGCTTACACAGACCGTTCCGTATTTTTACTGGATACAGTTTTTTATCAAATTAATGAGCATGTCATCCTCGAGTGATGAGGAAACTACAGAAAATAATGGCAACGACCTGCAGTTCATCGCAGATGAAGTTGCCATTGCTCCCATCATTTTGCAAAAGTCACAGGCTCCAACAATAAAAATGAGAAAGGGCGATGCCTTGAAGAAGATGTTGAAAAAATACGAACCAACATTAGATACTAAAGGCTTATTAAAAAAAACAACAACATGAAATCAAGATTGAAGGAAAAAACAGATCTAAAAAAACTGGTAATAAAGCAATTAAATTGTTATATTGGGAAAGAAAGTAGCTAAAAGCTATGGAAGGTGACTGTAATCTTACGATTGGGAAAATTAGAGGTGTCATTCAGGTTGGTAGTGTTCAAGAAGAACGAAGTGAACTATATACTGAGCGCAGTGAGCAAACAGTATTCAGCGCCAGCAATTCAGAAGACATTGCCACCAAAAAGAAAATTAGCAACAGAGAAATACGAAAGTGAGGAAACCAAAGGGTTAACTTCGAAAGAACTGCAACGTCTAGTGCTACTTTAGCAGTACCAAACAAGTATTTTACAACAAAAGTATTATAAAACGAAACTAGAAATGATGCAGCGTCAGAAGCCACCCGTAACTTCTGATGTTCACGAAAATAAAATTTGTTATAACGTATAAATACACTTTAATCAGTAAAACTACTTATTATAATACTCAAGTTTCTTCTTATTTGTTGTCCTAGTTGGCGGAGAGGAAGTTCGTCATTCTCATGATTTCCTTCATCTTCATCTGGGACTTGTTCAACCAACCCAAAGTCAGGATCGTCCAAGCTCTTCGCAACATTATGGAGTACAATACAAGCAATAATTATTTTCGGAACATTTTCCAAATTTACGCGGTAAACATATTGTAGGATAGGAAACCGGCGTTTCAGTTGGCCGAAACAGCGTTCAATTATAACTCTTTCTTGTTTTAAAAGCTAATTATAATTTATTTCTGCACCTGGAGCAGGATTTCTGCAGGGAATCATAAGACATGGCTCGATACCATAACCGTCATCGCCAAGTAGTACAACATTTGCTTTGTTTATTAGTTGTGATCTGGTCTGTGAATTTCTCCATATTCTGGAATCATGCACTGATCCAGGCCAACTGACATCAACATTAGTGAACATCTGTCTGGCATCACAAGTGGCTTGCATATTTAAAGTAAGTTTCCCTTTTCGGTTGATATACTCATCTCCATGGCGATTTGGTTTCAGGATTCCTATATGTGTACAATCAGTTACACCAATTGCCATATCCGCTTGACCTCCATCAGTTCATGGCTGGTAGATGGAAACTTGATCCATTCGTTCGACTGTGCAACTACGCTGTTCACAACTCTATGCACAGTCCGAGATACCGTTGCTTGACTAACACCAAGTTCCAGACCAATATCTTGTTGATATCCACGGTCACCGAGATAGCGTAGGCATATCTTCATTTTATGAATACATGAAAATGCTCCTCCTCGATTTTCCTCATTCTCAACTAAAAATCTGTCCGCAAGCCATTGTACATTTGCTTCGTCGAACCGATATAATTTTTTGAAGTCACTACCAAGTGAAAGTAAACGAGGTTTGTACGTTTTAACATCCCTAACATCCACAATTTCCGCCATCATCGTTTAACCACCTTTCGTTGCGAAGTTGAGTCCGCTACTGAACACACTCAGAATTCCTGAAGGATATGCTTCCTATGCCAAGTGTAAGGGGAAGATTATGAATATCCTTTTACTTATGTCACTGCTTTGAAGGATATGCTTATACTCAAAAAGCGAAAGCATTTACTTCAATTTATCATAAATTCCATCTGGAGTATTTTCTTCAAAATTTGCAAGTATAAGGATATCCCTTGTTTTATGAATACGGCTCAATAAGTAAAATGGCCAAAGTTATTTCTTGGTTTTATATGTAAAATCCAGTCTCTTCTCAATACCTGCTGTGATTGACTAGGCGTGTTCGTACCAAATCAAACCCTAGATGACGAGTGACCTCGTGGCAAAGCTTGACCATTTACCAACATAAGATGTCATTGCAGCTAAAATTGCGTATATAGTCAATTTCCCTTTTCTAAGTCCATATTAGTCAGAATTTATAATTTTGTATTTGTCCAAAAATCGTCATATCCTGTTTTGAAATACATTGTCGGAAAATTTGACAACATTCGGCAGTACTGATATGAATCTATTATTTGATGTTTCTATTCTGTCAAAGCTTTTATAAGCAGTGGTGATAACTGTTGTTATAAGCGCTTCAGAGGTTCGGCTTATTTTTGAATGCTCAGCATTGATACTATCGATACCAGATTTGTTTTTATGTTTAAGTGGTAGAACAGCTTCTTGTACTTCAATCGGACTAACGCTGTCTAAAAAGAATGAATCGAGATGTTGGGTTTTTGGAAATATGTCGATCAAAACATTTTTTTTTAATATTGCCTGTTAAATTTTCACCAACATTAGTAAAAAAAATATAATTAGGTTTACATTTTTTGTTTTTTATCTGGTAATCTGGTAATCTGTTCCATCTCAATATATTCAATTTTCAATGACGATAATGATGTTTCAGACTCTCACATACTTTATTAATATCTAGTTACCTGGTGTCAAACTGACAATCTCAAATCAAGGAATGCAACAGAAAGTCGGCATGGTTTGGGCAGGTCCATCCAATGTAAGTTAGGTACAAATGTTTTGTTCTTGTTGACACTAAAAGGTATTTTCCAACATTATGTGAATTTTTGGGGGTACCCAAGATGTAGAACTACTTAGTTATGCTCAAAATCACTTATTATAAATAACATACAAATATCACTTTTCGCCTACTGCATTTTTTAGGATGTTAAGGTACATATGATGATAAGGTACATATATATGTTTCATGCCTTTAGAAGCCAATATAGCGCAAATGGCAATTAAACACAAAGAAAAACTGAGTTCCTTCGTTTCTGCTGGTCTTTTTGCAATGCTCTGAGGACATGAATGCGACACGAATGTTCCAAAATTTATTGTGTAGGTATTTTAGGGTGCAAAGGTATATGAAAAATTTGAAAATGATTTTTAACTAAAGCAAAATATACTAAGTGACATATAAATCCGAACACCCAGTTTGAATGGTTTTATTTTAATAAAAGTTGGTGAATGTATTTATCTTACTGTAAATAACAAGTGAAAAAATGTTCAGCCTTATCAGTTGGACATTGCGGTTTTTATACTGCTTTTTTTTAATTCACTAACGCTCTAAAAATGAATATCTCAGCCGCAGTAAAGAATCAACGTTGGCGCATTTTGGTTCTTGACATCCTTTACGATCGGTTACGATGCCTAGAGTACGGAGACCTGTACGATTTCGTCAACTTAGTGAGTTTGATAGGGGCCGTATAGTGGGACTTCGGGAAGCTGGACTTTCTTTTCGGGCAATTGCAGTTAGAGTGCAAAAAAGTGTAGACACTGTGGTTAGGTGTTGTCAGGCATGGCTTCGAGAAGGCCGTACGCAAAGAGCAAGAGGCACTGGACGCCGCCGTAGAACAACAGACCGTGGAGATCGCCGCCTAAGATTATTGGCCTTAAGGGACCGTTTTCTCCACTACCATTTCCATTGCAAATGAATGGTTTGCAGATCACGGAAGACCTACTGGCATGCGAAGTGTTTACCGACGAATGAGAAGTTTTGGCTTGTTTTCATACCGGCCACACTGGGTTCTCCCTTTAACTCGAGAACACCGACGTAATCGCCTTGAGTGAAGCAGACAACGGGCACTCTGGGATCAGGAATGGAACAGTATTGTCTTTAGTGACGAGTCTCGATTTTGTTTAGGCATGCACGATGGTCGTGCCAGGGTTAGAAGGCGACGTGGTGAAAGGAGGAATCTACAGTTTTTTGTTGAAAGACATGTTCATCACACTGTTGGAGTTATGGTTTGGGGTGCTATAGCTTATGGTTCCAGGTCACCTTTAATCTTCATCAGAGGTAACATGAACGCGCAGCGTTATATCCACGAAGTTCTAGAACCCCATCTTTTACCCTATCTTGACACCCTGGCAGATCCAACTTTACAACAAGATAATGCCCGACGACATATTGCAAGAGTCACAATAGACTTCTTTCAACATAATGATGTCACATTGTTACCATGGCCACCAAGATCTCCCGACTTATCCCCAATTGAGCACGTGTGGGATATGATGGGTAGGAGATTGCTCAATTTGCAACGTCCTCCTCAGACTCTAGAGTCACTTCGAGAGGAGTTGGTGGTTGCCTGGAATGAGATACCACAGGAGGACATTGACCACCTGATCAGAAGCATGCCTAGGCGCGTTGGAGAATGCGTAGCACATCAGGGTGCATCCACACATTATTAAAGGTCAAAGGGATTTAAAGCAGTGCAATCATTTTGAAATTTGCATCATTTACTTATTATGCTTCATTAAGTACTTATACAACATTTTGTTAAAATAAAACCATTTAAACTGGGTGTTCGGATTTATATGTCACTTATACATAGACCAAAGCGACTAGAAATAGAAAAATCTTGAATTCTGGAAAATAAACGGAGCATTGATGCTACTTGGTATAGCACTGATGCTATCTGTTACCTGTTATTACAGATAGTCTTACAGTTCTACTACGTTATATAAGACCCGTCCAATAACTGAAACTTTGATGTCCCATATCTGATGTGTCGAATAACTATATTTTTTACATATGCTCCAATTTGTCAGTCTTAGTGTAAGTACTGCTAAGATTTGACCATTTTAGCACTTGTTGTTCGCGGCAAGATAAATCAATTTGTAAAAAATTCTTGAATCCTAATAAACATACGTAGGCGCTTACCTCTTTTTTGTCACTCAGCATATCTAGCTAGTAATCTAGCCCTCGTTGTTCGTGAAATGCCCATATACCTTACACTGCTTAGCTTTCTAAGGTACACTATATTTTTCTCCCATTATCCATTGTAACACGAAGATTTAGCGAACTACAGGTAATTCCAACTGAATCGAGCTACCCGTGCGTTAACATAGAACATTAATTAAACCTCTCAGGTCTCTAATTTATTTCTCTAGTCCCGCTCCGTGAAAGTTTGATTATCTTTTTCTACTGATACGTGTTTTAGTTGTACTTGAGGTATCTCTATGTGCGACAACCGGAGTAGTTGGGAATAAATTAGTGGGGGCATTGCCTTGCTGGAATGTCGATCGTAAAGGCATTTCTTCTTCAACAAAAGGGAGCATGTGTTCGCTGAGAATATCTTTGTCAAGGTTTTGATCCATTTTCCCAACAATTTTAACAATTGGACCCGTTCCAGAACTATAAAGACAGCTCTAAACCATGATGTTGCCTCCACCGTGCAACTGTTATTTTTTGTCCAATTTTTTTCGTATTGGACGTCTCACATATGCCGTACAGTCAGATCCAAATACGTTAAATTTGCTTTCATCGCTCCATAAAACTTGTTCTGTCCAAGTTAGATGAGTCTTAGCCAATTCAAGCTGAGCAATTCGATTTTTTTTAAAATGAGAGGCTCTTGCACTGGATGCCTACCAAAATGCACCGAGCGTCTCTGCACTGTTTTGACAGAAAGATTCTCAGAACCCTCTTCTATGATTCTGTTGAAAATCTGTGAGGCATTCGAGGATCCTCATGGGAGAAACGTTTAATATAGCGATCCAAAGCATAATCGGCTATTTTCGTTCTTCCGCATCTAACCCGCGTTGCTGTCGATCCGCATTCCTGATATTTACTAATAATTTTCTAAATCGTCCCTTTATTCATTTTTAATCTTTGAGAACTGTCAAAATTTCCGACACCGCTTCTAAATAATTCAATTACTTTGTCTCTTAAACCTTTTAGAAATTCGTTCTTTTACCTTTGCCATTCTCACTCCGCTCTCAATATCACAGAATCGCAGAACGAATAAATACAGAAAAACTGAAATGTTTCCATACTTTTGTCATTACAGAATCTGTGGTATTTAAAAAAAACGCGTGTTTTTATTTTCAGAGAATTTGAATTTTGATAAGATAAACCGTGTATGGGAGCCAAAGGTAGACTTTAATATTTATATTATCTGTTCCTTCACAATTTCAATTTGGGTATATGAAATAGTTCATAATAATGTTATTATTTGTTTCCAAGCCTTTGTCCGCTACTGTACCTGGAACCGTGGTTGCAATGCAAATTTATGTTACTCATAATTTCTCCAGTATACCAAGGAGGATACCTGAGTTTGCAGGTATTGGTATATTTAGGATCATAAATATCAAATATTGAAAAATTTTTAGCATAAAATGTATCGCATAGTTCATTAACATCTGTAATAGTTCAAAGTCTTACGGTTTTCGAGCTATTCGAGATTTTCGATTTTTATTGAAAAAATATGCCTTTTGTTCCTGTTATCACTGAAATAGTTTTTCTCCGAAGGTAGAGAAAAGAAAAACAAACTGACTGTCAACAAATAATAAATACATGTTTTCCTATTTTTGATATTGATAAAACTAAACTAAATTCCACACATTCTTGCTTTATTCCTTTCCAAACAAGTTAATAGTAATTCATGAATTTCAGTCAAAAAACCTTGAATTAATTAGCTTGTAAAATGGCCGCCTTCACTAACGAAAAATACGCAGATATCGTTTACATGTATGGACCAAGAGCGATTTCCTGAGAGAAGATTGCCTAATGTTAGAGTGTTTTACAATACCTATCGACGTCTTTACGAGACCGGAAGTGTAACACGTAATGAACCTGGTGCTAATCCAGGTCGATATCCTTCTAAAGCCGAAGATCTGATCCTCCAAGCGTTTGAAGATGATCCCCCTACAAGTACCAGGAAAGTTGCTGCTGATCTTGGTTTGTCGCTACGGAAGGTTTGGCGTATCATGCACCGTGAACGAAGTTATCCTTTTCATGGTATCGGCGTACAAGGACTTGAAGATGGTGATACTATTCGCAGAAGCCAATTTTGTCATTTTCTTTTACATAGTGACATTGAGAATGAACGGTTCCCAGAAAGCAATTTATGGACGGACGAATCCAATTTTTCAAAGGAGACATTACAAATTTGCACAATTTGCATCAATGGGCTGATAAGTAGGAAAATCCACACTGAAAAAAAAAACAGGTGTCGTTCCAGCACAAATTTTCCGTAAATGTATGGACCGCCGTCAAGATTAATCGGTCCTCATTTTTTGCGTGAAAGATTAAACGGCGACGGTTAACTACACTTTTTACAAAACGATCTTTGCCAATAACTTGTTGGAGTGTAAATTCCAGATGATATGCAAATTGTTTTCCAACACGACGGATGTCCAGCTCACTTCCGTTGAGACGTAAGACAATATTTGTACGATAATTTTCCAAATAGCTGGATAGGTAGAGGTGGACCAATTCCGTGGCCTGCTAGATCTTCGGACTTGACACCACTGGATTTCTATGTCAGAGGGCGGGCCAAACAGTTTACATTGAAGAAATCGTATCAAGGGATGATTGAATAAGAAAAATTCGAGAAGCTTTTTATTTAATGCAGCAAGGTTAATAACCACCGAAATAACACGAGCATGAATCAGAAACAATGGTTCTCATTTTGAACACCAATAAAGCATGTTTCAATAGTTTATTTTGTTCCGTTTACTAATTTGTGATTTAAATCGGAAAACTCGAATATCTCGAAAACCGTAAAACTTTGTACTGTGGTATGTTTGGCTTGAAAGACTCTAAATGGTCTGCCCTATACCCTACCCACCCTGTATAGTGAAAACATCGTGATAAATGAGGGATGTCTATCGTGACTAAAAAGAATTAGGGTGGATTTCACCAAGGTTGTCAAATTAACAGTCCGTTATTCTCCACCTATAGGGTAACAGTCCGTCAAATACAGCGAATGAGCTTCAACATCCAATCAACAAGTTTCAGCAACCAATACCTATATGTTGAAAACAAAATATTGTCAAAGTATGAGATGACAGCTTGTCCTTGAAACATCACCAGCTTATTGAAAATTAAGAAATTACATACAATTCAGTCAAAATTTAAAGAAAAGTTTAATTTTTTAATAAAATTCATGTTTTAATTGCTATTGTTGACTTTTTATTCATGTGTATATTAGTTTATTCAATTGATTTGCTATTTTACTGATTTAACATCACCTCCCGTGTTTTATTTTCCTATAAACCTCTTGCAGATATCCATTAAAGACCGACTTGATGGCAGACTCTGCCAAAAATTTCATAGATATTGCTCGTTTCCATTCATTCATTTACTTGCCGTTCATCAGAACCATTATGGTACTTTAGGTTAATATTCCCACAAAACCATTCAGGTTTTTTGATATCCATACACCCATAAACTTGAATATTTTTCGTTGTTCAGGAACTGAACAATCATCCACACTATATTTACAGCGATTAAGGAATACCCAAATATATGTCTTAAAGCTACCAGCAAACCTAAAACCTGCAAAAAAAACTAGAAATCTGCCATACTTTTATTTTTTCACGAGTACACATTCTAGGTTATATACCATTATTTGAATAACAGCTGATTATTGCTTTTCAAAGCTCCCCGAGTGACACATGTATAGGATCCGTCAACTCTTGGTCCCAGTCACAAAACATATACACTGAGGAAGGTTTAATTCCATGCTATTCAATGACAACACGGTGACTTGTGTGGTTGTCAGCGGCCATTTTTTGGGGGTGCGACATGGTTGCCAGATTGTGCATTAATATCCCGTTTCATCCGCCTGGTCCCACTGGAGTACGTTCCGCCAACTGTTGAAATATACTCTACTATGCTTTACAAGGCTGTTCGTGGATTTTTTCCCAAAACAGCACTTGAAAAAATGCAAATGAAAATTTAAAATTATTTCCATGATGCTCCAAAATAGCTGCGTCGGTACATCGGTTTATACATCTTGACAGTAGGGATACGATCCTATATTTAGAAGTATCGATACTTTTGCTTCCCATACTCGATATTTTGTATCGATATTTTTATATACGACACTTGGGTGTATCGATGCATTTCAAAAGTATCGTCATATTTCGATTCGGACTGTGTCAGAAAGAGTGACTAACTTCAGATTACCGTTCTTCTTTGTTTCCTTCCGCTGGATATCGATAATTTTATTCCAATAGTATCGATACTTCCTAAAATGAGAGGAATCGACACTTTTCGTGGATCTAAACATCCCTAATCTTGACAGCTTGTGGTTCTTGTCAGCTGGGCTGCAGGGTGCGGTGTTGCCTTTACTATCTTACATTTTGCTAAAATCTTATTACAAATAAAAGCTTCAAACAAAATATTGACGAATATGAACGGATATGCATAGAATTTAGAATATAAATTCATATTGCAATTTTACTTAGGCAACCGTTTTATCAGGACTTCATTCAACATTTCAGTAGAAATAACTGATATACAGCTTCCGTCAAATTGCATATCGATAAGCTCTTTTCCTATTGGTCCAAGGGACCGTTAAATATTAATGTTGGTGAAATTGGCCCTTAGGTAATTAATATTCAAATGACAGCCCGCACACGTGAGTGGCGGGAAGGTAAGCGACGTATCAATTGCGTGCTCGTTAACTGATTCACACACTTATTCGGTAGCTGTCACAAATGTAATAGAACCTTTTCTTCTGATTCTGCTCTCTCGATTCCAAGCATTGACCCCGAAACAGCACGTCAACACGAGGGCAGCGTCGGTGACGTGTCCTTTTCCTCCTGGCGCATACAGCGTCTGTATCAATGGTTTCCGCATGAATGTGGCCTTTGAAGTCGAACTAGCTTTGTCATGGAAACTTCCATTCAGACAGTAATCTGATTCGATGCGGCCAATACGCATATAAACTTTTGATCGGAACGACGAATTGATTGGCATATGAGTGAGGCCCTTTATGTCAATCGCGCCAGCATACCCGCCCGAATTGTACGCTCAAATTGATTCCATGAAATACAATACTGCCGATGCAGGAATGCGAAATATGGGTACGTTGAAACATAATCCCCAGGTTGAGATATTCGATATATTTGGTGTCGTATTACTGATTTGCCAAGATGAGAGATCGACGTTGATTCAACGAAGGCCAATAGTTATTACTGCCAATAGGTAGATAAATGAATAACGATTAAAGGCAATAAAAGAAAATACAGAAGAATCCAGAAAAGAATACTCTGAACAGAGGAAAGGAACAAAAGCATTACTGAGAAGGAACAAAGGAATCAACAAAAATAGAAGAAAATTACAAAAACAATGAGATAAGGAACCTTTATCAGGGTGTTAAACGGGACAGAAAAGGATACCAACCCAAGACGATTATGTATAAAGATAACGATGACAGAATAGTAGCAGAAGAAAGACAGATTTTAGAACTATGGAAAAACTACTTTAACGAGCCCTTAAGCACAGGAAAACAGAGGTTACCGAAGAAGAAAATGAAAGGGAGAGATTTGATAATACTCCAAATGAAGACAACGACAAAGCACCAACATTAACCGAAATACGAGAAATAATGGGTAGATTAAAAAATAACAAAAGCCCAGGAGCTGACAGCATCACTGCCGAAATGTTCAAATACGGAGGACAACAACTCGAAGAGAATCAAAAGGTGATCGTAGAAATTTGGATATATGAAAAAATACAAGAAGGGTGGACTGACGCAATACGATCATCATTAGTAAAAATGACGGACCTGTGCCCGATGGGTTATCTATATAATCTTCTTTCTGAAGACAGGTTATGTTCAAAGTTATAAATTACGATTTTTTACGTTTTTTTTTTTGTGTTTTCAAAAGCTTTGAGGAGACTTACGGGAAATTACCACCGCCCCCGTTTTAAGTGTAATAACTGTTAGCATGTAACACGACATGTAATTCGACAATGTACAGTGAAGATAATTATATCTTGTCTCTCTCATTTTTGAACTTCAGCAAATTTGCATACGTAATTTCCAGAATGGATAACAAAAGTGGATGTGCAACTAATTTTTAGCTTTGAGTCTCAAGTAAGAGTATGTGAGACAAGAATTCAATGGAATTATCATCAACAAATATTACACTGGTGAACAAAATTAAAATAATACTTTGTGACATTGACGAAACAAGGTGGTTATTATGTGAAACGTAACCGAAGATCTGGAAATAATATTCGATTTTTTTTATCGCCCATGGTTTTCTTGCAATAAGGCATTTTATTTGCTGCCTACACTCGTAAAATATAAGGATATGTGTGTGAGGGTACTGATAAACACTCTAATAAACATTAATCTCAGAATGTTGTTGTCGATGTTTTACGGCGATATGTTGCTCCTGAAGTATCCCTTAACAATGTCCAGCAATAATCAGCAAGCAAGCACACTCCATTTGCCTTGATCCCGTTTTTTCATATTAGAAATGCCTTGATGGAACCGTTCACTATGTTCCTCACTTACCGCACCTAAATTTTCCGGAAAAAATTCCTTTATAAGCATTAATTAGTTCACTCACAATATCTCTATAATTTTCCGCCTTCACGTTGCCTAAAAAATTTGCAGTAACTGATTAAAAGGCCTTCCAAGCTCGTAATTCAGTTTAATTTAGAGCACTATCAAATACATCATTCTTTTTTGTACAATTCTTTACTGACATAGGCGAAAATTTAGCAAGTAATATACAAGCAAATGTACAAAATACTCAGCCTCCAAAAAGAACTTTGAACTCATTTATTTTGGATAAAGTCGAGCAATGTGAAGTATACACCACTGTTATGTCCTTAAAAAATCGGAAAAGTCCTGGGTTCGATGGTATTAAAAGCGAGCATTTGAAAATTATAGCCCAGGACATAACAGAACCACTCACTTACCTAATCAACAAATGCTTTGAATCTGGCATATATCCCTCAATTTTAAAAAAAGGTAATATAATACCGATACATAAATCAGGAACAAAAACAGATGTTAACAACTATAGACCAATATCAATAATATCCAGTGTAGCAAAGGTTTTTGAAAAAGTTTTATCTACTAGAATGATTCGATACCTCACAAAATTCAAAATTTTAAGTGAAAATCAATATGGATTTACAGAAGGGAAGGCTACATCGGACGCAATAACTAAAATTGTAAACCAAATACATCAAAATATTGATAACAGAATCCCTTCAATCTGCATTTTTGTTGATTTAAAGAAATCTTTCGACACAGTTAATCACAAATTATTATTAGAAGCATTGGAGAGAATTGGTTTCAGAGGAAACGCGTACTCACTGATCGAAAATTATTTGTCAAATCGCCCATAATCTGTGCAGATATCAGGATCATTTAGTAAAGAAATGTATATTAAGTGTGGTGTCCCACAAGGAACTGACTTAGGTCCGCTGTTATTCAATATATATTTAAATGATATTTTCCAAATTAATTGTGTTGTCAAAACAACTAGTTTTGCAGATGATACTGCAATATTATATGAAGGCACTGACTGGTCTGATCTGAAAAATGTAATTGAAGATGATTTTATCAAAATTATTCGGTGGTTTAACAGTAGAAAATTAAGCATTAACTACTCTAAAACACATTTTTTACCATTTGGATCTTATGCTAGACATCTGCCAAATTACAAAAATTTCTCCTTCAATATTAATGATCAACAAATGCAAATTAATAGAGTGCCCAACATAAAATACCTTGGAGTGGTCTTGGATCCTCACTTACGATGGGACATCCATGTCAATTATATTTTAAAGAAAGTTAGATTTGTATCCTACAAAATTAAATACCGTGGGAATATATTGACAGAAAAATATCTTCGAACATTATACCATGCACTGATTGAGCCTCATCTCACATATGGTATCTTAGCATGGGGAGCTGCATGTTCCTCACATATCTATAATTTAGATGTTTTTCAAAAAAGTATTCTAAAAATGATATTTAAAAAACCGAAACTTTATCCCACTGAAAAATTATACGCAGATGTTCGAATGTATGATATAAGACAGCTTTATTTCTTACACAGTATGACTCACTACCATAAATTTGTAAACACCGACCAAAAAATTAAACATAATCATTATACCAGGTACAAAATTCGTGGCACAGGAGTTCCTCAACCGCATAAATCTATAATGCAGCGATCATATCTCTATTTAGCGCCTAAATTTTATGAAATTATATATAAAGACTTAAAAGATTTACGTTTCGGAAATTGTTTCAAAAGAAATTTAAAAAAGTGGCTACATTCTATATCTAGGACTGAAATTCATAAACTCATAAATACGAACATCAACTAAATACATAATCTACTGTAGCTAATTTTTGTCCTTTTTTGTCATTTGCATTCTACAGTTTCAACTTAAATTTATTGGTCCATGTACAGGCGATGCCTTCTATTGGACCTGTTTTGATTTTATATTTATTTACTCATATTGTTTGTTATCTTTGTACATTGAGTGAATAAATATTATTATTATTATTATTATTTTCGTATTTGTGGACCCACAATAAATATTATTATTATTATTATTATTTTCGTATTTGTGGACCCACAAATATGCCCTCTTCCATTTTTGCCTCACTAAGTCTCGGAAATGTTTGTTTTCAATGCAGAAACCCTCTTCGATTTGGATTGATACCTTTCATAACATTTTTCATCAGTCCCAACTTAATATGCAAAGATGGAAGCAAAACGTTTTAGGGATCAACTAGTGGTTCGTGAGCAATATTTTTTAGGCCCGTAGTTAATACCTGACGTAGTGACCACTAACGCTGTTCATAATGACGACTGTACCATCCACAAAGAAAACAACAATATTTGGTATTATAATTCTGTATTCAGATTTGATTTAAGTGTCTCAAAATGTATAAGATACACCCAAAAATTGTCATGTCACAAATCCTGTATTTATCAGTGTTATTGACGACAAAACTTTCTTGGGGCGGAGTTTGATCTTTGAAGTACGAGAAGCTCCAGAGCACGTACTGTACAGCACCACAGTTGAAATCGTATTGAGGAGAATAGTACGTAGAAGTAACTCAAATCTTCTCTCACACCTTTTTCTTTTGTTTATATGGTTGCTCGGACATCAGACAATTTTTTAAGAAGAAATAATGAGAGTACAGGTGCAGGCATTTAGACTGCCAATTTGATCTGTGTCGACGAGCTGTAGAGAAAATGACTTGCTCTCTGATAAGACAAGTTATCTGGGGATACAACAATATGATACAGTATAGTGCTTCTAAAACACAGTACTGGACCTTGACTAACAAAAAGCTCGCATGTGCGTCATCGCATAAACGCCAAGAAATGCAGCAATATGAGATGTTACGTATTCTAATCCATAAAAGTAGATGATACCGAATATAATGTGGGTGATAGAAAAATTCTGTATTTAGATTTGACTTAAAGGTCTCAAAATATACTAAGTGACATATAAATCCGAACACCCAGTTTAAATGGTTTTATTTTAATAAAAAAGTGCTTAATGAAGCATAATAAGTAAATGATAAAAATTTCAAAATGATTGCACTGCTTTAAAGCCCTTTGGCCTTTAATAATGTGTGGATGCACCCTGATGTGCTACGCATTCTCCAACGCGCCTAGGCATGCTTCTGATCAGGTGGTCAATGTCCTCCTGTGGTATCTCATTCCAGGCAACCACCAACTCCTCTCGGAGTGCTTCTAGAGTCTGAGGAGGACGTTGCAAATTGAGCAATCTCCTACCCATCATATCCCACACGTGCTCAATTGAGGATAAGTCGGGAGATCTTGGTGGCCATGGTAACAATGTGACATCATTATGTTGAAAGAAGTCTATTGTGACTCTTGCAACATGTGGTCGGGCATTATCTTGTTGGAAAGTTGGATCTGCCAGGGTGTCAAGATAGGGTAAAAGATGGGGTTCTAGAACTTCGTGGATATAACGCTGCGCGTTCATGTTACATCTGATGAAGATTAAAGGTGACCTGGAACCATAAGCTATAGCACCCCAAACCATAACTCCAACAGTGTGATGAACATGTCTTTCAACAAAAACTGTGGATTCCTCCAAAATCGAGACTCGTCACTAAAGACAATACTGTTCTATTCCTGATCCCAGAGTGACCGTTGTCTGCACCACTCAAGGCGATTACGTCGGTGTTCTCGAGTTAAAGGGAGGACCTAGTGTGGCCGGTATGAAAACAAGCCAAAACTTCTCATTCGTCGGTAAACACTTCGCATGCCAATAGGTCTTCCGTGTTCTGCAAATCATTCATTTGCAATGGACCTGGTAGTGGAGAAACGGTCCCTTAAGGCCAATAATCTTAGGCGGCGATCTTCACGGTCTGTTGTCTATGGCGGCGTCCAGTGCCCCTTGCTCTTTGCGTACGGCCTTCTCGAAGCCATGCCTGACAACACCTAAGAAAAGAAAGTCCAGCTTCCCGAAGTCCCACTATACGGCCCCTATCAAACTCACTAAGTTGACGAAATCGTACAGGTCTCCGTACTCTAGGCATCGTAACCGATCGTAAAGGATGTCAAAAACCAAAATCCGCCAACGTTGATTCTTTACTGCGGCTGAAATATTCATTTTTAGAGCGTTAGTGAATTAAAAAAAAGCAGTATAAAAACCGGAATGTCCAACTGATAAGGCTGAAAAATGTTTCACTTGTTATTTACAGTAAGATAAATACATTCACCAACTTTTATTAAAATAAAACCATTTAAACTGGGTGTTCGGATTTATATGTCACTTAGTATACATAAGATATATCCAAAAATTGTCATGTCACAAATCCTGTGTTCATCATCAGTGTTATTAGCACCTGTGTATTGCCGTTACCTTCTAGCAATACAACTTAATGCCATATCTGAAGCATACTTTACATCACATCAGATCCAAACGTTGATAACTGAAGCCTCATGGCCTAAAGGCAACACCTACAACTACAAAACGAGTCCGTCAGCTAGTGCTAAGTTAACATCTTGCAGAAAAGACTACATTATGTCACAAAAAGCCATTACAATCTCAAAAAAATCGACATAATGTGACTTGTCAAGATACGTAATACCCGTGCCGGTACAGACAGTCGTGCAAGCAGACCAAATGCTTGACAAAACAAGCTTCATTCGCTGTATAAAAATCGCAAGGCCGTCTTGGTCGTCGACCCCGTAAATAGTCATGCTCACCGGGGGGCAAATGCTGCTGGCCCAACTAATCCACCTCCTCCGCGAGAAACTTTTAGTACTAAAATGTTTACTGCTGAAGCTGAAGCTAGGTGCTCACTGTTGCGCAAATTATTTACGACTCTTTTCTTTTGTTTCCCGCTGGCATCGGACGCTAAAAAAACACAGAAAGAGGTGCTGTATATCGGAATAATATTTATAGTTGGCGAGCTGCGGGTGCCCGCGGAATTTATGGAGTCCTGAAGAAGTCTTCGACACATCAATGGCTAAGATATATCGGCGCAGCGTAGCGTTTCCAAACGTATGCAGATTACTTTGGGATAAAAGGAGTTCGATTTGGTCGAGTTGCGTAATAAATTATACGGGCGACTCGATGTTATGCACTGGTCCGTATGTTCTTGCTCGGAGACGACGTGCATTGTAAAGCTGGCCCCTGTCAGAGCGCACAGTGTTCGAAAAGCCATAAAACTAGCCAAAACCAGGTTCAATAAATTCCATTGATGACTGTCATAAAAATCCGTCTCTCTTTCTAGTAGTAGTCGAAATTATGCTACTTAACAGATCTATCCAAATTAGACGTAAAATTGCCTGCGGGCATTTCGTTATTCAGAAAGATCTGCATATTCATTAAATTAGTACCCCGTCCAGTTATGAAAATTTTGATTCTTTCAAAAACCCACCCGTTTTACTTACAACGTATTTTACCCGCCCAACCAACTTGTAGGTACTTTTTCTTATTTCTAATTTACACATAATAATAATAATAATAATAATAATAATAATAATAATAATGCCTTTATTAACTGCAGTGAGGCGAAGTTTAGCCAGATGGCTACTCTTACATTCAACCCCACAACAGGAAAAAAGAATACTTACACACAAACAAAATAATAACATACAAAAAAAATACAATTCATAAGAATGACAACAATGATTGCACGAGATAAATGCAGATAGCATTGCGAGAGTTTTAAATTTGAAACAAAAATAATAGTCAACAAAAAACAAAAAAAAATCACATGAGCACAAGAAAAACTGAACTAAATGGACTCCAGCAGCTGACTTTTCATTAATTTCTTAAAAGAAACAACCTGTTTGGATCGATAGCCACTGTTGACTGCATTGTAATGTTTGACAGCATTATAGGTGTAACTTCTTCCAAAGACCGAGGTATTGTGAGGAGACATGTTAAAATTAGCATTAAATCTAAGCGCTCTGGTAACAAAACTACCTCGGTGAACTAATTTGCTAGCGAGGTAAGCTGGTCTGTTAGATAATAGAACTTTATGCGTGAAGACGGTCAAAGGATATAAAAATAACTTATCAATTCGCAACCAGTTGAGTTCTTTGATTTTATCTGAGACGCGACTAAACTTGCGCAATCCAAAAATAAACCTACAACAGCTGTTCTGAATTTTCTGGAGTTTGCTTTTGTAGACGTAGTCTAAACATGGGTAATACAGAACAAAAGAGTAAGAAATGACAGACAACACAAGACTTTCAGCAAGCTTTTTTCGGGTTTTAAAATTCAAGATGTATCGATTAGAATAGAGGAGTTTCAAACGCAAATACGTTACTCTAGATAAGAAAGAGACATGCCGATCGAATCTCAAAACTAAAATTTCAAAATAAACAAATGTCAACTGACAGTAAAGTTAGTGAACAAAATTTTGTTTCCAAAGGCAACTTGATATTATTTTGTGTTTCTTTAAATTAAAGCCAATGAATTTTATGCCAAAACTTTTGAGATATACATTTGGTAAAGGAAAACTCCTTCACATTTCGTGATTTCGAAAATTTTTATCACGGCAACTTCATGGCTGACTTATTGGGTACGTACTGGAGTTAATTAGTGAATTTTGTGTTTGCCGGGAGTTTTTATCAGTGTTTGCATTGAAAATGAGCTGCACTGAAGCGAACGATACATAGCAAAAGGTAAATAATTTTTTCTACCAATGTGCAAAAAGTAGCACCTTTTGACACCCATTACTTTTCCGCACGCATAACTTTTCATAATACAAATAATTGATATTTTTCTTTTAATATTCTTAATAATTATTATAAATGAATTATGGATCTTGCTCTTGCTGATGATGTTGATTTTACAATCAATAAATGTGAAATACTGGGTTTATTATTTTCTCGCGCTGCGCCGTTTGAAAAAATCTTATACCTATCACTTGTGGAAAGGTGTCACTTTCCACATTATTCAGGTAAGTAACTGTTCCGTTTATTGTAAATACTTCCACGGTTGCAAATTCGTTTTACGAGGGATGTCTTTTAAGTTTTGCATATAGAAACATATTAGGCCGCGCGGATCGTACGTCAGTACTGAATCTTAAACTCACTCTTTAGTAAACTTAAATTCAAAGTTTCACAACACTACGTGCAGTGTTCTCACTACAGTGTCACCGAGTCATTACAAAAATGGAACTCAACCGAAAACATTTTCGCGCCATAATTTATTACAACTTTCAGAGACAATTATCGCAACAAGAATGCCTTGCTGAGTTACTGTCTGTTTTCGGCAACGAAGCGCCACAACAGTCGACAATTTCCCGTTGGTATGGAGAATTAAAACGTGGAAGGGCGAGTCTTAGCGAAGATCTCAAGGTGAAGATAGACATGTGACATATCGACCTCGATTTAAAAAAATTTACATGAAGAATTAGGAGTAAGAAAATTAGTTACTCGTTGGATACCCCACCTGTTGACAGAAGAGCAGAAAGCAGCCAGGGTTAATTGGTGTCAAAAAACGCTTAACCGTTTCATTTCTGGAAACTCAAAAAATGTGTACAGCATTGTTAGTGGTGACGAATCGTGGATTTACTGTTATGAACCAGAACATAAACGACAGTCGGCTGTTTGGGTGTTCCAAGGTGAAGAAAAGCCAACAAAAGTCATCCGTTCTCGAAGTGTTTCGGAAAAGATGGTCGCGACATTTGTGTCAAAAGCGGGTCATATTGCAACAATTCCTCTTAATGAGCAAAGAACTGTTACTGCGGATTGGTATACCGTCAATTGTTTTTCAGAAGTCATCACCGATGTTCGAAAAATCAATCTCGAAAGAAGTATCATCCTCCACCAAGACAAAGCAAGCTCGCACACAGCCCAAAAAACAAGGCAGTATTTAACGAAAGAAAACGTGGAATTATTGGACCATCCCCCATATAGTCCAGATCTAAGCCCTAACGATTTCTTTACTTTCCCGAAAATTAAAAACAGATTGCGTGGTCAAAGGTTCCAGTCACCAGAAGAAGCAGTTGACGCATTCAAAAATTCCGTTTTGGATCTGCCAGCAAACGAGTGGAATAAGTGCTTCGAAAATTGGTTCGAGCGCATGCAGATGTGTATTAGTCTTCGTGGAGAATACTTCGAAAAACAATAAAGACATTTAAAACTACCTAACGTTCTGTTTTATTTCCATATGCAAAACTTAAAAGACATACCTCGTATGTACGTCGCTTCTTTTTTTGACAAACACTCTTCTTTTTATTATGTTGCCGTCTCATCGAAGTTCTACTTGTAGTACCCTCGTATCTCACCAAATCCACGAGTCCAAAGCGCGCACGCAGCGAATAAAAGCGACTCACCGCGTCCCCCTACTTTTCTCCTCTCTGAATGCCTATTAGCTCTAATTTTCTTCAAAGCCAAGTTGTTGCAACAATTGGGTGATACGATCAAGCACCACTTACAGGTAAGTACGTTTGATCAAGTAATTATTGGTTCACACAAGCTACACTCGATCTTATCGGAATATTATAATTTTTACGATGTCAAAGAATAACTATGCCTTCTGGCAGTGTACGAAGCAACAGCGGCTTCTGTTGAACATTAAGGGTCGTATCGTCAGCACAGATTATTAGCACACAAATCCTCACTATGCACTGCCTTTTCCTTCCAGCTATTTATACAACAAGCTGACATCTAATATAATAATATCACATAGAACATATACGAGCATAATGTCAAAAAAGCTGATATAATGTCACTTTTCAAGTACCGTCTCAAGACTCTCAAGACAATTCATCTTTAGGAGGACCGCATGTAAGTAAATAATTTCTAAAGTTTGACAAATATAGGCAACATTTCCTTGGGTGGTAGCCCGTTTTGACAAAATGATATCACAGAAGAGTTTTGGACTTGCATCTGATCGTACTTACTACCTTATTATAACGTCCAAACTTGTATGTATAACCCAGCTAATTTACATCGGCTTAGAGTACATGGTACCTATCACTCGCCGAATACTGAAATGTTTATGTCCTGCATAAGATATACTAAGTGACATATAAATCCGAACACCCAGTTTAAATGGTTTTATTTTAATAAAAGTTGGTGAATGTATTTATCTTACTGTAAATAACAAGTGAAAAAATTTTCAGCCTTATCAGTTGGACATTCCAGTTTTTATACTGCTTTTTTTTAAATCACTAACGCTCTAAAAATGAATATTTCAGTCGCAGTAAAGAATCAACGTTGGCGGATTTTGGTTCTTGACATCCTTTACGATCGGTTAGGATGCCTAGAGTACGGAGACCTGTACGATTTCGTCAACTTAGTGAGTTTGATAGGGGCCGTATAGAGAGACTTCGGGAAGCTGGACTTTCTTTTCGGGCAATTGCAGTTAGAGTGCAAAGAAGTGTAGACACTGTGGTTAGGTGTTGTCAAGCATGGCTTCGAGAAGGCCGTACGCAAAGAGCAAGGGGCACTGGACGCCGCCGTAGAACAACAGACCGTGAAGATCGCCGCCTAAGATTATTGGCCTTAAGGGACCGTTTCTCCGCTACCAGGTCCATTGCAAATGAATGGTTTGCAGAACACGGAAGACCTATTCGCATGCGAAGCGTTTACCGACGAATGAGAAGTTTTGGCTTGTTTTCATACCGGCCACACTGGGTCGGCCCTTTAACTCGAGAACACCGACGTAATCGCCTTGAGTGGTGCAGACAACGGTCACTCTGAGATCAGGAATGGAACAGTATTGTCTTTAGTGACGAGTCTCGATTTTGTTTAGGCATGCACGATGGTCGTGCCAGGGTTAGAAGGCGACGTGGTGAAAGGAGGAATCCACAGTTTTTTGTTGAAAGACATGTTCATCACACTGTCGGAGTTATGGTTTGGGGTGATATAGCTTATGGTTCCAGGTCACCTTTAATCTTCATCAGAGGTAACATGAACGCGCAGCGTTATATCCACGAAGTTCTAGAACCCCATCTTTTACCCTATCTTGACACCCTGGCAGATCCAACTTTCCAACAAGATAATGCCCGACCACATGTTGCAAGAGTCACAATAGACTTCTTTCAACATAATGATGTCACATTGTTACCATGGCCACCAAGATCTCCCGACTTATCCCCAATTGAGCACGTGTGGGATATGACGGGTAGGAGATTGCTCAATTTGCAACGTCCTCCTCAGACTCGAGAAGCACTTCGAGTGGAGTTGGTGGTTGCATGGAATGAGACGGCCAAGGCGGAAGTGCTATCCAAGATCTTTGCTGCCAACTCCACCATGGACGTCCCCACCAACGCCCAAGTGCCGTCAATTCAAAGGGTTCCCCACACTATGCGGGAGGTAACATTCAGGCATAAGACCGTAAGACGAGTGCTCTTGTCGCTCGACATCAACAAAGCTTCTGGTCCGGACTTGATTCCTGCCATTGTACTGAAGAGATGTGCAGCGGAGCTTGCTCCAGTTCTTTCGCGTCTCTTCCAGATATCTTATGAATCCGGCACCTTTCCAGAAAACTGGAAATTTGCTCATGTACAGCCCATCCCAAAAAAAGGATCTAAAACCGACCCTTACAACTACAGGCCTATAGCTCTGCTTTCTGTTATAAGTAAAGTGATGGAGAGGTGCATAAATCGCGAGCTTCTGGACTACCTCGAACGTCACAACTTGATTAGCGACAGGCAGTACGGTTTCCGGCACCAACGATCCACAGGGGACCTCCTAGCTTACGTCACGCAACTGTGGAGTAAACTCATCCAGTCTAATGGTGAGGCTCATGTCGTTGCTCTTGACATCACGAAAGCGTTCGATCAGCTGTGGCACGCTGCCCTCTTAAGCAAACTTCCATCCTACGGCCTCCCAGAAAAGCTTTGCAGATGGGTGGCTGACTTTATCTCTGGCCGCAAGATATCCGTCGTAATTGACGGATTCTCCTCTTCATCCCACAACGTCAACGCGGGTGTTCCCCAGGGATCGGTCTTGGCTCCAACACTGTTTCTCTTACATATCAACGACCTCCTTTCCTGCACGATCAACCCAATCCACAGCTTCGCTGATGACAGCACTCTACATGCAGGAATTCAGAGTGACAAGCCGATCTCTGCTGCTGAGCTGGAAAAAAGAAGACTAGCGACGACTTCTTCTCTGACAAGAGACCTGGAGGCTGTCACTGCTTGGGGACGCAACAATCTTGTACAGTTCAATGCTTCCAAAACACAGTACTGTACTTTGACGAACAAAAAGCGTCCTAGCGCTCATACAGTTTCGATGGACGGTCGAGTTCTACCAAAGAGCCATTCATTTCGGCTGGTCGGAGTCCAGATCACCGAGGACCTGATCTGGCACGAACACATCTCTTCAATAGCTGCAGCTGCTGGGAAAAAGCTAGGCTATTTGTTTAGGGCTAAGAAGTACTTTTCTCCGCATGACCTTCTCACTCTATACAAGGCCCAGATAAGGCCTAGCCTCGAGTATTGCTCACACATTTGGGGTGCTGCCGCCCCGACTACATTGTCCATGCTCGATGCTGTCCAGAGGAGGGCGGTCCGACTGATCGATGACTCTTCCCTAACAGACAGTCTCGGGACTCTTTCGCACCGGCGGGCCGTCGGCGATCTAGCTCTTTTCTATCGCTACACCAACGGGCTTTGCTCCTCAGAGCTCTCTTCCATGATGCCGCCGCGCGATGTGCCTGCCAGACAGACCCGCCTGACCTCGGCGTCCCATCCTAACCGTGTCAAACTTCGTACATCCAGAACTGGCCGATACGACCGCTCCTTTGTCCCGAGGGTGTCTAGATTGTGGAACAATCTACGGGAGGAAGCTTTTCCCAGTTCTACTAACCTTAGGCAGTTCAAAAATCGTATTAACAAAATTTCTTTGGGATCATCATAGCAGCCGCGGTGTTCCGGCATTTAGGCTTCTGCCTGCGCGGCTGTTTCGATATAAAAAAAAAAAAAAAAAAAAAAAAAAAAAAAAAAAAGATACCACAGGAGGACATTGACCACCTAATCAGTAGCATGCCTAGGCGCGTTGGAGAATGCGTAGCACATCAGGGTGCATCCACACATCATTAAAGGTCAAAGGGCTTTAAAGCAGTGCAATCATTTTTATGCTTCATTAAGTATTTATACAAAATTTTATTAAAATAAAACCATCTAAACTGGGTGTTCGGATTTATATGTCACTTAGTGTACATAGGATTTCACGAATCGATTATTTTTAGCTATGCAGTTCCCGTCGAGCTAGGCAATTTACGCTGGTATCGTGGAACGTGTAGAACGTTTTTGTAATTACAGCAAAATCTAACAGCAACAGCAAGATAAATACTAAACCAGCTTCGTTTACCCACTGTTTACATGCGAACTCTAACTAAACACTCCGAGTTTGGGTAAACACAATTTGAATCAATTTGCTACTTTAAATTTCAGCCGACGTAGTCGTGCCTTTTCCTTCTTGGATCAAATACAAGATACTACTGTATTTAGTTGTGCATAGTTTTTTTATAAAGCGGTCTCCTACAATTCATGTCTCACACAATATTCATCCATTTGGGAGATAGCTAATTATCTTTTTCATAAAAAGTGATGTAAAGTGAGAGAGTATTGCTAGCATACACATTCCAACAACCAGTTACTATTCTGATAAATGATTCATTAGAATTTTGTTCGAGCAGTTAAGTGTCAATCTCGGTGTCAATTGTATGCTGTGATGTAGTGGATACTGCCCAGACCAAGCTTCGGTCAATAAAACGGTAAGAAATTTTGCTGGCAAACCAAGCTGACCTTCATCCTGATTATGAGAGCGATGAAGTAAGTAATCCTCTTCACGAATTCTTCAATGAACAATAAAACGATTTACTGGCGTGATTCAAGTACTCCTGTCGGGAAAGTGGCCAAGTAGCTTAGAAACCGGAAGCGAGCACAACTCCCGCACATCCACGGTCCTGGAGGCATAGTCTTTAGGACAGATGAAAAGGTCGAGGTTTTTTCGTTGTTGCTATGGAGCGACAGTTCCCTGCCAACTATGATCTTGATAATGATTTCGACAAGGAGCAACACATCGTAAGATCTGTCAGAAGATATTTTAGGGTGAACAACGTCAGTGATCCCGGCGCCGCCGTCAGTGATTCTGCCTCGAAAGATTCTTCAACTGAAGAGTTGCATGACACATAAGTGTCAGGCGTGGTGTCGACAGTGCGTTGTGATATAGTGGATAGTGCCCGGATCGCAGAGTGACGAATCTTGTTCAAGAAATAAGAAACGTTTCCTCAGAAGATTCTTCTTCGGAAGATTCTTCAACTGAAGAGTCATGCTTTATAGAAAAGGTTGGAGCTATGTCAGATTAACAATTCTTGATCTTGGAATTTTCTGATCTTTAGACTATCTTAAAAAAATTAGATCCAAATTTTCTGGAAACTCAAATTATTGAATTTTTAACTTCCCGTAATATAAGTCTTTCGGCTCGACCTCGTATTTTTTTTTATTACTCATCTCAAAAATAAAATTGCTAAGTAACGATAATACTGACTGCCTTGTCTTTTTAAAGAAAGAACGAGAGAATTGTATAAGATTACTGGAAGAATCGGTCCTCAATATGCCGTTTACCTTACTTGCATGGAGGAGGTAATCAAGAAAAAAAACGATGTCGAGCGAAAAGATATTTTCTGCATGAAGTAAGGCGAAGAAGGACCCTTCCACCCAGAACCTTAATTAAAAACTACAGCGGCACAGTGGAATAGTAGCGTCCAATCGTACTGTAAGAAGAACTTTAAATTTTAATTTGTTAATAATAATAATAAATGACTTTATTGAATAAAACAAATAATCTTTTTACGAAGGTAATTAAAAAAAAATACAGAATACATTGTCTAATATTGGCGCAAGTCTAGCGTAAAGCTACCCTACTGAACCAAAATAAGACAAAAAAAATAATAATAGTAATAAGTCTTACACGACAATACCGAATAATCGTAATAATAACCACGTGTTAACACTAAATGGACTGAAAGCATATTAAAATTTCAAAAAGATATTAATTAATACTGGTCACTATAAAATTTAGTTACTGGTTACTATACAGGGTTATCCAAATCAAGTGTCCACCATTAGTAACTTTGTTATTAGTGAAAATACAAAGTTGTTTGAATTAGCAAACTAGTAGCATTTTCAACGCTGGTAAAAATGAGAAATAAAAAAAAACAATTGAGAGTCGTTATTTTGATTTTTTCCAGTAAAATAACATTTTTTTAAATGGAAACCCCTGTAAATTATATTTTTTTCTGTTAAAGCATCAAATTTTAAACAAAAAAGCTTACAATAACATTTCTCCTAGGTTACAAATTGTTGAAGTTATGGCCTCCAATCTGAAACAATTAAATTGTATCGACAAACTTTATTTTCAACATCAACTTATAATCTTACAAAATACAATAACAATTTTTTTTAAAGAAGATGCTCGAAAACACCACCTTGTTCTTCAATACATTTTTGGGCACGTTTTTCAACTGCTCGAACTGTCTTAAGTATGGTCCTACCATCTATCTGGGTTATCTTTTCCCTAACTGCAGTCTTTAACGCGTCAAGGTTATCGTACCTTCGCTTGTAAATTTGGTTCTTTAAGTAACCCCACAAGAAGTAATCAAGTGGGTTTAGATCTGGTAATCTGGGAGGCCACTGTATTGGGCCATTTGTTCCTATCCACTGATCATTAAAAGTAGTACTTAGAAAATGATAAGTACCTCTGGAGTTGTGGGCAGGTGCGCCATCTTGCTGAAAATGCAGATGATGTCTACTTATAAGATCCAATTCGTCTAAGAAATTAGTCAGAATTTCTGACATAAATTCCACATATCTTTCACCAGTTAGGGTTCCCTCATAAAAGAACGGGCCAACAATTTTTGAACCAATTATACCGCACCAAACGTTGAAACTGAAACGGACTTGTGGGCCTCTTGGATGTACTAACAAAAGATTTTCTCTTGACCAATAATGGTGGTTTTTTCTATTAAACATTCCAGAATTTGAAAAATTTGATTCATCTGTTCATAAAAGGTAACGAAAGTTATTTACATTTTGGCGACAGAAGCTAAGATACCAATGGCAAAAAACAAGTCTTCTCTCTGGATCCCCTGCCAAAAGCGTTTGAACTGGTCGGTACTTATACGGAATAAATTTGTATTTTTTTAAAATCCTTTGAACAGTACCATAACTGAAATTAGAGTCCTTGAGAATATCTGCTATTGAATTCTCACGGTAAGCTTCAAAATATCCAATAACTGCAATTTCCGTGGCCTCGCTTATTATGAATTCTTTTTTTGCCCTTGTTTTAGCAAAAACATTTTCGTTGCCCCTAAATTTTCGATAAAGTCTCAGAAAATATCGTTCATACGGTTGAATGCGAGCGGGATATAATTCACTGTAGTATTCTCTTGCTCTCAAGGAGGATTTTCTGCACACTAAATAGCATTCTAACATATCACACTTTTCTTCATGGGAGAACATTTTTCTTTAAATTAATGACACAATAAAGCTTATAAACAAGTATTTACACTAATGTTTGACATTATTTGATTTTATCATTGTTTTCCAAAGCCTTCTAGTTGCGAGTATGTCCAGTTTAACAATTTGTCGCTTATCTTAATGCTGTCAAATCGCGAACGCCATGTTGTTTTCATAGCCGTCTTAATATTATAATACTGCAAATAATTAAAAATATTTATCGTTATTTTGACTTTATTTTTGACTTTAGCGGAAAAGTCATTATGAACTTTTTTGTTTAAAATTTGATGCTTTAACAGAAAAAAATATAATATACAGGGGTTTCCATTTAAAAAAATGTTATTTTACTGAAAAAAATCAAAATAACGACTCTCAATTGTTTTTTTTTATTTCTCATTTTTACCAGCGTTAAAAATGCTACTAGTTTGCTAATTTAAACAACTTTGTATTTTTACTAATAACAAAGTTACCAATGGTGGACACTTAATTTGGATAACCCTGTATAATTTGCTTGACATATTTTTTCTACTTATATACCTATATTATAAACTTCAATCTCTATTCTAAAAAAGTTTGTTCAGATTTCTATATAGCAAATATTTCTTATATTGTATTTTGAAACTTGAAAGAGAAAGATTAAGGAACTGGTTGGGAACTGAATTAAATTGTTTAACAGCATTGTATGAGAATGATCGTTGAAACAATGCACTACTATGAAGCGGCATAGTTAATTTGTTTAAATATCTTACATTTATATCATGAACAGAATGTCGGAAAATTAAGCGTTCTCTTATAGAATCAGGTGAACCTGGAGTGTTTATAATTTTTAATAAAAAACTAGAAAAATGGAGAGTGCGACGCTCATTCATTTTAAGCCATTTAATTTCTTGATACAAATGAGATGTATGATCAAACCTACGCAGACCATAGATAAACCTGAGGCACGCATTCTGCACCTTCTGAATCCGACCACTACTTGCCTCATCTAAGCAAAACCCGTAGACAAAATCGCAATAATTGAAATTAAAAAGAATTAGGGATTCACACAAATTTTTTTAAGTGATCTATTTAGTCTGTGTCTGTTATTATACAAAACTTTTAGAGAACAAAATGATTTTTGCATGAGATTTTTCAGGTAATCCTTAAATCTAAGCTGAGAATCGAAAACTATACCGAGATTTTTTGTACTTTCAACCAAATTCAATTTTGAATCATTAGCTATTATATTGAGATTAGCTTTCAAAAATTCAGCCTTAGATTTGTTACCAAAAATCATTAAATGCGATTTTTCCGGATTAAGTTTTAAGTCGCGACCTACTGAGAGATTGTTCAAGGTGTTAGTTTCCTCATTTATACAATTGTCATAATATCTGTAATCCTCAGTATCAAAAAAACAATAAACTCGAAGGCCTGGACTTTATAAAACTTTAAAGACGTAAGGATATCAGATGTATGAATTAAAAATAACAAGGGACCCAATATTCATCCCTGAGAAACTCCCGATAGGATCTCCGCTTTGTCTGAGAATGTGTCATTTGATAGAATCGATTGATACCTTCCTGTCAAATATGACTTTAAAAGCAAACATGCTTCCTTATTAAGGCCATAGTACTGAAGTTTAGCTACCAAAAATTCATGAATAATGGTATCAGAAGGTATGTAAATGTTATAAAAAATTTGCTAGATATAGCCAACTTTCGAAAAATTTGAGTTGTTTGGGATACTTTAAAGATCAAAAGTTGGGAATCTGGCATGGCCCCAAACATCGCTTAAAAACCTTAATTCCTTTGCAAACACTGTAGACGTGCGTAAATAACAGGAATATACTGCCCTATCAACTATCAAGGTCCCCGTATCTCCACTTGAACAAGCTCTGAAAAAACCGCGGTTGAAGATTTTTGCTGTTTATGTTGTACTTTTACATGACTAATAAAACAAGATCATTCATCATAAAATTTATATCATAGCAATCATGTTGAAGGAAAAGATATGCAATACTAGGCCATAGCTATTAGTTATGCTATATACGGGCTAAGAAAGCAACGCACTGTGTTAAAGGTAATTAGTTAAACCACGTATAATTCAAATTCGGCTTATGCTTGGTTTGAACCGTGTAATTATGATAAGAATTTATATCTGCACCAAGGAAATTATTTCATATACAGGGTGACTTTGAAGTTGAGTCATTAATTTTCAGATAATGATTGTAGAAGGAAGATAAACCAAAATATGTGTGTAAAAATAAAAAAAAAATTAAAAAAAATATTTTACCTTGTTTTATAAAGTATCCTCCCGACAAGTATTTCAGTGCGGACCTGTATTTGATCGTGAGGTCCCCTGTGAGGTCTTAAGTCACCTGATTCGCGAGCCCGTTGTACTACATTAACAAAGGCACGAGGGGTTGGTTGCACTCGATTGGGAAACCGATCCGCATAAACATGTGCCATTTTTTATTTCGTTTGAGCCACGCAACAGACACCACTATTCACACGCGTTACCGACTGACACTGACTGTATGTATACAACTGAATAAAACAATTGTAAAAACATCGTTCCAAATTCTTTCGCTTTTTTGTTTCCGATGCGATAAGGCGGATTATATCCGTTGTTGCCAAACAAGAACACATGATATTATTATTGAGACAGGGCGGCACTTAAACTTCCAAAGGGCTATAACTTTGTTACTTTAATTTTACCAGAAAAATGGTAAAGGAAAAAAACATTTCTTTTGATCAGATCTACTCACTGTTAAAATAAATGACTCAACTTCGTATAAGAGAAAAGGATAGATTCAGGAATAAGTACAAGGCAACCCACTGTTACTCAAAATTCAAAGAAGTTCAAGCTATGATTAAAAATCAAATTATAGCCTCCTATTCAGCTTACTTTCAAAATGCTGAGGATAGGATCAATAAGGATCCCACTAATTTTTGGTCATTTGTGAATGCAAAAAAGAAAAACTCTAGAATGCCAGGGCGCATAGTCGATGCTTTTGCAAAAATTTTTTCAACTGTTTTTATAAATTATGTTTATAAATTCAGATTATATTTATTTAATAGAAATCTGTACGTTGGGTTTGGTGGTTTTAAATCTAATTCTTATACAGCAACATCCGGAGTGCCCCAACGATCCAATTTGGGACCTTTATTTTTTGTGCTGTTTATCAATGATCTGTCGCTGGAATTGCCTCGTATGCATTTACTTTATGCTAATTACTTAAAAATTTATACTGCTATTCAGAGCTGTCACGACTGTATCTCTCTTCAAAGCAGCTTGAACTTGGTGCGTTCTTGGTGTTCCAGAAACTCTCTTACGATTAATGTATCAAAGTGTAAAGTTATGTCTTTCAGTGGGAAGCAAAATGTAATACATTATGATTATAAAATCAGTGATCACTTACTCGAACGAACAGAAACGTTAAAAGATTTGGGTGCTGTATTCGATGCCAAGGATCACATCACTCAAATTTTGAATTCAGCGTCTAAGATGCTAGGTTTTTTTGTAAGGAATTGGTCAGGGTTTTCAAACATATCAACTCTAAAGCTTTTGTATTTTACATTTATTGGAAGTAAGCTGGAATACGCTTCATTAATTTGGTCTTCAATCTACAACAAGTCAAGGGTTAGTATTGAATATGTGCAGCGTAAGGCTTTAAAGTATTTGTATTACAAACATGGCAATTATCGTGAAAGAAGTTTCGACCATTCTATTTTATTAAACATTTTTGATATAGAGTCATTGCATCTTAGACGCGACATATCAGCGCTACATATTTGTACAAAACCATACACAATCAAGTTGATTGTTCATTCATATTAAGTTAGCTTAATTTTCGTGTGCCTAGGTTGGGAAATCGTGTTCAAATCACTTTCTATCCGGTTATTGGTAATACTAATTTAATGTCTAGATCTCCGGCAAATATGATTTGTACATGTTCCAATTCTGCTTGCAGTTCCTGTGACTTATTTTTTGATAGTGAGAACTTTGTTATGAAGTGCTACAGAGACTGGTAGCTTTGTCAGCGGGAGTTTGTTTTTCTTTTTTTAAGTTTTTTTTTTGTGTTTGGCGTTACCGCTGTTGCTAATTATGTCACTTTCTCTAGTATTTTTCCAGTAATTGAGTGTTACCTGTTAGGAATAAAATAAATAAAGAAACAAATAAAGAGACAGTCATTTTTTATGTTTTAATATCGTACTAACTTACCAAGGCAAGTTATTTTTATGCTTGCCACTAACAACACTTTTATAAAATATTAAGACATTGTTTAACTGAAATGTTAACAAAAACAATGTGGAGGGATTCAATTTATAATCAACATGACGGCAAGTAGAAAGCAATCAAAAGTAACGATTTACGCGGGAAAATGCTTAGAGAAAACCTGGCATGGACAGCGCCGATAGCGGAGCTATTTTATTCCATAAAAAAATACCTCGCATATCGATTTCCCTTAGTTAAAACCCCGTATCTACCGAATACATACCAAGGTCTTTCTTTCTTTCCAGGGTTTATACTAAGTGTAAATGCAGTTTTTGGCGTTTACGGGGAAACTGTTTTCCTTCATAAAACATTTGAAAATGTAAAATGCGGGGTTTTCTCTATGTAAATATGTAGCACAAATCAAGATTATTCCTCTGGTGCAAATATCTCAATTTTTTTAATTTTTGGAGATACGGGTCTTGATTAGTAGGGCAGTATACAGGTCTAACCTTGTGCGGTCAAGTTGGTCAAGAACTATCCGAATACCGCTATATTTATCACCGTTTCAAAACTATCGAGATTTGAATTTGGGTAAAATTTTCCATGTTGCAAAGCATATTAAGTTCTCACATCGGGTGTGACCTCCATGCGGTAGGAAGCTGCCATTCCACTAATCTTGGACACGGATGTAACTTTTATGCGATAGACTGCTAGGGTTTCTCCATGCATTGTGTATTTGATCATGTAATTAAGAAGCATCGTGTCCATTATCGTATTGTTTTATGATAGCATCGGTAACAAGTTAGCTGATTAATTGAAATAATGGATAAAGAGTAGAGTTGTGCATATCATGAGTGAGTTGAATATGAAATGTACTCAAAAGGTATTTTTCAAAAATAGACTTAGCACTGACAGTCCTATTCTGACGACCTGATTGCTCGCAAAGGCAAGACAACTCCCCTGTCGTTTTGTCTCGTTCACCAAGTAAGTAGCATTATCCTGACATTGGAGCCCTTGTTAAGACCTTCATATTCTTCGCAGCCTTGTAAGGCTATGTCGTTCTATCATCGCCATACAACTAGTTAGACTTTCAGATTATAAAGCTGTGGTACTGGTTTGAATTGCCTAAGATCTCGAAGCTAGGGAAAAATGTTGATACGGTCATTGTATGATATTCCAAGGTGACCACGTTCCTTGATGAGTTTGAGCCTTGCTCGTTGACCGCATATAATCAGCCTTAACCTTATGTAATTTGAGATTTTTTGCAACGTACTCACCACCCACAATCTGCTCTGCCCAGACAAGGCGAACTCAATAATATATATATATATATATATATATATATATATATAAATAAACGGTCGAGTTTGGTACTTCCTTTACTGCATGTTAAATCTTAACATGCGGGTAACGTATGTCCCAAGAGCTTTGGCACAAAATATTTATCGGATTTTTTTTAATGAAGAAATTTATCGAAACACTGAGTAGTTATCATAAATTACAACTTAATAGTTAACTAAAATATATTATCGAATTATGTGCAGTGTCCATTCTGCTCTACCAGACGCAACTTTCTTCGAATATTTCTCATGAGATCTTGGACGGAATTCAGATCAACTTGTAAATACTTTTTCTTTTTTCCAATTTATCTGAGATCTTTAAACTTCAAGATAAATAAACTGACAGTAAAACAAACTTTTTTGCAGCGACAACTTGATATTATTTTGTGTTTGTTAAAATTAGAGCCAACAAATATTGTGCCAAAACTTTTAACAGCGTCTTGACCATGTCGAACGTTCTTAACTGTTCGACACGATAGTAACGAAACATAGCATGCCGCAAACCACCCGCTTGTGGAAACTCAAGCAAATAAGGCGGACATAAACACACGTTTACTACCGACGCTATGCGTTGTGTCAGAGGCACAACCAAACTACGAGTATACAGGTTCAAGGACAGTAGGGTCACTAGTCGAAGTACAAAGGTTTGATCGTACGGTGCCGCAGTGACTGTGTCTGGAATTCCGTCTATATTTCTGAATATTTGTGGCAGCTGCACGAAAAAGGGCTTATGCGTTCAAACGGTTTGACGTTCAGTTTTCAGTGGCGGACAGTCCACACAAAGAAAATCAGCGCTTTATAGTGCTGTGATAAAGAACGACTAACATCGGTCACAGCAAGATTTTCTTTATCATTAGGAAGGAATCCCAGGCGATGTTCCATGGCATCCCAAACTGATCCATGCAGTTCCAAGACCACCTCATGAGATTTCCTATCAGAATGGGTGGAAACCTGAATTAGGAGACCTAGGGTGGTAATTCTCAACGAGACAATTGTTTTTATTATCCACAGCTGTCAGAATACGTTTAGAATAGTTTTGGGTAGTTAAGGTTTTCAAAATGGGTAGAGGAAAGGTTATTAGTGAGAAAATTCGGTTACTGATAATTAAATTCTTTAATTCTGGGAAATCAAACTCAGAAATTGCAACTTTGTTAGACTTATCGCGGTACAGTGTGAGAAATATTGTTAGAAGATATAACGTAACTGGTTCAGTTAATATTAAGCCACGATATGTGAAAAAAAGTAATATCACAAATGCCAACCGAAGAGCATTAAGAAGAATGATCATGAAAAACAGGCGTGCCAACTATTTACATTTAAGTGCTCTGTGGAGTGACGCTGTTTGAAGGAGAATTTCGAGGTCCACAACTCATAGAGAGGCCCACAAACTGAGATTTAGCACTTGCAAGGTAAGTTTTCTTATAAAAAAAAGTGAAGTCTAAACCCTAAAGTTGCACAACTTGTTTACAGGCCAAAGAAAAGCCACTATTAACTCCACTGCAAAAAAAAGCGGCTTAGATAGGCTAAAGAACATAGACAATGGACACCTCAACAATGGTGTGCAATACAATGGAGGGATGAGGCCCGATTCGAAGTTTATATTGGTGACAGCCGCAGTAGAGTTATTCGCAAAAAAAATGAAGCATTCCATGTTGACTGTCTGAAGAGAAAAGTGAAATTTCCAGCATTCATTATGGTCTGGGGCAGTAAGTCATCAAAAGGAGTAGGAAAACTTCATTTTATTGATGGAAATCTCGATACAAACTAATATTTGGCAATTTTAGAAGAATCGCTTTTACCAGTGATGGAAGAATGTTTGACATCCGGCCAAGATTTTGTGTTTCAGCAAGATGGTGCAGCGTGTCATACCTCAAAAAGGCTATAAAATGGATGGAAGAAAATAATGTACCACTTTTGAAATGGGTTTCTAGCAGTCCAGATCTGTCACCTATTGAAACTTTGTGGCACGAGTTGAAAAAGGTTCTACGACAACATCCTGCTCGTACAATCAACGAACTGAGACAAAAGCTTCAAGAAATATGGGATTGTTTTACACCAAATTTTTGCCAAAACTTGGTTAACACTATGCCCCAAAGAATTTGAGCCGTAATAAAAGATAAAGGTGATGTTACCCATTGATAATCTTTCAATTGTTGCTTTGTCTAGGTCTAAGTGATTTCAAATATGTATTTTTTACGACTAGGTGTATCTAAAATGTTTTTGAGAAAATAAATTGTTTTAGAAGTAAATAGTTTCGTCATGTTTAGTTTATAAAGGCATATTTTGTACAAATCTTGAAGTGGGCCATCTGAAGCGGGAAGGTTCTTGTAGTCTAGGATCAGTCTAGGCATTCCAAACATATCCGAGATAATCCAATAAGATCCATGGAAACACAAATAAATTTCAAGATTCTCAATTTAACTGCAAGAGATATGAGCTGATCCAGGAGAATCTGACGTAATACGAAGGGATTCGAGATCATCTAACTCTATTAGCGAAAACCTGAAAAAATCATGAATTCTTCCCGGCCACTTGGAAGAAATACTAAATAATCGAAGGAGACTTTTTATACCGAAGCAGACGCGCAGGCAGAAGCCTAAATGCCAGGAGACCGCGGCACAGAAGTACTTCTTGGCTCTAATCAAATAGCCCAGCAGGTGTCGCTATTGACGAGATGTGTTCGTGCCAGATCAAGTCCTCTGGTGATCTAGAATCCGCCCAGCCGGACTGAACGGATCTTTGGCCGAACTCGGCCATCCATCGAAACCGGATGAGCTCTAGGACGCTTTTTGTTCGTCTGTGTTTTGGTAGCATTACCCTGTGCCTAACTTTTACATCGTGCTGGCTTTCGGTGTAAATAGATCCGAAGAAAGAGACGAAAATCTGACATGCTTCGTGGATGTTCAAAGTGATCCAAAAAACTCTGATTAAAGGTCATATTTTGTTCTAAAAAAGTGTGAGTCGTTATCCAGTGCCTTGCGCCTTAGGTGAACACGCGCGCAGTAAGAAACCTATTTAAGTAGTAATAATAATATACGCCTTTATTGCAAAAAATATGTACATGGTACATACTGAAAGTGGGACTCAACTGGCGAAGTTTAGCAATGCTACTCTATATACACACATATACACATACATATATACACAAATATATATACACATACATATATATCATATTCAACCAATTTATCAAATTTGAGCCATATCTGTGATACATGGTCAAATTTTCTCAATCCACACATAAAACGGACAAAATTATTCTGTATAATTTGAATTCTATTTTTCGTTATTTTGTCAAGGCATGGGAAATAAAGGATGTTACAGTAGTTCAAACAAGACATCATTAGCGTTTCACACAGTTTTTTCCTGAGCTTATAGTTCAGTAAGTACCTACAAGAGTACAAAGTGCGTAGGCGGAGGTAAGTTTTTTAAGCAAGACAGTTGATATGACTATAAAACCTTAACTTCTCATCGACCTCGACACCTAAAGTATGGGCAGTAGTACCAACCTGAAGAAGATTTCTGTCAATAAAGATATTAAGGTTACCGTTGACGTAGTTTCTTTTATTATCAGAACAGAAAACTATGATTTTTGACTTCTCAGGATTAACTGATAAGTTATGATTGGCTGAATATTTACAAACCATGTCAATATCATGTTGTAGCTCTATATTAGCTGTTGATAATTCACTAGCTTTAAAATAATGCACTATTTGGGTATCGTCTGCAAACGATTGCATTTCAGAATTTTGGTATGACACTTGAGACAGAGCTCTGTCTAGATAGAGACACTTCCTGAACTCGGTCGGTTAAATACGCACAGGAAAATTTAAGTGAGGTATTATCAAAGCCAATATATTTCAATTTAGCTAGAAGGAGATGATTGATCCTATCAAATATCTTAGAATAATCAACCGATATCAAAGCTACTGTGTTTTTTTAATCAAGCGCACGTAACACATTGTCGCATAGATTTAATAAGGCAGCTGTTGTACTATAGTGTTTTCTGAAACCAGACTGATTAGTGGATAAGATTTTGCATTCCTCAATGTAAGCAGCTATTTGAATCTGAACGATATTTTCTAAGATTTTTGATAACGCCGGCAATAAACTTATTGGTCGTAAATCTGAAAGCTGGGTTGGTTTGTTAATTTTAGGGATAGGAATAACTAAGGCACGTTTCCACACAGTGGGAAAGTAGCCTTTCTCAATACATGCATCGATTAGATGTACAATATAAGCAAAAGTAGACTGTAAGGTTTTTATTGCCTGAAATACATCAAAAGGTTCGGCAATTCTTAGAGAAAAGTAATTGTTTGGGTGAAATTTATCTCGATTATAAAATTGAACTACATCTTCGGAAATATTATTAGCACAGTCATTAACAGCATCGGGATCACTAAAATTTGACGGTATAGTGGGTTTACTACTAAAATTTATATCAATATTTTTTATTCTATTCCACAACCCTTTCGCATTACCTTGCTCCGATAACAATTCAATGTACGCTTTTTTTGTTTGCGAATCTCTAAGAGAACATTGTTTCTTTTGTGTTTATACTTAGCAAAATTTTCTTCCGTTCGATTCTTTCTAAAAAAAGCCAAACCTTCATCTTTTTCTTTCAGTAGTTTCTTAAGGTTGCTGTTCAACCAAGGAGCAGGTTTTTTGTTAACTCTGAATGTTCTGATTGGAGCGTGTTAATCATATGCATCTAAATCAGCTTTAGTTAAGTATTCAACGCGGTGATCCAACAACCTGTGAGTCTGTATACTTTGGCACAACTTCAGCGTTGCGAGTTGTGAGTTGCGAGCCTTCCTTTCCCATTTACTCACTCGAACTTTAATTAGAGGCCAGCGGTCATAACCGGTGTAGTCCTTTAAGTTGTTGCCATGCGCTTGCCGGACTGTATAATTCACTTGATGTATGTTTCAGGTGTCCGTTCGTCTGTTGTGCTTGCTTATTTATGTCTGCCGTCGTTTGAGAAGCTCACCCGCATTCCGTTGCTGAGCCAACAACGTGTTTGTTTTGTAGTTGGATTTCAAAGTGCTGGCTACTGAAAGTCTTATGTATGCATTATACGAGTATAACTCTAGCATCTTAGCAAAATCTTTACAATAAAATTCCTTGTCTTTGTATTTTTGTCGATCTAAGAAAAGCTTTCGACACAGTAAACCGTAAATCATTATTAAACACATTAGAGTTTCGAGGAAAAAATTCTTATTCAATCCGTTACTGTATCAAAATTTTCCAGTAACGAAAAGTTTATCAAATGTGGCGTTCCACAGGGAACCGTTTTGTGTCCACTGTTTTTTAATGTACCAGCCCCTTCCCACTTCAGTAGGCCTACTTCAAGATTTGTACCAATATATGCCTTTATAAACTAAACATGAAACTATTTACTTCTAAAACAATTTATTTTCACAAGAACATTTTAGATACACTCTAGTCGTAAAAAATACATATTTGAAATCACATAGACTTATAACTAATAGAACATCTGAACAAATAAACAACGTGCGAATAAATGCGCGAAGTTAACTAAGCAACAATTTAAAGATGGGTAACATCACCTTTATTTTTTATTGCGGCTGAAATTCTTTGGGGCATAGTGTTAACCAAGTTTTGGTAAAAATTTGGTGTAAAACAATCCCATTTTTGCGAATAACTCTACTGTGACTGTCACCAACATAAACTTCGAATCGGGCCTCATCACTCCATTGTATTCAACACCATTGTTGAATTGTCCATTGTCTATGTTCTTTAGCCCATCTAAGCCGATTGTTCTTTTGCAGTGGAGTTAATAGTGGCTTTTCGTTGGCCTATAAACAAGTTGTGCACCTTTAGGGTTTTTAATTCAATTTTTTTTATAAGAAAACTTACCTTGCAAGTGCTAAATCCCAGTTTGTGGGCCTCTCTATGAGTTGTGGACCCCGAAATTCTCCTTCCAACAGCGTCACTCCACAGAGCACTTAATTGTAAATAATTGGCACGCCTGTATTTCACGATTATTCTTCTTAATGCTCTTCGGTCGGCATTTGTGATATTACTTTTTTTCACATATCGTGGCTAAATATTAACTGAACCAGTTACGTTATATCTTCTAACAATATTTCTCACACTGTATCGCGATAAGTCTAACGGCCGTATTCACCAATTCGGAGTTTGCCAGACTGTTACTTATCAGCCGTACAAAATATAACAGTCTGTTAAACAATAGTGGTATTCACCAAGACTTTTCGGCTTCTGATAACAAACTGACTGTCATACAAAAACCTTAAATTTCTTGAAGTTGGTACCTCTTGACAAACAACGAGAGAACGACATCTAACCCCACTTTATAGCTGCTGTGTGTTGTCATCTGGCTGTCATTCACAATTCACAGTTTTGTAGTAGGTTTGCATCATGGAAAAGTCGGAGAAAAAAAGATCAGCTAACTACACATCAAGGGAAAAAGAGACAATACTTTCCTTGGTTGAAAAATATCAAGGTATAATTGAAAACAAAAAGACTAACTTTATATTCAACAAACGGAAAAATGAGTGTTGGGAGAAGCTTGCGTGGGAATATAATTCCATACAAACAACTGGCCCCAGAACTGGCCAACAACTAAAAAGCTGCTACGAGCAAATGAAAAAAATTGCAAAACAACACAAATCTGAAGACAAGGTATTATCATTATTCTCACAGGATTTGGACAAAGAAATTAACTTGTTCTCTTTTTTCAGATGAATTTGTTGCAAACGGGCGGCGGGATATCTATTCCTCGAACCACCACATTCGATGAAAAAGTTTTAATCCTTTTAAAAGACAATTACTTCACAATACCAAATAAATTTGACAGCAACAACTATGTTACCAAACCAGATGAAAGAAGAACCCCTAGAAAGCCCTCTGCTACTGGAAGTGGTGATCAGGAGAATATGGAGGAAAGCATAAATTTAGTATATGAAGATCACTTGACAAATATTGGAGATGATCAAACGCAGATTCACCATGATGACATGCAGATTGATGATGATCAAATCATTAACAACATTATTCCAGATATTTTGGAAGAAGGCAGTGTAAATGAACCTCAATTAGGAAGTGCAAGTGAAGCAGAGGATAGTAAGTCAAAAAAAAGAAAATTTAATTCCGGAGCCCAATATCATTCCATAGACCCACTACAACATAAGCCTTTCAGTGGTCCGAGACTAAAAAAAATGGTTTCGAGTAAGCAAAGTAAAGTTATAGACATAAATAACAAAAAAGCTGAAATGTATGGTTTAAAAATTGAGGTATTAAAGACAATTGCAAAAACTGAACTGGAACATTTAAAAGGAGCAAAACTAGAAAATGACATTAAAGAACTCATTAAACAAAAGGAAATAGTTAACCTCAAAATGAAAAACATGGAATTAAAAAAATATGTCTCATTAAGCTAGGAGTGGCTGCTGTACAGAAATTGAAAGTTTTGTATGATATCCGTAGTGATATTCATGTGATGAATCTATAAAGAAGGTTTTAAGGAAAATGTTTATTTTGTAAAGATTTTGCATATATTAATGGGATGATTCAGCCGGTGAAAGAAGTCCAGCACTTTTATGCTGAATAGCAGTAGTCATAGAATGGTTTTTACATTTCACAACATTAACCAAAAGATCAAATATGAGAGTTATTTCATGGCTACTGCTGCCCAGCATAAAAGTACTGCACTTTATGTTAGCTGAATGGTCACATTGTCTCCATGTAATAGATATGTGTATGTTCACCATATATATTTTTTGTCCTTGAACAAGTTTTGTGATGTTATATTTAAGTTACATTTCTATGGTTTATAAATAAGTTGCAATAAAAGGCTGATGACATAACTTCAAGTTATATTTAATAAAAGTGTATGAAGTATTTACTACTAAGTTGAATTATTTCTGTTCCCATGTAGATACAACTTATAGGCAAAATGTCAAGTTATCCGTATCGAAAGTAAGATACTTAAAATTTCCATAAGAATTTTATTTTAAACAGATAGACACTTTGAATAAGTACATGACGTAAATCTTTACATTATAATTAATGTTTTCATGGCAACGTAAAAATTGCTGAAATTATTGAGTCTCTGGTTGCAGTATTTTGATATCCAATTCGGACCTAGATCTCTTCAATTTGTTCCATTTCAGGACCATTCTCAAAAAAATCGATAGTGTCATTCTGTTCTAGGCACATGTTGTGCAGCACAGCAGTTGCCACAATAACCTCACACATGGTTTCAAGTTTTAGCCTCATACCTAGTGACAGGCATGGGAATCTTCTTTTCCATACACCAAACAATCTTTCTACTGGGTTTCTGGTTTTAATTTGGGCATTATTGTACCGCTGTTGTGGTAACGTTTGAGGGTCTTGTAAGGGTGTTAATAAATACACTCTACAAGGATAACCTCCATCTCCAACCAGACAGTAGGGTGAAAATTCATTATTTTCAAAATGACCTCTTATGTTTGAGTCATTGAATATTGTTGTGTCATGAACTGAACCAGGCCAACGTGCAACTATGTCCATTATTTTCAAATCGAAACTACCTATTATTTGTGTATTAATACTGAAATAACTTTTTCTGTTTCGAAATACTTCTGCGTTTTCACCTCCAGGTGACTGAATTTTGATGTGGGTGCAATCCACTGCTCCTAAAACAACATTGATATTTAGTTCATTGAAAATACATCTAAAATAATAATCATAGAATGAAAATAGTAGCGAACGTTACCTATAATTCCAGGCAATTGTGCTAGATTATAAAACCCAAGAACAACTGCCCTCCTTTGATCTTCTGTTTCTGGCATTGTAATAAATTGTGGCCGCAATGCAGCAATGTGTCTTGTTATTTTCTTTACTATTCTGGAAACGGTAGGCTGAGATACATTGAAAAGGTCAGCAACATTAATCTGGAACCTGTAGCAAAAAATCGAAGACATATCAAGATTTGGTTTGCTTTTGAGATTGGCTGGTTCCTTTCATTTATCGGTTCTATAACATTTTGCAATACATTTTCCAGTCGCCTAAATGTATTTTTATTTATTCTAAATCTTCTTTTGAACTCCAAATCATCTAATTCAATCAAGGGAAACCTCCTAGTTCTTACAATTCTTTCTCTCGGGATATCTTCAATGTCACTCGTGTCTGTTTCCGAAGATTCTAATATGTCGATAATATCAATTCTACTGAGGCTATCCATTTTGATACTTATACAAAACAAGCCCCTACTCGCTGTCCGCTGACTGTGTTTTGTAAATCACTTCTACGAAATCTCCAGGCAAAATAAAGTCGGGATGACACTTTTGACGTTTTAGAATTAAACAGTCAGTTAGTGGTTTACCAGTCCAACATCGCGCTGTTAACTTATCCATGACTTTAACAGACCGTTTGCTATGGTGAATACTAAAAATGGATTTAACAATGTGTTAAACAATTTAACAGTCTGTTAGGGAATGGTGAATACGGCCGTTAAAAAATTTAATTATCAGTAACCGAATTTTCTCACTAATAACCTTTCCTCTACCCATTTTGACAACCTTAACAACCCAAAACCATTTTAAACGTATTCTGACAGCTGTGATTAACAAAAACAATTGTCACGGCTTTTATTTTTCACAGCCACCTATGCGTTATAGACTTATTTTGCATTGAAATGAAAATAGGTTGATATGCTGTAACTGCTACATGTGTTATTTTTATGCTGCAAATTTGATTAGGGAGTGATAAAGTTGGTGTTTTCTACTATATATTATCGAAATATTCATTGTTAACATTTTAAACCTATAACACCCTGCTACATTTTTATTATTTGTGTTTGATAAGAAAAAAGCTAAGATTTCAATAGCTGGGCCAACTGAAGTGGGAAGGGGCTCGTACTAAGGCGGTTCAATATGTACCCGGGTTATAAATGAAGACACCATTTTTTCCAAAAGAATTCTTTTTATTTTTCAACATAATCCCCACTTTTCCCAACGTTCCTGCCATTTTTTTATCTCCCCGAATTTTTTCCCATCCAAATACAAAAAGCGCACGATACTGCCCTTTTTCCATCTTAATGAAAATCAAGAAACACGTGTTACTGAAATGGCGAATAGGTGCATGGAAACCAACCTTTTATATTGCAAAGAGAACATACAAACCTCTCATTTTTCAATCAAAGCTTAATGCTAGGAACAATTCAGTATTATTAATTGTAATAGTAGTCATACTTCTCATATTTGCAACAGATCTGACACAAGTAATGTACCGGGTATCACGTCTAGCAGCTTTATTGATTTGCTCGAGATAGAAAATAAGCACTTATACTCCTAATTAGAAATAGTATTGTTGACATACACAGAACATTTCCTACTTGTATTTATATTGCATACACAACAAACGTTAGAACTGAAGTCCCCGTCACATTTTAGTGAAAAGCAGTCATGTTTCGGCGTAAAATGTAATGGACAATGACATTAGAACAATGGCAGAGTCCTACAGATTTTAACTTCATTTTCACTTTTTGGACCACAATACCATCAACTTGTAAAACTAATCTAACCTAGATATATTTTTTTCGTCACCAGCGACTACAATTCATGTCGTGAAAGATCGTGTTATCTGGCACTTCCATTTTATATCCTGGGATTCTACACAAAAATGATTGAAAATTGAATACTGATAACATAATAAGCTTGTTTTTACCATGTCCATTGTAAAAATGAAAGGTTTACTTTGAAAATTTCGACTTAAACCTGATAATCATTATCAAGGTCATTGTTAAGGCACCATCATTTTGCTGCTCGAAACCCTAACACTTTCGTTTAAAACTTTTTTTAAACGATGGGTGGTTTTCGAAATATTTAGGTGGGGAGATTAAAATGGGACATCCTCTATAAAAAAACTAGGACTTGCTTTACAGGCTTTTTTTTTGATATGCTTGAACACATGCAAAGGAAAGGATATAATTGCGTGGTACGCAGCAGCCGACTAGCCTATAACATTTTCAGTGTCTAGGCAAGTGCATAGTGTAGCAACAAGTTAAAGGTTAGTCTAATATCTATGGGGAGAAATAAATTAATCCAGCAAGGAGCGTCTCCTAGAATTAAATTCTTTTACGTGAGTCAATTAATTGTTATAGTCAATCTTAAACACACGGTTTTAGAAGAGCGAGCGATCAACATGTCAGAAAATAATGCAATCTAGATTAGTTTTTGTATCAGCAGTTTGAGGACAGTTGAGATTTTTCTTCTTGGGTCTGACTATACTTAAAACCTAAGAGAGAATTATAATTTGAAGCCAATCTAATTTTTGTACCTATTACTAAATTCAATGAGCGGGAAAAAACTAATAGAGAAATATGCTTTCCATTCAACGTCAAACCTTCAATTTTTCGTAGTTTCTGTTTGCGTCCCAAACATTTGCACAATTGTTAACTACTTCTTTCATTGTTACAGGTGAGATCATTTACAGAGCAATATGGTGTCGTGGGTAAGTTGTAATCGAGAGAGCCACACCGAGTTGCTCAGAAAAAGCAGTCTTTGAGCCTTGGGAACTTGAACAATAATTTTTATTTTATTAATAACTTACCAAATCGGTACTTCTCGATCTAATTCAGTTCTTTTTTGCTTCTGAGAGCATAAAGCAACCCGCTACATAGCTTATTCATATTAGCCATCGTACTATATCTATTAGGCTTCACCTTGTGGCATTCTATGCATTAAAACCGATAATTTTGAGTGCACCAACACAAAGAATGGACTCGGATTTCAGTCGCAGAGGCACACAGTAAAGATATTGAACTTGGTGGGTATTTGCTCTTTTTGTTTATCCGCCTAACAGAAATTTAACTCACATATGATAAAAATTTTGAGAACAATAGGTCGCCAGGACCGACCGGCGGTTAAACAGACGCATTTATTGGCAGCTCAATTTTTTTTTCAAAAACGCTCAGACTCATCGATTTTGTTTTCGAAGGGGACACAAGTTTGGCAAAAAATCATGTTAGCACGTGCAGCCCCCTAAGCGGGGGTGACACCACCCCCAAAATCTTAAATGGAAAGGGGGGTCGAGTGATACCTTATTTTAGAGATCGTTCAATGTTATTTATAATGATATAAAGTTAATGTACTTCAGTTCAGTAGTTTTGGAGATTTATTGATTTAAAGCTTAAATAAAACTAATACATCATCATTAGTGGAGATCAATACATTTGGCAGCATAGTAATTTAAAAATGGAGAATGAACTGACCCATTAGGCAAGTAAATGTTGAAAATGGCCACCATGACGCTCCATGCAATAATAAAGATTTTGCTCAAAACGTTGCCCGAACATTTTGCAATATTTGAGGAGTAATTTGAAGACACTCATTCACAAGCCTTTGTCGCAGGTTTTCTAATAATGTTGGCTGAGTGGCATAGATTTTGCTTTTTAAATGACGCCACATAAACAAATCCAAAAGTGATAAATCTGGCGATTTTGGGGGCCATTCAATGGCACCTCTTCTACCAATCCATCGATCTGGAAACGTCTGATCTAAATATTGTCGAATATGTAATGCGTAATGTGGTGGGGCACCATCCTGTTGGAACATCAGCCTATTCGCAATGTACCGCCTATCATTCTGATTTTCAATTATGACTGTTATTGCAGGATCTATGGCGTCTTCTAGTAATTCCAAATACATTTCACCGGTCAAATTTCCAGGTAAGAAAAAAGGACCAAATAAATCATCGGCAAAAATACCAGCCCAAACATTTAATTTTTGTGGCTGTTGTGTATGAACCTCATGATAAATTCTGGGATTAGAATCGGACCAATATCCGCAGTTATGACGATTTAGTACGCCATTTAAGAAAAAGGAACATTCGTCGGAAAAGCAGGTGTTGAATAGAAAATGTTCATCATTTATAATTCGTTCACTCATATCTTCACAAAATTGTATTCGCCGATCAAAATCGTCTTCATTAAGTTCTTGTACCAGGTGAATTTTATACGGATGAAAACTACGGGTCTTTAGAATCCGTTGGACAGTACGTCGACTAACACCACACACAGTCTTCAATTTGCGGGTACTTAACGTAGGATCTACATAAACTTGCCCTAAAACCCCCACTTCTATTACTTCATTCCTTATGGGATTTTCAATCTTGCGTTTTTAAGTCGCGATTGACCCAGTTTCCCGAAATTTAGCTACAAGTTCGAGAACATATTTTCGATGCACGTTACTGTTCTCATGTCGCTCATTAAATATTTCTGCTGTTCTATTAGCGCACTGATTATTTCAGAAAAATATTTCGATAGTTTCAACTCTTTCTGCTGTGGAATATACCATGGTAAATTTATGTAATAAAGTTATTTTAGCAACAAAGTTTGGTCAAATCAATCGCAAACTATGTACTAAGTTGGAGATATTTCGTTATCTTTCTTCAAGAAATAACTTTTTTGCCACAAAAAAACGCTCCAATAGCTATTTTCAACAACAAAATGATAAACAAACCAGGGGCGTAGTGAAGAAAATCATTTACTTATTACGTAAATTCTTTTAGTCAGATTTCTTCTGAAAGTACTCGTAGTACAAACTAATCTCATGTACCTATTAAAGTCTATTTTAAGCTTTAAATCAATAAATCTTCAAATCTACTGAACTGAAGCTCATGTATTTTACATCATTATAAAGGGAATTGAAAGACCTTTAAAAGAGGGTGTCACTCGACCCCCCTTTCCATTTAAGATTTTAGGGTTGGTATCACCCTCGCCCAGGGGGCTGCAAGTGTTAACGTGATTTTTTGCCAAGCTTGTGTCCCCCTCGAAAACAAAATCGACGGGTCTGAGCGTCTTTCAAAAAAAAAGCTGGGCTGCCAGTAAATGCGTCTGTTTCGTTTTCGATGCGCCACCCTGTATACGTACACATACTCAGGGGTGAAAACCGAGCACATGCCGAGTTTGGTACGCTGAGTGACACCCATGTTCAAACGCAGGCTACATAAGTTTCATACGAAAAGGCTGCTTTATCCTATTCTTAAATTTGGGACTTTTCTTTACACTGCGCACAGTTCATGTAATTACTAATATAATTTGAGACTTTTCATTTTGAAAACGACAACCTTTGAAATAACAAAGTAAAATTGTGGTAAAAATCGAAAAAAAGAAATCGAAGAAAACTACTCTAGGTCTTCTACGCTGCTCTGATAATACTTGCGGAGTATCTTGAAGACGCTCACAGTAACCACGCATCAAATGGATAACTACGTTAGCTGTAGGAACGTGCCAATTTTGGTTTTCAAATGCGGTTTGTTTATGAACTAGGACAACTTACACAACGCGCGGCACATAGTACCACAACACATTATACAACACCTGTTGGCTTAGAAGCAGGGCGAGGTAGGGCCGGAATGGTTTGTTGTAATTTAATATCTCGGTTACCTTAAGGGTTTGCGTTACTACGAAATCGATCCTGACCTATAGAAAACAGTTTACTCATTCAAATAGCCCGGACTCCATATTGTTAAGTTTCCACCTCCGATGGCCCATAGTGAAGTTTTCAGAAAGCCTGATCTTTAAGCTGGAAAATATACACTTATCTGACGTCGATAAGGTAGCTGTGTTCGAGAAAAGTATTCTTGTTTCAATACTGCTTCTATCCCCAAAAGTGAGACAAAAGTCTTTGATTGAGTGATCGGAAAATGTATATCCTGTGATTTTGGCTGATTACGAATCTATTATTAGAATTCCTGTACTTTCAAGCTGACGGAACCGACATACTGGATCAATTTTTGCCAATAATAAATATGCTAAATGACATATAAATCCGAACACCCAGTTTAAATGGTTTTATTTTAATAAAATTTTGTATAAGTACTTAATGAAGCATAATAAGTAAATGATAAAAATTTCAAAATGATTGCACTGCTTTAAAGTCGTTTGACCTTTAATAGTGTGTGGATGCACCCTGATGTGCTATGCATTCCCCAACGCGCCTAGGCATGCTTCTGATAAGTCGGAAGATCTTGGTGGCCATGGTAACAATGTGACATCATTATGTTGATAGAAGTCTATTGTGACTCTTGCAACATGTGGTCGGGCATTATCTTGTTGGAAAGTTGGATCTGCCAGGGTGTCAAGATATGGTAAAAGATGGGGTTCTAGAACTTCGTGGATATAACGCTGCGCGTTCATGTTACCTCTGATGAAGATTAAAGGTGACCTGGAACCATAAGCTATAGCACCCCAAACCATAACTCCAACAGTGTGATGAACATGTCTTCCAACAAAAAACTGTGGATTCCTCCTTTCACCACGTCACCTTCTAACCCTGGCACGACCATCGTGCATGCCCAAACAAAATCGAGACTCGTCACTAAAGACAATACTGTTCCATTCCTGATCCCAGAGTGACCGTTGTCTGCACCACTCAAGGCGATTACGTCGGTGTTCTCGAGTTAAAGGGAGGACCCAGTGTGGCCGGTATGAAAACAAGCCACAACTTCTCATTCGTCGGTAAACACTTCGCATGCCAATAGGTATTCCGTGTTCTGCAAACCATTCATTTGCAAAGGACCTGGTAGTGGAGAAACGGTCCCTTAAGGCCAATAATCTTAGGCGGCGATCTTCACGGTCTGTTGTTCTACGGCGGCGTCCAGTGCCCCTTGCTCTTTGCGTACGGCCTTCTCGAAGCCATGCCTGACAACACCTAACCACAGTGTCTACACTTCTTTGCACTCTAACTGCAATTGCCCGAAAAGAAAGTCCAGCTTCCCGAAGTCCCACTATGCGGCCCCTATCAATCTCACTAAGTTGACGAAATCGTACAGGTCTCCGTACTCTAAGCATCGTAAAGGATGTCAAGAACCAAAATCCGCCAACGTTGATTCTTTACTGCGGTTGAAATATTCATTTTTAGAGTGTTAGTGAATTAAAAAAGGCAGTATAAAAACCGGAATGTCCAACTGATAAGGCTGAAAATTTTTTCACTTGTTATTTATAGTAAGATAAATACATTCACCAACTTTTATTAAAATAAAACCATTTAAACTGGGTGTTCGGATTTATATGTCACTTAGTATAACTTTATCAGTGAAAATAGACCACATTTTTTCAACGTGAAGAAAAAACAGTTGTATAATGTCATTGTTGAGCAGTAATAATACACATGAGGATTAAAAAACTTGCAATACTGAGTTTGAGTTAGTCTGGTCCTGGTGATCTAAGTGAGTCGTCATCGTGTGAAGCTCCAAGTACTTTGCTGCGGCAATTTCATTCAAATGTCATTTAAGATATACCTATTCCCAGCATCGCTCCTAATAGAGGCCTGTATCCTCATAGAAGAGTCCAGGACATTTTTATGTGAACTTGGTGGCATTATTCCTTTTGTTCTCTATCTATGCAAGAGATTGGCATATTATTTTGGGATATCCTGGATAATTTTGGAACGGAACGGAATGTGTGCCGTCGTTTGATAGACGGCAGCACACGATGATAACATTAACTTCCCTCAGGAACGCCCTCTGTCGTCAAACACGGGTACTTATTGTATCGCCCTCGTACTAGGTACCTTAAAATATCCAAATTCCCTCATCCGCGTCGTGTATGAGTCTATCCAACACTCTATCATCCATTATTTTAACATACGATCGTAATTAGGCAGAAAATAAAACCTTACCTCTAACTACTAATCTAACCGGATGACTCGTCAGCGCGTCTTGAGTATGAAAATCACTAGCGGTGACTTGACACTCCCAACCGCCATCATCGAACTCCAGTTGAGCAGCTCGGACCCATATGGAACAGTCTCCATTCTCTTGGTTTGGTGATGCCCATTCGTATTTGTGTGGGTACATCCCCATTGGCTGGAACAAAGGAAACACGTTCAGTTGAATATGAAACTTGATAAGAAATCTCATAGAAATAAAACTCATTTCAGAAACAGTCGAAAGACTAATTAATTTTGTATACCCCAAAGGTAAAGCAACACAATCGGGCAATGTCCTCGACGATTATAAGGTGAACCCACACAGTGGGCACGCAACCCTTTCAGCAAACGGTGTGTGAAACAGTACAGCGTATAGTAATATAATTATTTTAAGCCCTTTGATGAGATGAGGAGTAACTTTTCAAAATATTTTCCATTAACAGTTTTTTTCACTAGCAGCAAAAAACTAATGTTTTTTGTTCCTGTTTATTTTAAACCTGCATAGCAATGTATTTTAATAGGTATAGGACGCTTCTTCTAATAATCATTCTGATTGAAATTATAACTATTATAGATTGTAGAAAATTTTCAATAAATACTTAGACTGCGTTTTGATCCACAACTGTGTATAAGTTCAGCATATATCTGACAGTTTCAAATGACAAATACATAAAGAGATATAGCCAGATATGCGTTGTTTTTCTATAAGCAACAAAAAAGATCAAGATTCAGTACTTTGCTTGTATAATTCTCAAACTAAATTTTCACTGGACAACAAATTTTAGTTTTTTAATTGTATTGTGGGAAAAGTGCACTTCTTTGTTAATTTTGGGGCGCTGAATCCAAAAATGACAATGAAAAAAAAATAATTGCGGTTTAGAAAAAAAACTTTTTATTTTTAAGGATATATCAAAAAAAGTAACAAGATTCATATACTTATAAGAATCACTATATGCGCTGTCTTTTTGCTGTTCTTTTATGGATCGTTTCTGGAGCATCTCTACCAAGAGTCCAACAGTAGTCTGCAAGCATGGAAGGATTCCACTTTCCCTGGTACCTTTTTCCATTGTTGAAATATCCTGATGAAAACGTTCGCCGTGCTCATCACTTACGGCTCCGCAATTGTCAGGAAAAAAGTCCAGGTGTGAGTGTAGGAAATGTATCTTAAGAGACATATTACAGCCCATCTTTTGATACGATGACAGCATATTTTGACAAGGGTTTTATAGTTGTCAGCTTTTCTATTTCCCAAGAAATTAGTGACCACCAGACGGAAATCATTCCAAGCAGATTTTTCAATACCTGTTAAAGTGTTTTCAAACTGTGTATGTTTCAAAATATTTCGAATCTGTTGCCCAACAAAAATACCTTCTTTAACCTTTACCTCACTTAGTCTTGCAAATTTCTGACGCAGGTATTGAAAAGCTGACCCATCTCTATCTAATGCCTTGACAAAGTTTTCCATTAGGCCCAACTTGATATGCAGTGGTGGTAATAAAATTTTTTTCGAATCTACTAATTTCATATGCTGTACATTTTTTGACCTGGCTCCAGGAATTGACGAACAGGCCAGTTTTGTCTGGTGTAATGAAGTGCCATTGCCCGACTGTCCCATTCACACAAAAAACAGCAAAACTTTGTGTAGCCTAGCTGCAGCCCAAGTAAAGGTGCAACAACTTTCAAATCGCCACAAATATGCCGTTGGTGCTCATCGTATTTTATACATGTCAATAGGTACTTCATATTGTCATATGATTCTTTCATGTGAACTGCATACCCTACAGGAAGAGATGGTAAAATATTTCCAATATGCAGTAACACTGCCTTTAAACTCAATATTGAACTGTCTATAAACAATCTCCATTCTTCTGGGTTATAGTTTATATTTAAAAAAAATGGTTCTAAGTCTTTGTTGCGTTTACGAAAAACACATACCGAAACATCGTCTTCTAACAAGTTCCACTGCTGCAGTCTTGATCCAAGTACCTCTGCCTTACATTTTGGAAGTTCTAAATCTCTTACAAGATCATTTAATTCTGACTGTGTTATTTTGTGCGGTTGGTGGCATGACGTGCTCGGTATAAAATCAGGATCTCTTGACGTTGATGGCATATCTTCTTCCTGACGAATCACTCGATCGCCATGATCTCATTCGTTTTCTGATTCGCAAGTGTAGGATTCTGGGGGTTTTGGAATAGGATTTTCGTCACTATGAGGCACAGGTCTCATCGCAGATGGTATGTTTGGGTAATTAATAACCGATTTTTTTTTCTTGGACATACCTGTGGCTTATCCAGCACAAGGTACCATGCAAAAGTAACAATCATTAATATGATTTGTAGGCTCTCTCCAAACCATTGGGACAGCAAAGCGCATAGACCGTTTTTTGCCATTTAACCAGCTCCTCAGACTTGTAGCACATGTATTACAGCAGATGTGGGGTGCCCACTGTTTGTCTTGATCACCTAGTTTACAACCGAAATAAAGCTGATATGCCTTTGTTATTAGTGGAGTAATAGACCGTCTCTGAGACGCAAAAGTCACATCACCACACACGTACCAAAACTGATCTGGACTGTTTACACACTTTCGAGACATCTTGCATGAACGCTGTCAGCCAACTGAGGAAAAAATGGCTAATATAAAACAATATAATGTACACGTATGTATAACGTAACACAATCATGCCGATTACATCATCTTTCCTTCTTTGCCGAATATAAAAATGTAGCACGTGCATTCTTGTGAATTACAGTATATTAACACTGTCACAGCAGGAACACATATAATTACCGTATCTCTAAAACTTGAACTAATATTGAAAAGATAAGTTTCATTCCGGTTTTAGCACATTAAAAACAGTAATATTTTGTTGATTTTATTTAGGATTTTTTTTGGCTGTTGATCAGTGTAATCGATGAACAGGAGATTTTAGAGCATAAAAAGCCCTTCAATTCTATTTTTTAAGAATCAAGATCGATATAAAATTAGGCTAAATAAGCAATATTGAATAAATGCTTATAACTATTGCAATAACAATGATAAATAGCTAAGAATGTTTGAGAATGAAGGCATCATTGGTATTAATATGTGTGCGGGATCGGTTTAATCGTCGATGTAAAAAGCTAATTGTTTATCCCAGAGACGAATCATTGAAAGAACTGTTCTTGCCGAAGATATGGTCCTAGAACATTTTACAAGCGTGAAATGGGTTCAACTTCAATAATTTGTGCAAAAAACTAATTATTTATTTCAAAACTGTTGTTAAAAATGGTGTTGATGAATTCGACATATTATAGTTATAAACAGTTTCAATCACTTCATTATTTTTCAATATAATTTATTTTAACTAGTTGATCCGGATAGGTCGTTGAAAAACGCATGTTTTTGAAAATCCTCCTAGGAGAAATAGAAGCCAAGATATTTCATTTATAAACATTATGACTCGAAAATTTCACAGATTATAATCAAGGATCTTAATCGTATGACCCAATTTTTTATTTTACTATTAATTCAAAGGACTTTAAGAAATGGCCACCTAAAGTGAAGGTACTTCCGTGGTTATTTTCGTGTGAGGTGGTGGTTGAATCAGCTCTAGCTCGATTTATTTTTTAAAATTGAATCTTCAAATCGCAGCGCGCTGTAAAATTTTTGTATTATCTGGGCTTCTAAGCAACGTAAAACCTTCTTTTTTTGATGTGAGGTAACTCGAAATAATTTTCATGTTTCTGGAAAATCGGGAAGACCTGGAACTTAGAACGTTGTGTTCTCCAAAATTAAATTGCTACGACAATAATAAACCAGCAATAAATCATTTACTTTTACTCTTTAATAAAATATTTTATAGTTTACAATAAAATTGTTTAAACGATTCATTATTCAGTTAATTGGAATATTTTTAACAAAATACACTCTTCATTTATATTTATTTCCATTGCATTATTATTGTTGTTATAACAATATCATATAATGTATTTATAATAATAAATAGGCTTTATTTCGTACCTAAGTAAAAGTACAAAAAAGGCGAAGTGTCGCTAAGATTAGCCTTTTTCAACTTAACCTTAACCTTAACAAACATATATATATATATATATATATATATATATATAATAAAACATTCTACCAACAAAAATGTATCCATAATACTCAATAATTACTAAATAATTAACAACACAGAACAATTACAAGAATAGTCCATATTTCTAGCATTTTGTACTCATCATCAGACCTCGACTTGTAGTTTTAGTTTAAGCCTCTTTTTAAAATTAAATAACGTATAGTTTTGGAATGTAACAGGCAGATCATTATATAATTTAATAGCATTGTAGCTGAATGATGTTTTGTAGACAGCTTTAGAATGTAAGGGTATCACTAACATATCCCTATTCCTTGTATTCAGTGGATTTATGTCACTACATCGTGTTAACTTATTATGCAAATATTGTGGTTGTTTGGTAGTTAAGACCTTATGTGTGAGTGTCAATAAGTGAAGCTTTTGCATGCCTTTAATCTGCAGAATACCAAGTTCCGTAAGTTTGTGAGAAATATGGTCAAACTTTCGTATTCCGCAAGAAAATCTGCAATAACTGATCTTTGATATAATTAATGTTTCACACAGTTTCAGCTTTACTGAAGTAGATATTATTTGCCTATGTGGATAAAACTGTTTCAAAATGCAGTATGATGCACTACATAACGAATTTACGTGTTATTTGTATGTTAGTTCTGTGTCAATCCAGAGTCCCAGGTTTTTACACTCATTCATTATAGGAAGCCGGCAATCATAGATTTTAAGGCTAATTTCCGTTTCGATCAATATACTTTTGTTTTTTGAGCCGAAAACCATAACTGAAGATTTAGATGGATTAATTTTTAGGTTATGCGAGCACGAGATGTCTACTAGCCTTGTTAAGTCTTCGTTGAGCAATGCTTCTGCAATTTTAAAATCTTTGTGTTGGAAACTAAAATAAATTTGAGTATCATCAGCATAGTGAAGGATTGTGCAATTATGGACATATTGATGGAAATCCGATACATAGAGAGAGAAAAGTAAAGGTCCCAGTATGGAACCTTGAGGAACACCAAAACTTATAGCAGTTGACTGTGACATTTTCGAAGCCGTTAAGACCTTTTGATTTCTATTTGATAAAAACCATAGTAAGACAGCTTAAGTAGCAGAATTTCAGGGTCTATCATATCGAAAGCTTTTGTGTAATCCAGCAGAACTAAACAAGTGATATTTCCTTGATCAAGGCCTCTTATAACATCGTCAGTGACATTGGCTAGAGCAGTTGTTGTACTATCGTTTTCCCTGAATCCAGACTGCATTGATGGAACTATTTCATTACTGAAAATATACTGAGATATTTGTATCTTCATTTCCCGTTCCAAAAGCTTCGAAAATGCGGGAAGTAAGCTGACTGGTCTAAGTTGCGTTACAGACGTGGGAATCGCTACTTTAGGAATAGGTATGATGATAGCCTGCTTCCAAGCATCAGGGAAACAGGATGTTGATATTGCGTGATTGATTATAAATGGAATATGGTCTAAGAGTAAAGTGAAAACGTATTTTATCATAATGAGTGAGATTCCATCAGCCCCTACAGCATTAGTTTTAATAAATGAGAAACTCTTCGCAACAGATTCTTTGGCAACCTTTTGGAAACAGAATGACTTGGGAAACTTATTGTTTTGATATTTGTTCACTAGTTCTAATTGCTTTTGTGTCTTGGTTATGATCGGAATATTTGAGAAAAGTGAATTTATTTCATCTGCGTCATTGAAGCTATCTGGAAGAGTATTTATAGAGGACTTAATTATATTAAGTTTCCTAAGAGAACTCCATATTGCTTTACTGTTCCTCCCAGATAGGATATATTCCATATAAGCCTTTTCCTCTCTCCCCAGAGCAGCAGCAGCGTAATTACGGAGTTCTTTATAATAGTTCCAGTGGGCAGTTGACTTACTTCTTTTAAACCTTAGATACGCTTTATCTCTAGCTTTATTGATCATTTTAATATTGTATGTTAGCCAAGGAGCTGGTGGCTTAGTAACTCTAAGTAACTCTAATTTAGTATGTTGCTATTTAAAAAATTTACCATGTCATTAACGCTGTTTAATTGAAAAATATCATCCCAATGAGCCGAATGAAATAAATCATAAAAGGTACGTTCATTAAAGTTACGAAAGTCCCTGAACGTGTAAAAATTCTGCGTCCGGTTGCTTAACGCTTTATGGAGGTGACAAACAACAGCTGAATGATCAGATAACTCATGAACTGGTACAACATTGCAGTTTCTTACATTTTCTCCATCTGAGCAGATAATAACATCTATCAATGTTTGTGAGTGGCTTGTAACTCTCGTGGGAGCATCTACTACCTGCTTCAAATTGAAAGACTCTCTTTCTGTATTATATTTTATTATTTAATAAATCTTAAATCCTAAATCATTTATTTTGACGCTCTACTTCTTTTTCAATATTTCTGTAACTCCCATTACAGCAAGGTCGTAGTATTGGGTGTCAAATATTTGTATCGTGGTATAACGTTTATTGAAAAATGGCGAAGAATTTATTGCAAATGTTTATAACTTATAAAAATGGCTATTTTATAACATCATTTTTAACAACAATTTTTAAATGAATAATATTTTTTTTGCATAAATTCTTGAGCTTGAAACCTTTATTAATCCATTTCTCTTTTCACACAGTTGTTTAAAGAATTCTTGTCTGGGATAAACAATTAGCTCTTTACATAAACTATTAAACCGATGAGGCCGGAACTTATTAACACCAATAATGCCCTCATTCTCACATATTTTTAGCCATTTACAATTGCTATTGCGTTAGTTATGAACGTTTATTCAATATTGCTAAAAAGCCCAGATTGGAGATCTTTTTATGCTCTAAAATTTCCGTTTCACCGATTGTTTATAAAATTAAATTTGGAAGTTATTCAAGCAAAATACTGAAGCGTTTTTCTGGGTTCTTTTGGGTGTGGATTAAAATACTGGCTTCCACAAAACGAAGTGCACTAATTTATTTAACTTGATAGAATATTTATATACACCACTATTTATGTCTGAGTAATTCTTATGTCGCCACTAACTGCACTATACTCCACTCCGCTCTGCTCGGGTGTGATCTGTACTCGCTGCCTCCATCTCGCGGCCGCCGAGTTATATATAGTCCTAATTGCTGCTTCGAGAAAGGCTGGGTGAACCACAAAGAGACATCTAGAATAATGGAGGTCACTTCGCGTCGATCTAAAAGGCGATCCACTGTCAAGGTCCTCACAGGCGCCGCCAGGGGGCTTGTGCGGTTGTTGTTCGCGTGAATGCAGATATCGGCCATTCTCACTCGTCACTTTTCATTTGTTTGTGTTTTGCTTACACATTTGTTACTGTTTACTTTTAATTTTTATATCTTCTGCCATATACCTAATATTTTCTTTTTTAAAGTTACTTCTAATCACGGTTTTTGATTCTGCTACGTACTCTGTTGCTGCACGTTTCTCTTTTGGTCTTTTGGTCATTATACCATGCTACGATTCTGTAAAAAAAAATTTTTTTTTTCTGCTTTAAATGTTATCTTCAATGTATTTTTGTTGTATTTGCATGTACTTGATTTTTTTTTTAGCCCTGGTTGGTTCTGAAAAACAGCTTGTGCTGATGTAACCCGCCAGGTAAAATAAAGGCCATTTATTATTATTATTATTATTATTATTAAGCTCTGGCGAGTAGGAGACTCGCCCGGCAGATGGCGCCAACAGAACTATTTGTCACAATACTGAATTTGTATTTATAAAGAAACAACGCATATCTGGCTATATCTTTTTATGTATTTGTCATTCCATTTAAGACATTCAGATATCGGCTACCTTTTTGTATCTAGTCTGGACTATATGTGTTGTTCATATGTAATAAAGATTAAAAGAGGTAAAACCCAAATGAGCTGCTTTTCAGTTACCACACAATAAAACGCATAAAACCAAGATACTGAGAATAGTTTTAATGCAAAACAATACTGAAACACTGCTTTAAAAACAAAAGTCTAAACTAGACAGCGTCTACTTCCTCTAGGCATTCGCATAAGTTCTGTTCCTCGTCATCACTTTGGTTTCCTAATGGATTTTGTCGTGCTATATTCGAAGCATGATTGCAGGGAGTTAGCAATGATAACGGAATTTAATTTTGACAGTCGATCTCAAATCTTGCATGGAGCAGTTTTGTTGTTTTCCTCGACCGGACGTCTAAATAATACGTTGGTTCAAGTTTGATTTTGGCATCAAAAGATTCATGTTTACTTACTTTTGTAAAATAATTCGTTTTATACCGCTCATCACCTCAACTTTCTTTAATGTGCTTGTTAATTTCTTGAAGTTTTTAATCGTTTTTGTGAGTGGTTGTTGCATCAACGTGACAATAATCCGGACTTTTTGAAGTGCATATTGGTGACAGACGAATCTACGTTCACGCGTAATGGGGTGAATAACTTTCGCAACACTCATGTTTGGTCAGTAGAAAATCTGCACGCTCTCCGTCGGGCACATTTTCAACAAACATTTTCGGTGAATGTTTGGGCTGGCATGGTGAACGGTGTGCTCATTGGACGATTTATTCTCCCAAATCGATTGGACGGAAAGACGGGATCCAATACCTAGACTTTTTACGCAACATTTTGCCTTCCTTGTTTACCTGCGTCTGCTCGGTAGCGCATCAGCTGATTTCATTTTCTGTTGGAATGGTATGATTTCGGGCAGAGACGTACTTAGCCCTTCTCGTCAACTGGAGAGTGAGTACTTCTTCCTTTATTTTTTTTACTTGGTCGCCCTCGTTTCACTACACATTACCTTTGTTATTTCAAGGGTAGTTGTTTCTGAAAAGGAAAACCCCAACTTTGCGCACACCCTGTATGTGTGTACAGGTGCGTATGTGGATATGCGTAAGTGTATATGTACATATGTATGTGTGTATGTAGATATGTGTATGTGCATCTACTTGTTTATATGAATATATATGTATGTATATATATATATATGTGTATAATTTTTTAAAATGTAAGTTAATATCCACGCAACAGAATTTATTCTTCTGTGGGTAAATTCAGATTCACGTATACCGATGTTAGTTTTAGTTATATTTGTTTGTTACGTGAATAAACGTATTATTATTATAATAGAGTTTAAAAAATGTTCGTGGAAGATGGCAAATTAGTCGGATTTAAGTTAGTATAGAAGAGACGAAAATAGACCCAAAACCGTACGAACCGGCTTTTGTCCTCGAGTGGACATGATGCGGTTAGATAAAATGTTCCTCAGATATCACTTGCTTATAGGTCGTTCCACTGATCTTGGCGGGTTAGAGTAAGACTAGAGGAATTACTTCCATACATTTATTTCCCTTACACATTCGTATACAATCGGCCACTAAAAGTTGACGTTTGTTTATGCAAGCTCGTAGACATACGTTCTTTCAGTTCTGTCTCACCGAATTTAAAATCCTCCAGTCACTGTCAGTATGACAACTTGAAATAGACATGTAATTGTTGCTTAGCTTTGTGGATATTCGATATACCTGTATGTATAGTAATGCCTAAAGATGAATATACCAGGTACGGCTACAATGTCGACAGTCTGCATTCAACTTATACAAGTACTTTTAGAAAATGGAAGGCAACAATGGTTTCCTATCACCTAATCTGCGCATATGTGCAAAATCGAGTACAGCTGCGTCAAGGATCAGCTTGCGCAGAGTGCAATTTCCATTGGGAAAGCCGAGCTCTGCAGTGATAAGTAAATCCGTTTACTTGTATCATATATCATTGTGACGTAACCGTCAAACACCGTGAGAACAGAGTGAGTTTTAAGAAAATTTGTTAATCTAATTATTAAACTGCCTCACGTAAGTAGAATTGAAAAAGCCTCCTCATGTAGTCGGAGTCCAGACCGATCCCTGAGGAACACCCGCATTGACATTGGAGGATGAAGATTAGAAGCCATCAATTACCAAAGCTTCTGTGGAAGACCACAAGATAGAATCCTTTCGTGATATTAAGTTTGGGCTGGCATGGTGAACGGTATGCTCATTGAACCATCTATTCTCCCAAATCGATTGGACGGGATGCAATACCTAGACCTTTTACGCAACATTTTGTCTTCCTTGTTAGAAGATGTGCCATTAAGTGTAAGACAATCAATGTGGTTTCTGCACGATGGTGCACCGCCCCATTTTAGACGCGAAGTGCGTGAGTTTTTGAACGAATTATTTCCGAATAGGTGGATCGGACGTAATGGACCCGTAGCGTGGCCTCCGCGATCTCCAGACTTAACACCATGTGATTTTTTTCTTTGGGGAGAAATAAAACGCTTAGTATACAAAACTGAAGTGCATACGGTTGACGAACTTCGTCTCAGAATTGAACAAGCTGGTGCTTTCATTCGGGGGAGGGACTCCATTCTCAAAGCCTGCACCGACGCTTGGCTATGTCGTGCACGCACCTGTGTTTTTGAATCAAACGGCGATAACTTCGAACAATACCTATAAAGTACGTTTACCTAAAAACTGAAAACGCGGCAACGCCGTCATATTTGTTACCTCTGTTCGTGGTCTGCACCACCGCCTGCGTCTGCTCGGTAGCGCATCAGCTGATTTCATTTTCTGTTGGACCGGTATGATTTCGGGCAGAGACGTACTTAGCCCTTCTCGTCAACTGGAGAGTGAGTACTTTTTCCTTCATTGTTTTTACTTTCAGTACACATTACCTTTGTTATTTCAAGGGTAGTTGTTTCTAAAAAGGACAACCCCAACTTTGCGGACACCCTGTATATGGTGAAAGGTCCGTAACATCTTTGTCCAAAGGACAAACATTAGATAACGACTGGGAAGGATGTGAGATTGCTAAGAAAATATTATGCACTATTGAATGAGGAAATCGGTAAGACTGTTCGTTAATTCCAGGTATGAGGTGTGTCAGCGTACGCCACTACAATAAAGATCCTTAATAATAACACTAGCTTGATAAAGGCATGTAGGCTTTACGAACGGTAACACACTTAAATTATTTAAAACTTACCATTCGACTAATACAAGTAATATAATTTCAGTTTAGCCCACCCTACGAACGGTTTTGTAAATGTAATTTTGAGATAACTTGAATAGCTCCTCCTTGAGTCCCCTCTTCGTTTACTGGCTGCTGGCAAATGCACCCCTTATTTGTTTTATCTCTTTGGGGGTTGATAAGCTTCACTTATAATATTAATATCTTGAATAAACATTTGTGAAACGTTTTCGAGCGTAAATGTTTGACATCTTATGTAACCTAATAAAGGATCACGCTTCAACCATCATCTCCTGCTTTAAAATGGAAATACGATCGAAGTAGATTATCTCGGATGATGTATGTTGTCAGGAAGAACCCAGTCTTATGCCGCTTCCAGCATTTTTTTAGGATCGTAGAATGGCCGGCTACAAAATGTGACGTACGTTTCGGCGTGATACATGGTAATCATAAGAGTATAATAATAATAATAACATCTTTATTAGATAACCCGGAGGGACATAAACAGCGAAGTTTAGCCAAGGCTACTCTTGCACTTAACTGGTTATGTCGGTTACATCTGATGTTCAAAACATGGAAAAAAATATAAGAACAATGAAAAAAAGAACACATATATACCTGAGTATAAAATACAAATAGACACAATCTACATCTGTAGCAGAAATGCTTATTTAATGTTTACGAAAACTTTCCAAAGACATCAATTTAATACTGTTGTCCAACTGATTATAAAATAGTGCTGCATTATAAATGTAAATCCTCGTTGGAATAATGCAGAAGTGTGTGGGGTGGTTCTGATACTATAACAATTCCTAACAGCCCTGCCATGCACTTCGTAATTAAATCTTAACTTAGCTCTTAGATATTCAGGCTTTGATGACAATATTATTTTATGAACTAAAACTAAGAATTTATGTTTAACCAAACTTCCTAACCTAAGCCAGTTCAATTCCCTATATTTATCACTTACGTGATCGTATTCACGCAACCCATAAATAAAGCGAACACAGTTATTTTGGATGATTTGAAGACGTATGAGCAATACGTTGGTAATTTTGGTACTAAAATTTCACTGGCTAGATTCTGAGAAGCAGTATTGTATACTATACACCTACAACGATAGTCCAGTAATGAGCAAAGTACGTGGGAGCCTCGATAGCGCGTGCTAGCATCCGGGACTCGTGGGTTCGAATCCCCGCCTCGAAAGTTGATTTCTTGCCATGAATGTTCTGTTTTGTGTTGGCTATGTAGTTCAGTATATCGATTAACTTGGAACGTGGCGATGATAGGGCTCAAAGCTAAGACTTTTTTTCGGGAATAGGGTTCAAAGCTTTCTGAGTAAAGGATTTTTACTTCGTTTCTGAATGCGGACAAAAAAAACCATTTAGTTTCGTCCTAATGATGTTCCACCTATCATCCTTTTGTTGTCCCATAAGTACTGGTTAATAATTTAATAGCACATTTGTTCCAATCAAATATTGAGATTAAGTTAAATAATATTTGTCCGGAAGTCAAAGGCAACCAAGATACAGGGTGATAAGCTTATTGAATTTTTTTGCGTTTTTCTTTCGTTTTTAACAAAATTTGGCATATGACGGGCAAATCTAAGAATTGACCTTTTTCAAATTATCTTGTAGAGAGCGCCACCAGAAACATTTTCTATTTTTTTCAACTTCGTAATCCTTTTTACGCTTGGTGAAATTTAATTTTTTATACAGGGTGTTTGGTGCATCGTTTACGAAATTGAAATGGCGGACAGGGGAGGTCTTTTTCTATCACCCCAGGTCCCTCATACAGTTTTCAGCCCAACGGCATTAATTATATAGATTTTTTAATTTTTTTTAGTAAAAACTCCAAAAGGTAATGCACAAAATGAAATAAAAAGAATAAAGAGTATGTCCACCTAATGATTAATTTATCTTGATGGGTAATGTTGTACCAATCTACCAATTCTACTCTAGTTTATCCCGATTCTAGCGGTGTGCCACAAGTCACAAAAAAGTTGAAATAATTTCTTGAATTTGCAAATTTCCTGTACAGGGTAAATTTTTTTAGGTCGGATAATAACAATGAATTCTTGTTTCTGTTGTGTAATTTACACGTACAAAGTAACTCAGGTAAAAACTTTTCTCTCCCTTGTACACAGCGGAACAGTGTCATCTGTATCTCTCTCTTACTAGTTGAGCGGCTAACCGACAGGGACGACGTGGGTCCGTTTTTCCATCGAGGTTCGTCCCTGCTGGCTGCCTAACGCTTTTGTTGCTTCTACGTAGTGCCGGGACCTGTGACTGTTTTTCATTTTATTTGATTTTATTTATTTTATTTTATTCATTACAACACCCTACAGTAAATACCAATTACAGGGTGAGGAAATACAGAACATAACACAAATATAAAAGACAATAATAAGTAATAAGTAATAGACTACAAAGTGTAAAAGATACATGCTGGTTACTTAATAGTATTTTTTATGTCTGCAATTCTGCAGTTAAATATATCAATCCTGTTACTTGCAGAATTGTAATTCCTACACATCACATGTAAAGGGGAATAGTGTAAATAATTTGTCCGTGCCGCAGGTAGATAAAACGTAACGTTTTGTCGGGATGTCAGCCTAGGTACGTTAAATGATAGCTGACCCAAGAAAGCTAAATCATCACTAGCATTATTGATCAATTTAAATAGAGAAATCACTGACTGGCAAGTGCGCCTTGCTTCAAGACTGCTGATTAGATGTTTTTCAAGTAAGGAATGATGAGGTATACCTATGGGCGGGTAAACGCCATCCACTTTCAGTGACAAATATTTTAAGAAACGTCTTTGAACACATTCAAGCCTACTTATATGAATAATATGATGCGGATTCCAAATTAGTAATGCATACTCAAGCTTCGACCTCACATATGCATAATACAGCAACTTCAGGGTGGTACTCTGATTGAAGTCACGGCAGTTTCTTACAATAAAGCCGTACATGCGGTTTGCCTCTGAAATTTTGCTGTCAATGTGTTTGACGAATGTTAGTTGGGAGTCAAATGTCACGCCTAAGTCACATAAAGTTGAAGTCCTCTGAATAGAGCTACCTGACAGGGTATAGTCAAATAGCAGAGGATTTTTCTTCAAAGTGTAAGACATTAAGTAACATTGATTGATGTTTTTTTGACAGAGTGTTTTGTGAGCACCAAGCATCCAACCTGACCAGATTTTCTAAAAGTTGATCACAGTCTGATTCATCAACTACACGACAAAACATCATCAGATCATCAGCGTAAAGTAACCAATTCTCGTCAACAGCATTAACTATGTCATTCACAAATATGACGAACAGCCTAGTGGCACTCCGGAATTGGCTACATACTTCGCCGATCCGATGCCATTAAACGTCACAAATTGATTTCTTCCAGTGAGGTAGGACTTAAATAGTTGTATCAAAGGATCGGATAATCCATGAGATTTCAGCTTATGCAATAGCATCCTGAGATCAACAAGCCTTGGAAAAGTCTGTGTAGACCACATCTGTTTGTATAAATAAAATTACAGCTGCTTAAGAGCTTGTCGACGTAATGTGTAATTGTATTCAGATAGGAGGCAGCCAGATTTTAAGCTTTTTGAAAAAGTTTGCCAGAGATTTGAGAAAAATGGTACATTCAGAACAAAGCGGAATGTTGGACGTGAATCAAGTAGAAGAAGTGTTAATCCAAGTTTTTGATGATCCAGGAATCAGTGTAAGACGTATGGCAGCAAGAACTTTACTTAGTAAATCATCATTTTACGCCTATACAAAAACTTTTGGATGCAGAACATCCAGCAAGTCTAGATTTCGCCCGCTATTTCCAGGCTCACAAAATCGAGATCACTTATTCATAAATTATGTTTACGGATTAAGCGACTTTTACTCGAAGGGGAATTTTTAATTTTGGAAACAAGCATTCATGGGAAATTGCAAATCCTAACCTCTTTGCTGAAAGGTACTTTCACCACGAATTTAAAATTAACATTTGGTGTGGTGCAATAGACAATTTTTCGAGACCATACGAGTTCCCTAAAAATCTAAACGGAGAATTATATACTAAGTGACATATAAATCCGAACACTCAGTTTAAATGGTTTTATTTTAATAAAAGTTGGTGAATGTATTTATCTTACTGTAAATAACAAGTGAAAAAATTTTCAGCCTTATCAGTTGGACATTCCGGTTTTTATACTGCTTTATTTTAATTCACTAACGCTCTAAAAATGAATATTTCAGCCGCAGTAAAGAATCAACGTTGGCGGATTTTGGTTCTTGACATCCTTTACGATCGGTTACGATGCCTAGAGTACGGAGACCTGTACGATTTCGTTAACTTAGTGAGTTTGATAGGGGCCGTATAGTGGGACTTCGGGAAGCTGGACTTTCATTTCGGGCAATTGCAGTTAGAGTGCAAAGAAGTGTAGACACTGTAGTTAGATGTTGTCAGGCATGGCTTCGAGAAGGCCGTACGCAAAGAGCAAGGGGCACTACCAGGTCCATTGCAAATGAATGGTTTGCAGAACACTGAAGACCTATTGGCATGCGAAATGTTTAGCGACAAATGAGAAGTTTTGGCTTGTTTTCATACCGGCAACACTGGATCCTCCCTTTAACTCGAGAACACCGACGTAATCGCCTTGAGTGGTGCAGACAACGGTCACTCTGAGATCAGGAATGGAACAGTTATTGCCTTTAGTGACGAGTCTCGATTTTGTTTAGGCATGCACGATGGTCGTGCCAGGGTTAGAAGGCGATGTGGTGAAAGGAGGAATCCACACTTTTTTGTTGAAAGACATGTTCATCACACTGTTGGTTTGGGGTGCTATAGCTTATGGTTCCAGGTCACCTTTAATCTTCATCAGAGCTAACATGAACGCGCAGCGTTATTTCCACGAAGTTCTAGAACCCCATCGTTTACCCTATCTTGACACCCTGGCAGATCCAACTTTCCAACAAGATAATGCCCGACCACATGTTGCAAGAGTCACAATAGACTTCTTTCAACATAATGATGTCACATTGTTACCATGGCCACCAAGATCTCCCGACTCATCCCCAATTGAGCACGTGTGGGATATGATGGGTAGGAGATTGCTCAATTTGCAACGTCCTCCTCAGACTCTAGAAGCACTTCGAGAGGAGTTGGTGGTTGCCTGGAATGAGATACCACAGGAGGACATTGACCACCTGATCAGAAGCATGCCTAGGCGCGTTGGAGAATGCGTAGCACATCAGGGTGCATCCGCACATTATTAAAGGTCAAAGGGCTTTAAAGCAGTGCAATCATTTTGAAATTTTTATCATTTACTTATTATGCTTCATTAAGTACTTATACAAAATTTCATTAAAATAAAACCATTTAAACTGGGTGTTCGGATTTATATGTCACTTAGTATATTTAAACGTCCTAAAAACAAAACTCATTGATTATTTAAAAGAATTACCTTTAAATCTACGCAGAGATATGGTTTTATGCAAAATGGTGTTAATGCGCACTTTGCTAGACCAGCGAGAGAATATCCTGACGCTAATTTTAACTGGTTAGGACGTGGAAGTTGAAGACCTTGACCCGCATGAGGTCCAGATTTTGACCCATTAGATTTTTGCGTATATATTATTTTTCTAAAATACCGTAAACGCAAGAGAGGAATCAATGGAAAAAATTAAAAATGCTGCTGAATCATTTCGAAATGAGCAATTATTTTGTAAGGTTCCTCGACCTTTCATCAAAAGGATTATAAAATGTGTTGAGAGAAATGGCCTTTGTATTTTACCATTCTTCCGAAGTATAATAAAGGAATTTAAATAGTTCATGGATGTGATTTTTTTTGTTGAGTGCGTTGAAAGCTTTAAATGTAAATATCTCGAAAAGGGTGAATCATAGCGAGATTTTTAAAGGTATACCTTTTTTAAGCAAAAATGATTGCACAATGCTTATTTTGAATAAAAAATTAAATTATACCAAGCGTAAAATAGTTACGAACTTCAGAGAAAAGAAAATGTTGCTGGTGGCGCCCTCTGTAGAATAATTTGAAGAAAGGTCAATTTTCAGATTTTCCATATAAAAAACCTTCATAAGCCAAACTTTGTTAAAAACGAAGAACAAATGCTAAATTTATGACCAAAATAAAAAAATACAATACAATAAGGTTATCAGCCTGTATCTTGGTTGCCTTTGACTTGTCACGTACCAAAATCTCGTAACCTTTTTTGTCCTATTTATCACTTATCAGTAATTTGAATTTCTCTTCATTGATAATAGAGTGCCCATTCCTAGGCCAAACCCTATTCAATGATTTTCTTTTGGCGGTGCAGGGGTCGTTTCGTCATTTTCCGGACTCTGGGATATTAGGGCCCAAGCGCCAATTCATGGACTAGCACCCTTTTTTTTGTGTAACTTAAGTTTAGTCATTTTGGTTTGGGTGCTACGTCTTCCGTTTTTTATTTATGGGATTTTGACCCTCAGCGGTAAGTTCTTTCGTTCAATGTCTACTTTCTTTTAGTCAATAGAAGCCTGTTACACTGGACAACAAATTTTAGTTTTTTAATTGTATCTTGTGGGAAAAGTGCACTTCTTTGTTAATTTTGGGGCGCTGAATCCAAAAATGACAATGAAATAAAAAAATTAGTTGCGGTTTAGAAAAAAACTTTTTATTTTTAAGGATATATTAAAAAAAGTAACAAGATTCATATACTTATAAGAATCACTATATGCGCTGTCTTTTTGCTGTTCTTTTATGGATCGTTTCTAGAGCATATCTACCAAGAGTCCAACAGTAGTCTGCAAGCATGGAAGGATTCCACTTTCCCTGGTACCTTTTTTCCATTGTTGAAATATCCTGATGAAAACGTTCGCCGTGCTCATCACTTACGGCTCCGCAATTGTCAGAAATAAAGTACAGGTGTGAGTGTAGGAAATGTATCTTAAGAGACATAATGCAGCCCATCTTTTGATACGATGACAGCATATTTTTGACAAGGGTTTTATAGTTGTCAGCTTTTCTATTTCCCAAGAAATTAGTGACCACCAGACGGAAATCATTCCAAGCAGTTTTTTCAATACCTGTTAAAGTGTTTTCAAACTGTGTATCTTTCAAAATATTTCGAATCTATGGCCCAACAAAAATACCTTCTTTAACCTTTGCCTCACTTAGTCTTGGAAATTTCTGACGCAGGTATTGAAAAGCTGACCCATCTCTATCTAATGCCTTGACAAAGTTTTTCATTAGGCCCAACTTGATATGCAGTGGTGGTAATAATTTTTTTTTGAATCTACTAATGGCATATGCTGTACATTTTTTTGACCTGGCTCTAGGAATTGACGAACAGGTCAGTTTTGTCTGGTGTAATGAAGTGCCTTTGCCCGACTGTCCCATTCACACAAAAAACAGCAAAACTTTGTGTAGCCTAGCTGCAGCCCAAGTAAAAGTGCAACAACTTTCAAATCGCCACAAATATGCCATTGGTGCTCATCGTATTTTATGCATGTCAATAGGTACTTCATATTGTCATATGATTCTTTCATGTGAACTGCATACCCTACAGGAAGAGATGGTAAAATATTTCCGAAATTCAATAACACTGCCTTTAAACTCAATGTTGAACTGTCTATAAACAATCTCCATTCTTCTGGGTTATAGTTTATATTTAAAGCCGCCAGTAAGCCGTTAATGTTACTGCAGAAAACCAAGTTATTCTCCATATTGAAAAATGGCTCTAAGTCTTTGTGGCGTTTACGAAAAACACATACCGAAACATCGTCTTCTAACAAGTTCCACTGCTGCAGTCTTGATCCAAGTAACTCTGCCTTACATTTTGGAAGTTCTAAATCTCTTACAAGATCATTTAATTCTGACTGTGTTATTTTGTGCGGTTGGTGGCATGACGTGCTCGGTATAAAATCAGGATCTCTTGACGTTGATGGCATATATCTTCTTCCTGACGAATCACTCGATCGCCATGATCTGATTCGTTTTCTGATTCGCAAGTGTAGGATTCTGGGGGTTTTGGAATAGGATTTTCATTACTGTGAGGCACAGGTCTCATCGCAGATGGTATGATAGGGTAGTTAATAACCGATTTTTTTTTTCTTGGACATACCTGTGGCTTGTCCAACACAAGGTACCATGCAAAAGTAACAATCATTAATATGATTTGTAGGCTCTTTCTAAACCATTGGGACAGCAAAGCGCATAGACCGTTTTTTGCCATTTAACCAGCTCCTCAGACTTGAAGCACATGTATTACAGCAGATGTGGGGTGCCCACGGTTTGTCTTGATCACCTAGTTTACAACCGAAATAAAGCTGATATGCCTTTGTTATTAGTGGAGTAATAGACCGTCTCTGAGACGCAAAAGTCACATCACCACACACGTAACAAAACTGATCTGGATTGTTTACACACTTTCGAGACATCTTGCATGAACGCTGTCAGCCAACTGAGGAAAAAATGGCTTATATAAAACAATATAATGTACACGTATGTATAACGTAACACAATCATGCCGATTACATCATCTTTCCTTGCCGAATATAAAAATGTAGCACGTGCATTCTTGTGAATTACAGTATATTAACACTGTCACAGCAGGAACAAATATAATTACCGTATCTCTAAAACTTGAACTAATATTGAAAAAATAAGTTTCATTCCGGTTTAGCACATTAAAAATAGTAATATTTTGTTGATTTTATTTAGGATATTTTTGGCTGTTGATCAGTGTTATCAATGAAGAGAAATTTAAATTACCGATAAGTGATAAATAGGAAAAAAAATGATACGTGATTTTGGCACGTGACAGACTTTCGGACTAAGAGAATTTAGCTTAATCTCAATATTTCTTTGGAAGAAATCTGCTGTTGAATTATATACCATCACTTATGGGACACCCTGTAAATGTTCCGAGCTCAGTCGGATCAAAGCTTCACAGAGAAAAACTCCAGTCGGGATACTTTACGGATAACAGAGGACGTAATAGGATCGGCCCGAGAGTGAGCGAGAAGAGTTATGGGGGCATTAAAGGAAATTTCAATATGTACTGGAGAAATATCGACAGCCGCGCCGGCATCTGCGTTTACACTGTATAAAATATTTGTCGGTATAAATTACGATCTCGCGAAATCCGGCTAACTTGAACTGCCGATAAATAATAGTCTTTAAAAAATTACTCCTATGGAATCGGACGCGGTAAGTTATTATTCAGGCGGTAGTTGCAGGCGGCTCGGGGCGTATCTTTCTCGCTCGAGGCACCAGTTAGATAGTAAAGCTGGCTGCAGAGGGACGACATACAGGTGCTGACTTTCTCGGGTGCATTAGGTACTGGATTCTTGTCGGTTGAATATTTATACTATAACTATCTAAAACTGTAATGACTCATCGATGTTCACGTGAACATCACTTAACTACCAGTAGTCGGCTGTTCATAGGCGGGGTATGAATGTTTAACATGGGTGAACTAGATTTGTCACATGCTTAATAAAGAGTGGTTTGAAACATATTGTAAGTCAAACATTTGGGAATTACCTTTATTCATCGTCGCTTCCACTTACATCTGACAGTAATAAACTGTCGCTATCGCTTTCCTCGTTGAAATTGACTATAACTGCCTCTATGATGGTGTCGATGTGGTGGTCAAGCTGCCACATTTTTGTTTCTTCCTTCACAACATGACGGATAGCATTCTGCCAAGCTTCGGGCGTTACTAGCTGTATGGAAGTCTCAAGTAAAACCTTAACGTCTGGTAATTTGAAGGTTGTGTTATGGCGCGCAATATAACCCTTCACTTGAGCCCAGATGAGCTCTATTGGGTTCAGTTCACAGTGGTAGGGCCTTAACCGCAGCACAGTGACACCACATTGACGGGCCATCTCATCAGTCACGTAACTAATGTTCGCAGGTTTGTGCTGTTTAATTTTTTCATACAATTCCGCTTTCACACATGAATCGTCAAACGGGATTCCTTTTTCGCGCAACCATTGCTGCATGTCACTTTTTCGAGATCCCATAGTCGGTACACGTTCGGCTCGACGACTATGGTAGGAAGCATTATCCATGACGATCACAGAGTTGGGCTCAACTCGCTGAAGCACCCCTTGAAACCAGCTCTCGTAGCAGCTGGCATTCATTTCGTCATGGTAATCACCTCCTTTCTTAGAGACGAAAATCAAGTCACACTCTTCTAAAAAGCCACTATCGCTACCAATATGAGTTACGATCAATCTTTGACCTTTCGCTGACGGTCCACGAAGACAAACCTTCAATGGTTGCTTGTCGATTACTCACTACGTTTTTGTCTATCCAGGTTTTTTTAACTGTGTGACCTGCATTTACCCATGTCTCGTCCAAATAATAGATTTTTCTGCTTTGGCTATATTCAATCATTTCGCGTAGGTATTTTCGATGCCAGGCGACTATTTCAGGTCTCTCTATCAATACTGACTTCCGATTACGCGTTTCGTAACGAAAATAAATTTCGTGCAGGGATTTCCTCATTACCTCGACACTCATTTGGGGTATAATTTCATTTTCCTTGATCGCTGCATGTACAGCCTTAAGGGTTGGTATCTCATTCCTAAAGACGAATGAATGTACGGTTCGCCTTAACGCCATTTTGCTATCGTCATCCAATTTAACGGCCTTTCGTCCCTTCAAATTAAACTTTGGATCAGTAGTAGCTCCAGTTTTCTTCTTTTCATGCACCACCCTGCGAATGGTCCACTCTGGAACGCCTGTCTGTACTGTACTTTCACAACGCGCGAGTTTATCTCCCTGCTACATAGTTCTGTTCAGATAATTGAACACGTTGAGCACGATTTCTTTCGCGTCTCTCTTCAGTGCTTTACGAAGCCATCTACTTGTTCCCTGGCTTTCAGTACTTCCACTCGTGCCATTCGTACTCTCCATGGTTAAGTATAACCAAAACAGTAACCACAGAAACCACAACAACAACAGTCACACAACAATTCTTATAAAAACACACAATATGCGATCGCTCAACGAAACACGTTCCAATGCGATGCCGACGCCTATGAGTCTGCCGGTCGAGGCGCGTCTTTGGTTTCATTGGTTCTACCGGCGGAGAACAATCAGCCATCATTTCTATCTCTGTCTGTGCTGTTGACCACCGCAAAGCCACAGAAACGACATATGTCGTACGCTATACGGCTGTACTGGAAGGAAGCCGGAATCGAGCTCTGATCACGTGTTGATCACGCGTATGAGTCATTACAGTTTTAAATAGTTGTATTATAGCAGCACCTGGATGCAGAGGCGGTATCTAGGCAGAGTGAGAGACAAAACAAGTGGCCCGAGGAGACTAGGCGCTGCTATATCCCCTTAACGGGCCTCCTACAATCACAAGCATCATCTGCTGAGATAACGACGCTACTTCAAAAGATGAAAGGATGACTGCGGGTGCATACCAAGGTAAATTTTTACAATAACAGAGTCGGATTTCGATTAGCGATCTAGTCCTGTAAATAATTTCCTATTTTGGTACTCAGCAAGTGATCATTTAGTATTTTTCTCCCCTCTATACTGTTCGTCGATATTGTGTTGTTGAATTGTTATGTTGTACTCTTGTTAGTGTGATTGTTCTTGAGTGCCTCTTTTATCAAGGTTGATAATGGACAATAAAAGGTCATACGCGACCATTTTAATTACGAATGCAGTCAGTTTAATTCATGATGAGGACAACAATAGTGTGAAGCAGTTCAGCTTTATAATCGCAAAATATATCGGGGTAGGCGAATAAATTATTGCAAGAAGAGGTCATACCATGTGCTGCAGCTGTAGTGAGCCACAATACCGAGCGGCCTGTCTATGTGGTCCGAATACATTTGCGTTCTAAGCTTAGTCCAACCTCGCTTATCGCTAAAATGGAACAAAGACTCAAATGCTAGAATCTTGAAAAGAAACTCAGGCCGAAAAAAAGCTGATATAAATATAACTAACAATTCGGATATCAATTCGAAAGAAAATGAATAGTTTTATGACGAATTCTGTCAAAAACCTGACATGAACGTCACTGATTTGGAGGTTGCTAAGCAAGAATTTTTAGGGAAACTTAAAAAAAGTGACAACGAGATTTTGCAGATCGAACAAGTCACCAAATCATAGGACTGTACTTTGTGGCGCCTTCATCGGAGAATAAGGTTGACATCGTCTCGATTTGGTGAAGTTTGTAGAAGAAGACAGACAACAAGCTGTAAAGTTCTAGTAAACTCAATCATATACCAACAGAGTTTTCTAGTAAGGTAATAAAAAAGGCAATACAAAAATCATTGGACACGGCAGTTCAATCTTGTGGTTTGCTTATTGATCGCACACATCCATTTCTGGCAGCATCGCCTCCATCTACCTATTACAGTAGACAAGACATGTACTTAATCCAGGTATAAGCCTACCTGGTTATTGCTTTACCTAACCGTTTCCTCTTATTTTGACGACTTAAGATATTTTTATGACCCTCGTTCAAGTGTTACCATGTACCACATGACCCTTGTCAACATAACTGTGTTTCTTGACATAAATAAACGAGTTTGAATTTGAGTTCTTAGATTTATTTTACTAAAGATATCAAATTATTTGAATACTTTTTTTCTTAGTCGGAACGCACCGTCGCGTCGCTTGGACTGGCAGGACGAAACAGTAGACGAATTTCGCCCAAAAACCGATTTGCTCTTCACAGCTTACGTTTCGTTTTTTATTATTTCCAAATGAAACTCTTGCAGCGTGCTAAAAACAAAGTCCACATGGTGCTAATGATCCACTTTTTCGATTTTATCCACTAGGATCTTTTTAAAATATCAAGAAGTTGAGCACAAATATTAAGCATTTCAACCCACCATAATTCTTGCACTAAGACAAAATTTTGTAAAAAGCTCTGATATCTACCAAATTATCGTTCTCAAAAACATATTTCCTTGACATATCAATAATTTTAAAGTTCCACTCTAAATTAAAAAATCCGAGCGGTAATTTCCAAGTTGATGATGAGTGATATAGTTTTTCGTGATGTAGATGTCATATGACTTAAAAAAAGATAACATCTCATTTTAGAAATTTTTCGCGATTACAATACTTCCTCGTCACTGGCGTGGGAAGTAAAACGGCTTAAAATAGAGGACTATCAGCGATCGTGATTATGAGTACCTATTTCAAGAACGACTTATCTATGCGATATTATATGAAATAGGGCCACCAAATTATCTGAATACGTCCTTTCTTAGTCCGTACATTGCGCGGCAACGCTTGGGTTGGCAGCACGGAACAGTAGACAAAATTCGTCCAAAATACGATTTGTAGAGGTTGGCGCGCTTCATAATTGACGCTTTATTTTTTGATACTTTTGAATGAAATTTTCATAGTGTGCCGAAAACAAAACCCCACAGGGTGCTATTGAGCCACTTTTTCATTTTTTTCACTAGATTCTTTTAAAAAAAATCGCGAAGCTGACCAGAAAAAGTGCGCACTTCAACCCATCATAAAACTTGTGCAAAAACAAATTTTCAAAAAGTGCTTCTATAGCACCCTGTGGAATTATCTTTTGAGCATACTGTATGAATTAAATTCAAAAATATTGAATAATGGAGTGTCAGTTTCGAAGCAGCTGAAATCTTGTAAATGGCTTGAAACTCACTGCGTCGGAGCCGCCTTAAGATAAGCAGGGGTGATGTGGATTCAAACTCAGGCAACTGTGCTTGCCTTTAGCCCTTTCAGCCGACTCCATATGTAACAAAACTAAAATCCACGTGTGCATCTCTTAATATTGTCGAACATTCTTGATCTCTTGATGGAGACTAGAATATCCAACCAATCCGCTGCATAGCTCTTTATCATTAAGCTGTATGAATCCGAATATCTCAGCCCGGAGTTCTTGTCGAGACCTACCAAAAACCGCTTGTCCTACCTGGAAGCACCTGTTTTTCGTTAAATTTTTTCCTGGTCGCTAAGGGCCCAGCTCCCACTGGATCCTGTTCCATCAGCTAAGGTTTTACTCTTACCGTTACCAATATTCGTCATTATTCGTCAGAGCGGTCCGGTGGACCTTCGCTCTTAGTTAAAAGTCTCGTCGGGCTGTTAGTCTGTCAGGTCTGGTTACCCAGATACCAAACGTGTTTAAGGGGAAAAGGGAAAGAAAAGAAGGAAGAAATAGAGCAAAGAAAAGAAGTAAATCATTTGAAATAGCTGTGACTACTCGAATTATTTTGTAACTCCAAAAAACAATTTTGATCGGTTTTGTACACTGAAATAGTTTTGGCTGGTCTGAACTTACAATTTAATTTTGATCACAGTGCGAGGAGCGGCCTGGAATGTTTTCGAACTTGGTCGACTGTGTGGTATACTGAATCGCGCAACAGAGGGTAGCTGTGCGATTCCGCTTGATTATAACGCCGCTGCGCTTGTTGTTTTACGTAATATGGGATATCAAGATCTCTGTGAATAGTCTCATTTGAAATGTACCAGTACTTGAGTCTTCTTTAAAACCTTGCCATAAAGACTCAAGAGAAGCTTTGATAGACAATAAAATTCGCTTTCGGAAGCGAATGCCCCGGTTTGGAAGTGAGAAAGATTTTAAAGCTTTTTAAATGGGTTTTTTGTATTTTTCGAATAAATATTTAATAGTTTCATCATAAATATAACATGTTTGTTTTCAAAGATATGTAGCTTCTTCTTAATATGTCTTTTGTGCCCTTTTGAGTCATATAAGAAAAGAAGTCAAAGCGAATAGTTGAACGTTTCAAAATTTCGAATATTCAAGGCTGTCGTTCGGGTAGAAGGAGAATTATCAATAACAAAATTAAAAGTTACTTCTTTACTACTCGAGGTGAGTCACCCTGTATTTGCTATTACAAAGAAAAACTGGCAGCTATTTTATTTCTTCATGAAAGACCGACCCACCGTAATGTTCAATCGGAGTAATAAGAGGTACAGGTCACACACGAACTTACGTCTAGTGCAAGAAGGAAACTTTCAAGAGCAAGTTAGTTTCAACTGCTTGTTTTGACAATATATTGTGATTCTTTTTTAGATATCTTGATTTATTTGGCTCTCTGTATGCAATTAATTAGGTTTCATCATTACTATTAAATTTTTTTCTTTGTGTGGTGGTCAAGCAAAACAAGTTCCGACTAAAAGCTCGGGGATTTGTTGCTTAATCCGTCTTGAGTCATTGGCGCTCTTAATACCTCCCCTAATCTCCGGTTTGTTGAGCTAAGGCCTAAACTTGCACGCCCCTTGACAGCTGTTTTGCATTGGCCGACACTTAGATTTCATTTATAGTAATTTACTAAGGCATTAATTACTTTGATTTGAAAAAGAAGGAAGAGGAATCACACCACCATTTCCTCTTATTTATAAAAAAAAGGCGTGGCAAAGTGTGATAGTTTCTTACAATCATTCAGCAAAATAGTGAAAATATAATAAGACTATGCAGTGTCAAATGATTCGTAAGAAAATGGTCTCTTAGAAAAAGGTAACGAACCACCCCATTGCTATTTGAAACAATCAAGTAAACTGAAAAAATAGTGTTTGTAACTTTTAGAAAAACTTTAAAATGACTGTTAGGTCATTCGCCTCAAAATCTATTTTTACCGAGTTATTTAATCAAAAATGAAGCGATTCTAGATGTAAGATTAAAAATTGAAATAAAAATGACTCCATTTGCCAAATATTGACAAGTGAGGCACTGTTGAGTAAAAAATGTTATTCTCGATCGAAATCAGTAAAATCGTATAGGGTGTCACATTCAAAAATCGAAAGTTTGAGTCGTTTACGGTCAAGCCGGAAGTACGTCAAAGCCAGTGTATATGTAAAAAAACGTAAATTCATCTAAAGTACGCAACCCCCGAATTTATTTTTTCTATCTTCAATAATAAAAATGCTATAGGGATGAGCCGCCTTAGAGAATCATCCGGTATATCAACTGTCACTAGATCTTGTTGAAGGAGCCGTAAACCAGTTGAGAAAACAGAAAATATCGGTTGAGCAGCAGCAGCATAACACACTAGACATCCTGCATGTTACACCAACCCAGCGCCAGGACAACGATATGCACGAACACTGTTCAATATAAACTCATTCCCATTAAAGTTATTAGCTAAAGAGCATCTTGGTAATATCAGCAGTTACCGTGGCTGCTTCCTGAAACTTGTCTGATGCTTGACGCGTGCCTCCCTAACCAAACTGGCATCATCCTAATGTTATTAAAATTAATGTAACAACTTCAACGTTTACCATCGCTGACATGGAAAACTTCCCGAATATTTTAACGATAAAGTGGAAACGTTAGGAATAGATAGTTTGGAAGTTAAATCGAATTGAACCATAATGGATAAGATGTAGCTAGATAAACCGAAGAAACTAGTTACGTTGCTAGTTTTTGGGCTACTTGAGCATGATTGGGAACTTCTAGTCTTTTTGCGAAAAGTAGCATAAGATAAATAGTTTTTATGTATCCCCTTTGAGCTAGTGTATTGCCGTAAGCACATATTTAAGCTTGAAGTGTCAATAACCGTCAAATCATGATTGTGTTTTTGGTTAATTTGTTGTTAGCAGGAGTATCAAGTATGATGAAAAGTGATAGGATGTGAGATCTATTCCAAGCTAGAAATTAATTGCGCACCCACGTTTTCTCATTCATTCTGGAAATTATACACGGTGACTTTGAAGTTGAGTCATTAATTTTCAGATAATGATTGTAGAAGGAAGATAAACCAAAATATGTGTGTAAAAATAAAAAAAAAATTAAAAAAAAATTTACCTTGTTTTATAAAGTGTTTCAAGTGCGGATCTGTATTTGATCGTGAGGTCTTGGAGCACCGGCATGCCGTCCATATGTGAGGTCTTAAGTCAACTGATTCACGAACCCGTTGTTCTACATTAACAAAGGCACGAGGGGTTGGTTGCAATCGATTGGGAAACCGATCCGCATAAACATGTGCCATTTTTAATTTCGTTTGAGCCACGCAACAGACACCACTATTCACTACCGACTGACACTGACTGTATACAACTGAATGAAATAATTGTAAAAACATCGTTCCAAATTCTTTCGCTTTTTTGTTTCCGATGCGATGAACCGATAAGGCGGATTATATCCGTTGTCGCCAAACACGAGCACATAATATTATTATTGAGACAGGGCGGTACTCAAACTTCCAAAGGGCTATAACTTTGTTACTTTAATTTTACCAGAAAAATGGTAAAGGAAAAAACATTTCTTTTGATCAGATCTACTCACTGTTAAAATAAATGACTCAACTTCGAAGTCACCCTGTATATTATGCAAATTTGCTGAATTTCAAAAATGAAAGATAAGAAGAGAAAATCCCTGGCTGGTGAAGTAATTAACTTTATGTAGAATTTTATATTTTATTCTCTCATACTGCCACATATCGCGATTATATTCACTGTTTACTGTCGAATTACAAGTCCTCAAGGTTTTTGAGAACAAATCAAAAAAACGGGAAAATAGTAATTTATAACATGTCCTCAGGAAGGACAACATATAGGTAAATATCTCAACGGGCACAGAAAATATATACAGGGTGACTTCAAAGTTGAGTCATTTATTTTAGCAGTGAGTAGATCTGATCAAAAGAAATGTTTTTTTCCTTTACCATTTTTCTGGTAAAATTAAAGTAACAAAGTTATAGCCATTTAGAAGTTTGAGTACTGCCCTGTCTCAATAATAATATCATGTGCTCGTGTTTGGCAACAACGGATATAATCCGCCTTATCGGTTCATCGCATCGGAAACAAAAAAGCGAAAGAATTTGGAACGATGTTTTTACAATTATTTTATTCAGTTGTATACATACAGTCAGTGTCAGTCGGTAACGCGTGTGAATAGTGGTGTCTGTTGCGTGGCTCAAACGAAATAAAAAATGGCACATGTTTATGCGGATCGGTTTCCCAATCGAGTGCAACCAACTCCTCGTGCCTTTGTTAATGTAGTACAACGGGCTCGTGAATCAGGTGACTTAAGACCTTACAGGGGACCTCACGATCAAATACAGGTCCGCACTGAAATACCTGTCGGGAGGATACTTTATAAAACAAGATAAACATTTTTTTTTATTTTTTTTTTTTATTTTTACATACATATTTTGGTTTATCTTCCTTCTACAATCATTATCTGAAAATTAATAACTCAACTTCAAAGTCATATAGGTCATATATATATATATATATATATATATATATATATATATATATATATATATATATAAAAATGTTTTTGAGATAAAAAAAAACTTTAAAACTTAGAAAAATAGATTTGTTACCTTCTGATATATGTATACAAAGTATATACATACATATTTATAATATGTACAAACATATATGTAGTAACACAAAACAATGAAATAGAAAGTCCATATATTGTCGTTTGTCTCCTCTTTTTCTTTAAAATGGCGTCTTGAAGTCGTGTTTCTAATTTAGAAAGAAGCTCCAAAGACTCTGTATCTCTCTGATTTTCGACAAAACTGAGCTGCTTGGTCAGGGCATTAGCTTTACCATAATTTGGAATAGCTTCTGTTAGTACTGGAACCTCATCGACATCAGAATCTTCGGGAAGTGCTTGTATTTCAACTGGATTTTCAATTTCTGGCCCTTGTATACTTCATTTTCAGCATACTCAGTAACAATTTCCTCACATAGCAAATATCACTGATTTTATACACATTCAGACCAATACACATAATTATCCAACCTTCTTCCTTTAACATCTTCTCCATAGATAAACACTATTCGGCTTTTTGCAACAATCAATGCAAGCTTGAGCCTGTCGTGTCGTTGAGTCTTTCTTCCATAGTCGAGCGCTTTTGATGACAGTCACAGCGATCAAAGCGAACAAACGTGGAATGAACTATTTGCACACTAAAAACTACCTAGTCTGCAAAATGACATCTTGTCGGTTTTTTTCTGGCGTTTTTAGGTTTTTTTACATAATACCCTTGTAATGAAGCGTATTTTGACAATGGGACTTCTCAGTTATGACAAATTCTGCTTGACTCTTTGACAGCAACGTTTGGTATTCTTGAACGTTGTTGACCTTAAACTTGTCCTTGCAATTACTTTTCATCTTAATTTGAATAACGAATCCTGTTCAAGCTAGTTTAATCGCTTGTAAAAGGACGTAATATTTCAAGTTTATATTGAAACATGGTATTTCGCAACAGATAACTGAAATATTTATTGAATTATGGTGTATACACTTTTGAATTATGTATGAAACAGCACATCATGTAAATGGCTGCCACGGCTCGGCTGTCACATGCGCACATTTTTAATAAAATTTGTGGTAACATTTCACATGTCGTGGTATCTCGTTGATACAGCGTCTGACTTCAGCTTTAAATGCTTGGGTGGTAGCAGGCTTGTTAGCATAAGCTTGTGACTTCAGATAACTCCAAAGCCAAAAGTTCAAAGGTGTTAAATCGCAAGAGCGTGGCGGCAAATTCTGGTCTCCAAACCGGGAGATCACTCGACCAGGAGCAAAGTCGTGCAAAACTGCCAATGTCATTAAGAGCCATGGCTTCTAAATGTGACACAAAGAAACCGAGTAATAACTGCACGATAACGTTCGCCATTCACTGTTAGTGGATTACCTGCCTCGTCCTTGAAAACGGTCCAGAAATCCCTCCAGACCACAGTGAAAGGTTCTGGATGGATAGTTTTCTCATGAATTACTCTTGGATTCTCTGTGCCCCAAATGCGGCAGTTTTGTCTATTGCCGAAGCTATCGAGAAGCAAATGGGCCTCACCGCTGAAAATGATTTTGTCTACAAAATCACCATTCACATACTGTTGGCCAAGGATCCAATTGCTAAACTCTCTTCGCTGTGCATGGTCTGCTGGCATAAGCTGTTGAGTCAATTGGACTTTGTAGGCATGCAGGTGTAAATCCTTCGTTAGAATACGCTGGAAAGTGGCTGTTTAAATGTCAAATTCTTGAACGCGATGAGGAATCGACGTCCTGGACCCCCCGGCTACAACTGCTGTGACGTTTTCTTCTGAACGACCGCTGCAAGCTGGTTTCTGATGTTTCACATCATTAACAGAACCAGTACTTTCAAATTTTTGGATTATACTTTTCACTATGGATGGGTTATTAACATTATTCCGGCCGAATGTTAGCTGCACTTTTCGAATCGTGACAATTAAGCTTTCACCACTTTGGTAATCATTTTTAACAATTAGGATACGCTGTTCTATTGTGTAATGATTCATTTTCATAAACGTCCACCTGTCTACTATCGATCTGTCATGCCACAATCCTTATGACATTATGACTGCCGGAATGGCGGCAAATTCAAATATTGCGTTGTTATTGATACACCCTTTAGATCCAGAAGCTATAAAAGAAGGTAAACAACGCGATTATTAAAGTGAAAACAGCTTAATAAATATGCTTACTAGAATTGCAGTTACGGACCTGTAAAACTGGTTAGTCATTAAAGCTCGGAATAAAACTACAGATTTGATAACTCTGTAATCTTAAACCAGAGTATACTTTATCTGAAGTCACTTGAAACACTGTGAAATACCGGGTGCGTTTTATATATCTATATTTAACATGCTCTGTTGATGCAAAAATCGCCAAATTTCGCAGCAAATATCCCCCGTATAAGATCAAAGGCAGTTTCACCGGTCCACGTGGAGTAAAGCACGCATATGCGTGGACATAGCCAATGAGAAAGCGTGTATTTCAGAGCTCCGAACAAGTGCAGGTGGCTACTGAAAATTGAAACAGTTTATCCAGTGCCATGTAGCGGTGAATAAACGTGTTTTCTTTAGTCAGTCCGTGTTTTTTCATAGATTTTATTAGTTTGTGTGTGTTTAATTGTTGTGTTGATTGTTCTTGTGTGTCCTAAATATGGCTCTTTGGAGACCTTGGCAAAATACTCCAAGCCACGAGGAGATGGTTGATGAACCTGTGCAGGCAGAATTCTTTCATAAAGATTTAGAGGAACAGACCCAAAGAGTAATCCTAAATATGTATGATTGTCTGAAAAACGAAAATCCAGATTCCTCGCAAAATCAAATTTTAAACAGAATTTGTATCCTGACAAAAATCAGTCGGTCTACCATTTATCGGGTTATAAAAAGGGGAGATGTAGTCAACCATTCCTTCCACAGAAAGCGCATAGGGCAAAAATTAAAAAGAATAGACGTGGGTTTTCAGGAAGATATTCGTCGTATAATATACGGATTTTATAAAGAAAATTTGGTGCCTACGTTGGAAATGATGCGGGATAAATTAAAAGATTATCCTGAAGATTTTTATAATTACAAATGCTTAGACTCACTGCACTGTATTGTAAAACTATGTGGTTTTCAATACAAAAAATTAGATAAAAGAATGGTGGTTATGAAGTCGTCTCGAATCGTTGAATTGCGCCAAGAATTTTTGCACAAAATTAAAATCTATAGAGAGCAGAAAAGAAATCTGATTTACCTGGATGAAACGTGGTATGATACCCATGATGTTGTGCAGTACGGCTGGGTTGACGACAGCAACAAGTGCATTTTAAATGCACCATGCAACCGTGGAAAACGAATCGTTATTCTCCATGCTGGCAGTGAAAATGGATTTATATCTAATGCCTTGCGGTTATCTGCCAAAAATATCAAAGAATCATGTGCCGTGCCGACTATCATGAGGACATGACCTCCGACTTATTTGAAAAGTGGATAGAGCAGCAGTTAATACCAAACATTTCCCTATATTCAGTGATTATTATGGACAATGCGCCATACCATTCCCGACAGAAAAACAAAATTCCGAATACAGGCACAAAAAAACAAGACATTATTGATTTTATGAAGAATAAGGGAATGGAAATACCACAAAAATCAACCAAAGCCATATTATTGGATCTTATTAAAAGACAAATATTTGAAAAAGAGTATGTTGTTGACAATCTGCTTCAGCAAAATGGCCATGAAGTATTACGTCTACCTCCCTATTACTGCATTTTTAACCCGATTGAGTTGGTCTGGGCTGCTTTAAAAAAAAGTAAGAAAACATAATCAGACCCCTCAATTAAGTGAATCGCTATTGGCCACAATAAGAGATGCAGTATCTCATATTGCTGCCACAGACCTATGGAAGCAGTGTTCTAGGCATATTATTGAAAAAGAAAATGAACAATGTGTTTTGCCTCCTTTAAATCCCGTTGTAATTCCCCTACAAGATGACTCTAGCGACAGCTCCGAAGGCGAGGATGATATATAAATACCTATAATGTAAGTCTTTATATACCTTTTTATATACCTACCTGCTATGTAAATGTTTGCCTGTCAAACGTTGGAATTCTGTAATTTTTCCATTTCTTAACTTTCAGTCAACATAAATTAAACTCCCAATATAAGTATTTTTTATCCCAAATCAAAAAAATAAGAAGATAGTAAAATCCATTTATTGTGATATAAAAACATTATTATTATCGTTCTAAATAAATGACCGCACGCCTATGATACGTCATGAAATTACAAAGGACGCGCCGACCAAAGGTTTTAATGCTATTTCAAGTGACTTCAGATAAAGTATACTTATATCAAGACTGTAAATTCGTGGAATTTATAATCCGTCAATCGGCCGCATTAAGCTTGGTAAAGCCGACCGTAAATTTCTTCTGAATATAACGATGAGTACTATTATGCGATAAAAACTAGTCATATCTTTTGTATTTTGATAGCCCTTGCCTATAAATCTACATTGAATTATTTGTTAACAACGGTACTTACTGGAGGAAACATCTATCTTCATTAGGCATGTGCCGCTCTTTGCAAGTTTTGTGAGTACCTTGTCCTGAAATCGTCTTACTCCAGAATTATCTGCAAGCGCCTCCGCTTTTAAGAAATAATACTGAATCTACGCATTTAATAACAGAAACGCCCAATGTCAAGTGCACTTTGATTGTGTATAGAAATTAACGCTATTGCCATTTTCTTATCTAAGGCACTTAAAATATTGTCTTGTAGATTGAGTAGGGCAGATGTTGTACTATAATTGTTTCTAAAACCGGTCGAGTATCGGGAAGTATAAAGAATTTTTCTACGTAAGCGGTCAATTGGAACTTTATTATGTTTTCTGAAATTTTGAATAAAATTGGTAATAAACTGATAGGTCTGAGATCATTATACTCAGTGGGTTTCATTCTTTTAGGAATTGCAATAATTAGACCTTGTTTACATGTGTTTGAAAAGTAGCTTTTTTCCAATCGGACGTTAAAGATGTGGACGATGTGTCGGAGAATAACTGGCAGACAATGCTGTATCATTGACAGAGATATACCATCAATTCCCTTCGCATCAGATTTTAGGCTCCTTATTGCGTGTAATACGTCATTTGAACTAATCTTATTCAATGGAAAAACATATTTACTAATTTTAGTACAACGAATAAAAATCAATAGGCTACCTACTTATCTACTAAAAAGGCTGGTACCACGTGGGGATCTCAATTACAGGAATCTCAGACATAACTATGACTTCAATATACCTAGTTATAGGAGATTTTCCATCGTAGCTTCATGCTGTCAAGGTGTATAATAGTCTTAATGACAATTACAAAAAAGGGAATACTTGCATTCAAGAGAGCCATTAAGAACCATCTTCTGGGGTCTGCTAGCCAAGCTGGCTGATATATTTTTATTTTATTTTTTTCTTGTTCTGTCTTTATTGTTTTTTTTTGTTACAGCGGGCTATGTAGAATAGATGTACAACATATTAAGATTAATCTATTTAAGCCTTAATTATTGTAAATATTATTTAGTCGATTGCTATTCATTGTTATATCTTTCCTTTTGTATGTGTGCTAGTAGCCAGCTGGCTAAACTTCGCCTCGCAGTGTGGATGGATTAATAAAGACATTATTATTATTATTATTTTTTTGTCATGCTCATAGTTCTCACGTATGGTGGTGTACTGTCTTTGAGGGGGAGTGCACCCCAACCAAGGATAATTTTTACAGAGACAGTGCCTTTCTCACAATATGACACGTTTGTAAGATAACGGCTTTTTGGAATAGTATCTGAAGGCCGTTTGGAAGGTCCAAGGTCTTTAAGCTTGAGGAGACTTGTTTCGTAACAGCCCCTTCCACAGAGATAACAATGGGTACGATCTGCACTTCCCTCAGCTTCCGAATCCTTTTCATTTCAATCGCCAGGTTCTGGTATTTAACAGATTTTTCCCGCTCTACCTTGAGGATGTTGTGTGTAAGCGAAATTCCAACCTCAATTATCTGTGCATATTGGTTGCTTTTGTCTATCAGGACAATATCGGGACGGTTAAAGTCTACAGTTTTGTCGGTTAGAAACGGCCGATCCCAATGGAGTATTACATCTTTTGAATCCAGAACTGGCTCAGGCGTGTAGTTGTAATATGGCGGAGGTGATTGTACCAAGTTAAGCTTACGAGCTAGCTGTGAACGGATTATTTTTGCAACCTGGTTGTGTCTTCCCAAATAATCGCCAGCTGCCAACGCAGGGCAAGCTCCAGTAATATGTTCGATGGTTTCGCCCGCCTGGTTGCACTTCCTACATTCACCTGTTACTATTATTATATTCAGAGCTTAATTTATATTTGAAATAGTTCTCGCAAACAAGTGCATCAACAGGTTTGTAGCTATAAACAGACATAAAATAATCATTAACTTTGGTAGGGTCATTAAAACTTGCTGGAAGGGTTGGTTTACTACGGAAATTTATATCAAGTTGTTTGAGAGACAATTTTTTTGAATCATTTTCGTTTGTCAAATTTTCAATATATGTCCTTTTATCCCTCCTGATCATGTTAAGAGCACGGTTTCTAAGCGATTTGAAGTTATTACAGGCATCCACGGTCTTATTTGCTTTATATAAAGCTTGTACAGTATTCCTTTCATCAAGAACAGTGCGCAGTTCATTAGTTAACCAAGGTGATGGTGGCTTTTTGACTCTTACAGTTTTAAAAGGTGCATGTTTATTATAGTTTATATTAGATTTCGTAAATAATTCGTCTATACCCGATGTAGAAAGATCGATAAGAAATTGATCCTCACTGAAATGTTTAAAATCCCTGATTGTGATAAATTGTTGTTCTCTTTTATAAGATGGAATGTCAAAATGAAAAAAGACGAGTTTGTGGTCCGAAATACCATTCGTGTCCATGACGGAAGAACAGCTGCATGCTTGAGGATTATTTAAAAATATTGGATGATATCGCAAAAAAGTGATTACTTTATAAATAAACGTACATTCTGGATGTAATATCGTGTCTTTGAGCTTCAAAATTGAGATAACTTTCGTAGAATTGCCAATTTCTATCATTTCACAAAAGACGGGGTCTTATTTGAGTGGACCAATCAAAATGCGAGAAATAGAAGTAGATATTCTAGCTATAATTTTTAATAGGATGATTTAGTTGTTTTGGACGACTGTCACAACGCAAGGCAATCTAGTTTTGTTTTGTTATCATATACACAGTGTTGGAGAGAATAATACATACCTGTAAAACTGTGTCGATTTGTTTTTATTTTGCAAGGAAGAATAAAAAGAGGTTTATAGAAAAAACGCACGGTAGGTGACGTTAAATTAGTGAAATTGCATATCACTTGTAGAAAATGATATGACATTAATCAACAATAGTCAAAAACATGAATTGTATTAGGAAAAAACATTTATTAGATTTTGACTGAATTATATGTAATTTCGTGATAGTCAATAAGCTAGTGATGTTTCTACAGAGTGTTTCAGTTTATTGTTGCATAACTTTAAGATTCGATAGAACTGTTAAAATTAATGCATAAAGTCTATATAAACATGGCTCGAAAAATGCGTGGCTTCCGAAGTACAAGGTGTTTAAATTTAGTTTTTAAAATAGTTTTTTTCAAATATTTCGAACAATATTTGAAGTATAACAGTGTTGTGGTATGCAAGGGTTTTTTGGTACGACAAAACGAACCATGTGCATAGTTTTACTGTAGCCGCTAGAGGGCGCTCTCTACTGTACCTGTAGTGTATTAAAATGACCGAAAAAATTTTCTTAGTGAAATTTTTTGCTTTTTGAATAAAAAAACTGATTCTTCGCGCTTTTCAAAATAAAAAAGCTCTCTTGTAAATGTTCGTTATAGTTAGCCGTTTTTGAGATATTTCGATTTTTAAGGTTCGATGCATTTTTAATTATTTATGATAAAATAACGTTAAAAAGTCAGTATCTCAATAATTTTTAGAAGTAGGCTGTGCCTGCAAATATTTTTGAAATTGAAAGCAGAATAAGGTTAAACGTCAATTAGTTGACACCGTGTTCTTAGAAATGACCATAGACGTCCTTACCATTTGCAACCTGAGCAAGGACTACAGCCAGGGCACGCAGAACGAAGAATCACATTTTGTCATTGGATCCTTGATAGAACTGATAATAATAGGGAGTTTTTAAGTAACGTTTTATGGACCGATGAGTCATGCTTCACTAGACATGGAGTGGTAAATTTTCATAATCAACATGTTTGGTCGCATGAAAATCCGCATGCAGTTCGGGAAAGAAATTTTAGAATAATGAGCTGGACAACCATCAAGCTGGAATCAGGCCAATCTTCTTAAATCTAACATAACATCATCCCACATATTTGCATGTTCAGCCTTTAAAAAATCCAAGAAGGTCGCAGCATTTAACCTTGCAGGCAAAAGGTAGGGTCCAAATAGTCGATTACGGTAGATACCAATCCACACGTTCACACTAAATTCATGCTGAAAATTTCTTTCCCGAACTGCATGCGGATTTTCATGCGACCAAACATGTTGATTATGAAAATTTACCACTCCACGTCTAGTGAAGCATGACTCATCGGTCCATAAAACGTTACTTAAAAACTACCTATTATTATCAGTTCTATCAAGAATCCACTGACAAAATGTGATTCTTCGTTCTCCGTCCCCTGGCTGTAGTCCTTGCACAGGTTGCAAATGGTAAGGACGTCTATGGTCATTTCTAAGAACACGGTGAACATGGCTTGCTGAAATTCCCAAGGCACCAGAAACTCTCCTAACACTTGTGGTCGGATATCTATCAAACTCACGCAGAATCATACTGGTAAATCTGCGCTGACGAACATTTATGTTTTGATCCCTTTGGAGATTTCCAAAACCATTTTCAATTATTTGGCGATGCACTCTTACAAATACTGAGCAAGTTGGATGTCGTCTGTTTGGAAATCTTCGTGCGTATTCTCTGGCTGCTTCTGCTGCGTTTCCATTTACAAAGCCATACACAAAATGAATATCCGCTAACTCTTGATTGGAGAATAAAAATGGCATTTTTATAAAACCTACAAAAAAAAACAGGTAAGAGAAACTAAATTTCGTGCATTCTCAATTGCAAAAAAACGTTTCAGGTTTCAACAGACAACAAAACTGACTGTCAACTAATTGTCGTTTAACCTTATTCTGCTTTCAATTTCAAAAATAGTTGCAGGCACAGCCTACTTCTAAAAATTATCGAGATACTGACTTTTTAACGTTATTTTATCATAAATAATCAAAAATGCATCGAATCTTAAAAATCGAAATATCTCAAAAACGAAAATTCACAAGAGAGCTTTTTTATGTTAAAAAGTGCGAAGAAAATTTTTTCGGTCATTTTAATACACTACCGGTACAGTAGAGAGCGCCCTCTAGCGGCTACAGTAAAACAATGCCGATGGTTCGTTTTGTCGAACCAAAAAACCCTTGTATAACAAATTTTCACTGTTATACATCAAATATTCTTCGAAATACTTACAAAAAAACTATTTTAAAAAGTAAATTTAAACACCCTGTATTTCGGAAGCCACGCATTTTTCGAGCCATGTTTATATAGACTTTATGCATTAATTTTAAAAGTTCTATCGAATCTTAAAGTTATGCAACAATAAACTGAAACACCCTGTATGACAAGCTGTAATCTCATACTTTGACAATATTTAGTTCTCAAAATTGCAAAGCTATGGGTTGCTAAAATTTGTCGAATAGATCTTAAAGCTCACACGCTTTATTCAACGGACTGCTCTTTCTAGTACTCTATTGGTGGAAAATAACGGCTTGTTTATTGGACAACCTTGATTTGGTGAAATCCACCCTTTGTGCACCATTTAACCATACGGACACCGGAATCCTACAAAATATCAAAAAATTACCAGATGGCCTAACAAACTGTTATAAAATATCTTTTTCTAACTCTCATTCTAAATTTGGGTGACACGTGGCCATGCTCAGTTACTTGACTTCTTTTGAAAGTGACTTTCCAATGCTCTCGCAAGAAAAAATAACGCTGAATTGAGTAAACCAACAAAACCATGCTGTTTAAGTGCCACAGAATTAGCTATTTATTTGGGGCTCGTCGCTCAGACACCTATTAACATCGTAGATGGTTTTATTCTTCAAAACCCTTCAACTTCGCCACTGGTTAATGCGCCTGTTTCCGTCGCCGAGAAAAGTCTAATTCGGCGCGCTTCCTACGAGTGCTCTTTTTGGTTCTAAAACCCTGCACGCTGGCAGCAAAACGAGCTAGAAAGAGAGAGAAGTGTGACAAATGCGTCGGCGGCATCCGCATATTGAAAAATGTCTTTTACGATTTATATTTACGTGTCGGGAACGCTTCAGATTTATTACCGACCCGAATTTACATATACATTTTATGCCTAGTCAACTTTGCTAAATATGACGAAATTGCGCCTCGCTCTGTCTAGCACGCCGAAGCACCATGATGCAGATTTATCTGAGAACTCACGCGAATTTGAAATACGGAGTATTTCCTTTATGGAATTTATTGCTGTACGTGATTTCGATGTGTAAAATATTGAGATGGATGTGCGTTGCTTGTCCCAAGCTTTATCACGTTGATTCAGAATTCTGATGAACGCATGTCACCTATTCTTAGGTCAGGGCGGGGTGTCGCCTGGAGAACCAATATTGATAATCAAATATATTTGTAAGCTTACGAAATATCTCAAACACATTCTTGGCATCCCTGTACTACACAAAACCTTTCCAGAAGGTTCACAAGGCTGCTTAGTGTCACTCAGCGCGACAGCCCTTACGCGTGTTTACATTATACATTCCATTCCTCCTCTGGGTACTTGTTCCCAGGATAAACTTTGTTAAAGATACGGGCGTGGACGGCGATGCAGTTCAATTATTGCGTGGAGGAGATCGCTTCTCAGACCAAGTAGTGCGCTTTGTGAACTTGATTACAGTGTCGATGTGCTATTGGGTGTGGTGTTTTGGTTACCTGAAAGGTAATCACTGAGTGTTTCCTTTATTCTACTGTACTGCATGGATTGATAACCATAATACTTTTGTATTCATGATCATGAATGTCTTAAGCCATGTTTATAAAGATGCTATACTTTTTACCTTCATAACTTAACTTATGGCTTACGACTTGTCATTGAATACACTGGACAACAAATTTTAGTTTTTTAATTGTATCTTGTGGGAAAAGTGCACTTCTTTGTTAATTTTGGGGCGCTGAATCCAAAAATGACAATGAAATAAAAAAATTAGTTGCGGTTTAGAAAAAAAACTTTTTATTTTTAAGGATATATTAAAAAAAGTAACAAGATTCATATACTTATAAGAATCACTATATGCGCTGTCTTTTTGCTGTTCTTTTATGGATCGTTTCTGGAGCATCTCTACCAAGAGTCCAACAGTAGTCTGCAAGCATGGAAGGATTCCACTTTCCCTGGTACCTTTTTTCCATTGTTGAAATATCCTGATGAAAACGTTCGCCGTGCTCATCACTTACGGCTCCGCAGGAACAAAGTCCAGGTGTGAGTGTAGAAAATGTATCTTAAGGGACATATTATAGCCCATCTTTTGATACGATGATACGATGACAGCATATTTTTGACAAGGGTTTTATAGTTGTCAGCTTTTCTATTTCCCAAGAAATTAGTGACCACCAGACGGAAATCATTCCAAGCAGTTTTTTCAATACCTGTTAAAGTGTTTTCAAACTGTGTATCTTTCAAAATATTTCGAATCTGTGGCCCAACAAAAATACCTTCTTTTACCTTTGCCTCACTTAGTCTTGGAAATTTCTGACGCAGGCATTAAAAAGCTGACCCATCTCAATCTAATGCCTTGACAAAGTTTTTCATTAGGCCCAACTTGATATGCAGTGGTGGTAATAAAATTTTTTTCGAATCTACTAATGGCATATGCTGTACATTTTTTTGACCTGGCTCTAGCAATTGACGAGCAGGCCAGTTTTGTCTGGTGTAATGAAGTGCCTTTGCCCGACTGTCCCATTCACACAAAAAACAGCAAAACTTTGTGTAGCCTAGCTGCAGCCCAAGTAAAAGTGCAACAACTATCAAATCGCCACAAATATGCCATTGGTGCTCATCGTATTTTATGCATGTCAATAGGTACTTCATATTGTCATATGATTCTTTCATGTGAACTACATATCCTACAGGAAGAGATGGTAAAATATTTCCAATATGCAATAACACTGCCTTTAAACTCAATGTTGAACTGTCTATAAACAATCTCCAGTCTTCTGGGTTATAATTTATATTTAAAGCCGCCAGTAAGCCGTTAATGTTACTGCAGAAAACCAAGTTATTCTCCATATTGAAAAATGTAAGTCTTTGTGGCGTTTACGAAAAACACATACCGAAACATCGTCTTCTAACAAGTTTCACTGCTGCAGTCTTGATCCAAGTAACTCTGCCTTACATTTTGGAAGTTCTAAATCTCTTACAAAATCATTTAATTCTGACTGTGTTATTTTGTGCGGTTGGTGGCATGACGTGCTCGGTATAAAATCAGGATCTCTTGACGTTGATGGCATATCTTCTTCCTGACGAATCACTCGATCGCCATGATCTGATTCGTTTTCTGATTCGCAAGTGTTGGATTCTGGGGGTTTTGGAATAGGATTTTCGTCACTGTGAGGCACAGGTCTCATCGCAGATGGTATGTTTGGGTAGTTAATAACCGATTTTTTTTTTCTTTGACATACCTGTGGCTTGTCCAACACAAGGTACCATGCAAAAGTAACAATCATTAATATGATTTGTAGGCTCTCTCCAAACCATTGGGACAACAAAGCGCATAGACCGTTTTTTGCCATTTAACCAGTTCCTCAGACTTGAAGCACATGTATTACAGCAGATGTGGGGTGCCCACTGTTTGTCTTGATCACCTAGTTCACAACCGAAATGAAGCTGATATGCCTTTGTTATTAGTGGAGTAATAAACCGACTCTGAGACGCAAAAGTCACATCACCACACACGTAACAAAACTGATCTGGATTGTTTACACGCTTTCGAGACATCTTGCATGAACGCCGTCAGCCAACTGAGGAAAAAATGGCTAATATAAAACAATATAATGTACACGTATGTATAACGTAACACAATCATGCCGATTACATCATCTTTCCTTGCCGAATATAAAAATGTAGCACGTGCATTCTTGCGAATCACAGTATATTAACACTGTCACAGCAGGACACACATATAATTACCGTATCTCTAAAACTTGAACTAATATTGAAAAAATAAGTTTCATTCCGGTTTTAGCACATTAAAAATAGTGATATTTTGTTGATTTTATTTAGGATATTTTTTGGCTGTTGGTCAGTGATATCCGCAGGTGGGACGCCTCCAGGTTCTGGGGGTTGTTATGGGACTTTCGGAGCCCGTAGTAAAAATGAAATGGTACGGGGCGGTACTTAGAAATCCTCTAAGATGAGATGTTTTCACGTTTATCCTTATATTGCTATTATCATATTATCTCTTTCGTATCCTATACTCGTGAGAAGCATGTTAATACATACGAGGGTGGCCGATAAGTACTTATCGTCACCGCCCGATGATTGAATTCAATTCTCTATCTGCGTTAAGTCACACTCGTGTTCAAACAAGTGTAGCACACGAACGAGAAATGATAATAATAGAATATAATGATAAACGTGAAAACCACAAACCCATCTTAGAAGGTTTCGATAGTACCACCCTGTAACATTTCGTTTCTTTTTACAAGGGCAGTACGTAAACCATTCGATATGGAACACAATGTCAGGATAATATCAAAGTCTTTTACTTGGTGACGGAACGGCAACGAGTTATCCTCCTTTGGCAAGGGATAAGGGCGATATGATCGGATGGTCGGGGACAATATCTACGAGGGTGGGGTGAAAAGTTTCCGGCCTGACCAAGTAAAACGACGTTTTAAAATTTCTGTTTTGCTTTATTTTTCAACATAATCTCCATGAACAATGATACATTTCTCATAACGGTGTTCTAATTTAGTTATACCAGTTTTAAACGTCAAGCTCCGCAAAATACTGATTCACAGCTTCGGTAACTTCTTTGTTGCTCTTATATCGTTTACCGCCAAGTCATTTTTTGAGGTTAGGAAACAGTTTATAGCCAATGGGGGCTAAGTCTGGAGCGTATGAAGGATGCGGAATCAATTCACACTTCAATTCGTGGATTTTGGACATGGCAATAATCGACAAATGCGGAGGTGCGTTGTCGTGATGAAACAAAATTTTTTTCTTCGCCAAACGAGGTCGTTTAATTTGCACCTCGTGCTTCAAACGTTGCAATAACTCTGCGCAGTATTGACCAGTGATAGTCTTACCCTTTCCAATGTAATCAGTGTATATAATTCCTCTCGCATCCCAAAAAACCGTAGCCATAATCTTGTTTGCCGATAAAATTGTGTTTGCCTTCTTTGGAATTGGTTCCCCTTTTCCAACCCACTGTTTGGACTGTTCTTTACTTTCAGGAGTGTGGTGGTGGACCCAAGCCTCATCAACAGTTATGAATCGACGGAAAAGTTTGTTTGGATTACTCCTATACAGCGCCAAATTGTCGGTAGAAATGTTTTTTCGACGCAACTTTTTGATCGTGCGTTAGCAAACGCGGCACCCACCTTGCACACAGCTTTTCTATGTTCAAATGGTTGTGCAAAATATTTCGCACACATCTCGTGCACTTTCAACCTGTGGTCTTCCAACACTATTTTATGGATTTTCTCAATCGTTTCTGAAGTAGTGACCTCAGTGAGCGAGGCTCGTCAGAGGTGCTCACACGAGACATTTTAAATTCAGAAACCAACTGCTTAATAGTTGAATATGATGGGGACGAGTTTCCTAGTGTTTAATACATCTCTTCTTTTATTTGTTTTGGTGTAAAACCTTTCAAATAGAAGTATTTGATGACAGCACGTTTTTCCAATTTTTCCATTTTTACGAAAACAACGGACGCGTATCGCGCGATGTGCTCTCAAACGCAAACTAACGTAGCGATTGGGCTGGAAATGTACATTCCTACCAAGCTTATATTATAAGCTTGGTAGGAATGGTTCTATAGGACGCCACTCCAAAAGTAGACCTTGAGTACCTCCCATATTCACCCGACTTATAATATGCATTACCTTAGGATTACATTAATTATCCGAAGTGGTACCAATTCATCCTTATTTATTTATGATTTATCATATACTGTCCCGCAGACACTAAGGGCGGGGGCACACAGCCCCTGGGACACACAGTCCCTCATGGACACACAGTCCTACACATAAATATAGATATGTGCTCAAAGCATCTTTATAAATATGGATATCTGTGCCTTTGAGGTATATAGTTGTAACTCAATATAACGCAATTCAGAGAACAAGCAAATAAGATTGAGTTAGTAGCAGAATGGCTTTCTGTTCATGTTAATGTTAATATGCGGATATAGTTTTTTGGGAAAACATATTACATGGTACACAGAACAGTAATGCTTCATGTTAATGATCTTAGAATTTGATATTCAGATTATTTTGTGTGACTATTTACTATGATAATGAAATCCAGGTGCAGCGTAGGATGAAACACAGTAAGTACAATTGGTGGAAATAGGCTACATTTTATTATTACGAAAAATAACATCTGGAGAATATGTATACAATCATCGTCGTCGTCATCATCTCCTTGTTGACCCATCACAGGCATATTTTTATGAAAATCATGAAATGCTTCTAGTATCCATTGCAGAAGCATGAGAAGATGATCGTCCTTTTGAGGTTTGACGCGGCGAACATAGTTCTAGTGGTAACCCTAGCGGTTTTCTAGAGGATCTATTCATGTTTACCATTTTGTAGTCCTCTTGGAATATGTCTGTTTTATAGTAGAGGATCCCTGGATCCTGTTTTGGAACCTCAAGTCACACCGCTGATGACACTAAAAAGCTTTCTTTGTCTACTGTCTGTTTCTTTTGAATGAGACGTGATCCTGTGCCGGAATATAAGGCCTCGAAGTTCTTGAAGTCATCTCACTGCATCTCCAAAACTGTGGCTCCGGTTGATCTTATAAGTTGCTGCCAGTCCCATGGCGTACATATTTTCATGGTTGGTTGTTTATTTATAACTCGTTCGATAAGTGTGAAGAGGACCTATAGAATGGCCGGCTAGGTCTCCTGATTTGACGCCTACAGATTATTTTCTATGGGGCCATTTGAAATTTATTGTGTTTACTCCCCATCCATGCGTCTCTCGTTGCTAGTCACTATCATCAAGGTTATCAGCATACCCCATCAAGCGAATTCCCGACAACATCTGTACTCAAAGAATCCCACCGTAGAACAGGTTTCAAAGCAACGACCCTAGGACGGAGCCCTGTGGCACTCCCATGGTTACCTTTGTCGTCTTTTGCTCTACCGTAATTGCCCTCTCGTCAAAATAGCTCTTTATCATGATTACTAGATAGCTAGGGCTGTCTAGCTTCTCGAAAGGTTCGCAGATTATCTACCAGTATCTCGTGTTAAAGGTATTCTTATCGTCAAAAGCAATCATAATGCAAAAATTTCTCTCTGTCCCTCTCTCTCTCTCTCTCTGTCATGGTGAACTCTAGGTATTGGTAAACGCCTTCCACTGTAATCATTCTATCCGTCACAAATACGATAACAGTGCAAGTAGTTGTAACTATTCGCATATAATGTAGTTTGATATTTTAAACGTCTAATGGAATTTCACAAATCTGATTATTTTGTCCTCCACTAGCCGATGATTTTGCAAATGCAGCGTAAATGCAAGAGAGATTCAGGTTTCCTAACTGTTCAACATCAATCTTACAGCTGCCACTGGACGATCTACATAAATAAATCCAATTACAATTGTTCGGATAAAATATGCATGAACTATGTAAATTGGTCGAGGTACTTGCAGTTTTGCGATTTAAATACCCAGACCAGGCAACTCTCTGGAACTTGATAATACTGATTATAAAAAAATATTACTCCGCAGCGGTGTTAAAGAAAGTCATATAGTCTGGCTCAATGACTTTTGCTGCTCTCGGTTCCAGATTATCTGGAAATAAGTGGAACTTTATCAAGAAAGTTCCCGCACTAACTGGCGAACAACTTACAATTTCGTAGCTATAGTTCCCGATAAGAGCATAATGCTCGTAATCTGTACAATACTCCATTTAATTCGTTTAGTTGTAGGTTTGCGGACTGAGCTATGCCCAGGTTTGGCGTGAAATATTTAGATTTTCTGACGAAAACCTGTGACTTGTACTGAAAAGTACAAATATCGATGGATGCTCAGCAGGAAATGCTATTTAAATCAAAACAAAGTGTACGAGGGCGGTTCAATAAGTATTCGTGTTAGAAATGAAGACACTATTTTTTCCAAAAAATGTCTTTTCATCTTTCAACGTAGTCCCTTTTTAGAAAGATATACTTTTATCAATGTTCCCCCCCCCCCCCCAAAAAATATACAATTTGTCGAACTCTCCAAAATACGCCTGTCTCCGCGATGACTTCCTCGTTTGAGCTAATTCTTTTCCCCGCGAGCCATTTCTTCATGTCAGGGCACAAGAAAAAGTCGCAGGGGTCCAGATCTGGTGAATGCCGGGGGTGCGGCAACACTTCATAATGCAATTTATGCAGTTTCGCGGCGACAAATCAGTATGAATGTGCTGGTGCGTTATCATGGTGAAACAGCACCTTCTTTTTCATCAAATGTGGCCGTGTCTAGTTCAATTTTTTGTCGAAGCAGTCCAATAGCTCACTATAGTATTGTCCAGTGATCATTCTTCCTTTTTCTAAAAAATTCACGACGATGACGCCGTTCATATTCCAAAATATCGTCGCCATGACCTTTCCGGCCGATGGGACCGTCTTCGCCTTCTTTGGAGCAGATTTACCGGGAGAAATCCGTTGTTTTGATTGTTGCTTAGTTTCTGGTGTGTAATAATGAATCCAGGTTCCTTCGACGGCGCAAAAACTCCTTCGGATTTTGCTTAAATCGCTCCAAACACTGCTTCGAAGTTAACAGCCGCATCCGCTTGTTGTCCACCGTGAGCAATCGCGGCACCCATCGGGTCGACAATTTTTTCATAGCCAACTTATCATGTAAAATATTGATTACTGTTCCAGTCGACACACCTACGGCCTCTGCTATTTCGCGCACTTTCGTTTGTCGATCAGCGGGAATCATGTCGTGGTCTTTTTGGATGATTTCCTCGGTCGAGCATCCTGGTTGATCTTTATCGAAAACGGATCTTCGCCCACGTTTAAATTCGTTTTACCTATATCTAACTGTGATCATAGATGGCGAAGTAAGCAGCATCCAACTTTGCTTTATCTCCTCGCATTTTTGCCATCCAAAAACAAAAAGCGAATTACCGAGCGATATTGCACTTTTTCCATCTCAGCGAAAATCGCGAATCACCTGTTAATCGAATGGCTGCCAAATCTAAACTAACCAATCAATCAGTCTGAAATTTGTTGTGCGATCCTTTGATAGATCGCACCACACGATGATGACATTAACTTCCCTCAGGAACGCCCTCTGTCGTCAAACACGGGTACTTGTTGGACCGCCCTCGTATATTGGCCACCCTGTTTGACAACATTATCTTCCGATTTCGATTGGCCATCGTTGACTGATTCCACAGTCGATGTTTGATTACTCTCGCTTCACCACGGATCACTAGATACAGCGGTGGGAGATATATCAAAGCTTCCATAGTCCAGGATAGTTTCTAGATATTTTACAGGGAATAACAAGTATGCATGCGTTGCGCTATTTACAACAACCACCCTTCGTAAAATATCTGGCCCGACGGTCTGTTTTATAAGCGTCACATATAGGAACAATGTGAATTTTATAAAAATGCATACTGTCGTTGTGTCGTTACTTCCCGAGGGTTCTATTCATCTTTGTTTGATGTTATGCCATTATTGTTTGCTCGACAATCATACTGTCATAGTGTTTACCTTAGCGCGCTGTGAATTCGCTATTCAGTATATAATCCGATCCAGAAAGCAAAGACATTTTACATCGCTTAGAGTGTATTTTACCAGGATTGTCAAATCAACAGTCCGTTATTCTCCACCGGTTAAAAGTCCGTCAAATACAGCGAATGAGCTTCAAGTTCCAATCAATTAATTTTAGCAACCAATAGCTATGAAATGTTGAAAACAAGATACTGTCAAAGTATGAGATGGCAGCTTGCCATTGAAACATCACCAGCTTATTGAATATTAAGAATTACATATGATTTAGTCACAGTTTAAAAAAGTGTTCGATTTTTGAATAAAATTCACGTTTTTACTTAATATGGTCGATTGTTTATTCAGGTTTATACTATTTTCTTCAATTGATGTGTGATTTTACTGATTCAGCATCACCTACCGTGTGTCACTGCAGATGTCGAGGTGACTTTAAAAGCAATTGATATCCCAGACGTGTTATAATAATAGAATTTTGTTTACATTTGAGTGGATTTCTAGATCATAAATTGGCAAAAATTGTTTTTGATGTAACAAAAGATGATGAACCAGTCGGAATACGTTTTATATCCTTTTTTTGCAAAATACCAAAAATCGGTACACTTCTACAGGTATTTATTATGTGCAACACCCTGTACGCGATATACATACAAAAACTAGATTGCCATGGATGAACAGCAACTAATTTTTTGATCTTTGATTGGTCCCACATGACATTCTTCTACAAAAATTGTCGCATTACAAGTTCCATAGTACTAGCACTCGGCTCTTGTCATCTCACTTGAGAAACAGACAACAGCTTGTAACCTTCAACAACACCAGCTCCAGTACAACGACAGTTTCATGTGGTGTCCCACAGGGTTCTGTACTGGGACCACTTTCATTCTTAATATACGTTGACCTCGTTTTCTCTGCGAATATTGTATACATAATAAATTTAGAAAATTGGTTCTTAGCAAATAAAATGTATTAAGCATTAAGATGCTTCAAAGGCTATGATAATTAATTTTTGTCACCATAACATCAATACCGTAGACAGAGTAAAATGTTTGGCCGTCAGTATTGATACGCACATGACTTGGGAGGAACATCTAAAGAGGGCACTATCCAAGATCATTTATTCAATTAGGAATCTGAAAAGCTGTGTTTCTGGTGATACGTTGCTAACCACATATTATGGATACATCCACTGACGAATATCATAGGCACTCTTGAACTGGGATTACTTTGTGCATATGCTTTGCACTGCAAAGGTGCTGCATCAGAGTCATGGCAGATCTGAGTTATATGCAGCCATGTAGGGAGCCGTTTATCATCCTAAAGATACTTATCCTTCCATCTCTATATATATATATATATCTTGAGACGTGGTCATTGTCGTCTAGACCAGTTAGGTGAAAAATTAAAGCTTCCGCCTTTTGTTGGGTACTTCGACAAAATTTAAGCAAAGAGGACTCTTTATACTTTTTTAATTCTCTCTAGCTTTCAATGGACTTTGGCATCATCTTCAGGAGCTGCAATTACAATGATAACAGTAGCAACAAAAGTGTAAAATGAATTTAAATTGACTCAACTTACAGTAGTATGTTGCTAATTGTTGTTTACGTATAGGATGAGGGAAACGTCCAGTAACATGGTGAGAGCTGGATAGATGGTACAATGGTCAAAATTATATAAAATATGACAAGAATAAGTTAAAAACAGATTAAAAATTATTTAAAAAAACATTAGAGCATTACGTCGTGAAGCCACTCTATGATTGCATAAAATGGTGGTCATGGAATAATCAGTGAGATGAACCTTTGACAGAAGGCCGAAGGTTGTCAATGTCTGTGTTGAAAGATGGAACGAATTGTGTGCGTGTGCCAAACGTTGCCAAATCACTTCAGATGATGTGATTTTCAGAATGTTATGTAAGTAATTGTTAAACCGACCAGAGGCAGTTGAATAAACTATATTTTAATTAATGGGAATTTAAATTAACAATTATTATATTATATTATATACCATCTATCCAGCTCTCACCATGTTACTGCACGTTTATAGGATGAGGGAAACGTCCAGTAACATGGTGAGAGCTGAATAGGTTGCACAATAGTCAAAATTTATACAAAACATGACAGAAACACGTTAAAAACAGATTAAAAATTATTTTAAAAAATTAGAACATTACATCGTGAAACCACCTGATGATTGCACAAATTAGTGGTCATGGAATGATGAATTGATGAGTGACATGAAACCCTTTGACAGAAGGCCGAAGGATGTCAATGTCAGTATTGAAAGATGGAACGAATTGTGGGCGTGTGCCAAAAACGTTGCCAAATCACTTCAGATGAAGAGATTTTCAGAATTTTATGATGGAATTTGTTAAACCGACCAGAGGCAAAATCGTGAGGAGAGAATTATTATATTTTGAGTGGAATGAAATTTACTGGTGGAACCGGCCAAAACACAGATTCTAATTATGGTTGTGAAGAGTTGAAATTTGGGGAGATATGTAAGTTCTCCAATTTTTCGCAGTTTAGCAAATATGAGTAAATGACACTCAGTTGTTTAACATCTGTCTTTTTGTTGATACAGTTGTTATTCATGAAAATGTGGGACATTTCCAGGAATAAACGTTTGGAAAGGTGTTTTTCTTTATCAAGAACTTTGATACTTGTGTAATTCATAGAATGCCCTGTTGTGTTAACATGAGATGCTAGAGCGCATCTTTCAGGATGAAGCCTAGCATCACTTTTGTGTGATGTAATCCTTCCTTTAAGAGATCTGGAGGTCTGACCTATGTATATTTGGTTGCAGTTGTTGCAATTGATGGAGTAGACTGTGTTGGTTAAGCCAAGCAGCGGGACTTTGTCTTTCATTTTTGAAAAAATGCAGTTTATAGTGAGGACGGATTTGCAAGCAATTCGAAAGTTCAAAGGACTGCACAATCTGATCAGCTTAGGGGTCAGTTCCTTGATGTAGGGCAGGACAGCAAAACCAGGTCTGGAGTCCGGGTTGGTGCTAGTACTGTTAGGATTGATGTTATTATTGGGAATTACATCAGTTCCGTTATTAGGGGTTGTGCGACTATTACCTGCATCACCAGAGTTCGGCAAAATATTGGAAGGTGAACTAAAAATGATCTTGTTAATCAGACACTTCGGATAACCATTATTGATGAACAGTTTTGATAGTTTACGTAAATTTGAGGTGTGGAAGGTATTATCTGAGATGCTGATTACCCTTGTTTTCATCTGTTTTACCAAATTGATTTTAATCCCTAGCTTATGGTATGACCTAAAATTGAGAAACCGACCTGAGGCCATAGGTTTCTGGTACCAGTCTACCAATAAACTGTTGTTGTTGGTGCGAATGAGTCTTGTGTCTAGAAAGGGGACAGACAGGTTCTCATCTTCTTTTTCAATGGTAAATTGGATGTAGGGGTCATAGCTGTTGAATTCTCTGACAATACCATCCAGACCTATGGAAGGGAGGCATAAAATAATGTCATCTACGTATTTTTTTATGAAGAAGAGGTTATAGGGTAGTGTCGGAATAACTGTATCAAGCAGATCATCCATGACATATTCCGCCAAAATTGGTGACAGAACAGATCCCATAGGACAACCATGTGTTTGAGAATATATTTTGTTGTTGAAAGAGAAATAATTGTTATGAAAAAGGAATGTTATAATGTTTCTAGACACAAGACTCATTCGCACCAACAACAACAGTTTATTGGTAGACTGGTACCAGAAACCTATGGCCTCAGGTCGGTTTCTCAATTTTAGGTCATACCATAAGCTAGGGATTAAAATCAATTTGGTAAAACAGATGAAAACAAGGGTAATCAGCATCTCAGATAATACCTTCCACACCTCAAATTTACGTAAACTATCAAAACTGTTCATCAATAATGGTTATCCGAAGTGTCTGATTAACAAGATCATTTTTAGTTCACCTTCCAATATTTTGCCGAACTCTGGTGATGCAGGTAATAGTCGCACAACCCCTAATAACGGAACTGATGTAATTCCCAATAATAACATCAATCCTAACAGTACTAGCACCAACCCGGACTCCAGACCTGGTTTTGCTGTCCTGCCCTACATCAAGGAACTGACCCCTAAGCTGATCAGATTGTGCAGTCCTTTGAACTTTCGAATTGCTTGCAAATCCGTCCTCACTATAAACTGCATTTTTTCAAAAATGAAAGACAAAGTCCCGCTGCTTGGCTTAACCAACACAGTCTACTCCATCAATTGCAACAACTGCAACCAAATATACATAGGTCAGACCTCCAGATCTCTTAAAGGAAGGATTACATCACACAAAAGTGATGCTAGGCTTCATCCTGAAAGATGCGCTCTAGCATCTCATGTTAACACAACAGGGCATTCTATGAATTACACAAGTATCAAAGTTCTTGATAAAGAAAAACACCTTTCCAAACGTTTATTCCTGGAAATGTACCACATTTTCATGAATAACAACTGTATCAACAAAAAGACAGATGTTAAACAACTGAGTGTCATTTACTCATATTTGCTAAACTGCGAAAAATTGGAGAACTTACATATCTCCCCAAATTTCAACTCTTCACAACCATAATTAGAATCTGTGTTTTGGCCGGTTCCACCAGTAAATTTCATTCCACTCAAAATATAATAATTCTCTCCTCACGATTTATTAATAATTGTTAATTTAAATTCCCATTAATAATAATATAGTTTATTCAACTGCCTCTGGTCGGTTTAACAAATTCCATCATAAAATTCTGAAAATCTCTTCATCTGAAGTGATTTGGCAACGTTTTTGGCACACGCCCACAATTCGTTCCATCTTTCAATACTGACATTGACATCCTTCGGCCTTCTGTCAAAGGGTTTCATGTCACTCATCAATTCATCATTCCATGACCACTAATTTGTGCAATCATCAGGTGGTTTCACGATGTAATGTTCTAATTTTTTAAAATAATTTTTAATCTGTTTTTAACGTGTTTCTGTCATGTTTTGTATAAATTTTGACTATTGTGCAACCTATTCAGCTCTCACCATGTTACTGGACGTTTCCCTCATCCTATACGAAAACAACAATTAGCAACATTCTCACATACTACTGTAAGTTGAGTCAATTTAAATTCATTTTACACCTTTGTTGCTACTGTTATCATTGTAATTACAGCTCCTGATGATGATGGCAAAGTCCATTGAAAGCTAGAGAGAATTAAAAAAAGTATAAAGAGTCCTCTTTGCTTAAATCTTGTCGAAGTACCCAACAAAAAGCGGAAGCTTTAATTTTTCACCTAACTGGTCTAGACGACAATGACCACGTCTCAAGTTATATATATATATATATATATATATATATATATTTATCTGCTTATCTTGTGTACACAACAATTTAGATCTATACAAAACGCACAGTAGTGCGTCATAAGTTAGATATCCCTAAACATCGTCTAAAAAGAACTATATACGATTCTAACTACTAAGGAATCCATTTTTATAATGTTCTTTCCGAAGAACTAAGAGAATCTGACCTCGTCTCGTTCAAGTATAGAATTAAGGCTTGCCTTATCAAGAAAGCTTTTTATACCATCGAAGAATGTTTAACGAATAACATTTCGGATCTCTTATAATGGTGCTTGTTCACTTCTATTCTGTTAGTTTGTTAGAATGTGCTTGTTCTATAGTTTTGTGTTTATTTCAAATTTACAATATTGTTTTACTGTTTTTTAATGTCGTTTTTTACAATTACATGTTAATGTTGTCTCTTCCAACAAATTTTATTGTTTTGTGAATTTACACTTTTGTATGTTAACTTTTATTTTGCCCTGTGCAAGCATGCAAGTTATTAAGCACCAATAAAGAAATGAAGTGAATAAATGATAGTTCGAAGAAATTAAAAAACACGCTTTTATAGCTAATCGAACTAAAAATTAGAAAACAATTTTTTATTACAAAGAGCTTATATTACAGTAGTAGATGGTTGAACAACCATTCATAATTAACGACTTCAAAATAAAATTATAATAAAATTTAATATTAACAGAATAATTCAATTCAGGAGTAAAAAGAGTGGGGTGCTTGATATATTTAGGCCAATTTCACCAACATTAATATTTGACCAGTTGGACTAATAGGAAAAGACCTTATCGAAATGCAATTTGACGGAAGCTGTCAAAGCTCTCTGAATATCAGTGATTTCTATCGAAATGTTGAATAAAGTCGTGAAAAAACGGTTGCCTTAAAAATAAGGGTACACTATAGATGTAATATTATCTTTGTGCTTTAGAATTAGGATAACTTCCATAGAATTTAAATTTTTTCTCATTTCACAAAAGACGGTCAGTTATTTAAATGGACCAATGAAAATGAGAGAAACAATAGGTCGATTTTCTACCTATTATATTTAGTAGGATGTTTTCACCGTTTTTGACGACTGTTCATGCTTGGCAATCTAGTTTTGTCTGTATATCACGTACAGGGTGTTGTACATAATACGTACCTGTAGAAATCTACCGATTTTTGTTATTTTGCACAAAAAAGGATAAAACGTATTCCAGCTGGTTCATCATCTTTTGTTACATCAAAAACAATTTTTGCCAATTTATGGTCTATAAGTCCACATGAAATGTAAACACACAGCACATTCTGCGTATCTGGGTCAGAATCAAAAATACCTATTTTTAAAAATATTCAAAGTTTATTCAAAGTTTATTCAAATTCAAAAACCAATATAACTTACAAATTAAAAACAACCTTCAGTACAATTTAAATAAAAAAAGCTTCAAAAATACATGAGCTTGTATGCTCTTGCTACCCTGAATAACCAAGATTGCAACAGAAATCTGAGCAAAGATACTAGCATCAGATCTAGAACCAGCAAGTAACGGTATATGAATTGTGAAAATTCTGTATACTTTCGTAAAGGGTAAATGTCTGGATCTTGTCGTCACAAATCCTAAATTACGTTTCTGCATAAACAAATCTAAAATTCATAACAATAGTACAGAAGCATACTAAAAACACTCGGAAGTATAAATATAGAGTACATAAAATATGAATATCTGAAATATGATAATAGAGGGATATTTCGAGTAAGGTCAAACTATGTTGTTTAAACAATAAAAATTTTGCGTAAAGGTTAAGCAGAGACACAAGAGTACTACAATTTACTACAAAAGAATTTACTACAAAATAATAGACACCTAAGCTATAAGCTTGTGTGTGTCATACAATATACAAATTCAATGCATGGCTAATGGTCATAAGGTATATTATGAGCAAATGTATATACAAAAAAGGAAATAAAAAAAAACCTTAGATAGAAACGAAATTACTGAGTTGAGTCAAGCTAGCGTCGATGCAAGCATGTCAAAGTTATTTAAGATGAACTTCTTAATTCTTTTTTTGAAACTATACTTCGAGAGGATTTTATATTCTAGGGGTAATTTATTATACAACCTAATACCATCAAACTTTATGCATTTTTGGCAAACAGATTTATTCACTCTGGTATAGGTGTAACTTATATTTATTTTAGTTCTTGTTTCATAAGCGTGGCTGGTTGGAACATTGTTTCGGGAGTGAACAAATTTTAGAGCAGCAAAAATATATAAACCTCTAACATTCAAAAGATCATTTTCAATGTAAACAAATCTGCAACTTGATCTACATGGGATACGAAAAATAGTCCTGACAATATAATTTTGCGTGGTTTGTAGTATTTTTAAAGTACTAGTGTATGCGGCTCCCCAAATACTTATCCCGTAAGTTAGTAGAGACCCCACAAACGAGTTATATATTGAGAGAAGACCCTTTCTGCTTAAAATATTCCTAAGAATGAAAAACTTATGAATAATTCTCCTTAATTTCGATGCCAAAAGCTCGGCATGACTCTGCCATTTTAAATTACTGTCAACAATGATTCCTAAGTATCTAATAACTTCAACTCTTTCGACAGTGTCAGCACTATCATTTATAATTAATGTTCGATGGTGTAATGGCATGCCTGCTTTGGTTGGAGAAAACGTTACATACTTAGTTTTAGAGATATTAAGTTTAAGTAAATTGTTATCCAACCAGCATTTGACTTTATTTAGTGACAACTCGGCATTCCGTATTGCGTCATCCCATGAATGACCAGTGCAAACTAAAACAGTATCGTCTGAATATGATATCATCTTACAGTTGAAATTACATCGAAGTAGTTCATTTATGTATATGAGGAACAGTGTTGGTCCCAAAACTGTCCCCTGAGGCACACCTATTTTGATCTTTCGAATGTTGCTTAAATCTGACCCTACCTTAACTTGTTGTAATCGATCAGCCAAATAGTTCTCAAATAAGTTCAGAACTCCACTACGCACTCCAACACTTTCTAGTTTCTTTAATAAAATTGTATGAGATACTGAATCGAAAGCCTTTTGAAGATCTAGGAAAACTGCAACAGTTTTATTTCCATCTTGAAAATTTTCAAGCACTTGTCCTGTAAGTTCTTGTAGAGATTGCTCTGTATTGCAAGTTTTGCGGAACCCAAATTGACAGTTCGATATTATGTCATATTTCTCAAGATAAGAACAAAGTCTGTTATTCAAACACTTCTCAAAAATCTTCCCAAATACATTGATAACTGAAATAGGTCTATAATTGAACATATTGTCTTTACTTCCAGATTTAAAGATTGGTGTCACTATGCTTTCTTTAAATTGGCGAGGAATTACTGAGGATTTGAAACAGAGGTTGATAATGTGAGTTATAGGGTGACTGATATACTTCATGATCATCTTGATAGTTTTAGTCTGTAAGCCATCTTTTCCGGGTGCGCTATTATTTTTCAGATTACAAACTATTTGTTGTAACTCTATGTTATCCACTGGAGTTAGAAACATAGAATGAGCAATGTTGACGACATGAGGATCTGATGTATCAAGAATTGAGTTTTGATCAATCTGACTTGTTATTTGCTCACCTATATCAACAAAATATTTATTAAAAACACAGGCTATATCAGTGGGAGCGTCCAGCTGCTGATTATTGTGATTAATTGATTTTACGTCATTTTTTTTTATTTTGCCAGCATTAGTTACCTCAATAATAACATCCTAGCTCTTCCTATAGTTATTACCAGCTAAAATGAGTTTTTGTGTATAATATTGATTTTTAGAGATCTTAATAAGATTAGTTACTCTGTTTCTGTAGGAGATATAGGACTGTCTCAATATCAAATTATCATTATCTTTCGTCAAACTCTGTTTCAACTCATCTCTCTTTTTGATCGAAGTAAGAATACCTTCAGTCATCCACGGCTTGCGTTTTCTGGTCTTACTATTTATTTTTAAATAATAAGTTGAATGATCTATGCCTTTATATAATTCATTATAGAAGTTATCAGTTGCTTTTTGGACATCACTCTCTGAAAAAACACTGTCCCAAGTCACCACTTGTAAATAATCTGTCAACTTTTTCTCATCAATTTTCTTAAATTCATAGCTGTTTTTATTAATGATACAATTACTTCCTTTCAAATACCCAAAATTGAACAAAACAGGATAATGATCGGTCATACAATTTTCCAAAAGTATTGGTTTACACTCATATCTCCAAACATTGTTATATTTTCTTATTATTTCTATTATTATAACACGTCTGGGACTATCAATTGCTTTTAAAGTGTCTGCACATCTGCAGGGTTTCCGAACCGGCAAAAAAAAAAACGGAATCGATGAATAGTGTCTTGAGTTCGGCATTCGGAAAATGCAATCCCAAGGTCGGTGGTGGATCAAGGTCCTTTGAGTCATGAAAAACGTCTGTTATTGTATTGGACGCGCACACAACATGTTTTTTGAGGATATAGTTCTATATTACAACTTATACAATGTGCAGACTGGTCGCTCTTTCAAAGTACTTTGCAACCACTCTGGAAACTCCTTTTTCGGTTCTTGCTTATAGGATTGTGAATACTTTTCTGAAAACAGACAAGTCTCGGTTTCTTTATTGCTTGCCCGGTGATGAGGTAATGACTGTAATCTACCAGTCTGTATCTTTTGTATGGACAAGAATCAATTCAGGGCAAGCGGAATAAGAGATGAGGATGTGCGTCCATAGGCAAATGTACCTATGATTGATATGGGGCATAAAACTATGAAGACTACATAATATTATGTACATACATACATACAGGCCAAACTGATAGAAGCGGGTTAAAGATGCAGAATAGGCCAGCAAGGAAAAATATTTCCGACATCGATGACAGCTGACAGCTATTGCCGCCTACTATAAAATGCAAATGTTAAATCCTACCTCTCAATAAAGCGTCATTGTTTCGTTGTTCCCAAGCGCTATCCAAGAATCAATGAACGTCAACTAAACTGAATTTTATCGACATTACGCAGAATGCGCCATCGGTGAAATACCATAACAAATTAAAAGAAAATCCTGCACACTGGTGTATACAAGTAGAGGAGAGATAATGAAAATAACTAGCTCTCTACTCACTGCAGAAGCCGTACTTAAACTTACCTCCAAAGTGCCTAGAATGTAGTACAAAGGTAAATATTTCACGAGGAAACTTTAAAGACCGCGTGAATAATTAATTGGTTATTCACTTAGCACATTAATTCAGTTGTTCTCAAGAAAGTGTTAGAAATAGGTTAAGAGAAATTTAAGATGAGTTTGGTTTCATCTACAAATATGGAGATGGACTCTAGCAGACCGAGAGCTGAGTGTTTTATAGGTTTTTCCATCTGAAAATGATTTAGTGTGCACATTAGGGTGTCCCAACCTATGAGGGCAAACAAATTTTTGTTCGAATTGAGATACGCATACCCTCTATTTTTTTACATTTAACTCTAACATCTCCAAAAATATGTATTATTTCTATCGGGAAACGATAACCAGTATCGACTTTGAATTTGAAAATTAATAGAGAAACCATTTATGGATTTCAAAGCCTAATTCTTATTCGACAAATAAAATTGCTTTTGTTCAAGTCATAGAAGTATTGCATTAACTCAACTGCTGCTTCTGCCCTATAACTTCTTTCAGTATTTGAACCTTATTCTCAGAGTGTTGAAAAAAATCATTATGTAGCCATGAAGTTCGACACTCGTCGAGAAAACTGTCATCAACATTGAGTCGACTGAACAAAGATTTGCTTTTGATTGAAACAAACTCAATGATATTTTTTTCTGAAATGGAAAAGCGGAAAGTAGCTACTATCTAAACATACTGGTTTTGTCTGTCCGATCACAGTCAACCATGGACAGATGTCTTGTGCTTTTTGGCAACTCATCGGCATCGTCTAGGCTTGCCCACAGGTCAGGAGTTGTTATACCCCAGGCATAAGATTCATCGGAACAAAACAGTATCAGGTGTCACCTATTGACAGAATCGTTTGTGCTGATTCATTTTGACAGTTAGATAAAGGAAGAAGTGAGAGTCAAATATAAAAACATTAGAGAGTATGCGTTTGAAAAAAGAGCTTGGGACACCCTATGAAGATGGAATCTAGTGGGTGTTTTGTAGTTTTTTCCATTTACAAATTATGCTACCTTAATATACACATGGAGGATGTCGATACCTGTGGTGGTCGATTACTCGAACGCATGGCATTAGGCAATCAAGGGAACATGAGATTAAAACAATTTTTTTTTGTTATTCGAGAGAGAACAGTACGTCCTGAACTCTACCACATTTATTCAGCAAAGCCCAAATTTACAAATATAAAAAAACTATACAGGGTGGCGCATCGAAAACGAAATACGCATTTACTGGCAGCTCAGTTTTTTTTTTGGAAAAACGCCCAGACCCATCAATTTTGTTTTCGAGGGGGACACAAGTTTGGCAAAAAGTCACGTTAACAGCAACCCTAAAATCTTAAATGGAAAGGGGGGTCGAGTGATACCTTATTTTAAAGGTCTTTCAATTCCTTTTATAATGATATAAAATTAATGTACCTGAGTTCAGTAGTTTTGAAGATATATTGATTTAAAGCTTAACGTAGGCTTTAATAGGTACATCAGATTAGTTTGTACTACTTTCAGAAGAAATTTGACTAAAAGAATTTACTTAATAAGTAAATGCTTTTCTTCACTACGCCCATGGTTTGTTTATCATTTTGTTGTTGAAAATAGCTATTGGAGCGTTTTTTTTTTGTGGCAAAAAAGTTATTTCTTGAAGAAAGATAAAGAAATATCTCGCACTTATTTTAAATAGAAATGTAGTACATAGTTTGCGATTGATTTGACCAAACTTTGTTGCTAAAATAACTTGTAACGCTTTATTACATAAATTAACCATGGTATATTCCACATCAGAAAGAGTTGAAATTATCGAAATATTTTTCGGAAATAATCAGTGCGCTAATAGAACAGCAGAAATATTTAATGAGCGACATGAGAACAGTAACGTGCATCGAAAATATGTTCTACAACTTGTAGCTAAATTTCGGGAAACTGGGTCAGCCGCCAAAAAAAACGCAACATTGAAAATCCCATAAGGAACGAAGCAATAGAATTGGGGGTTTCAGGGTAAGTTTATATAGATCCTACTTTAAGTACTCGCAAATTGGAGACTGTGTGTGGTGTTAGTCGACGTACTGTCCAACGGATTCTAAAGGCCCATAGTTTTCATCCGTATAAGATTTACCTGGTACAAGAACTTAATGAAAACGATGTTGATCGGCGATTAAAATTTTGTGAAGATATGAGTAAACGAATTACAAACGATGAACATTTTCTATTCAAGACTTGCTTTTCTGACGAATGTTCCTTTTTCTTAAATGGCGTAGTAAATCGTCATAACTGCCCATATTGGTACTATTCTAATTGAAAGACCTTTAAAATAAGGTATCACTCGACCTCCGATTCCATTCAAGATTTTGGGGGTGGTGTCACCCCCGCTTAGGGGGCTGCACGTGCTAACGTGATTTTTTGCCAAACTTGTGTCCGCCTCGAAAACAAAATCGACGTGTCTGAGCGTTTTTTAAAAAAAACTGAGCTGCCAATAAATGCGTCTGTTTCGTTTTCGATACGCGATGTATATCTATCTATACATTAACAAAATAAAAACGAGGTTTATCTTTAAGATATGAACGCCTAAGTTTAAAAACTTGTATGCGCAAAGACAGTCCAAAACAGTAATTAATTGATAAATATCGTGATATATATATGTTTGTATAAAATCACTCAACAATACCAACAAAACATGTAACACGATATAGACAAAATTGAAGAAAACCTCATATTTGTGTTGGAAGTCATAGATTTAACTTAAGATCACAGAAAAAAAGTATCACAATTATATCAAAAAGAAAGAAAAGAAACAAATAGGCAGATGGATCTACCTCAAAGCAACTTAAAATAAACGCATAAATTGTTCACAATTTGCCCAACAGAACATTTCAAACAAGACATTAAATTTTGTATTATTTTCAATATTCCTGATATTAGCAGGAATCAAATTGTGAAATTCAGGTGCAAGATATATCATAAAACGCAAATTTAAATCTCGTCTGGACTTCAGGACGTTCAGGTTATGAGTGGTGTTTGCTCGGGTCATATAATTGTGGGACACATTCGGCTAAATGATTTTCAAAATGGTGTCACTTCAGATTCTATCGCAAGTAGTCAACTACTTGTTTATTTTAAATGCGACAGATGCATCGTTGTTTGATTTTCGGTAAAACTTGTAGTGAAAACATCATACTTGAGCTGAGCAACGGACTGAAATTTGGTCATTTTTTGGCACACGAATATACACAATTCAATTTGTTTGCTATTTCAATGCCTAAAAACTAGCCTGCTAATCTACTTGTCTCTATGCATTTATATAAAATCCGGTTCAGCGGAACCATGCATTTTGAACTCAATTGTGGGACTGTCCATCTGATGCATATGTGTATGCATATAGAGAAAATTGATTGACTGTGTAATTAAATTCTATCTCGTCCTCTCTGATAACGCAGGCACATTAATTGATAGATTATTTGGGCAAAGTGCATCAAACTGTGTTATCGTGATTTCGTGGCAACACTCGGATCAATATAGGGAACTGCCATCTCCTACCGGCATGGTTGCAAACAGTAAAGGTGACCATACTTTCCAGCCTTTTCCGTCTAAGCTGTCCTGAAATGCGGAAGAATATTCACAAAAACTCTCCAGTCGTTCGCTACACATCCCGTCATGTAATGCTACCAGCGTTCATCATGATGGATAGCATATACCTTAGCAAGTGTCCAAATAGGTACTATAAAAGTTTTGCAACACGACTTAACAAACGGACGCAGGAGGATGCATGTTGAGACATGTACATGAGTGCATAGTAACCGCCAGCAGCACGTCTGTTGATTTAGTTGTTCATTCGTATTGATCGTGTAAAGTGCGAACTATGGCATCGTGGTCATGTAGTGTGATGAGGGCAGTTTTACGGTATAACTTTAGGCGTAGTTTACGCATAGGCCAATGCTTAGAACAGGCCTCTCCAACTCGAGCACTTGGTGCCGGCGCTGAACCCAGCGGCACCGGTGCCGTTCCCCCTCCACCTCGACCGCACAGTGTGTTCCTTTATAGGGATCAGGGACAAAATTCGATATCTTAAAAACTAGTGGTCCTATTTGAATTCTCTAAACGCAGGGCGATTACTTATTTAAGTAGCTTTCTAAAGTATGACAAAAATTATTTAAAATAATAAGAAGGGGTGGGGGAGCAGGCATTTCGCATTTCGCATAAATCGTTTTTTTTTTTTGTAAAAGTCAAAGTATTAAGTTGATGATCTCGAATAAATTGGGATGAGGTAGCATATTATTATAGCATTCTTAAGAGAGACAAAAAAGTCACGCTTTTATTTTTCAAGATCTTTACCGAATGATTTAAAAGATAATGTAGCCAACTTGTGGCGGGCGCAATATGATTTATTAAATTTGTCTATCTATTTGAAAAAATAATAAGAATAATTCAAATAAAAAATAAATCTGTATAATTTCAAATTGATATTTAGGTTTTTATTTAAAAAAATATACTTAACAAAATAACAATTACTTAGTAGGTAATGTATGAAATAATAATATAAACTATATTAAAAAAATAACACCAAATATACCCATTCTAATCGGAATAGGATTTCTTGCTCGGTGCTGTGTCATTCGTTATTGTACCTAAGTCAATACTTAAATCATCATTTTCTTGCTTTTTCAAATAGTTCTGAACTGCCTCGTTGCATTTCTTATATTTTTTTGAGCTCACCTTTCTTTTTGAGGATATAAAAGGATCAGAAGCAAGTAAAAGAACACGAATGAGATCCTTATTCGTATCTGTTCTTGAACATTTTCTGGTGTGAGATAATCGATGTTTCCTAACCTCTTTATGGCGAGCCTCAAGCGCATCCTCCGACAGTTCTCTAATGGGCAAACAAAACGCATCAATTATCTCACACCCATGAACAAGGACCTTATGTACCGTGTTTGGCATGTTGTACCACTTATAAAGGTGGATATACAAATTTCTTGCTTCTTCCAGCAATGACTTTTCCATATCAATAGTGCAACCACTCTTAAGCTGATCGCAAATTTCTCGATTAATTCCTTGTCAACCCCTGTGATATCTGAACTTGTTTGTGGATTGTGGAAAAAAATTCTGGCCGTATTGCCATCATTTGAGGAGCCACACCCGGGTTTTGATTTGTCAACTATTAGAGACAGCTTGGCTCTGAACTCTGCTTGGATTCGTTTTTTGTTTGCTTCGAATATAGCTTTGTTTTCAGGCCCACGAACCTGCCAAGATTTAATTGGCAGGCGGTATCCAATATGGAGTAAGCATTCAAAAAAACGAATCCAGCAGTGTAAAGTTGACAAACCAAACCGGTAGTTGTCTACGTTAGGAGGACGGTTAATCCCTGCTAACGTGTTCATGTCCGCAGATGATGCACTTCATAGTTGAATTTGTCTCTGATAGAACGTTTCCAACACTGCCGTCCAACATTGTTTACATCATATCAACTTCAATTATATAAGAGTGCCCTTCTTTTGTTTTAATCTCAATAGGAATCAAATCTTCAATTTTTGTTATTATTTCCTTTTCCGTATTCCGCACTAAATCAGCATTTTCCTTTTTAAATAAAAACTTGATCGTCCTACAATATAAAGTAGATGAAGGGCTCTCATTTTTCCACAATACCTTATTCGTTTCCATATCAATCAATCTGAGTGGCGTCATTGCTACAAGAAACAGAAATTCGTCGGTGTTTTCTAAATCAGAAAATTTCTGCTTATATTGGCTATGCCCAGAACTGCCATCAAATCCCCACTTGCATATCACTTTAATCCGGCAATCTCTCTCTTCAAAATTTATTATTTCAAGGATACTTTCAGCTGTTTTCTGTACAAGTTCTTGCAAATCAACTTCTGCAGAAATTTCAGTAATAATAAATTGTGAAGGGAGGATAGCATTTTTTGTTTTCTGTAATTCTTTATAACTAGGAAGGCAGTTCTGGGCCTTACCATTAATAACAGACCTAAGTAGCAAATACTATCTTACGGATATATCCAAATCTACCATAAGGGCTAAAGCTTCAGCTGTACTAAAACTAAAAATTTGTGACGAGACCTCACTGTGATTGCTTCCAGAAACGACATTTACAGCAAACTGAAGTTCATTTGCAGATCTGTCTGTGGTTAGTTCGGCTACACGTCTTCGTTTTGTTTTCTTCGATGCCTCTTCAAATGGCACCCGTGGCCGTCCAACTGAGCGACAAGGAGGTTCTTGTTCCTCATCCGAAGATGTGTTTTCTTCAGAATCATTATTTATTCTATATATAATCTTGTCTAACCAATATACCTGATTTTGTAAAAGTCGATTCCGAGATTGTCCTACTTTCTGCCATTTATTTGCCGTTTTCAACCCAAACAACTGGCTGCATTTCATAATATTACTTTTAAGATGTTTGGAAGGTTCATCTGTTATATCAATAAGAGATAATATCTTTTCATAAACCACCTGTTTTCTATTTCCTCTCGGTGCTTCTATCCACACATCAATCAAATCTCTATTTCTGACAATAGCACCGTGTCCTAAAAAATATTATATCTCCCTTAGACGTGACATGACGTGATTTAAACTTTTTATCAAAACTTACTATGGACAGATAAATAATAAATAAAAAATTTTTTAGGGTGATGGGAGGTGATTTTTGTAAAACTCTAAACAAAGTCAAAAGTTTAAAAAAAATTAAAAAAATCGGTAATAGTCACTCTAACTTAAAAAATTATCTAATTATAATTATATATTAAATAAATATATACATCAATATAATGTACTTACCAGCCTCATTACCAGCCATATTGGAAAAGTTAAAATATTTAAATAATTCGACACAAAAGTTATATCTTTCCCGAGCAATAAAACAGAGAGATTTTTCGCCCTCTTGACAGGTCTCGACATGTCTAACTTTAAAGTTGCTAAAATAGGTAAATCGCAGCTAACTTGATTAAAGTACTATACTTACGTGTTGCAGTGACTATTTATCTATCCAATGGTATAGTAAAAGCAACAGAATTCTAATGTCAAAAATTATGTTTTTGAGTAATTTGGTCCATTGGGCGCCACACTGTGAGCCGTCGCGACATAGAGAAACATATTAGCCGACTATCTCTCTCATTTCTTAATAGGACAAGACAAAGTGGGCAGGTTTTTTAGCGTCTTAACGTGCTTCTTTTTTGAAGCGATGTCATTCAATCCTGCATGGAAGAAGCCTATTGTTTGTAAATACAGATGAAAAAGCAAAATGTTTAATTTGTACACGGTATTGAGACCAGCCCTTCTAAGTTCTGAAGAGGTAATTATTAATTTGGTCGTAGTTGATTATTATTAATGGTGTCGTAATGCAAGTTATATTGTTGCTCGGAAAATCGCAAAAAGTGGGAGACCGCTTACTGACGGTGCATTTGTCAAAGAATGCTTAGCGGAGTGCGCAGAAATATTGTGCCCATCTCCTGTAACCAACTTTGAGACAATTAGTATATCCGAGCAAACCATTTCTCGTCGGATACTTGAACTTGGTGCAGTTGGCCGACAAGTTGTTAGTTTACGGTGAAGCTAATCAGAATTCAAATCTTACACCTCAGAAGGACATTTGCGCAAGTGTACCAAAGACTTCGAGATACAGGAAGTGTTCAGCCCACTAATATTTGCACTCGTGAAAGACAGGTTACTGTAGAGCAGGAGAAACAAATTTTAAATATCGTGGAAATCAATGCAGATATCAACACTCGGGAATTAGGCCGCCGCGTAGGACTATCGCATACTATACTCCATAGAATCTTACCGGAAAATTTGCTTTATACCTACCATGTACAACGAGTGCAGGCCTTGTTACCAGAAGACTATCCTCGCAGACTAACATTCTGTCAGTGGTTTTTACATAAAAACGTTGAAAATCGTGAAGGTCATGTCCAAAAACTTTTTAAAAGAAATATTTGGGCGGGTATTTTGGACGATCAGGTAATTGGCCCTTTCAAGTTACCCCCAAAGTTGTCAGGAGAAGGGTACCTTAGCTTTCTAGCCAATAACCTACCAGAACTTTTGGAACGGACCTTAGACAAGATGCCATTACAACGGAGACAGAATTTGTGGTTTCTTCATGACGGGGCACCATCATACATTTTCAGAGGCGTCATTCAGTATTTGATTGAACATTATCCAAATCGCTGGATCGGTCGAAATGCTCCTTATCCTCGAAAATGGCCAGCAAGGTCTCCTGACCTCAATCCGATGGATTTCTGGTATTGGCGGGAACTTACAGGGATGGTTTATGGGGCTGGTCCAATAACAACTGAAGCACTACTTCGCGAAAAAGATTTTAATGCGGCTGAGATGATAAATGGATAACTTCGAGGACCTAGAGTAAGAAGAAACTGGGTTCGTCGTAATGAAGCTTGTGTGGAAAGTGGAGGACGACATTTTGAACACCTTCTTTAAATACAAAAAAAAGTGCAGGGTGGGTTTTGAAAAGAAAAACAATGTATGTATCAAAATTGTGTTCTCTATTTATAAGTGGATTTTTTTAATACGGTCAATAAACTTTTACACACCAGGTTAAGCGCTGAGACTGTTAGTGATAAGTCCATTTTTTTTTAATTGTTTGCATTTTACGAGTACATTATCAAATAATGAAATAATACCTAAGAGCCAAAAATAACAAACTCCATCTTTATTTACACTGTGTTCAATCGTAATTTGCGTCTGGCATTGCGGTGTTGTTAGATTTTACTTTACTTTAAAGTTGCTTTTCTCCAAAAAAAATGCCGTTTTGACCCCCCTCTATCACCTATTTAAATAATAACTATCATAACGTTTACACCCTGTATAAGTTGTTCCAGGTTTCACATTTTAGGTCTATTATTAATTTTTCATAGTCCATATATTCTTTATACTTTGATTGATTAGGGTTAAATCTGGAAGGTTGTGAGGTGGAGTTGATGCTGTACTATACTGATTATTAAAGCTGTACAATTGTAATTTTCTTGTCTACTTCTTAAAAAATGTAGTCAATATAAGTATGAGAAGCGCCAAGCACCCTATTCGGACTATTCACAGATGCTTTATCAAATTTTGGCTACGAATCTCGACGATCTCAACCATAACAGCCAATGAAGTTAGCTTCTACAAGGTCCGGCAATGAGGTATGGTGCTCTTGAAAAGAGTGTTACGTGCAGCAATGTCGAGCGAATGTTTTCACTATGGTTGATATCTACTCGTTCCGCGATGCCATTTTAGTAGCTATGGAGCCATGGTCTATGGCACATCGCGTGTTTATTTACAACACTTTTATTGAAACTGGAACTAAGAGGGCGACGAATTAACCTCAATAGTTCCAGCAAGATGGGGCGACTTGCCATACGTCAAGAGCTGCAATAGCCTTTTTAGGTGAACATTTTCCTGGGCGCGTTATTTCGTTGTGTGGAAATGTGGAATGGCCACCTCGGTCACCAGACCTTTCCGCGAACTCTTGAGGCTCTTTCGGAAACCATAGCGCGTAAAATTGGAAGGATTCCTCGTGCCATGCTCGGAAGGAGTATTGACGATTTTGCAATCCGTCTCCAAGAATGCATCGACACGAATGAACACCACCGAACTGATGTAATTTTTCGCACCTGACTATGTTATCTATACTTAAATGGCAATATTCCACTAATGTATTAAAATATTACATTTTCAGTTTATTGTTGCATAACTTTGAGATTCCATAGAACTTTTAAAATTAATGCATAAAGTCTATATAAACATGGGTCGAAAAATGCGTGGCTTCCGAAATACAGGGTGTTTAAATTTACTTTCTAAAATAGTTTTTTTTAAATATTTCGAACAATATTTGATGTACAACAGTGAAAATTGGAATACAAGGGTTTTTTGGTACGACAAAACCATGGGCATAGTTTTACTGTAGCCGATAGAGGGCGCTCTCTACTGTACCTGTAGTGTATTAAAATGACCGAAGATTTTTTCTTAGTGCAATTTTTTGCTTTTTGAATAAGAATACTGATTCTTCGCACTTTTCAACATAAAAAAGCTCTCCTGTGAGTTTTCGTTATAGTTAGCGGTTTTTGAGATATTTCGATTTTTAAGGTTCGATGCATTTCTAATTATTTATGGGAAAATAATATTTTTTTTTACATTTTCGATTTGTGCATTACAAGTAATTAAGATGATCGTTTAGATTGTGTTTTTAAACACAGCAATAATTCCTAACCCCAAATAAATACAAAAAACAGAATATTAATTTGGTTAATTTTCCAATATTATTTTTAACAAATTCAATTAATTATTTGCAACTAAAATGCTATTGGATAGTTAGTACAAACATACAAAATCTAAAGTAGTTGCTCGAAATGTAAACCCAATTGTTCAATATACAATTCACATCTACGAATGATCGAACGTGGTATAGCATTATTCAAATAAGGCCTTATTTCATCACATGCATTCCTGATTCTGTCTATTAGCATATCTCTTGTGGTTACGGGAGTCTGGTGCACTTTTTCTTTTAGAAATCCCCACACAAAGAAATCTAATGGATTTAAGTCAGGGGATCGTGGAGGCCAGGCGACTGGTCCTCCACGGCCGATCCTTCTTTCTGGATAATCTTCGTCCAGCCAGTTTCTAACTATTCTCGAATAATGAGCTGGAACCACGCCAATCTTCTTAAATCTAACATAACATCATCCCACATATTTGCATGTTCAGCCCTTAAAAATTCCAAAAAGGTCGCAGCATTTAACCTTGCAAGCAAAAGGTAGGGTCCAAATAGTCGATTACGGTAGATACCAATCCATACGTTCACACTAAATTCATGCTGAAAATTTCTTTCCCGAACTGCATGCGGAATTTCATGCGACCAAATATGTTGATTATGAAAATTTACCACTCCACGTCTAGTGAAGCATGACTCATCGGTCCATAAAACGTTACTTAAAAACTCCCTATTATTATCAGTTCTTTCAAAAATCCTCTGACAAAATGTGATTCTTCGTTCTCCGTCCCCTGGCTGTAGTCCTTGCACAGGTTGCAAATGGTAAGGACGTCTATGGTCATTTCTAAGAACACGGTGAACATGGCTTGCTGAAATTCCCAAGGCACCAGAAACTCTCATAACACTTGTGGTCGGATCTCTTCAAACTCACGCAGAATCATACGAGTAAATCTGCGCTGACGAACATTTATGTTTTAATCCATTTGGAGATTTCCAAAACCATTTTCAATTATTTGGCGATGCACTCTTACAAATACTGAGCGAGTTGGATGTCGTCTGTTTGGAAATCTTCGCGCGTATTCTCTGGCTGCTTCTGCTGCGTTTCCATTTACAAAGCCATACACAAAATGAATATCCGCTAACTCTTGATTGGAGAATAAAAATGGAATTTTTATAAAACTTACAAAAAAAACAGGTAAACGAAACTAAATTTCGTTCATTCATAATTGCAAAAAAACGTTTCAGGTTTCAACAGACAACAAAACTAACTGTCAACTAATTGATGTTTAACCTTATTCTGCTTTCAATTTCAGAAATATTTGCAGGCACAGCCTACTTCTAAAAATTATCGAGATACTGACTTTTTAACGTTATTCTATCATAAATAATTAAAAATGCATCGAACCTTAAAAATCGTAGTATCTCAAAAACGGCTAACTATAACGAAAAGTCACAGGAGAGCTTTTTTATCTTTAAGTAAGAAGAATCAGTATTTTTATTCAAAAAGCAAAAAATTGCACTAAGGAAATTTTTTCGGTCATTTTAATACACTACAGGTACAGTAGGGAGCGCCCTCTAGCGGCTACAGTAAAACTATGCCCATGGTTCGTTTTGTCGTACCAAAAAACCATTGTATACCAATTTTCACTGTTATAGATCAAATATTTTTTGAAATATTTAGAAAAAACTATTTTAGAAAGTAAATTTAAACACCCTGTATTTCGGAAGCCACGCATTTTTCGACCCATGTTTATATAGACTTCATGCATTAATTTTAAAAGTTCTATCGAATCTTAAAGTTATGCAACAATAAACTGAAACACCCTGTATGTTTAAAAATTAAAGTGTGTAATTTTTTTAAAAAACACCATATTTCATCGCCAGACCCTATACTTGCCACTTCCGTCTTACCAGGAGCTAATTTCAGGCCACTTTCTTCTGCCCATACGCTAATTCTCGTGATATTTCATTTTGGTTTCTTTGGCTGTCCGGGTAGCTAGGATTAAATGCACTTATTAAATTTGTCCTGTGTACCGTCCTGTTTTTAGCTCTAGAGAGTAAATTTACCACTAATGGAAACGAATGGTTTTGCAGCGACCTGTGCTCAAATCATAAATCACACGGGACACTTAGTTCTTCCTATAAGCTCGATTTATACGCGCTTCTTCTACTTCCTCAACGGAACCTTCACGCTGGAGGACTCCGATAAATCAATTAATTCTTATTAGATAACAACATCCGCAGTCCCTCCAGAGATACGCCGGAGAATCCGAATGTACACGGAGCAAAAGTTTGGTGCAGCAGCTCATGAGCTTTTTACATGCAGTTCAAAACAGGACGAACTTTGATTATGTATAGGAACTGTAGAACAGGAAATTTGGCTGCAGATATACCTGAATTGTTTATATGTGGCAAAAACGAACTTATTACAAAACAGCGACAGCTGTTTTTAACAATATTGTTAGTACATTATTTGCGCGACAGAGAATTTGTCGTATATACGAGTATAAACGGGTATAAATCCAGAGTCATTACTCCATTATCGGGAGTTACTCAGGGTAGCCACCTAGGTCCATTATTCTTCATAATATGTATAAATGATATCGCGCAATGCTCCAGCCATCACCAGTTTCTTCTTTATCAGACCACTTAAAGGTGAATGCCTTCAAGACTGCGTCAAAATACAATCTTATGTCGACAAACTCAGCGATTATTGTCAGAGAAATGACCTACCACTTAACACTAAAAAATGATTTTCGGTCACATCACGAGAAAAAAAAGCTATCCCAATATGCGTTTTCGGATAGAGAATGTCAATATTATTTGTGAGCTATATTCAGGACCTAAGTGTTATGCTAGATACGAAATGGAGCTTTAATAGCCATATAGATTAAACCATAATTAAAATGAAAAAGATGCTTGGCTTTATTAGAAGATGCTCTAGGTACTTCAACAACTTTGCTACCCTGTTACCACTATATTATGCGTGTGTACAGTAATTTCTCTTTCGTGTTTATTATTTGGAACCCACAGTAAGGAGAATTGACTCTGTGCAACATAAGCTCTAGCGAATTTCGGCTTATAAGGTGTAAGTATCATTGCCTGGAATCACGATCACAGCTTGGTACTGGAACATTTCAAAATATTACCTCCTACTAAGCGAAGGATACTATCTGTTTTATGTTTTCTTCACAGAGTCTTGAAGAGCCAAGTTGGCATCGAAAATCAATATTAACCCTGGAGCGCTTAGGCGAATAGCACGGCTATAGTTGCTTAGACGGGGTTACCCCCCAGTGATATATTCCTATTTAATGAACAAAATATAAAAGATAGACACTTTTGTTTCAATAATAAAACATTTATTTCAAACACTCGGTACATATTTCAGCTCAATGATTACTGCAAACAGCTTTGAAACATTTCGCACAGGCAGTTTTTGTTTTTCGGTCATTTGTTCTTGGACATAAAATGCAGCGAGTCTGTTTTAGCAATTTTGCTGAAGGTGGATCAACTTTTTCTTCTGTTTTCATATCTAGAATATTCATTATTGATTCTTTCAATTTTCGAGGTATTGGTTTTGTCAAACGTCTTTCCATATGAGGCCTGACCAGTTGTAGTCCAAGTTCAAATAGGTATTTTCGACGAACACTTTTTTGTCTATCACGCTTAACAATTTGGAAAATAATGTTGGAGTTAACGCCTGCTTGATCCATTATACCTTAAAAAAAGCGTAATGGCCACCTGCGTGTTTTGCGGGATACCGAATATGTGTGCACCATCTGGTCAAAGGTATCGACACCTCCTTTGTTAGAATTGTAAAAATTTGTTATCTCGGGTTTTTTATTTTCATCTATTGTACTACCAGAATGCATTGTCGATAAAAGTAGCACAGATTTAGACTTCTTGGGTGTGAAGGACACCAAGGTTTTTTGGTTGTCGAATCCAAATTGAGAAGACATAATTTCTTTTCGTTTGTTTGGGAGAAATGATGGAGGAATTTCCCTCTTGTTTTTTCTGAGAGTACCCACAATGGTCAAATTGTAGTTAACAAGCATTTTGTCAGCCGGTGGGATGGAAGTAAACGAAATGTCCATCGTCAAATTGCGTCCGGTTCCGTGAATGGGTTCTGTCAGTTTTCTTACGTAATAAGCTAGGAGAGGTTCTTTATCTGGCCTATTTTCTTTGCCGATATATGGAATAGCAGTAACCATATAATATGTGCGTGAATCACACATCGTTAGAACTTTGATTCTATATTTGTCAGGTTTTGATGAAATATATACTCTAAAAGGGCAATTGCCTCGAAATCCCAATAACTGTTCGTCGATGGAACAATAACTGTGAGGAGTATAGTATATTGTACAGTTAGATATAAACGTTTCCCATATATTACGTACTGGAGAAAATTTATCTTCTCGGTCGCTCATGGTTTTGTCGTCAAATCTGAGGCAAGATATCAAAAATCTAAACCTTGTTTCACTCATTACGCATAAATACACTTCAAATCCCTGCTTTGACCACATTTCTGCTATAGTTAGATGATTGTCTTTTCTACAACCTATATTATTATAGGTTTATATTATATAAAGCAGTCCTATCAAAGCCAAGATCTCTTCAACGTCTCGTTAACAAAGCCACAATTAGCAACATATTTCCCTCTTTGTCGTTCTATTTCCATATTTGTATGCACCACTATAATATCTATAACATTCGCGCTAAAAAATAACTTCCATGCCTCTAATTCCGTTGAAATATTTTTGGCCGCACCTTTTGGTCCTGGAATACATAAAACAATGTTTCGCTTAGGTGTTCGAGTACGACATGGAAGCTCGGTGCTCCAAATATGTCCATTTTTTCCTTTTATTACTTTGCCAGGAAGTTGTTGTTCTGTCTCACACTCTACTTCACTATCATCCGTTGGGTAGGTCGTCTCCCTGTCTGACTGAATTGAAACATGGTCGTCATAGTCAGTGCCGTCATTATCTAAATCAGGTTCATTGTCGAGTTCTTCATTCCATCGTAACAGAGTTTCTTCAAATTTGAGATCATCTGGTCGGACAGCCATCTAAATAAATTACGTAATCTAGTGTGTGGAATAAAATAAAAATACCAGTTTAAGCTTACCTGGGGTTACTCGTCACCCCAAACACAAAATATCATATAAACTATTGCACTGAACAAAAATGTGCGACCAACAACACACACACTTTAACCTCAAATGAACATAGCGGGATCTCCGATGTTGCCAATTTATGCACAAAAAATTAGTGAACATTTGAATTTTCTTTGGGGTGATGCGAAACCCCACTAAGCATTACAGGGTTAATAAGATGAGAGTGAATCCTAGACACTGTACATACTCCAATATTCCATTTTGTAGAACTAATATTGATTTAAACTCTCCATTGGTATGAGTGCAAATAAGTCTGAGCAACTACGAGTATGGTAGATTTCCTGATAATTTGGCTTGTCAAATGTTAAAGTTTAAATGCCTGATAATAAACAGAATGTTGGTCACTCCCTTGTAAGCTACGTTCCCAGTCTCTGTTTTATAATTCGACGTTACTGACATTGTATTTTCGTACAGAAATATGTAGATTATCAATAACAGTGTTTACAACTTATTACATTAAGGGTGGATTTCACCAAGGTCAAGTGAGCAGTGCGTTATTCTCTAGCTACAGGGTAACAGACCGTCAAATACACCGAATGAGCTTCAACATCCAGTCAACAAATTTCAGCGACCAATACCTATGAAATGATGAAAACTAAACATTGTCAAAGTATGAGATGACTGCTTGTCCTTGAAACATCACCAGATTATTGAATATTAAGACATTAAATATAATTCAGTAAAAATTTAAAGAAATGTTTGATTTTTGAATGATATTCATGTTTTAATTACTATTGTTGATTTTTTATTCATGTTTATATTATTTTATTCAATTGATATGCGATTTTACTGATCTGACATCACCTCCCGTGTTTTTTTGAATTGATTTTTGTGCATACAAAACGTACAGACTGATAGATTACCGTCATTACCTTATCACCACACAAGCAATAAAGAAACCGAAACCTGTCTGTTTTCAAAATAAATATTTAATGAAAGTGAGAAGTGAGTTCATGAGTTCAGGGGTAAAACAGAAAAATATTCACAATCCTGTAAGCAAGAATCGAAAAATGAGTTTCCAGAATGGTTGCAAAGTACTTTGAAAGAGGGACCAGTATGTATATTGTAGAAGCTGTAATATAGAACTATGCCCTCAAAAAACATGCTGTGTGCGCGCCCAATACAATAACAGACGTTTTTCATGACTCAAAGGTCCTTGATCTACCACTGATCTTGGGACAGTATTTATCTTATACCGAACTCAACGATATTATTTACCGATTCCGTTCTTTTCCGGTTTGGCAACACTGCAGATGTGCAGTTCACAGCATTGATATCCCAGACGTGTTATAATAACAGAAATAATAAGAAAATATAACAATGTTTGGAGATATATTTTCATAAATGGGTATTTTTGATTCTGACTTATAATATCTAGACGATGAATATTAGGTGTATGCGGATACTTTTACAAATATCGATGTTTTAGGACCCAGAAATGCAGAATGTGCTGTTTGTTTACACTTGGTGTAACCGACACATCAGTCTGGATTCCGCAAGAATCATAGTACTACAACTGCTTTGTTATATATAATTGATAACATAATCAGAAATTTGGATGATCGCATTGGTACAATATTGGTTATGCTTGATTTATCTAAAGCGTTTGAGATTCTGTGAACCACCGTATACTTTTGAGTAAGTTGAAGTACCTTCGTTTAGGTAAAACTGCTCTTATGTTCTTTGACTCTTACTTGTCCAATCGAACGCAAAAGGTGAAAACCAGTAAAGGTGTATCTGTGCCCAAGTATGTTCCTTCTGGAGTTCCACAGGGCTCGATCTTGGGACCTCTACTTTATTTGGTTTTCACGTTTGACTTGTATAACAGTGTTGAGCATTGCACAATCCAAACTTATACAGACGATACACAGTTAACATTTAATTTTGACTCTAGCAACTTCAATGAAATTTCTTATAAACTTAATGTCGACTTAGCTTATATTGATAATTTCTGCAAACGGCATTCACTGAAAATAAACCCTAGTAAATCGAATTCTATTGTCTTTAGTCCACATAATTTTCCAGTTAATGTTGTGAATCATACTGTCATACTATTAGTTAACGAAGCAAAAAACCTGGGCGTTATTTTGGATAAAGACCTCCGTTTTAATCAGCACGTGAATGCCACCCTTAAATCCACATATATATCGTTAAAATTATTATATTCAAACCGGCACATTCTTAATTTCAAAACGCGGAAAAAACTTGTTGAGAGTCTTGTTATGTCTAAAATATTTTATTCGCTGGTTCTTTATTATCCTTGTATTGATTATAACACTAAATATAGACTGCAGAAAATCCAAAACAGTTGTTATCGGTTCGTATATGGCCTCAGAAGGTATGATCACGTATCGTCTAAGACAAAAGAGCTAAAATGTCTAAAACTTGATAAACACTATACTTTCTCTTTGGGTGTATTTGTCCATAAATTGATTTCCACAAGGTCACCCATTTGTCTTATGGACAAACTTGTACCTCGTGGTCAAGTCATTTCTAGAGCCCTACGACATAACCATCTCTTCGGTATGCCATTCTACAGAACATGTATATTCCGAAGATGTTTTACGTACAATGCTATCAGGACTTACAACTCTGTCAACCAGGTACTCAACCAGGTACTCAAGTCCAAAAGCTTACCTGTTTTTAAAATTAAATAAATATTATTTGCCGCATTCCCATTGGCCCCACTTAAATAACTGACCGTCTTTTGTGAAATGATAAAGATTTGAAATTCTATGAAAGTTATCCTAATTCTAAAGCACAAAGACATAATATTACATCTATAATGTACCCTTATTTATAAGGCACCATTTTTTCACGACTTTGTTCAACATTTTGGTCGAAATCACTGATATTCAAAGAGCTTTGACAGCTTCTGTCAAATTGCGTTTCGATAAGGTCTTTTTCCATTCGTCCAAGGGACCATTAAATATTAATATTGGTGAAATTGGCCCATATACTGCTATTTTGGAGATTTTCTCTCTGATATCCCTAATTTGTTAAATAAATAAACACTTTGTATCATTTAAATGAGGCATTTTATAATCCATGTTTGTAGAGCCATTATGATAGCCAAAACATATTGCCGACGCTCTTTTAATCATCCCGCAACCCCTGCAAATACAATAACTAGCCGTCATGATTCTGCGGTCCGTGAGAATTAATTAATCCGCCCTATACCATTCCCTTGGATGTTCCTCTCATCACGTAGTAGTTATCTGGGAAGCCACAAGGGAGAGGAGCGGACCACCGCCATCGGAGACGTCATTTCGATCGTGTCCTGATACTGACATTGTCGGATTGAATCCCGCTGGAGATTCATCTCAATAGGTTGATCAATATGCAGGCTATGCTAAGATAGTGATTATAATCTTTTAGAACAATGCCCTCCATGTTCCAGTAAACTGCCGTTAGACCTAAGGCCTGAGCACCCTCTAGCTCAAAGCAATTTTAAAATTAGTGCGTGTAGAGTGGGGTTTCCTCAAGGAAACGTATTTTTCGAGATATTCTGATCTAACGATAAGTTTCGAATACATTGTATATTTTCGCGAATAAAACCATGCCTAAGACCTTCCTCCGATTTAACTTAGTGTAACTTTTGCGATGCTAACAGTCTGGACAGACAATCACATTCATATAATAATAGACTATAATATACTCAGTGACAGGAGTGTTACACCCAGAAAAACATATTTTTTTCAACATGAATTTTTGATGTAAGAATGATACGATAACATTCTCAGGACATTTTATTGACAAGTAATAAGAAAAAAATTATAATGTGTTGGGCGACCCCGCAGCTGAATAATACACTCATGTATACGTCTAGGCATTGACAAGGTAAATATACTAAGTGACATATAAATCCGAATACCCAGTTTAAATGGTTTTATTTTAATAAAAGTTTGTGAATGTATTTATCTTACTGTAAATAACAAGTGAAAACATTTTCAGTTGGACATTCCGGTTTTTATACTGCTTTTTTTTAATTCACTAACGCTCTAAAAATGAATACTTCAGCCGCAGTAAAGAATCAACGTTGGCGGATTTTGGTTCTTGACATCCTTTACGATCGGTTACGATGCCTAGAGTACGGAGACCTGTACGATTTCGTCAACTTAGTGAGTTTGATAGGGGCCGTATAGTGGGACTTCGGGAAGCTGGACTTTCTTTTCGGGCAATTGCAGTTAGAGTGCAAAGAAGTATAGACACTGTGGTTAGGTGTTGTCAGGCATGGCTTCGAGAAGGCCGTACGCAAAGAGCAAGGGGCACTGGACGGCGCCGTAGAACAACAGACCGTGAAGGTCGCCGCCTAAGATTATTGGCCTTAAGGGGGGACCGTTTCTCCACTACCAGGTCCATTGCAAATGAATGGTTTGCAGAACACGGAAGACCTATTGGCATGCGAAGCGTTTACCGACGAATGAGAAGTTTTGGCTTGTTTTCATACCGGCCACACTGGGTCCTCCATTTAACTCGAGGACACCGACGTAATCGCCTTGAGTGGTGCAGACAACGGTCACTCTGGGATCAGGAATGGAACAGTATTGTCTTTAGTGACGAGTCTCGATTATGTTTAGGCATGCACGAGGGTTAGAAGGAGACGTGGTGAAAGGAGGAATCCACAGTTTTTTGTTGAAAGACATGTTCATCACACTGTTGGAGTTATGGTTTGGGGTGCTGTAGCTTATGGTTCCAGGTCACCTTTAATCTTCATCAGAGGTAACATGAACGCGCAGCGTTATATCCACGAAGTTCTAGAACTCCTTCTTTTACCCTATCTTGACACCCTGGTAGATCCAACTTTCCAACAAGATAATGCCCGACCACATGTTGCAAGAGTCACAATAGACCTCTTTCAACATAATGATGTCACATTATTACCATGGCCACCAAGATCTCCCGACTTATCCCCAATTGAGTACGTGTGGGATATGATCGGTAGGAGATTGCTCAATTTGCAACGTCCTCCTCAGACTCTAGAAGCACTTCGAGAGGAGTTGGTGGTTGCCTGGAATGAGATACCACAGGAAAATATTGACCACCTGACCAGAAGCATGCCTAGGCGCGTTGGAGAATGCATAGCACATCAGGGTGCATCCACACATTATTAAAGGTCAAAGGGCTTCAAAGCAGTGCAATCATTTTGAAATTTTTATCATTTACTTATTATGCTTCATTAAGTACTTATACAAAATATTATTAAAATAAAACCATTTGAACTGGGTGTTCGGATTTATATGTCACTTAGTACAGTAATAGGTCTACTTTCTTCTCCAAACCATTGGTCAGCGATCTGACGCGTAGTAGCCAAACGGTCTTGTAGAGCTAGTTGCTTTAAGCGCCTATCTCGACGCTCTGTGGTACGCCTCGGTGGTTTAGTTAGCCTTGTTCGTATTCCTCTACCTTCTTCTATCCATACATGACACAAACGCATTACCGTCATTGCAGTACAATTAGCACGGCCATATCTGTACTACTCAGCTCTCAGAAACTGCTTACTCCACAAAAACTAGGAGATAAAATTTTAACAAAGGTAAACAAAAATGAAGGTAAAACGTTGACAATGCTGCCACAGCATGCTTTAAGTATAGTCATTATTATGCCAAAAAAAAAAGTTGAAAAAGTTATTTTTTCTAGTTGTAACACTTCTAATAAAATTGCTTCTGGACTGTGCTAGGTCCAGCTAAGCATGGCATTTCTTAAAAAGCACTACTTTCTGTAACTTCATAACGAATTAAAATAAGGGTTCGGGGTTGTTCCCGTAGTGTAAGATTTCTCATGTTATTTTTCTGAAAAATCCAGAAAAAAAAATCAGCAATGGCACTTCTCCCACCAAAAACCGAACAACTTACGAAAAAGTGTCACCAAAAAAGTTCGTAAATCGCATATAATATCCAAAAAGGGTAGAGTGTTTTCGATGCTTGCTATGAGTATTTTCCATAAAATTATATACTAAGTGACATATAAATCCGAACACCCAGTTTAAATGGTTTTATTTTAATAAAATTTTGTATAAGTACTTAATGAAGCATAATAAGTAAATGATAAAAATTTCAAAATGATTGCACTGCTTTAAAGCCCTTTGACCTTTAATAATGTATAGATGCACCCCGATGTGCTACGCACTCGCCAACGCGCCTAGGCATGCTTCTGATCAGGTGGTCAATGTCCTCCTGTGGTATCTCATTCCAGGCAACCACCAGCCCCTCTCGAAGTGCTTCTAGAGTCTGAGGAGGACGTTGCAAATTGAGCAATCTCCTACCCATCATATCCCACACGTGCTCAATTGGGGATAAGTCGGGAGATCTTGGTGGCCATGGTAACAATGTGACATCATCATGTTGAAAGAAGTCTATTGTGACTCTTGCAACATGTGGTCGGGCATTATCTTGTTGGAAAGTTGGATCTGCCAGGGTGTCAAGATAGGGTAAAAGATGGGGTTCTAGAACTTCGTGGATATAACGCTGGGCGTTCATGTTACCTCTGATGAAGATTAAAGGTGACCTGGAACCATAAGCTATAGCATCCCAAACCATAACTCCAACAGTGTGATGAACATGTCTTTCAACAAAAAACTGTGGATTCCTCCTTTCACCACGTCGCCTTCTAACCCTAGCACGACCATCGTGCATGCCTAAACAAAATCGAGACTCGTCACTAAAGACAGTACTGTTCCATTCCTGATCCCAGAGTGACCGTTGTCTGCACCACTCAAGGCGAACACGTCGGTGTTCTCGAGTTAAAGGGAGGACCCAGTGTGGCCGGTATGAAAACAAGCCAAAACTTCTCATTCGTCGGTAAACACTTCGCATGCCAATAGGCCTTCCGTGTTCTGCAAACCATTCATTTGCAATGGACCTGGTAGTGGAGAAACGGTCCCTTAAGGCCAATAATCTTAGGCGGCGATCTTCATGGTCTGTTGTTCTACGGCGGCGTCCAGTGCCCCTTGCTCTTTGCGTACGGCCTTCTCGAAGCCATGCCTGACAACACCTAACCACAGTGTCTACACTTCTTTGCACTCTAACTGCAATTGCCCGAAAAGAAGGTCCAGCTTCCCGAAGTCCCACTATACGGCACCTATCAAACTCACTAAGTTGACGAAATCGTACAGGTCTCTGTACTCTAGGCATCGTAACCGATCGTAAAGGATGTCAAGAACCAAAATCCGCCAACGTTGATTCTTTACTGCGGCTGAAATATTCATTTTTAGAGAGTTAGTGAATTAAAAAAAAGCAGTATAAAAACCGAAATGTCCAACTGATAAGGCTGAAAATTTTTTCACTTGTTATTTACAGTAAGGTAAATACATTCACCAACTGTTATTAAAATAAAACCATTTAAACTGGGTGTTCGGATTTATATGTCACTTAGTATATTTCATCAGTGCGCCATCTAGCGGCTATTTTTACATGCTAAAATAAATTATGGCGACTCTTCTTAGCCGCTTTCAGCATATTTCTCTCTGCTCTTGCTCTAGATTGACTAGTTGTCGACATATAGTGAAATTCCCCTTCGCGGACACCCTTCTTATACGGACACCTTCTTTAAACGCACGGTTTCTCATGGTCCCGACCGACTCTCATACAATTTGCATTGTATTAGCTCTCTCTTGGACGGACATTCTCTTGAACAGACACAGGAAAATCTTCTACTAACCGGACAAACAAAAAAATAAAAAGAAACGCCTTGACTTATTTTTTTTAAATCGTGGGAGACGCATTCATTCTAGAAATGGCTCCAAATTATGACAGATTGCACGTTGCAAGACCTAGATTGGAAAATGTCTACAGAAAGAATAAACATTTTATAATTTTTAGGCAGTGCGAGATCTCATCCAAAATACATTCACCTAAATAATATAAAAATCGTGGCTCCCTAATTGTACATCAGCTTGTCAACCACTTGACCAAGGGATTATAAAGAGTTTTAAGACTTATTACCGAAGTCCAATACTCAAACCCCTGCTAGTAAACATTTGAAACTGCTGGTACGGCCTTTGAGCTGATAAAGAAAAATACGTCAATGGATGCAGTCAATTTGGCAAAAACCGCTTGCCATCAACTAACCAAAGAAACAGAGCAAAATTGCTTGCGGCAAGCAGGATTTGACAGAAGATGACTTACCACTTAAAGTACTTTCAGATATCATTAAAAATAAGGATAATGAAAACCTCTTTATGATCTTTTTAGCCTAGATGAAGGCTTGTATGTTGAAGATCTAGATTCAGGCCAGAAATTGAAAATCCAATTGAAATACAAGAACTTCCCGAGGATTCTGATGTCGATGAGGTTCCAGTACTAACAGAAGCTATTCCAAATTATGGTAAAGCTATTACCCTGACCAAGCACCTCAGTTTTGTCGAAAATCAGAGAGATACAGAGTCTTTGGAGCTTCTTCCTAAATTAGAAACACGACTTCAAGACGCCATTTTAAAGAAAAAGAGGAGACAAACGACAATATACGGACTTTCTATTTCATTGTTTTGTGTTACTACATATATGTATGTACATATTATAAATATGTATGTATATACTTTGTATACATATATCAGAAGGTAACAAATCTATTTTTTTAAGTTTTAAAGTTTTTTTTTTATTTCAAAAACATTTATATATATATACATAGACTTTGAAGTTGAGTCATTAATTTTCAGATAATGACTGTAGAAGGAAGATAAACCAAAATATGTGTGTAAAAATAAAAAAAAATGTTACATTGTTTTATAAAGTATCCTCCCGACAAGTATTTCAGTGCCGACCTGTATTTGATCATGCGGTCTTGGAGCACCGGCATGCCCTCCCCTGTGAGGTCTTAAGTCACCTGATTCACGAGCCCTTTGTACTACATTAACAAAGGCACGAGGGGTTGGTTGCACTCGATTGGGAAACCGATCCGCATAAATCCGTGATGCCGCGTAAATAAGAATCATGTCCACAAGTTCAGCATTTTCGTAAATATGTGCCATTTTTGATTTTGTTTGAGCCACGCAACAGACACCACTATTCACTCACGCGTTACCGACTGACACTGACTGAATACAACTGAATAAAATAATTGTAAAAACATCGTTCCAAATTCTTTCGCTTTTTTGTTTCCGATGCGATGAACCGATAAGGCGAATTATATCCGTTGTCGCCAAACACGAGCACATAATATTATTATTGCGACAGGGCGGTACTCAAACTTCCAAAGGGCTATAACTTTGTTATTTTAATTTTACCAGAAAAATGGTAAAGGAAAAAACATTTCTTTTGATCAGATCTACTCACTGTTAAAATAAATGACTCAACTTCGAAGTCTATATATATATATATAAAAGCACAAAAAATATGTATGATGTAAAAGACTAGTCAACCATCCCCGGTCTCCCCTACAATATTGCACCAGACGCTGCGTTAACTTAAGATATCAACTTGTCGCTAATCAGTTGTTTACTTAACGTCTCTATTCCTCAATAGGCTACTGTTTGTCCGTTGTTGAATATATATTGTCTATTTTCTGCTGATCGTTAGTCAGCAGCTCAAAATTGTATAAATAGTCTCCTCGGCATTTGAGGTGTGTTCAATACCCGGTTAGACTCAGTAACAGTCATCTCAATTGTAACTTGTAATTTGTAACTGATGGTCTGTACGTACAGACCTGAGTAAAGTTTTTTTAAAAAGTGTTTTTCAAAGTTATTGATTTAAGATACATACACGTCTTAAATGTCCCCCAGTTTTTCATACATATACAGGGTGTCCCGAAAAAAGTGTGCAATATTCTACCAGCGGTTTTTAGAGCTTAAAATAGGAAGAAAAGTTTATATAAACATAGGTCGACAAACGTCCCCTAAGGGCGCTACGGTCTTTTAAAGGGACTCCCCTGAAAATGGTTTTTCCTTAATATTCCCGAAACGTGTTGAGATAAAGACATAAAATTTGGTATCCTAGCCTAGTTTTTTATGCTGGATTTAAAAATATTAACAATTTTGAACAGTTTTGTTTGGAAGCGTATGTAACAGGGACGGACTCAGGTTATTTTAGCCCCAACATTTTTGTGTTAATATATTTTTGAAATTCAATTTTAGAATTTGAAAATTTAGGGTCTTCTACATAAAAAAGGTACTCTTATTAAATATCCATAAATTGTGCCATTTTTCAATAAAATAAAACTAAAAAATTTGTCACATGATAGAAAATGTACTGCGAATTTAAATGAATTGTTGAATAATTAGCCATGGCAACTAAAAACTAATTTAATAATTGGTAAATATTACATAAATACATATTTCTATTGCAACATAGCTAACATTTAGGCAAAAACAAAAGAAATAAATTTTTTCTACGAACGAAATTTATTTAAAAAAGAAGACATACAGTTGGATATACTTAAAACCAGCTTTACAATAAGTGTTCAAATAAATTCCCATTTCGTTGGATACAGAGTCTCGCTCGACGAGCTAATGATTGCGTAGCCCGAAAAGTGGAAAACCTTTTTCATCTTATTTCATTTGCAGCCTGATGGAGTCTTTGAAGTAAATCTTCTTGAATATTTACTTCATTCGAGTAAACTAGGTCTTTTAATGACCCCCAAAAATAGAAATCCAATGGATTTAGGTCAGGTGCACTTGGCGGCCACGCTATAGGACCTCCGCGGCCTAACCACCTGTCAATGGAAAATTGACATTCAACCAATTTCGAACATTGCGTCCAAAATGTGCAGGGGCGCTATCATGTTGAAAAAACATATTTTCTTGAAACTGCTGGTACACATCCAATGGTATTATATCCATGAGCCCATTCTGAAGAAAGTTCAGATGCACGTTGAATTAAGACGATTGGGAAGTACAATAGGCCCAATTACTTGATCCCCAATTACTCCTGCCCATAAGTTTAACGGAAGCCACCCGTGTCACAGATAGTACTGCCACGTTAATCGATCCAATATTTTTAAATAATCCTCAAATATGCAGCTATTCTTCCGTCATGGACACGAATGGTATTTCGGACCACAAACTGGTATTTTTTCATTTTGACTTTCCATCCTATAAAAGAAAACAAAAATTTATCACAATCAGGGATTTTAAACATTTCATAGATTAATTATTTACGAAATCTAATATTGATGAGAATGTAATGCACATTACAAGCGTTATCGGAGAAACCTATAATAAACATGCACCTTTTAAAACTGTAATAGTTAATAAGTCACCATCACCTTGGTTAACTAATGAACTGCGCACTGTTCTTGATGAAAGGAATACTGTACGAGCTTTAAATAAAACTAATAAGACCGTGGACGCCTATAATAACTTCAAATCGCTTAGAAACCGTGTTCTTAACATGATCAGGAGGGACAAAAGACATATATATATATATCGAAAATTTGGCAAATAGAAATGATTCAAAAAAATTGTGGAAGTCTCTCAAACAACTTGATATAAATTTTCATAGTAAACCAACCCTTCCGGCAAGTTTTAATGACCCTACCAAAATTAATGATTATTTTATGTCTGTTTATAGCTACAAACCTGTTGATTCACTAGTTTGCGAAAACTATTTCAAAAATAAATTAAGCTCTGAATATATTTTTTCATTGAATAAGATTAGTTCAAATGACGTATTACAGGCAAAAGGGAGCCTAAAAGCTGATGTGAAGGGAATTGATGGTATATCCCTGTCAATGATCCAGCTTTGCCTGTCAGTTATTCTCCATCACATCGTCCACATCTTTGACGACTGTTTGGAAAAAGGCTACTTTCCAAACACATGGAAACAAGCTCCAATTATTCCAATTCCTAAAAAAATTAAACCCACTGAGTATAATGATCTCAGACCTATCAGTTTATTACCAATTTTATCCAAATTTTTAGAAAAAATTATAAAGCTCCAATTGACCGCTTACCTAGAAAAATTCTGTATACTTCCCGACACTCAATCCGGATTTAGAAAAAATTATAGTACAACATCTGCCCTACTTAATCTGCAAGACAATACTTTAAGTGGCTTATATAAGAAAATGGCACTAGCCTTAATCTCTATAGACTATTCGAAAGCCTTCGACAACATCAATCATAAATTATTACTTGCTAAATTAAATTACATATGTCTTGTCAGTGTATTCCTTTCATTTTACGACAGTTACCTTCATCAAAGAACTCAGTGTGTTTTTCTCAAGCAAGAAATGTCTCAAGTGACAACAATTCCCTCAGGCGTACCTCAGGGCTCTGTATTGGGGCCGCTTCTGTTCCTCATATATACGTTCGACTTAAGCAAAAGTATTGATAATTCTCATGTCCGGTCATTTGCAGACGATACGCAATTGCTTCATTATTTTAATCGAGATAATGTCAATAATACTACTCAAATTCTACAAAACGATGTTAATAAATTAATTAAATACTATTTAGATCACAATCTACTTATTAATCCACAAACATCTAAAATGTTATTATTTTGCGCACAAAGAAAAACATAATGTGTAACACAGCTCTTGAACATTCAGATAAATAACCAAATCTTGCAATTTTCTGATGCTGCAAAAATTCTTGGTGTTGTTTTTGATACAAAATTAAGGTTTATTGAACATGTTAAATGTCTATCTCAGAAAACCTACCTACGGCTGCGCACTCTTATAGCAAACAGGTATTTACTAAATTTTAAGTTGCGCAAAAAACTATGTGAAGCATTGGTCATATCTATACTAAATTATTGTAATATGTAATAATTGTTTAGACAATTTCACTAAAAACGTTATTCAAGTTATTCAAAACAATTGTTTACGATTCATTTTTGGCTTACGTAAATTTGATCATGTATCAGCGAAATATCCCGTTCTAAACTACGAGTAGTTAAAAATTAATGACATGGTCAAGTATCACTATTCAGTTTTTGTTCACAAATTGCTGCTCACGTCTAAACCTTATTACTTGAAGGAAAAAATTTCATTTAATAATGATGTTTACTGTAGAACTCTCAGAGAAAATAATATTAGAATACCCCTGCATACGTCTACACTTTTTAAACGCAGTTTTTCTTACAATGTTGCTATTATTTATAATGACCTTCCTAAAGTATATAAAGAATTTTCATAACCTGTCTTTCGACAAAAAGTTAAAACATTATTACTCAACCCTCCAAACATATAATTTATGTAATCATTCATTTCGTTTTTATTCCATCTTTAATTCAAATTAATAATTTTTTGGTGCATTTGGGTTTGGAAAGTATGCCTTTTTCTCTTTTTTTAAATTTTACTTTCGATGTAATGAACCAAATCTGTTTGTGGATAGTGTATTCTTTTGAACATCTGCTAGAGACTATATGGTTAAGTGTAAGAGTAGCAGCATGCTTCGCCATGTAAGTCTGACATTGGGCTATACTACAATGTAATTGTGGATAAATAAAGACGTCTATTATTATTATTATTATTAAAATCTATGTTGGAAATTTGTACGGCGAACAACTTTTGGATCATAATATTCTAGGAATAGTGTTTTCATTTGCTAATATCCACTGGCAAAACTCAACTCGTCGTAAAAAATCTGCCTCCGTTAAATGCTGCACCCGTTTAAAATGATAAGGATGTAATCCTTGCATTCTTGTCATTCTTCCTATCTAAAATTATTATTTTTAGGAGAACAATCAAATAGGTATTCATAAATTTTTCATTCTATTGATCGAGGTATATCCATAATTTCTGAAATATTTCGTATGCTTATTTGCGGATTATTTAAAGCAATATACATACGATGATTTCCCAGTGGCTTTCCTGAGCCCTGCATGCGCTGAAAACTTCCATGGTTTGACAAATTCCGGTGAATATCAGTAAAAATTCGACGTCCAGGTACTATGCGATTAGAAAATCTTTGATATTCTCTTACGGCTGCCATTGCAAACCCCATACACAAAATGCATGTCAGTTAGTTCTCTGTCTGTAAATCTTGGCATTTTAAATCGATTAAATAAACATTTTGATTTTAATCTAGTAGTTTTACACTGCTAACAATGTCAGCTTAACGTCAAAATAAGTCATAACAAATCAAAACAACTTTTGTTTGCAGTCATGGCTAACTATGTGTAATCAACAATTAATTTAAATTCGCAGTACATCTCCTATCATGTGACAAATTCTTTAGTTTGCTTTTATTCAAAAATGGCACAATTTATCGATATTCAATAAGAGTACCTTTTTTATGTAGAGAACCCCAAATTTTCAAATTCTAAAATTGAATTTCAAAAATAGAATTACACAAAGGTTTTGGGGCTAAAATAACCTGAGTCCATCCCTGTCACATACGCTTCCAAACAAAACTGTCTAAAATTGTTAATATTTTTGAATCCAGCATGAAAAACCCAGAATACCAAATTTTATGTCTTTATCTCAACACGTTTCGGAAATATTAAGGAAAAACTATCTTCAGGGGAGCCCCTTTAAAAGACCGTAGCGCCCTTTATCGACCTATGTTTATATAAACTTTTCTTTTTACTTTAAGCTCTAGAAATCGCTGGTAGAATATTGCACACTTTTTTCGGGACACCCTGTATATTCAGTTTTCATTAAAAACATGCTTTTTGTTGTATTTCTCACCCTCTTGAATAGACACTTTCAGTCGATCCCGTTCGTGTCCGTCCAAAGGATACTGTATACAGGATACTGATATACACTGTATATTAGGCGTCCTTCAGCAACGGCTCACCTGTTACTCAGTCATAACTATCGGTTGTAAACAATTTCAGTTTCACGTTTCGTGAAATGTGTTTCATGAGAAAGGTTTCCTCAGTGTGCATCGCGCCTCCGAGGTGCAGAATTTAATCAGCGGACGAAACGGAAAAGGCCATGGTTTGCTACTCGACGTTAAATTCATAACAGTCTGGAATCCTGACGTTTATGGTTTATAGCACCACCGTATCCCCCTGGAACAACTTAGGCATAATTACTGCCGCGGTATGAGAGGTAGACGTTGTCATGCGATAGCGTGATTTCACATGCTTGTAAGCATGTAAAGCGGCGGCCCATTTTCAATTGCATCTGTCTGTTAACATGTCTTTTAATTAAAAGTTTCAAGTCACTGTCATGATATACGCGTGACGTGACAATGAGCTTTTAGGAAACGTTGCTGTTGACATGCAGTGCTGAAAGCAGGCACACTTTATCACCGATCCAAAAACTCATATCCTGAAATATTTTTGTTCTAAATCGGCAGTGTGATAGTGAGCCTTTCATTTCATATTCATACGGAACAATTAAAAAAAAAATAAAAGAAAAGGTACTCACTGTTCAGTTGTATTGAAATTCCAAGTACGGCTCTGTCGTAAAATCCGTATTTACATCGTAGAGTACGTCGTATAAATATACGCTGGCGCTGAGACTGAGGACGTGATCGATGGATAGGACAGGACAGGCTTTGGTTTGGTTCAGGTTTGATTGAGTTTGTGTAGCGCAGTATCTCGGTTCTTCTGAGACTTCGGTCTATATGCTACTAAGGAAATACGCATATTTTTTCGAGATCTACACGTCGTTTAAAGCAAAACCCCCAACTTTGCGTACAGCCTGTATAGCCCTGACTATGCAAAGATTCACCACTCACTCTTCCCACAAAAGGTTGGAATACATCCCTGTTAGAAATTGCGCATCAGACAAGCATTTTATCTGCAACGTCTACGTTGTCCGTATAAAATCCGTCATTACTCAAAGTAATAATGATTTTTTCATTGGCAAAATGTACCCGACTCAGTTGACGACAGCATCTTGGTATACAAAGGAGTTGCGCTAGAGAGTATTTGGAGCACTTAGGTGTCTTTCGATATTTAAGACCCTTCCTGCTCAATTCCAATGATGTCTTACTCTTAAAAGATCTGTATTGACGAGACAGTCTCCTTGTTGACATTTCAACCTGATTTGTTGGTTTTCTCATCAATCTCTTTGACCTCTGTGCAGTAAATGCACGTGGTCTTCCACTTTTCGGGAGACGCTTGCACTCAGCTATTGTTTGATAAATGGACCTACCTGAAATGTTTTCGTTCTGGAATGTTCGACAGATTTCAGCTTTGGGTACTCGCCCGACCAACTTGTAGCACTTTTTCTTATTTCTAATTTATACATCTTAAAGCAGAAACTTCAGAATAAATAAATGTCAACTGACAGTGAGTAAACAAACTTTTGTTTCCAAATGCAGCTTGATATTATTTTTGTATTTGTTAAAATTAAAGCTAATGAATTTCGTGCCAAAACATTTGGACATACGTTATAGTGGCCTCAAAAATTTTTGATAATAGCTAGAGATGGGAACATTATAAAACCTTAGGAAATACTGCTTTGGCAAAGATAAGATCAGAAAGGGCAATAGATCTATCATTTCTCAACATAAAAAATCATTCTTCTGCCTTATATAGAACTTCAAAGGCAATGGGTGTGCAGAAATAGTGATGTTTCTAAACATTTGAGAGACCTATTGGAAATAAATAATTATTTTAGTTCTATTTTGAGTAAGAATACAAATTCCTGTACGGGAGCAATTCATTTTCACGAGATAAATTATTATACTCATAATAGATTTAATTTGAAACCGATAGATTTTCAAGATTTGCATACAAAATTCAAATCTCTAAAATCAAATGCCTTGGGGATTGATGGAATATCTCTTAGGATGTTGAAAGTCTGCACGTTATTTCAAGTCACATTCTACACATTATAAACAAGTTTTTGGAAAATAACATATTTCCTAAATTTATTACTGTAAATAACAAGTGAAAAAATTTTCAGCCTTATCAGTTGGGCAATCCGGTTTTCATACTGCTTTTTTTTAATTCACTAACGATCTAAAAAAGAATATTTCAGTCGCAGTAAAGAATCAACGTTGGCGGATTTTGGTTCTTGACATCCTTTACGATCGGTACGATGCCTAGAGTACGGAGACCTGTACGATTTCGTCAACTTAGTGAGTTTGATACCCCGTATAGCTGGACTTTCTTTTCGGGCAATTGCAGTTAGAGTGCAAAGAAGTGTAGACACTGTGGTTAGGTGTTGTCAGGCATGGCTTCGAGAAGGCCGTACGCAAAGAGCAAGTGGCACTGGACGCCGCCGTAGAACAACAGACCGTGAAGATCGCCGCCTAAGATTATTGGCCTTAAGGGACCGTTTCTCCACTACCACGTCCATTGCAAATGATTGGTTTGCAGAACACGGAAGACCTATTGGCATGCGAAGTGTTTACCGACGAATGAGAAGTTTTGGCTTGTTTTCATACCGGCCACACTGGGTCATCCCTTTAACTCGAGAACACCGACGTAATCGCCTTGAGTGGTGCAGACAACAGTCACTCTGGGACTAGGAATGGAACAGTATTGTCTTTAGTGACGAGTCTCGATTTTGTTTAGGCATGCACGATGGTCTTGCCAGGGTTAGAAGGCGACGCGGTGAAAGGAGGAATCCACAGTTTTTTGTTGAAAGACATGTTCATCACACTGTTGGAGTTATGGTTTGGGGTGCTATAGCTTATGGTTCCAGGTCACCTTTAATCTTCATCAGAGGTAACATGTACGCGCAGAGTTATATCCACGAAGTCCTAGAACCGCATCTTTTACCCTATCTTGACACCCTGGCAGATCCAACTTTCCAACAAGATAATGCCCGACCACATGTTGCAAGAGTCACAATGGACTTCTTTCAACATAATGATGTCACATTGTTACCATGGCCACCAAGATCTCCCGACTTATCCCCAATTGAGCACGTGTGGGATATGATGGGTAGGAGATTGCTCAATTTGCAACGTCCTCCTCAGACTCTAGAAGCACTTCGAGATGAGTTGGTGGTTGCCTGGAATGCGATACCACAGGAGGACATTGACCACCTGATCAGAAGCATGCCTAGGCGCGTTGGAGAATGCGTAGCATATTAGGGTGCATCCACACATTATTAAAGGTCAAAGGACTTTAAAGCAGTGCAATCATTTTGAAATTTTTATCATTTACTTATTATGCTTCATTAAGTACTTATACAAAATTTTATTAAAATAAAACCATCTAAACTGGGTGTTCGGATTTATATGTCACTTAGTATAGAAATGTCACAACGTGAATTCAATAATGCTTAGAAAGTGAAAGTTTTTTGGTTGAAGACATAACATTTGGAAGAGATTCTGTAGTACATGAAGTGAATATTAATCGGAGTCGGGATAGAAACGGAGAATTCCACAAAAAGTACGGGAAATACAGAATGTATCCAGAAAAATTTAACGAATATCCCATAATGAGTATCCTTTGATTTTATTCTAATTGATATTCAACCAGAATTGGAAAAAAGTCAATGCAGATAGAATTTCAGTGCCGCTGAAATCCGTTTTTGACACTAACGAATGTAGCTATCTATACAAAGGTTGACATTTAATTAGCTGAGCGTATTTGGGGAATGACGGTACCCACCAACATGAACAACTCTCCCGAAAAAACATATGATGAATGTGGGTGGCCAGACTTCCCAATAGCTGGCCTAGCAAGTATTTCAGTAATAAAAGCCTCGGTGTTCATTTTTCGAAGCGAAAAAAACTAAATCGTTTGATCACCGCACTATACGGCGCGACTGCCGCTTGCTTCCGTGGTTCGTGTAGTAAGTACATTTCTATGCGTTTATTTCAGTCGCTGGACGCCTCGCGGTTCGCAACGCACGAATATTCGCTAGGGCGAATGTCCTGTCGTCAGGCCGTTAGACCGCGGCGCAGAATATCCTGCCCACGTATGCCAGTGCCTTTCACCCTGTATATCTAGCCACTTGCCTAAATATAAACAAATTAGATGCGTTCGCTAATTCATTAAAAGTGAACTGATCATGTTTCATTATCATTATCGTTAATATTTATTACCTAATCAGCGGTAGAGGTGTCGATAACAGTAGATAAACAAAACTATGAACATATCCAGTTGACACACGTTGAAAGCGAATATTATGACCGCTATTTGGAAAGTAGGATAAGTGCAAAATTATACATTATGAAAACCAATTCAAGCTCAACAATACTCGGTGAGGGAATTGACCATTAGTAGAAGTGCTTGCATTTAGGTGGGCACTGGCGTCAAAGACAAAGTTGTTATTATTTACGTGAGATTCTGCTGCTGTATTACGTAGCCGGTCAATGTGGTTTGAGAGGCAAGCTTTATTGCGACTTACGTTTATGGCATACTTGAATGAATGAATGGATTTTGAAATTAGAAGCATACTGACCACTATCAGGAGCCAGCGTATAGGTATGCACGCCAACATTCTCTAAGCCTCAGGCGCTGCCCTTCTAGCAAAGTTGAGTCCCATCTTCTTAACGTTCTGGGGATCCAAAGTGATGGACCCCAGTATAGTCTGCCTGCACCAGCTCAGAGCATCACAGCGACACAAAACATGCACCGAGGTCTCTTCATCTACCCTGCGTTGCTCACATATGGGATCCTCAGCCACCTCCATGACATGCAAGTAGCGCCTTAACGTATTATGGTCAGACAACAGTAACACCAGCAAGTTTAGTTCATCGACTACATTACATATATTATTGTACATTTGAAGTCACAGATTACTGCCTTATAAAAGTAGATACATAATTAATATATTCACCGACACTGTAGAAGCACTGTTCTTTGAGAAAGTTTTTAAGTAGTCTAGTAAATCTGTAGACATTCATATTCTTAACATTATGTTTTATTTAATAATTCTCAAATAAACTGTATAATGTGACGTCCGGCTCGTTCAATTTAGACAAACGTATTCCAGAAAAAGGCACTATGAGGCTATTTGCTGATCTGGTATCATAATTATGAACATCAGAATGCTTTACATATTTGTGTAGACTTCTATGAATGTGTAGAAGTGTTTCATATATGAAAATGCTTGGTAGTGGTAGGATTCTGTGTTTCTTAAAAAGTGGTTGGCATGGTGTGCCGTACTTCGAACCATCACTTATGCGGACAGCAGCCTTTTGGAGGGTGAACGCTCTGAAAGATCCCGAAGCATTCCCCCAAAGTAGGGCACCATACGACAATTGACTGTAGATCAGGCTAAAGGAAACTCTTTTTAGAGTAGGTAGAGTGAATACTCATCCTTCGAATTGCAAAGGTTTGTGCCGATAACATGGAACAGACGAGATCAATGTGCGGTGACCAGGTGAGAGCTGTATCCAGTTTAGCTCCTAAAAGTTTAACAGGATCAGACGCAGGTTGACACTTATCAGAGCTGAAAATGATATACGATGTTTTGGCGTCGTTAAGCTTCAGTTTGTTCACCGATTTCTTAGCCTGTTTCAAGCTATCAACGCTCATTTCTGGCTGACCCCTAGTTAATAACGTAGTGTCGTCTGCGAACATAAAACACAAACACTTATAAAGACTAAGAATAAAAGGGGACCCAATACCGAGCCCTGAGGAACTCCGTTTTCGATAGGAAGCAGGGTAGAGTCATAGCCATTACAACTAATATATTGCTTCCGGTTAGTCAAGTTGGATTGAAACAGATTTAATTCAATACCTCGTATACCATAGTACTCTAGTTTCATAAGCAATATGCTAGTATTGACACAATCAAAAGCCTTGGTAACATCGCACATGGTAGTGGAAGTTTTAAGTTTTCTATCAAGGCCATCAACATCATATTCCATTAAATCAAGCAACTCATTGATTGTGGAGCTTCCCTTCCGAAATCCATACTGGTGGGTGGTTAGTAATGAATTTCTTTCAAAATATGATAGCAGTCTGTCCTTTAGTGGGATATCAAAAACTTTTCCTATTATAGGCACAATGGCTACTGGTCGATAACACTGGACAACAAATTTTAGTTTTTTAATAGTATCTTGTGGGAAAAGTGCACTTCTTTGTTAATTTTGGGGCGCTGAATCCAAAAATGACAATGAAATAAAAAAATTAGTTGCGGTTTAGAAAAAAAACTTTTTATTTTTAAGGATATATTAAAAAAGTAACAAGATTCATATACTTATAAGAATCACTATATGCGCTGTCTTTTTGCTGTTCTTTTATGGATCGTTTCTGGAGCATCTTTACCAAGAGTCCAATAGTAGTCTGCAAACATGGAAGGATTCCACTTTCCCTGGTACCTTTTTTCCATTGTTGAAATATCCTGATGAAAACGTTCGCCGTGCTCATCACTTACGGCTCCGCAATTGTCAGGAAAAAAGTCCAGGTGTGAGTGTAGGAAATGTATCTTAAGAGACATATTACAGCCCATCTTTTGATACGATGACAGCATATTTTTGACAAGGGCTTTACAGTTGTCAGCTTTTCTATTTCCCAAGAAATTAGTGACCACCAGACATAAATCATTCTAAGCAGTTTTTTCAATACCTGTTAAAGTGTTTTCAAACTGTGTATTTTTCAAAATATTTCGAATCTGTGGCCCAACAAAAATACCTTCTTTAACCTTTGCCTCACTTAGTCTTGGAAATTTCTGACGCAGGTATTGAAAAGCTGACCCATCTCTATCTAATGCCTTGACAGTTTTTCATTAGGCCCAACTTGATATGCAGTGGTGGTAATAAAATTTTTTTCGAATCTACTAATGGCATATGCTGTACATTTTTTTGACCTGGCTCTAGGAATTGACGAACAGGCCAGTTTTGTTTGGTGTAATGAAGTGCCTTTGCCCGACTGTCCCATTCACACAAAAAACAGCAAAACTTTGTGTAGCCTAGCTGCAGTCCAAGTAAAAGTGCAACAACACAAATATGCCATTGGTGCTCATCGTATTTTATGCACGTCAATAGGTACTTCATATTGTCATATGATTCTTTCACGTAAACTGCATACCCTACAGGAAGAGATGGTAAAATATTTCCAATATGCAATAACACTGCCTTTATACTCAATGTTGAACTGTCTATAAACAATCTCCATTCTTCTGGGTTATAGTTTATATTTAAAGCCGCCAGTAAGCCGTTAATGTTACTGCAGAAAACCAAGTTATTCTCGATATTGAAAAATGGTTCTAAGTCTTTGTGGCGTTTACGAAAAACACATATCGAAACATCGTCTTCTAACAAGTTCCACTGCTGCAGTCTTGATCCAAGTAACTCTGCCTTACATTTTGGAAGTTCTAAATCTCTTACAAGATCATTTAATTCTGACTGTGTTATTTTGTGCGGTTGGTGGCATGACGTGCTCGGTATAAAATCAGGATCTCTTGACGTTGATGGCATATCTTCTTCCTGACGAATCACTCGATCGCCATGATCTGATTCGTTTTCTGATTCGCAAGTGTAGGATTCTGGGGGTTTTGGAATAGGATTTTCGTCACTGTGAGGCACAGGTCTCATCGCAGATGGTATGTTTGGGTGGTTAATAACCGATTTTTTTTCTTGGACATACCTGTGGCTTGTCCAACACAAGGTACCATGCAAAAGTAACAATCATTAATATGATTTGTAGGCTCTCTCCAAACCATTGGGACAGCAAAGCGCATAGACCGTTTTTTGCCATTTAACCAGCTCTTCAGACTTGAAGCACATGTATTACAGCAGATGTGGGGTGCCCACTGTTGGTCTTGATCACCTAGGTTACAATCGAAATAAAGCTGATATGCCTTTGTTATTAGTGGAGTAATAGACCGTCTCTGAGACGCATCACCACACACGTAACAAAACTGATCTGGATTGTTTACACACTTTCGAGACATCTTGCATGAACGCTGTCAGCCAACTGAGGAAAAAATGGCTAATATAAAACAATATAATGTACACGTATGTATAACGCAACACAATCATGCCGATTACATCATCTTTCCTTGCCGAATATAAAAATGTAGCACGTGCATTCTTGTGAATTACAGTATATTAACACTGTCACAGCAGGAACACATATAATTACCGTATCTCTAAAACTTGAACTAATATTGAAAAAATAAGTTTCATTCCGGTTTTAGCACATTAAAAATAGTAATATTTTGTTGATTTTATTTAGGATATTTTTTGGCTGTTGATCAGTGTAATTGGTCATTCGCATCACCCAATTTATGAAGAGGGAACATCTTTGAAATTTTGAGTGAATCAGGCCAAACCCCTTCAGAAATGAACTTATTATAGAGAACAGAAAGTGGTCCAACAACAGGATCAATAGCTATTTTAAGCATTGCGCTATTTAAGACTCTACAACTAGAGCCTTGAAGAAAGACACGGACGGTTTTCGGATCTTATTCAGCAATGTTTGTGAGCATATTATATACTTCGAAACTGTCGAAAAATAGGTTGGCACTATCCAAATATGAGCAAAAGCGTCCATCCTTAGCACTTGGCCCTACGATCAGCTGCTCCCTTTCCTGGTGGAGATTTCTTGAGATGCTTTTTCATTTCTGAGGGGAATTCTCTGACTCTTTGCGCGGGCACCCCTCAGGCTGGCCCAAAAACAACGAGCCTGCTCGCTGATCCTGAATTCGCGACAGCATCCGCCATGTCATTGCTCTATCCAGAGCCCCCCTGCATTGCAATACAAGCCTCGAAGTTACAGGCACTTAGTGCCTTCATTGCAGCCTGACCGTCGAATATTATTATTATTCTTGCCATATGTCCTTCCTGCTCCAAAATGGGGGATACGGCAGCCAAAATCGCAAAGATTTGCGCCTGAAAAATAGCGGTGTATCCACCGAGAGGCAGGGTTAGCCTCGTTGTAGGCCCAAAGACTCCGGCGCTAGAGCCCTCTTTAGAGACGAGCCGCCCGTGTTCCAGGCCTCCCCATTCCCTTTCCACATTAAACTTGCGGTTGGAAGGACAGGGTTCTCACTTTGCAGTTCGACCCAGATGGCAGTTTGACCCTTGGCAAGATTCAAAAAAGGTCTGTTGCCCTGATTCCACAGTCGATGAGCGCCTACTCTTGCCGCTCCCCAAATCACTAGGCCCAACGGTTGTAACATTCCTCAGGTATTCCTGGGGAGACTCTTTATCATCAAGGGTAAGGTAACGGCTGAGACAATAATACCACGATTAAGTTGTGAGACACTGTATTGACTGAACCCCTAAAGATATAAACGTATTGGAAATAGGGAATCTTAATTCCAATATATAGAATTAACGGTATGTAGCTGCCGCTGACCCTCTTGCTCGCACTCCTGCGTCAGTCTCCCCTCTTTCACCTTCTATTCCCGCGGGCAACGTCGACCGCGCACTGTTGCCGCTACCACCTATTTTTCCACGACTCCACCACTAACTTAAACCTAGCCTGTCACACGGTGGGAGATCCATTGCACTCAATGGCGTTGTACGCACTTGGCTTGCAATACTGACACAAGGCGAACGCTGAATTTTATTGAGTTTGGCCTTAATTGTCTTGGTTCCAATGCAAGGTCGCCAAACCAGGGAGCCGTACAAGAGAGATGTAGCATACTTGCTGCGTACAAAGCTTATGATCACTGTAAATATACAGGGTGACTTCGAAGTTGAGTCATTTATTTTAACAGTGAGTAGATCTGATCAAAAGAAATGTTTTTTTCCTTTACCATTTTTCTGGTAAAATTAAAGTAACAAAGTTATAGCCCTTTGGAAGTTTGAGTACCGCCCTGTCTCAATAATAATATTATGTGCTCGTGTTTGGCAACAACGGATATAATCCGCCTTATCGGTTCATCGCTTCGGAAACAAAAAAGCGAAAGAATTTGGAACGATGTTTTTACAATTATTTTATTCAGTTGTATACAGTCAGTGTCAGTCGGTAACGCGTGAGTGAATAGTGGTGTCTGTTGCGTGGCTCAAACGAAATAAAAAATGGCACATGTTTATGCGGATCGGTTTCCCAATCGAGTGCAACCAACCCCTCGTGCCTTTGTCAATGTAGTACAACGGGCTCGTGAATCAGGTGACTTAAGAGCTCACAGGGGACGGCATGCCGGTGCTCCAAGACCTCACGATCAAATACAGGTCCGCACTGAAATACTTGTCGGGAGGATACTTTATAAAACAAGGTAAAAAAAAAAATTACTTTTTTTTTTATTTTTACACACATATTTTGGTTTATCTTCCTTCTACAATCATTATCTGAAAATTAATGACTCAACTTCAAAGTCACCCTGTATTTATGTATTGCGTATTAGCCTATGATTTACTTGTTCAAGCTTCTTCGACTACGTTTCTCATGCACTGGACGATTTCATTGAATCAGAACGTTGCGTTGTCTTGTTACAGCTTGATAACTCTCAAACTTCAGTTTCGTACGCTTTAAAACATTCCGATTTTACGGCGAAGTGAAAATCTCTTTAGGGGGCTTTAAGATATCGGAATACGACCTACCTCACTTTAGCTTTTGTTGTGCGAATTGTTTCTGGCTAATCTTGCGGTAATCTGTGTATCATGTAGCCTAAACCGTCTTGTTATTATCTACTAGGATCTAATCTAATATATTGAGATACATGGAAATTTAACCCATACCAACCGCATTAGCACCACATTCAATATTGATGTATCGCCAAGCTGGCACTACTCTAATTGACTACAGAGGGATGTAATGGAAACAGGATGGTAACAGCTGGGTCAGTAAATCCTTTATTATCCCTTCTGCAATGCTCAGATGGCGTGTGAGGGTATGAGATAGGTCAGGACCGTCTTGGATGTAATCACTGCTGAGTAGCGTACAATGGCCCGATCAGGATTGCTATGAGAGCCTCGATTAGAGTGGATTAGAATGTAAATAATGCTTTATGTGGATCTAGGTGTAATTCTTTATGAATAACGGAAATGTTGATGTTTCCTCTTTTTTCCCTGCTGCACCGTTGATTTTGGTGTGTCTAAATTTTGTACCAGTCCAGAGTCCGCGACAAAATTTTACTCAGAAGTGAACAAGCGGAGTTTTGTTGATCTGGTTGGTATTAACGCTATTTTCTATGTTCTATTGATTTTTATTTACCACGCATAAGCCAGAAAATTAATTTCTGTCTGTTTTTAATTTTTATACTGTAAAAGAATCGTGTCTAAAAAATGACAGACGGAAAAATGGAAATTTAATATAATTTCCATTACGAAGTGTTTGGTCCATTCTCCAGCTATCATTATCATCTATGTCTATTTTGTCTAGGAAGTCCCTGTATGTAAGCATTTCGTTCGTCCTAGATGGCAAATTATATATTTAGTTTTTGAAAATTGCTTGAACTTAAGAAAAGGTTCTTTGTTATGAGATACGTGAATGCTTGAAAACCAGTAATGCCGTTCATTTGACAATATTTGTGTAACTTTTAGTGATGGTTGACAGCTGCTGTTGTCAGTGTAAGTAAAAGGAAACAGAATACCATCGATTGGTTCCTTTCTAAACAAAACAAACTGTCTGATCCACCGGCACAAGAATTACCGGAAAAAACTGATGATAATCCTACAATTCAACCTGTGCCTTCCACTTCAAAATTTCTTGATGTTGCTCCGTATGCTGAACTAAGCGTTGAACAATCGGGTGCGAAACCTAAAGCATCCAATTATGTTGATGTTGCGCCATATGTAAATTTCGGCGGCTACTTGTCTTCCCTTGAAAAATATACCTTGCTCAAATATCCCTATTCCACACACTTGAAAAATAATAAAGAAGTGAAATGTTACTTATCAAAAAACACTTTAAGTAATTTCCTTGGCTGTCATATTCAGAGGAACTACAAGGGCTCTTCTGTAAATATTACATGGTTCTTGCAAAATTCGAAAGGTTACATAAATAAACTAAATTGGGAAAACTTGTTACCTTACCAATAACGAAATTTTCGAAATTGTATGGCAGAACCGGTGATTGTGAGACACATGAGAAGTCAGTATATCATACAGAAGTAGTTTCAGATGTTATAAGCTTTTTAAAGATTTACGAAAATCCAGAAAATGATACAAGAAATAGAGGTTCAGATACCAGTTAGAAGGCATAGAGGTAGGGGACGATTTATTTCTAATGACAGCATGAATGACGAGGATGTCCTTAATAGTGAAGGGAATTTTAGATAACTAATACGGTTTAGAGTCGAGAGGACCGAAAGACATGATTCTGTGCTCCAATTAGGAAGCAAATTCGAGAAACTTGTAGTGGTACTAAAAATTATATCAAATTGGAAAGGCCGCGAAGCTTCTTCAAAAGCGGCGTCTTTGAAGACTGCCATTACTTCCACCCAATTTATCGTATGGCTAGAGTGTTTGTGTGATATATCAGCTTTAACAGTCAACCTGAGTAAGATCTTACAATCAAAAACAATTGACAAACAATACGCTGTCAAACTCATAGGAAACATTATTTCAGTTGTACAAGAGAGACGAGCAAATTCCGAAAAACACTTCAGAATACTATTCGCATCTATAATGAAATCACATGAAACCTTGGGTATTGAACTGACTGTGCCAAGAATAACGAGCAGGTAGATGAACAGACCAAACATAGTTACGTCTGACAAGGAAAATCATTACAGACTCAACTTATATGTCGCTTTGCTAGATAATATATTACAGGATCTGATATACCGGTTCAATGAAGAATCTTTGAATATATACAATTTTAAATATTTTCCTTACGTCAGTATTTAATTCAAAAACTGAAGCTGAAGTAATGGACGTATTAAAAACAATCTCTAAATATTTGCATGGCATGTAGTAACGAAAACAAAAATTTAATAAGTACCAGATTAAAGGCAGAATTTGACCTTTGGAAGTCACGTACGCAAGATATTATAAACAGTGGAATGTCACTGTATTTATCAGATGACGAAAACGTTTTTCCTTCAATGAATAGATGCACATAATTATTGATTTCATTGTCGGTCAGTGTTGCGTTGTTTGAAACAAGTTTCTCCCATCTAAAGAGGATTAAAACTTGGCTGCGCTTCACTATGCTACAACAGCGATTAGTGGGTTTAGCTCTTTTGTATATGGATATTAAAATAGACATGAATACAATCATAGATCGGTTCGCCAGCAAAAAGAATAGGCTCCTTGATCTTGTAATATGATACCACCTGATCTTTGCCTAAGGTTGTCTCTCAAACCCATCTCCCTTCTGTTGGCTAATAAATAAAAAAGCAGATGTAGTTAAGGGTTTACTTACGTTTAAATCACTGCGGTGATCTTTTCCAAAGTATCCAAGATATCTGGTTATCTTTATTGGCCAGCTGATTGATATAAAGGTCTGTTCAATTTCTGTTCAAATCACTTTCTAAGCTAGTGTAATGATTGTTTTATTTTGAGACTGTGAACTGGTGTAGTTTCACAGTTTATATGTTTTTGTTTATGAGACTGGCTAAGAGAATGTAGTTATGCAATGAATATTTTTTGCACTTTTCTCATGATTAAGAATTTTATTTTAATTTACATTGTTTTATACTTTTAAAAGTCGTAACATATTTGTTATTGTTATTTTTTTTCATCGAGATGTATTTTTTGTTGTTTTTTCTGACATTGTCATGTAGAAAAGTCTGTGAGAGATTATATCATTTTGCATTTTTGTTTTAATATATGAAGATTGCTCGAGCTTGGTCTGCTTTATTTACATTTTGATTGCGTGATTCAAAATTAAAGAAATTGTACGAATTTTCTACAGAAATTACTGTAACAAATTTTAAATCATTATAACACTTCAGTACGTCACACTAAGAATTTACTTTCCATTTTACCACCCCCAGACTGAAATCCTGGGAGCGCCACTGCACGAAACAGTAGAAAAAATTCGTGTAAAACCTGATTTGTAGAGGTTTGCGCGCTTCCAAATTGACGCTTTATTTTTTAATATTCTCGAATTAAGTTTTCACAGTGTGTTGAAAACAAAACCCTACAGGGTGCTATCGAGCCAATTTTTACATTTTTTCGCTAGGTTCTTTTTCAAAAAATCGCAAAGTTGAACAACCATCCAACCATAAAACTTGTGCAAACACGAAATTTCAAAAAGTGCTCCTATAGCACGCTGTGCAATTATCTTCTGAGCATACTGTATGAATTTCATCCTGAAATGTTGAAAAATGAAGTGTCAGTTTCGAAGCAGCTGAACCCTTGTAAATGGGTTAAAGCACACTGCGTCGGAGCCGCCTTAACTCAGATCTTTACCAGCTTTACAAAATGTCATCTTGCAGACCAGGTAGTTTCTAGTGTGCAAATAGTTCGTTCCACCTTTGCTCCCTATGATCGCTGTGAGCGTCACTAAAAGCGCCCATCTATGGAGGAACGCCTCAACGACACGACACGCTCAAGCGTGCATTGTTGGTTGCAGAAAACCAGGTAGTGTTTATCTCTGAGGAGATATAAAAGAAATAAAATTGGTTGAGTAGCAAGATCGCATATGGATGATTATGTGTGATGGTCTGCATGTGTATAAAATCAGTGATATTTGCTATGTGAGAAAATTATTACTCTATATGCTGCCAATGAAGTATATCTATTAGGTGTGCCCGACGGGTTATTTATACGTTGTCCTTTCTGAAGACGGGTTATGTTCAAAGTTATAAGCTACGATTTTTCCCGTTTCGTTTTGTGTTTTCAACAACTTTGAGGGGAATTACGAGATCCGCGTTGCTTGTAGTTAGTGTTAGCATTTATATGACTTTTAATTTGACTGTGTACAGTGAATATAATTGCAATATAAGGGAATATGTAAGTATATAATCGTAGTATAAGATTCCACTTAACGTTTAATTACTACCAACCAGCGATTTTCTTTTCTTATCTCTCTCTCTCAAATTTACATACGTAACTTCCAGAACGAATGCGAACAAGTAAATGGGCAACTGATTTCTAAGTTTGAGTGTAAGCGACACGTATACTTGTAGTTTCAGAACCGATCTAAGATTTTATAGAACTAAAACTGGTAGCGGTGACGTAGACGCTGATAAATCGGCGTATCCTGGCATGCGCCGGAATTCGACTATTACAACTTTTCTAATTTAACACGGCGTCTTGCTAATTAAAAAGTTGATGTTATTCCAATTTGGAAGTTTGCACAAGACATAGCCGCAAGTTCTATTTCTGTTATTAAAATTATTGCCGGTTTCGGTTGGTCAGATGGAGAGAGTTGAAAGTTTTCGCTAGTTTCGGTGTGTTAAAAGGGTGTGGGTCGTGCAGATTTAATTGAAACGCAGGCACTAGAGGAAATTGAACGAGAATTCTTGGAGCTTTTGGAAATAATTGGTTAACTTAAACGGAAGAATAACATGACTCCAGATGTGCTATTTTTATCAGAAACCGTTTCGGTTCTACCTTTTCTGATCGTACATCCACATGCTTGCTTTAATTCAAAATTATGAAATATCTTTCTTAGTTGGGAAGTCTGGAGTACAATATGCTTTAGCGAGCGACAATGTGAGAAAAATTAATTAAATTAATTTTATAATTGTTCCACAGTGATGCTCGCAAAGGAATAGGCTCGTGTCGGATGATACATGTATGTATAAGGGCCAATTTCACCATCGTTAATCAGTTTGGACCAATAGGAAAAGAACTTATTGAAATGCAATTTGACGGAAGCTGTCAAAGTTGACTGAATTCTATTGAGATAACGAATAAAATCGTAAAATAGCGATTAAATTATAAACAAGTACACTTTTTGATTCCAACATGATGCTTTTATACAGAGAAAACAGGACAACTTTTTACAAATAATAGGTCGATTAACTCTTTTGTCAATGGGAATGCGGCAAATAATAGGTCTATTTTCCAGCTGTTAAATTTAGCAAAAGGTTTGGACGTTTGTTAATGCATGGCAATCTCGAATTTGCAAGTTCGATATACTGAGTGTTTATATGTTATTATTATAGCCACATCCCTGTTGAATATTGTGGATTTGTCTGCATTTTGCAAGAAAATAGAATATAAAATACATTCCAACGAATTAATCATCTTCCTTTACATCATAATAGTAATAATTTATTAATTTATGGGTTAATGAGTTCCCTCAAAGCAATAAAAACATTGTCCTCTAAAACACAGACAATATGTTTGTCAATCCCTACATCTCCGTGATGCATAATGTAATTACTATGGACATAGTCAAAAAATTGTGAAAAATGTCTCGCAAATAATGCCATTCAAGTCCAAAAATAATAAAAACTAATCATGTTTATTGTTTGATTGCCTTTTTGACTGGCGGGGATATCTATCTGTCACTCGCATGGTTGCCGAGTCTAACGACGATCACGTTCCGTGGTGGAGGGTACGAAATGAGTCTTTTACATTTGCTTGTTTTGAATTTAAAGTAGGAACACAAACATAGTACATATACTAAGTGACATATAAATCCGAACACCCAGTTTAAATGGTTTTACTTTAATAAAATTTTGTATAAGTACTTAATGAAGCATAATAAGTAAATGATAAAAATTTCAAAATGATTGCACTGCCTTAAAGCCCTTTGACCTTTAATAATGTGTGGATGCACCCTGATGTGCTACGCATTCTCCAACGCGCCTAGGCATGCTTCTGATCAGGTGGTCAATGTCCTCCTGTGGTATCTCATTCCAGGCAACCACCAACTCATCTCGAAGTGCTTCTAGAGTCTGAGGAGGACGTTGCAAATTTAGCAATCTCCTACCCATCATATCCCACACGTGCTCAATTAGGGATAAGTCGGGAGATCTTGGTGGCCATGGTAACAATGTGACATCATTATGTTGAAAGAAGTCTATTGTGACTCTTGCAACATGTGGTCGGGCATTATCTTGTTGGAAAGTTGGATCTGCCAGGGTGTCAAGATAGGGTAAAAGATGGGGTTCTAGAACTTCGTGGATATAACGCTGCGCGTTCATGTTACCTCTGATGAAGATTAAAGGTGACCTGGAACCATAAGCTATAGCACCCCAAACCATAACTCCAACAGTGTGATGAACATATCTTTCAACAAAAAACTGTGGATTCCTCCTTTCACCACGTCGCCTTCTAACCCTGGCACGACCATCGTGCATGCCTAAACAAAATCGAGACTCGTCACTAAAGACAATACTGTTCCATTCCAGATCCCAGAGTGACCGTTGTCTGCACCACTCAAGGCGATTACGTCGGTGTTCTCGAGTTAAAGGGAGGACCTAGTGTGGTCGGTATGAAAACAAGCCAAAACTTCTCATTCGTCGGTGAACACTTCGCATGCCAATAGGTCTTCCGTGTTCTGCAAACCATTCATTTGCAATGGACCTGGTAGTGGAGAAACGGTCCCTTAAGGCCAATAATTTTAGGCGGCGATCTTCACGGTTTGTTGTTCTACGGCGGCGTCCAGTGCCCCTTGCTCTTTGCGTACGGCCTTCTCGAAGCCATGCCTGACAACACCTAACCACAGTTTCTACACTTCTTTGCACTCTAACTGCAATTGCCCGAAAAGAAAGTCCAGCTTCCCGAAGTCCCACTATACGGCGCCTATCAAACTCACTAAGTTGACGAAATCGTACAAGTCTCCGTACTCTAGGCATCGTAACCGATCGTAAAGGATGTCAAGAACCAAAATCCGCCAACGTTGATTCTTTACTGCGGCTGAAATATTCATTTTTAGAGCGTTAGTGAATTAAAAAAAAGCAGTATAAAAACCAGAATGTCCAACTGATAAGGCTGAAAATTTTTTCACTTGTTATTTACAGTAAGATAAATATATTCAAAAAACTTTTACTAAAATAAAACCATTTAAACTGGGTGTTCGGATTTATATGTCACTTAGTATATGATAGTTGGAGCTAGACTGATAATACTTCTTGAAGAATATTTGTTAAGTGTGAACACCATCATGGTCTGTTGCCGAATTGCATATGAAGTATCTGAAAATTCTTACAAACAGTGGACCTTCGTCATAGTTTACTATCCTGATTAAGATCATTTTTGGCAGATGTGTTGTATCATTAAATTGATGAACAAATATAAGAAAGCTCTTATATACCTACATACTGCGGACTTTTCATGAAAATTTACTATGTATCATGATTGTAAGCATCTTTGGTAGATTGTTCGATTAGGAGTGGCAAAGATCTCCTCATCATGAATACTGGTCGTAATAATCTATTTTTCCCACCGCTATTCATGAAAACATTATCGTCCACCTCTATTATGTCCTGCCCTAATTGCTTTGTTTCTTGTAGAGCCACCAAATCCAAGTTATGGTTTTTCAGCTCATTTGCTAGTTGTTTTAATTTTCAAGCTTCGAACGAACCTTGTACGTTCCACGTGCCTATTTTCAAATAACTATTCTCCCTGTTTCGTTCCTATCTGCTTGGTTATATTTTATTTTGCGTGCCTTGTCCATCTTATTGAGCCTTTCCTCTTCAGATTGCCTTAGTTTTTTGACACCAGTCTTGCTCTACCTTTGTCCCATCTCCACTCCTGTCGGTCTATTGTAATCTTTTTAGAACCTACTTTTACCTCTTTCCCTTTAGCCTTTTCTTCTTGTGCCCTAGCTCTTATTGCTTTTCTCATTTCCATCTCTGACCTTCTGAGATCATCATTTATGAAGATTTGCTCTCCGCCACGTCGCTTCAGTTTATATTTGTTCTGCATGATAACTGATTCCTCCACATTTGTGTTCAGTTTAATCAAACATATTTTTGGGCCTAGCTTAAACTTGTCGATACATTTTCTTATTTCTAATTTATAAAAATAAAACTTCAAAATAAATAAATGTCAACTGACAGTAAAGTAAGTGAACAAACTTTTGTTTCCAAAGGCAACTTGATATTGTTTTGTGTTTGTTAAAATTAAAGCCAATGTAAAGGGTTGTCCAATAGGGACGCAGGAAAGTAAAGGTCAATTTGACATAGACGCCATCTTTGTTTTCTGTCACCGACATGTCATTTTGTTAGTTGAATGTTTACCATTGATCGCTATGGAGTCGTATTCGATTGAAGACCGTATTAAAGTTATTCAAGAGCACTACAAAAATGGTGCAAAAATACGAAACAACCATCGGACGTCTGGTGCGAAAATTCGAGGCAACAGGTTCTTTGGCAAATCTGCCAGGCTCTGGCCGGCCAAGGAGCGTTCGCACACTGGAAAATATTGCTGTTGTGAAGGAGAGTGTGAGAGACGATCCGAAACAATCAACAACGTGTCGATCCCAAGAATTGGGCATTTCGAGAACCAGTTTGCTCCGCATTCTCCACAACGATTTGAATGTACACGCCTACAAGATCCAACTGACGCAAGAGCTGCGTCGGGCCGACCATTTTTCGCGCCGAACGTTCTCAGATTGGCTCCTTGAACACCGCCAAATTGATGCCAATTTTTCATCAAAAATCATGTTCAGCGACGAAGCGCATTTCACTTTGAATGGGACGGTAAACAAGCAAAACTGCCGCATCTGGGCGAACGAAAATCCCCGTGAGTATCAAGAGCAGCCGATGCATCCTCAAAAAGTGACTGTGTGGTGTGCATTGTGGTCAAAAGGCATCATCGGACCTTACTTTTTCGAAAATGCGGCCGGGGACGCCGTTACCGTCAATTCTGAGCGATACCACGTGATGATAGAGGACTATTTTTTGCCGCAACTTGAAGGAATGGATATGGACGATGTTTATTTCCAACATTTTCTTTTTATGGGGATATTTGAAAAGCAAAGTCTACGTCAACAAACCAGCCACCCTCCAAGCACTCAAAAACAACATCATTGCCGAGATAAATGCCATAGAACCGACCATGTTGCAAAAGGTCCTTGGAAATTTCGACCATCGCGTGAACGTCTGTAAATCCAGTCGTGGTGAACATTTGAACGATATTATTTTTCATACATAAATGGTATAAATGAACCTTCAAAATAAAGTACCCAACTTGATTTGAATATCAATCTTTCTTGTTTTAATATGCGTTTACTTTCCTGCGTCCGTTTTGGACAACCCCATATTTTGTGCCAAAACTGTAGAACCTTAACTATAACAATGACAGTCCGTACTAAGAGTCACATCTGGCTATGCAGAATTTATACCTTCCTTTATAGAGAAAAGCTTTTTGCGGTGCAATAGCAAAGTGTCCTGTGCAGCAGCCGAGCCTCAGGCGTCTTGGAGCTCCTTTGTCGTTGAATAATCAGAAGGCAATTAGAAAACACGTTAATAACTGCTGAGCTTTGTTTCCCTTTACCTTTGTGCGGTTCTAAAGCATTAGCCCTTTTGCGAAAAATACGTCCTGCTTCATGGAAGGCTCCCTCTTAAATACCACTGTGTACGGGGATGAGTCTTTAGTCGGGGAGCGAGATACAGTATGAGAAAATGGACAGATAAAGAAATCAGCTCGTTCTATTCTATTCGTCATTGTCCATCAGAGCGGTCCGTGGGACCTTCGCTCTTTGTTAAAGTATCGTAGGTCAGTAGGTCTGGTTGCCCAAATACCAGACGAAGTCAGGGAGGAAGACAGGAAGAAGAAAGCAAGGAAGGAATGGAAAAGAGCAAAGAGGGTGAAGTGCGCCGGTTAAAGGGATGCCTTGCTATTGTTAACTGATATTCGATTATTTTGGATAAATCCAACAATTAATTTAGGAATCTGTGTGTGGCAAGAATTGTAATTTTGGTTGGATATAGAATTGCACGATTTGATTTTGATCATAGTGCGAGCGAACTCGCTCGACTGTGTAGTCTACTGACTCACGCAACAGAGGGTTGCTGTGCGATTTCGCTTGACTATAACGCAACTGCGCCTGAAGTTTGAAGTAGTCCCTTAGGTTAGGGATGTCGAGGTCTCTCGTTGGAGATGCGTTAGTTCGCAAAGTTTTAAACCTGCAGATTACGCATGTGGCAAGAAATCACCATGGTGCACATGCGTAAGGGATTGCTGGTCTGGTAACCATCTTGTATAGCCGAACTTTGTTAACCAAACTCAATTTTGATGCTCTACATAGCATAGGGTAGAGTTGCCGAAACGTAATTTGGAATTTAGTTTTTAACGCTTCACTGTGGTTCTGCCAGGTCCTCCTCCTGTCAAGAGTGACACCGAGATACTTAGCAGAATTTCCCCATGCTATGGACAGCCTGCGTTTTCGAGTAATTAATTTTGATTAGCCACCGATCTGCCCATTCCAATCCCTCATCCAGCGCACTATGTAACCTGTCGTGAACCAGATTCCCGGTACGCGACTGGGCCACCAGTGCAGTGTCAGCAGTATATAGATAGACTTCACAGTCGCTAGGGCAAGGGATATCATGCGTGAAAAGTGAGTAAAGGATTGGCCCTAGAACCGAACTCTGAGGGACGCCGGCTCTGACGGGCCGTACTTTCGACAAGACATTATTAATTTTGATCCAAAATTTCCTACATTCAAGGAAGGATTCCAAAAGTTTTGGGAGCCAGAAGGGGAATCCCTCATGGATCAATTTGTAGAGAAGGCTCTTGTGCCACACCTTGTCAAATGCCTTCTAGACATCCAGAAGCAAGATGCCAGTACTTTCGTTAAGGGTGAAGCCCCTGGTTACTCGCTCCACAAGCCTAACCGCCTGTAACTCCGTACTATACCCAGACTGAAATCCAAACTGCACGTCAGGAATCAGATGGTGATCTGACGAGAAATTCGCAAAGTGTCACCTTTTCACCGAGCTTAGACGGAGCAGACAGTAGGCTGGTTGGACGATAGTCCTGGGGAAATATCGAACCCATCTTCTTTGGAATCATTATAACTTCCGCAGTCTTCCACGCCGATGAAAATTACTGAGTCCTTACCAAGGCATTGATAATAGCCACGAGATAAGTCAAGGACTTCCGTGAAAGCAGCTTCAGCGCCTTATTAGTGATTTGATGCTCCCCAGGCGCTTTACGCACCTTGAGGTCTTTCATATGACCTTGAAGCTCTGCTGGTGTCCAATGCGGGATCTCGGGAGAAACCGCTGATGTGCTGTGCAACTCTTCTAAAATATCTTCCGACGGATTTTACAATTTGTTGATCCTCGTCAAGATCATTATCAAGGTCATGGTTGGGAGAGAACTGTCGTTCCATAGCATCAGCGAAAACCTCGACCTTGTCCTCTGTCCTGAAGACTATGCCCCCAGGACCGTGGATGTGCGGGAGTTGTTCTCGCTTTCCGTTTCTGAGCGACTTCGCCACTTTCCAGAGTCAAGCATCCCCGCCAGAAAGTCGTTCCATTGCTCATTGCGGAATTCATGAAGAGCATTTCCTACTTCATGAACAAGTCGTCGCTCTGCGAATGTCATCAGGATGACAAGACCTTTTCGCTTGTTTAATTGCAGCCCTTTTGTCAGAAACTTTCTGACGAATGTCTGCGGGAAGAAAAGATCAGCATTGCATTTGAGAAATGTCTGAGATATACTCAGTATCATCAGAAGTGTTACACTCAAAAAAAATATTTTTTCAACTTGTTTCTTCGTTCTGTTGCTGACAGAAATGTCGATTCGTGTTGGATGTTCATACAATCATATCAATAACAAAGCAGTTACCAACCAATGAAGTTAGGTGGGTACTGTGGCAATATATGCTAGTTACGTTTCTCATCTGGTACTTACTAGAGTCGCCCAGAACAAGCATCTTCTTAAAGATCGTTTGACAATCAGGCAGTACTAATCAAGTACCTTCCACAAACTTACTTACTTGCTCTCAAATTGTGAATGTCTCAAACGCGTGATTTCACGACTCCTCAAGGACGAGAGAGAGATCTGAATAAGCTTAAGTTATTCGAACGGTCCAAAACATTATACTGATACAAGGTGGGCTAAGAAAATACCTCAAAGAAAGAACAGACTGCCTCCCTCACAATATGGATTTATAATGGGAAAGTCTACCTAGACGCACTTAGTGCACTGATTCAACTAGGTAGTTACCTTTGACGTTAAGAAATGCCTTTAACGCGGTACAATGGCAGAAGAATATTTGATCTCTCATCAAGCTAGAGACTAGCTTTCTGTTGATTATCAATAAGAGCTATTTCAACGAGAGAATGTTTATGGTGAGACAAGAGACGACGTAACCAACCATGGAAGTGCCGCAGGGCTCTGTCCTGGGGTCGTTCCTTTGCAACCTATTCTACGATGGGGTACTTCGTGTACAAATGCTTTCTGGTATTCGCCTGATGCTGACATCCTGGCGATGATAGACACTAGCAAAAAGGGAGATACACTAGACAGACTTTTGGCATATGGAATCATGAGAATTACCATCTGAATGGAAAAAAAATGACTTGATATCAACTTCTGAGGAGATAGGAGTGGTTATACTTTCCGGTTGACAGAACCTTACTTCACTAGCCATTTAGGTTGAGAACTCAGAGAGTTGAAGCCAAAATGCAATCAAGCACCTGGGTGTATGGCTCGACAAACATCTGAAAATGACTGAACATACATACGAGGGATGTCTTTTAAGTTTTGCATATGGAAATAAAACAATACGGTAGGTAGTTTTAAATGACCTTATTGTTTTTCGAAGTATTCTCCACGAAGATCAATGCACATCTGCATGCGCTCGAACCAATTTTCGAAGCACTTATTCCACTCGTTTGCTGGCAAATCCAAAATGGCATTTTTGAATGCGTCAACTGCTTCTTCTGGTGACTGGAACCTTTGAACACGCAGTCTGTTTTTAATTTTATGGAAAGTAAAGAAATCGTTAGGACTTAGATCGATACTATATGGAGGATGGTCCAAAAATTCCACGTTTTCTTCCGTTAAATACTGCCTTGCTTTTTGGGCAGTGTGTGAGCTTGCATTGTCTTGCTGGAGGATGATTCTTCCTTCGGAGTTGATTTTTTGAAGCTCGGTGACTACTTTTGGCGAACAAATGGTGGTATACCAATCTGCAGTAACAGGTCTTAAGATTAAGAGGAATTGTTGCAACATGACCCGCTTTTGACACAAATTTCGCGACCATCTTTTTCGAAACACTTCGAGAACGGATGACTTTTGTTGGCTTTTCTTCACCTTTGAACACCCAACCAGCCGACTGTCGTTTATTTTCTAGTTCATAACAGTAAATCCATGATTTATCACCACCAACAATGCTATACACGTTTTTTGAGTTTCCGGAATTGTAACGGTAAGGCGTTTTTTTGACACCAATTAACACTGACTGCTTTCTGCTCTTCAGTCAACAGGTGGGGTATCCAACGAGAAACTAATTTTCTTACTCCTAATTCTTCATGTAAAATTTTTCAAATTGATGTCTTTGCGATCTTCAAGGATGCCTTAATCTCGCGATATGTCACATGTCTATCTTCAATGCAATATGCAAAACTTAAAAGACATCCCTCGTATAAGACATGCCATTGATAAGGTTAATGAAGCCGATGCATCCTTTATATGGCTGATGTCATCTGACCGAGTCCTCAGTAGAGGTGCATAATTTTGACAAAGTAGGTCAAGGTCGAGAACGATGTTGACCGATGCCCTGCTGGTGGTGGCTGGTATTCCGCCAAATGATTCGCACTACAAAAAGTGTTCCGAAGCTAGAAGCAACAGAGGACACGCGCTCTCTGTCAAACAAAGATTCTAGAACAATTTTTAGATATGTCGAGAAATAGGATTTACACCCTATTTATCAGTTAATTATTTTAACACCAATATCAACAGTCTAATGAGCGAAGTTTTACTGTTGTTTTCTGAATCAATCTCGAATTAACGATCTCTCCGTATACGCTTGCAATAACTTAACGACTCTGTTGAAATATCTACATTCTCGCAAATTGGCTCAAGTTTATTGCCTCCGTAATTTATAAGGTTGTCAATCCGGTGCAGCAAAATCCATGGTGAGATAGTAAAAAGGCTAATAAAAACAAAGGGACTTTATTCGAAGCTCACTTATTTTCCAGTACATAAAGTCTCACCTCGCTACTTTATTCAAGCCATTATCCAGCAGCTATGAGTTTCCTGGAAGTTACGGTTCCCTAGTTTTGAGCTAAGAAAATGAGGTGATATCTTTGTGCATTTTAATATATCAGGGTTTCTCGTCGCGTTAGCTTCAACATGTATATATTCAAATGGAAATACACTGCGAAGGAATGTAGGTCACAGTTGAAACGGCGTCCAGCTCTTGTAACTCAGCATTGGATACTTGGTGTCTCTGGAAAACTTTACACTAAGAGACTTATTAGGAAAAACGCAGCTAGAGTGTGGATGTCTGTTATGTAACGAGTTTTGTTATTCGGATAAGCAGAAGCTCGTTTGGTGAAACATACAATTTGAATGCGCGATCCCTCGATGCTTCATTCGCAAAAGTTGTAGACTGGGTTAGCGTTGAGAAACATGTCCTAGCCTTTACAGGATGTTCGAAAAATAGACATGGACAATTAGACAATTAGAGGGTGATTTTTTGTAACAAAATATGAAAAAAGTTCCTACAAAACATGTAGTTTTCAAGGTACAGGGTGATAAATTTCAAAAATATTTTTTATTAACGTTTTAGTAAATATTTACTGGATTGGGTTAAAATTTGATAATATTAATTGTTGTATTCAGAGGCTTATTTTACCCTGAATAGATTAAAATTGTTAGGTTCAGTGGCGTCCGGGGGGCACCTTAGCGAATATCATTAGCAAAAAATGTACGCCACCGCCTTATTTGGAACTCTAAAATATTTGTTGTTTGATTAAGCATCTGAACAACTTCTCTGCATCTTGTATCTCACTGCGTTTTCGAGAAATAAAAAATGTTTTATTGCATGTCACTGGACAAAATTGGTTTATAAGTTTTTAATTATTTGAGTAATTTTCTGTGCAAAATGCCTCTAAAAAGTTTTCGTCTCGGTCTTTGAGATAGAAAATTACACTTTTGAGGAAATGGCAGACATGCATTAATGTATGCATGTGCTTGTAGTAACTGTTTTGCAGCGAGGCGCCTGTATGAAGAAGCGTTTCCCCATCGGCAACTTCCAAAACCTTTGAAAGCGTAGACTATAGATTACGCGAAAGGGGTAAATTTTCTTATTTCCTTTTTGTGATGTTTTTGACAATAATGTTATTTAAGAAGTCTTGCCATTCCCACCAATGATAGGAACTGGCCGAGGTCCATAAGAACGCCTGACTTTGACGACGCAGTTTTACGTGCCGTGGAACAAAATCCTGGTATCAGTACCAGGACTATAGCAACTTGATTAGGGGATAATTATTCTAACAGCACTGTGTGGCAGGTTCTCTTCGAGCAACTTTTGTATCCCTATCATGTCCAACATGTGCAAGCATTATTAGCAAAAGATTTTCTACCTCGTTTACAGTTTTGCCAACGGTATGACCAAAAGGTTAATAATAATAGGAATTTTAATAAAACAATACTTTTTACGGACGCAGTACGATTTCGACGTATTGGTATTGTAAATTACCATAACACTCATGTATGTGGTGACGAAAATCCTCATGCTTACGTGCAATGTCGTCACAAGGAACAATTTTCTTTAGATAAGTGTATGGGTATTGTTGGTGAAAATTTGATTGGTCCTTTCTTTTTACCCCTAAGATTAGAATCTGTATTAGATCTTATTTTGTTCAACAAGAATAAATATAAATAATTAATAAATACTTATTTAGCCTTAACCACCCACCTGAAATATTTTGATAGATGAATAAAATAATACTATTCTAGATAATGTTTAATAAGTACTTAAATGCCACAAATACACATATTAAGAAATAAAATAATCGAAATTGTCATCGATTCAAGTGCCAAAAAACAACAAAAAGGTCAAAAGGCTTGAAAGTGTATGGAAAGAGTTCTAAATTGCACACTATCTCTAGTTAACTAACGAATATATAAAAAAACCAAAACAAATATACATATTTCATAAATACTTATGCGCAAAGTCCTATATTATGTAAATTGATACAGAAAAAGCCCTAAAATAAAACAAGTGAGTCTGCAGCATGACTCAAACATCGCGTTTACATATGCATGAATCACAAGATATTTAGTCATTCGGTGTTTCGGTCTCGGACAAAGATACACCCTTTGTGTTTTTCAAGCACTAGTTCTTGCTCATTCAGTGGCGTTTGTTCTTTTGGAATTCCTAAGATTCTGCTAATATTCGATTTGATTTCGCGTGGTACTCTTGGATTCATCAACCGCCCTTCCATATGCTCTCGAACTAACGTTTCTGCTAACGCTTTCGCATAAACTGACTTTTCCCTGATTATTGTATTGTTCTTGAGACATTGGTGTAAAATACAGGGTGACGGGAAAATAGAAGCGGAGCCGGTGGGGGGAGATACTACAAGCCAATATGAGTCGATTTTACTATAGGAACTACTGTCCGAAAATTAGCCGTTTTCGAATTATACTAATTTTTAAGATTTTATAAAATTAAGATCTTTTATACGTTAACCAAGTCATAAAACTTGAAAATTGGGTGATTTATTTGATTTTTTTTTATTTTACAATAAAAATATTCTAAAATACAAAAATTGATACTCAAATGTACATTGCTGACGTTATCTCATGCAGTAAGCTTCAAAATAGTTCAATTTTTGTTAAAAAAAAATCTTATATATAAAAAAAATCTTATATATAAAAAACTAAATTTAATATAAACAATCACCTAAAAATTTTTCGTGAAAAATAATTTTAAAATATCTACGTTTCGTTACCTTTCAAATGATGTATCAAAGTCACAAACCGGTTTAGAAATGACAAAGATATGAGTGAAAGAAGCAGGTAGAGCCGCGAACATCGGACTTTGCCACCAGAATAGTGTGATAAGTATGACTAGTCACCCCAAACCCTCCCTCGCTCTTGCGATTTGCTGCAGTCGGATATGTTTGTTTGCTCGCTGTTTTGATATTTCTAACGACTTGCCTCTTGTTGGACTTCCGTGTGTGATTCTTTTCCTGACGACCTAGACTGTACCCTGTTTTCTGTGATTCCGTACGACTTGGCTGCTGTGTCACTTGATTGTTCGTTGATCTACCTATCGATGAACAATGGCTGGTGAACAAAGGAGGCGGCCGTTCAGTTTCGAAGAATATGCCGATATCCTTTTGTACTATGGAGATGCCAGAGGCAATGCTGAAGAAGCTCGTCGTGAGTATGGAGAAATGTTTTCTAATCGTCGCCTACCTGACGCCCGCGTATTTAGTCAAATGTTCCGGCGGGTTCGAGAGCGCGGTACCGTCATAAGATATCAAGGTAAGCATCATTGATAATTATTAACTCATCATAATCAGTCATCCAGTAAGGCCTGTGTAGAGCCTTGCAGGTCTGTGGGCTGAACTGATGATACTGTAACATAGTTGTTTTGATACAGTTGATTGAAGTTCTTAATTAAGGGTTTGTTCATTTAATTTTAACACGAGCATCTACTCGGCTCTGAAGATGGAAACATCCACACGTTGTGTATCGTTTTTTCTAAATAATAGTTTGCCAACTCTAGCTCTTACCGCTATGTTTATTAGGTAACAATTTCCTCCAAAAAACTTGTTATTTGTTTTTTCATTTTATTTCATGTGATGCAGGTAGACCTCGACATGATGTGGAAGAAGAAGATGAAATACTAAATATTTTCCAAAGAGACCCTACTCTCGCTACTCGCGCTGTGGCTCGACGGCTTGGATTATCCCAATGGCAAGTGTGGTATGTTTTGCATGAAAACATATTCTACCCTTGCCACTACCCACCTGTGCACGTCATAAAGGAATGAGATCCCATGAGGCGCATGCAATTTTGTCGTTTTATTTTAAACGCTGATGTTGAAGATAGCAATTATTTAAGAAAAATTCTATGAACTGACGAATCAAAATTTGATAAAGACTGCATAACAAACTACCTTAACGCTCACTATTGGCGTAAACGTGCAGTGGGAAATCCTCATATGAAGAGACCAAAAGGATCTCAAAGGCGATTTTGCCTGAATGTCTGGATGGGCGTTATAAATAACTGTTTGTTATGACCCGAAAACTTTAATGGATAGGCCTACGAAAATTTCTCAAGAAATGTCCTATCTGAATTACTTGAAGACGTGCCGTGCCGCTGCACACAAGACACAGAATAATTTTTCAGCATGATGGGTGCCCAGCACATTTCAGACTAAGTCTTAGAAATTGGTTAAATGAGCAGTTTCCGAATCGATGGATCGGTAGAGGCGGGCCAATCCCATGGCCAGCACGCAGTCCCCGATCTCACACCTATGGACTTTTTGTGTAGAGGCGCATGAAAACTTTATTATACTCTGATCAAAATCCTGTACCCACAATAGAAGAACTCAGAAACAGGATAATACACACAAGAAATTCAAGCCTCTCTTAGGAATTCGGCGGTAGTAAAATCAGCTGTCAAAGAAGAGCACGTGTGAGCATTAGAAATAGAGGGCGCCATATTGAAAATGTATTATAAAAACAAAAAAAAAATGTTGCTCAAACAAATCATCCTGCATTAAGGTATGATTTTGTAAGTGTAGAATTTTTATTGCTTTTTCCTTCCTCCTCTTATAATAGTCGCATTTTTTCCAATTCTTAATCGATTTGTGATTTTTATACCTCATTTGAAAGGCAATGAAACGTAGATGTTTTCTAATTATTTTGTACGATTGTATGGGACTTTTTATAGTAAACTGAAGATTTTGAGATGAACGATGATCAGAAATCAAGCTATTTTGAAACTTACTGCATGAGATAACATCAATAACGTATCAATTTTCGTATTTTAGAATATTTTAATTGAAAGAACCAAATCAAATGAAACAAACAATTTTCACTTTTTATGACTTGGTTAACGTATAAACGACGTTAATTTTATAAAGTCTTAAAAACCAGTATAATTCAAAAACGGCTAATTTTCGGACAGTACTGTAGTAAAATCGACTCAGATTGGCTTGTACTATCTCCCCCCAGCGGCTGCGCATCTATTTTCTCGTCACTCTGTATATGAATTAATGATAGATATATCAAGCATCCGAAAAAACACCGCAAGAGTCCATCTGCGAGTGCGTCGACTTGTTGAACTTTTTGAGCATTTTTCCTCAATCGTGTCTACTCCGCCTTTGTTACGATTATAATTCGCAATTATTTCGGGTTTTTCTGTGACAGGATCAGTAAAGCCTTTATTAGGCACGGAGGAAACTAATACTGTAGCTTTACGTTTCTTACCTACGTAAGGTATCATAGTGACCTCTTCTCTAAATCCATACAATGACGAATTTTCTTCTCTATTTTTGTGCGGCAAAAATTCAGGTGGAATTAATATTTTATTTTTTTTTTCATTGTGCCGACATAGGTGAGTTTGTTTTTCCACAAAATATCCACAAGCTCTATAGATATAAACCAATTATCAGCAGTAATATTTCGATTACTACCAAAAAGTGGTTTTGCCAAGCGTATTACTGCCCGAGTTGGCTTAGAAAATGTCCGCTTTTCAGTTCTCAGACCCATTCCATCTGAATTTTTTCCAGTATAGACCGCGTTATAGAGATAGCTTGTTCTGGAATCTGTTAAACACATTATTTTGATGCCATATTTGCATGGCTTGTTCGGCATGTACATCTTGAAGTGCGTTCGTCCTCTAAGACTTACAAGCATTTTATCGATTGTCACCGCATCGCCCGTTCCATATGAATGCTGAATAAATTTGCTGAAGATTTGTGGAATTGCCGCTGTTGGATTTTCTTTTTTCCGCTCGGCCCTTGTTCCTGGATCATCGAATCTGATTGCAGACAAGAGAATTGAAAAACGGTTTTTACTCATGATGGCCATATGTCTCTGCCAGTCCCTTCGGTAGCAAAAATCATCTCAATATTTTCATGATTGGAATTGAATATCGATGTATAAATCAACAATCCCAGAAATGCCTTCAATTCTATCATGTCCACATCACCCAGGGAAGTCATTTCTATACTAAGTGACATATAAATCCGAACACCCAGTTTAAATGGTTTTATTTTAATAAAAGTTGGTGAATGTATTTATCTTACTGTAAATAACGAGTGAAAAAATTTTCAGCCTTATCAGTTGGACATTCCGGTTTTTATACTGCTTTTTTTTAAATTCACTAACGCTCTAAAAATGAATATTTCAGCCGCAGTAAAGAATCAACGTTGGCGGATTTTGGTTCTTGACATCCTTTACGATCGGTTACGATGCCTAGAGTACGGAGACCTGTACGATTTCGTCAACTTAGTGAGTTTGATAGGGGCCGTATAGTGGGACTTCGGGAAGCTGGACTTTCTTTTCGGGCAATTGCAGTTAGAGTGCAAAGAAGTGTAGACACTGTGGTTAGGTGTTGTCAGGCATGGCTTCGAGAAGGCGGTACGCAAAGAGCAAGGGGCACTGGACGCCGCCGTAGAACAACAGACCGTGAAGACCGCCGCCTAAGATTATTGGCCTTAAGGGACCGTTTCTCCACTAACAGGTCCATTGCAAATGAATGGTTTGCAGAACACGGAAGACCTATTAGCATGCGAAGTGTTTACCGACGAATGAGAAGTTTTGGCTTGTTTTCATACCGGCCACACTGGGTCATCCCTTTAACTCGAGAACACCGACGTAATCGCCTTGAGTGGTGCAGACAACGGTCACTCTGGGATCAGGAAATTAGCAGTATTGTCTTTAGTGACGAGTCTCGATTTTGTTTAGGTATGCACGATGGTCGTGCCAGGGTTAGAAGGCGACGTGGTGAAAGGAGGAATCCACAGTTTTTTGTTGAAAGACATGTTCATCACACTGTTGAAGTTACGGTTTAGGGTGCTATAGCTTATGGTTCCAGGTCACCTTTAATCTTCATCAGAGGTAACATAAACGCGCAGCGTTATATCCACGAAGTTCTAGAACCCCATCTTTTACCCTATCTTGACACCCTGACAGATCCAACTTTCCAACAAGATAATGCCCGACCACATGTTGCAAGAGTCGCAATAGACTTCTTTCAACATAATGATGTCACATTGTTACCATGGCCACCAAGATATCCCGACTTATCCCCAATTGAGCACGTGTAGGATATGATGGGTAGGAGATTGCTCAATTTGCAACGTCCTCCTCAGACTCTAGAAGCACTTCGAGAGGAGTTGGTGGTTGCCTGGAATGAGATACTACAGGAGGACCTTGACCACCTGATCAGAAGCATGCCTAGGCGCGTTGGAGAATGCGTAGCACATCAGGGTGCATCCACACATTATTAAAGGTCAAAGAGCTTTAAAGCAGTGCAATCATTTTGAAATTTTTATCATTTACTTATTATGCTTCATTAAGTACTTATACAAAATTTAATTAGAATAAAACCATTTAAACTGGGTGTTCGGATTTATATGTCACTTAGTATATATATCTAGACCGCATTTCAGACAATTTGTGGCTTGTCCATTCCATAATCTGAACGAAAATGTCTTGAGAAATCAGCAAATTCCGTACTGAAAGTGGATCAGCAGTTTGTTCAAGATCACGAGCTTTTCCTCTTAGTATGGGAACTTTCACTACTTTATTATATTTTTTGTACGTGAACCTCTGTAGCACACCAGCTATAACGATTTTGGCCATCATAATATTTTTTCTTTCTCCTTCTGATTCGACTGGCTCACTTTTACTAACATCATCTTCGGAAAAATCTGAGATGGAGACACGTTCTGATGGTATATTTTCATTTTCCGAAGAACTGTTTATATCACTTGCATCATCGTCCTGTTCATTATACCATTTCCACATAGTTTCTTCGAAATCTTTACCCCCGTACCGTACTCTTCTCGATGGACCAGCCATTTCACTTGACAGAATTTTATTACACAAAGCTACACGTAGGCGTTCAAATTACATAAATAAACATCAATTTATTTTTCGCGTAGTCCGTCAGACGCCAGGTGGGTGGTTAAGAGTTAACCACATAAGACACATGATGTGTATATAGCAAGTCAAAAATTAAGATAAATTGAGATAAATCACCGCATTACGGACATATATAAAACCACCGATATCGTACATCATGTGAAAACTTATTGTAAAGTACAACACAATTGTAAAATGGTGACTTTTCAAATAAAAATGTCCTACGATTTTGTACAAACAAGAAGTCAGTATTCCGAGTAACATAATTGCTACATAATGTTTTAGCTACTAAAGTTACTAGGGAAAAGTTGGACAGAACACACACACTTTAAATTGTATATGGTCATCACAGTTAAAATTTTGTTATGAATAGAAATCGCTCAGCAGCTGTCTCGTTGCCTTTCATTAAAAGCTATCCTCAAAATTCTTTTCTGCGATGGAAATACCCTTTCACTGTACCTCTTGACCTGCCCCAAATCATTATACTGTATGACAAATGTGAACATGCTACACTGTAATAAATAGATAGCAGCTCATTTTGTCCAGCACTGTTTTTAACTGAAGTAAAGCATAGAGTGGTTGAACCAACCAGTCGCAGACATAATCGTCATGTTCAGCAAACGACAACTTTGCATCAAAGATCGTGCCTAATAATAAAGTGTACTTTATGTCACGGTACCTATCGGAAAAGTTCCATTAACACACTTTTTAGATTTCTTTTAGATTTTTTGTTTTGCAAGTTGATATTTTTCAAAAAACTGTTTCTATTTTTTTTTCGAAAATGAAGTGAGATACAAGAGGCAAAGAAGATGTAGTTTTAGATGCTTAATCAGACAGGTAATATTAAAGTCACAAAAAGGCAGTTGCGTACATTTTTTTCCCAGTAATATTCTCCAGAGTGCCCCCGGGACGCCACTGGACCAGGAACTTTTAGAGTGGATTTCACCAAGATTGTCAAATCAGCAGTCCGTTATTCTTCACCTACAGAGTAACAGTCCGTCAAATACAGCGAATGAGCTTCAAGTTCCAATCAACAAATTTTAGCAACCAATAATAATAATAATAATAATAATAATAATATTTATTTACTCTAAAATACAGGGAACATGAAACGAGTAAATAAATATAATATATCCTAAGGAGGACAACGCATGTGCATGGATCATATGTATGTTGAATTGCAAAATATAATAAAATAGAGAGAAAAAAGAAATTATTGGTAAGAATGGTAGAGCATTTATTGTCTAATATTTGAGATTATTTTATTAATTTGATTTCTCCCAATCGTGTTAATAAATTTTTTTAATTTTTTTTTGAAGCCTTAATGTATTGCGTAATTGTTTTAAATTATTTGGTAAATGTTCGTACAATTTTGGAGCTATATACAGGTGACATCGTTTCATTAGGGATTTGTTTGGTTTAGGAACATTTTTTGCGCGTAATTCATATCTGGTTTTATGATTATGTTTAATTATGTCGTGTTCACTAATAGTTTTGTGATAATGAGTGATGGTATGTAAGAAGTAAAGTTGTTTAGTATCATATACTTGTGCATCATTATATAAGTCATTAGTTGGGTATAATTTTGATTTGCCTAACACTGATTTTAAAATTCTTCTTTGAAGTACATCTAAATCGTTAAAGTATGTCGTGCATGCAGCACCCCATACTACTATACCATATGTTATGTGTGGCTCGACTAAAGCTTGATATATTATTCGTAGATAATATTCAGTTAATATACCGGTTAGAAATTTTATTTTATATGCTATGAATCTAATTTTCTTTAGTATGCGAGAAATATGTACATCCCATCTCAAGTGGGGAACTAGATAAATTCCTAAATATTTTGTATCATTAACTCTATTGATTTTTATATTTTTATTATTTACCTTAAACCGAAGGTGGTTATATTTTGGTAGATGATTAGATAGTGATGAAAATGGTAAAAAAAGAGTTTTAGTAAAGTTAATTGTTAATTTTCGGTTATTAAACCACTGAATAATTTTGCAAAAGTCATTTTGGATAATATCTTTTAAGTCGTTCCAATCCTTACCTTTATAGAGTATAGCAGTATCGTCTGCAAAACTGACTATTTTACCAGTACTGTTAATTTTGAATATATCGTTTAAATAAATATTGAATAACAGAGGACCCAAAATTGTACCTTGTGGAACACCACATTTAACAAACATTTCTTTACTATACGAGCTTAATAATTTTACTGATTGCGGTCTATTTGATAAATAATTTTCTATTAAAGTATACATCTTTCCACGAAAACCTATTCTTTCTAAGATTTCCAAAAGTATATTGTGGTTAACTGTGTCAAACGCTTTTTGTAAGTCCACAAATACGCATATCGATGGTACTTTTCCATCTATATTTTGGGTTATTTCATCTACTATACTTAATACCCCATCTGTTGTAGATTTGCCCGCTATAAAACCATATTGATTTGAATTTAGAATTTTGAATTTATTCAGAAAATTAATCATTTTATTAAGGAGTAATTTCTCAAAAACTTTAGCTAAACTTGATATAAGTGAAATAGGTCGATAGTTATGATATCTTAAAAACTAAATACTGTCAAAGTATGAGATGACAACTTATCATTGAAACATCACCAGCTCATTGAATATTAAGAAATTACATATACTTCAGTCAAAATTTAAAGAAATCTTTGATTTTAGAATAAAATTCATGTTTTAATTACCATTGTTGATTTTTTATTCATGTTTATATTATTTTCTTCAATTGATATGCTATTTCACTGATTCAACATCACCTACCGTGTGTTATTTTCCTATAAACCATTAGCCATTAAGCACCTACTTGATGACAGGCTCTACCAAAAAGTTCATAGATATTGCCCGTTTCCAAATATTCATTCATTTACTTGCCGTTCATCAGAACCATTATGGCACCTTAGATTGCTATTTCCACAAAATCATTCAGGTTTCTTGATATCCATACATCCATAAACTCGAATATTTTTCATTGTTCAGGAACTGAACAAGCATCCACACTATATTCACAGCGATTAAGAAATACCCAAATATATCTCTTAATGCTGCCAGCAAGCCTAAAACTTGCAAAAAAAACTACAAATTTGCAATATTTTTCTTTTGTCACGAGTACGCATTCTAGGTTACACAGGGTTATTACAAAAGAATCATCGGGTTTTAAAAATATATATTTCTGAAGGTATTACAGATATAAGTGACATGTCAATGGAAAGGTAAAATATTCAAGATTTTAAGCATGTCATTACAAATGTTCTGTGTGGACTCCTTGCGTCACACGACATATGTCCAACCGATAGTCCAGTTCGGCCCATACACGCTGCAATGTGTCTCGACCGATATTGTTAATAACAGTAGTAATGCGTTCCCAGAATTGACCCAATGTTGTTGGCAGAGGTGGTATGTAAACCATATCCTTAATGTAACCCCAAAGGTAAAAATCGCATGGTGTAAGGTCGGGAGACCTGGGCGGCCACGGGAACAATACCAAATCTTGTGCCGTACCTCGGCCAATCCGACGGTGAGGCAGTGCCTCGTTTAAATACCGACGCACCTTATGATGCCAGTGAGGCGGAGCTCCATCTTGTTGGAATATGAAGTTGTTAGAATCTTCTATTAGTTGCGGAAATAACCACAAATGCAACATATCTAGGTAGGATGAACCGTTCACAGTGTTTTCATGAAAGAAAAAAGGCCCGTACACTTTATTTTTGGATATTGCACAGAAGACATTCAATTTTGGAGAATCCCTTTCATGTTGCACAATCATATGAGGATTTTCCGTTCCCCATATCTGTTATGACGGTTCACCCTTCCACTTAAATGAAATGTCACTCCGTCGCTGAATACCAGACAGCAAATTCGTCGTCTTCCATTGCGTCCTGCATGTTAGAAGAAAAATCAAGTTGCTTTACGTGGTCGTCAGGTCGTAAGCTTTGTAGCATCTGTAGACGGTACTGTTTGAATCGCAATCGTTTCCGCAAAATTTTCCATACGGTTGGCTGGGGAATACCAAGTTCAATTCCTGCTCTGCTAGTGGACTGTCGCGGAGAACGCGTGAAACTGTGTCTAACTGCGTCCACCAATTCGTCAGGAACTCGTGGTCTTCCGGTACTTTTACGTTTAGTAATGGAACATGTCTTCTTGAATTGTCGATACCATCGTAGAATGCTCTGATGACCTGGAGAATCAATTCCATACCGCCGTCGGATTGCACGTTGCACTGTAACAACCGATAAACATCGCGCGTACTCTAACACACAAAACGCGTTCTGCTGCGTAGTCGCCATTTTGTATACTGATCTCGTGGCGCTACCTAGGGAGGTAAAGCGGCGTTCGCAAGCATGTGCTTTAAACTCGAACATTTTCCTTTTCTAGGGATATGTCATTTGATATTAATTTTTAAAGCCCGATGATTCTATTGTAATAACCCTTGCATAATTAGACATTATTTCGATAACAGTTGATTATTGCATTTCAAAACTTCCCGAGTGACACATGTGTGGGATCCGTCAACCCTTGGTCCCAGTCACAAAACATATACACTGAAGAAGGTTTAATTCCATGCTATTCAATGACAACACGGTGACTTGTGTGGTTGTCAGCGGCCATTTTTTGAGAGTGCGACATGGTTGCCAGATTGTGCATTATTATCCCGTTTTACCCCCCTGGTCCCGGTGGAGTATGCTTCGCCAACTGTTGAAATTTACTCTACTATGCTTTATAAGACTATCCGTTGAATTTTTTTCAAAATCGTTTCACAACACTTGAAAAAATGCAAAAGAAAATTTAAAATTACTTTCATGACGCCGCAAAATAGCTCCGTCGGCACCTCGGGTTATACATCTTGACAGTAGGGATGTGCGATACGATCCTATATTTAGAAGTATCAATACATTTCACGAGTATCGTCAGCTTTCGATCCGGACTGTGTCATAAAGGGTGACTAACTTCAGATTACTTTTCTTCTTTGTTTCTTTCCGCTGGATATCGATAACTTTATTCCAATATTTTAGAATATAGATAATTCCTAAAACGATAAGAATCGTTACATAACGATACTTTTCGTGGATCTAAACATCCCTAATCTTGACAGCTTGTCGTTCTTGTCAACTGGGCTGCAGGGTGCGGTGTTGCCTTTACTACCTTACATTTTGCTAAAAACTTATCACAAATAAAAGCTTCAAATGAAATGTTGACGAATATGAACAGATATGCATAGAATTTAGAATATAAATTCAATCAGTACGATTACCAGTTTACCACCTAATTCCTCATAGGGCTCAAACTTTGACCTTATTACACTCGCAGGCATTACGTTAGTAATAAATGCGTGTCGCATTTTAAAGAAAAGAGTTCTTAAGACGAGCCGTTTCACATGAGGGTACCTCACATTACGTACTAGGTGCCTCTAGATTTCAAGTGTGCCTCTAGGTTGCTATGCAGAATACCTATCGCTTACCGGCTTATTGAGGATCGGACTAGTGTAGACGCATGTGAGAGCCTGACAAAAATAGGGATCATTCGAGCACTTCCGTCGCAAAACATGACTGGAATTAACGGTTACATGGCAGCACCTAATGCGATTTGTGTGTTCTCGCATCATATTTTTTGCAAATTGCCATGGTCGAAAAGTAGCAATCTTCAAACCAACGTTCACCGAGTCCAGCTGGGTATTGTAGGGTTTAATTATTGATATGCTTGGTCCCAACAACCGATCATGACACCAGTGTCGCCGGGTCTTGTGAAATTTCACCAGATCTGTCGATTTTTTGAATAATCTGAAAAGCTTTCTGAAAAATGTCAATTTCTGGTGATTTTTAAAGTGAGATCGATTTCAGCTACCAAAAACTCCAACTATTGCTAAATTTCCGAACCAGTACCGCGTTTTGCGACTTCGCATATCGATCCAGTCTGGCCGCCACTACGATCTGCGATATCTTTCCGCTGATTCCCCTAAACTGTTATAGGAGTTGTTCCTTGTCCTTGTTGTGGTTTTCGCCATTCCCATTCATCGTGAACACGTTATCCATTATCCGATAGTAACCTAGCCCTTTTTTATAAATTATATCTTTGAAACCATTCATTGTTTTTTAATCCTATTAAACTGATACAGTTCGTTTGTGTATTTTAAAATTTTTAAGATAAAGGTAGGTAACAACTATGACTTTTTATTTATTTTTTGATTTCAGATTAGTAATTATCATTTTTAGTAGTATAAATAAAGCTAAACTTAGGAATAAACTGGGTAAAACAACATTAAGAGCTGATTTCACCAACATTAATATTATAGACCAATAGGAAAATACCCTTAAAATATTGAATAAAATCCTGAAAATTCGACTGTATTATAAACAAGACCACTTCTTGATTTCAACATGATGCTTTTGTACAGAGAAAACAGGTCAATTTTCATGCAATTTGATTTGTGTTATAAATTTACATTTAACAGTCAGTTATCCCCAAAAGCCAATGGTAATGCGGCAAATAATAGGTCGATTTTCTAGCTGTTTAATTTGGCAGCAGATTTGGACGTTTGTTAATGCATGGCAATCTCGAATTTAAGTCAATATACTGTTATCATTACATACCTGTTGAATAGTCTGGATTTGTCTGTATTTTGCAAGAAAATACAATATAAAATACATTCCATCCAATAGCTCATCTTCCTTTACATCATAATAGTAATCATTTATTAATTTACGGGTTAATGAATTTCTTCAAAGCAATAAAAGCATTGTCCTCTCCATCCTAAAACACAGATAATATGTGTAAGACGTGTCAATCCCTACATCTCCGTGATGCATAATGGAATTACTATGGACATAGACAAAAAATTATAAAGAATGTCTCACAAATAATGTCTTTTAAGTCCAAAAATCATAAAAACTCATAATGTTTATTGTTTGAATGCCTTTTTCACTAGTGGGGTTATCTATCTGTCACTCACAGGGTTGCCAAGTCTAACGACGATCACATCCCGTAATGATGGGTGCGACATGAATCTTTTACATTTGCTGGTTTTGAATTTAAAGTAGGAATACAAACAGAGTAAGATAAAATTTCTATTGACTTATTTTAAACCTTGAACCTTACTAAAATTAACCTTTCCACACACTCCCCATACTGGTAAAAGCTAGGTAAGACATGATTGGAAGTATGCGCTGTAGATGTTATACTTAACTCAATTAGCAAGAAGTAATCTATTTTTATTTAGGGCTGCAACCTTATAATATTAAATCTAATTATTTATATCCCCTGAATAACAATACAGTATCGTCTGCAAAAGTAAAGTAATCACAGTTAAGATTGCAAAACGCAAACTTAAAGCACAGAGGGAATATAAAAGAGGCCCCAGGTCTGACCCGTGGTGTACGACAGACAGATTCGTCAGATACTGACTTTTGATTTCCCTATGTTGACATATTGCTTTCTGTCGATTAGGTATAATTTCAATAAATCGTATAATTCCTCTCTAAACCCCACGACTTTAAGCCTTTGCAATAAAAAATCAAAAGTTACAACACCAAATTTCTTGCTAAGGTCTATAAGCACCGCAATTACAACTGTTTTATTATCTAACGCTGCTGCTATTTTATTTACAAGATCCAATGTTGCGCTCAATGTATTGCTTCCTTCTATAATACAGTACTGAAATCTGACAATATCGATGATTTTTTTCAAAAACGCCAACATATTTTTTTTTTAGTTATAATTTATAAAACTTTTGAGGGTAGACTAATCACTGAAACTGGCCTATAATTGCTTGTTGAATCTTCATCAATAGACATAAAAACGGTAGTTATTTTACTTACTTCAAGGATTTCTGGAAAACTGTCACTAGAAGCACATTCTTAACCAACTTTACTAGAACAATCTTAATATGACTTTAGGTTTAGTAGATTTAGGGTGGATTTCACCAGGATTGTCAAATCAACAGTCCGTTACTCTCCACCCTCCACCGATACCCTACACCCTTTAGGGTAAATGGGATTTTGATTATATATATATATATAACAAGAAAATTTAACAATGTTTGGAGATATATTTACATAAATAGGTACTTTTGTTTCTGACTTATAATATCTAGACGATGAATAGGTGGATGCGGATACTTATACAAATATCGATGTTTCAGGACCCAGAAAGGCAGAATGAGTTGGTTTACATTTGGTGTGGATTTCTAGGTCATAAATTAGCAAAAATTGTTTTTGATGTAACAAAGATGATGAACTAGTTGGAATACGTTTTATATCCTTTTTTGAAAAATTACAAAAATAGGTACATTTCTACAGGTACGTAGAACACCCTGTAAGTGATATACAGAGAAAACTAGATTGCCATGCATGAACAGTCGTCAAAAACAGTGAAAACATCCTACTAAATATAATAGCTGGAAAATCGATTTATGAGTACTATTTCTCTCATTTTCATTGGCCCATTTAAATAACTGACCGTCTTTTGTGAAATGATAAAAATTTGAAATTCTATGAAAGTTATCCTAATTCTAAAGCACAATGACATAATATTACATCTATAATGTATCCTTATTTATAAGGCAACCGTTTTTTCACGACTTTAGTCAACATCTCAATAGAAATCACTGATATTCAGAGAGCTTTGACAGCTTCCGTCCCATTGCATTTCGATAAGGTCTTTTCCTATTGGTCCAACTGACCGTCAAATATTATATTTATTTTTATTTTATTTATTATTCATTTAATATATTATATGTTCTTTATATTGGCCCTTATTGGACTAATCTTATAATGACCAGGAGCCGATGACTTTCTGAAGTCACTGTGTATGTCGATAATCACTTTCCTGTTTGTTTTCTCATCAGAGCAGCTATTCTCTCAGTGAATTTCAGTAACCTTCAAACAAGCTCCAATACTTTCTAGGTAGATAAAGGTAGGTTACGCCACCCTGTATATGTGAAGAGGTATAATTTAGAGGTGGAATAGCAGCAAAACAAAATGCTGATTTATTTGAATTCTGGATGCTCACCTTGGAACTAAAAAATTCAAAATGACGCATCCAGTATGTTTACCGACCAAGCAAATTTTTGCCATTTGTTTTTTCACTTAAGTGATGAATGTCCGAAAAGAGCCGTTTGCCGTTTGCCTTTCGTCTATGTGACGACCTTCAATAGATCGTGTTCTAGTACAGTAGGTGAAACCTAATCATACTTCAACAAGATCCTATGCATAAAATGAATAACTAATGTCAACTTCCGTCTTACCACTTGTCCCGTTTGAACGGGAATAACGAGCGACGTATGTGCACTTCTCTATAAGACAAACATTCCTCCAGCTGTTTTACTTGCTATCCTTTGCCACATTATTCCTTGTTGAATGCACTTGAGTGTCCAGAGACTCGTGCTTTAATGGGCTATTAAAAGGCTGAAGCGACAATGCGCAGAATAGTTCAACACTCGCTTACTCGCCATTATTATAGCATGTATTACGGTTTCTGTGCATGCCAACGTTTGTGTTCTTGAGGTATGGTGTCAGTTGAATTTGCGACACGTTATTGTGGTAATAGAGAGGCAAAGCAACTTTATAAAGGGTGGTCCAGCCGTCGGTTTCTTTTTTAAATTGGTGTTGAAACTACACCCTTCAATAATATGTAACACTCGATACCTTATTCAAAATTCCTGCAGCGGCTGGCCTTGAAACACGTTTTCGATAGTCTGTGGGTCTATTTCATCAATAGCTCGACAGATATCTTCCTCAAGACATCAATTGTTTGAGGATCATTAGTGTAACAGCGGTCTCTAACAATACCCCGTAGGAAGTAATCCATGGGCGTCAAATCATAGCTGTGGGGTGGCCAATGAACCTCTCCAAAGCGGCTGGTGACGCGATGACCGAACTTAGTTTGTAAAAATCGATTGTTTCACAACTGGTGAACCAGAACCAGAGATTGTGCAAGTGCATGTCATCTAATAGTGGCTACAAAAAACTCCTCAGCATGTCTCCATAGCATTATTATTACATTTATCAATATGTCGCTTTATACTTCTTAACCTTCAAACGACACTGACATTTATTAGTCTCAATCTTTCGAATAAAAGCGTGTGTCACTCATTGATAAAGGGATGGATCAAGTTATGTTAGCCATTCTGTACATCACTGCGAGGCAACTCGATGTGATGTGTTCCAATAATAACTCCTCCGGGCACCCCCATCCACGACTAAATATACAATTCAATTTTTTATCGTTACGACTCCTATTGTCATCCTAAATTTCCTCAATCTGCTGTCATAAAATGTAAAAGTGAAAGGGAAAATGTTGGCGCGACGTTTAATGTTGTTATTCGCAGAAAGCGAATATGTATTATGTCATTCTCTCGTTTGCCTTATTTTATCTATACAGGCTGATCCAGTAAAGAATAAGAAAATAGTAGGTTCAATACAGATTACGACTTTTTAGATTCAGGATTTTGGATGATACAGGTATAAGTTTTTGGACAGACAGCAGTTCAGTTTTCTGGCTGGTTGGTATTGAAGCGGTGTGCAGCCGAGGTTGGTCCAGTTCTTTGGCGATTAAAAGTGAATGGTCAAACGCTTTAATATTGTCAGTTAGATCTAACAATGCTGTTCATTATCAAGGTGATGGTATGCCACATTTTCAAAACGTATTCATTTATTTATGTATACATTGCATTCTCCAATAATTTAGAAAGTATAGGTGAAATTGTAATAGCTGTCAGGTCAGGATATGAACTATGTGACTTCATTATGTTGAAAGAAGTCTATTGTGACCCTTGCAACATGTGGTCGGGCATTATCTTGTTGGAAAGTTGGATCTGCCAGGGTGTCAAGATAGGGTAAAAGATGGGGTTCTAGAACTTCGTGGATATAACGCTGCGCGTTCATGTTACCTCTGATGAAGATTAAAGGTGACCTGGAACCATAAGCTATAGCACCCCAAACCGTAACTCCAACACTGTGATGAACATGTCTTTCAACAAAAAACTGTGGATTCCTCCTTTCACCACGTCGACTTCTAACCCTGGCACGACCATCGTGCATGCCTAAAGAAAATCGAGACTCGTCACTAAGACAATACTGTTCCATTCCTGATCCCAGAGTGACCGTTGTCTGCACCACTCAAGGCGATTACGTCGGTGTTCTCGAGTTAAAGGGAGGACCCAGTGTGGCCGGTATGAAAACAAGGCAAAACTTCTCATTCGTCGGTAAACACTTCGCATGCCAATAGGTCTTCCGTGTTCTGCAAACCATTCATTTGCAATGGACCTGGTAGTGGAGAAACGGTCCCTTAAGGCCAATAATCTTAGGCGGCGATCTTCGCGGTCTGTTGTTCTACGGCGGCGTCCAGTGCCCCTTGCTCTTTGCGTACGGCCTTCTCGAAGCCATGCCTGACAACACCTAACCACAGTGTCTACACTTCTTTGCACTCTAACTGCACTTACCCGAAAAGAAAGTCCAGCTTCCCGAAGTCCCACTATACGGCCCCTATCAAACTCACTAAGTTGACGAAATCGTACAGGTCTCCGTACTCTAGGCATCGTAACCGATCGTAAAGGATGTCAAGAACCAAAATCCGCCAACGTTGATTCTTTACTGCGGCTGAAATATTCATTTTTAGAGCGTTAGTGAATTGAAAAAAAGCAGTATACAAACCGGAATATCCAACTGATAAGGCTGAAAATTTTTTCACTTGTTATTTACAGTAAGATAAATACGAGTACATTCACCAACTTTTATTAAAATAAAACCATTTAAACTGGGTGTTCGGATTTATATGTCACTTAGTATATATATATATGCATAATTTTTTGGACAGAAACAATAATAATTATTTCCATAGAAACCAATCTTTTCTGAACATGGATTAATGTTGTTGTTGAAAACAGAACGAAAATATTTGTTTATTTCTATAGGATTTTTGAGACGGGTGAGAGTCTTCCTATTTTTAGATTTAGCTTTATGAAAATTTATGATGTGCATTAAGGAATCTTAGATTAGCTTTCATCTCGGATAACTTTTTGGACCCGCAAATGTGGTAAGACCTTTGTCAAACTGTTTCGTTTTACATGCCACCTCTAGTCAATTTGGGCAACTGCCACAACCCTGGTGTAAGCGTTGACTCAAATAGTGTTCATCAAAACACGCTTTTATTTGCAGACAGAAAGAAATTGAATAAGAGTGCTACGGCATCTCATGGCGGAACAGAAACGAATAAAATAAAAGGAAAACGCGTAGTCGCAAGGAATTTCGTTGGTGGGGTTCATTACATTGACATTAATTGCGGTCGGATTAACGGATAGGGATAATACCTGTCGGACTCGCGTTTGCCGCAAATCTTTCTTTTATAGTACAGTAACCAGGAAAGACCGGGATTTAAAGTTTGTAAAAATACATTTCCTGCTTAATTCTGCTTGAGTGTTGGAGTGCACAATTTAATTTATTCGACAAGGAATGCACGCTGTAGCTTTTAGCCATGTTTGAGATATACTAAGTGACATATAAAATGCAACACTCAGAAATATTTATTGAATTTTAATGAAAGCTTGTAAGCATATTTGCTACCATGAAACTATACGTGGATAAAATGTTGAAGGCAGTTGAGAACCGGTGGTTTGATGCTGTTGGAAGAACAATAACAATGAGGACAGTTTATCGTCGAATAAGGTCTTTTGGACTGTTTTCATACCGTCCCCATCTTGTACTATCTCTGACCCCACATCATTGGCAACGACTGGTATACATAGGGAGAGACTTGAATGGAACATGGAATGGAACTCAGTCGTATTCTGCGATGGGTCCAGATTCTGTTTGGACACACGTGATGGCCGTGCAGGAGTAAGGAGGAGGCGTGATTAAAGATAAAACATACGTATACAATGTTCCATATTCATCGCACTTTGGGTGTTATGGTATGGAATGTCATTGCTTATGGCAGAAGGTCACGATTAGTGTTCATTCGAGGTAGCATGACTGCCCAGCGCTATATCCACGAAGTTTTACAACTACATCTGCTTCCGTTTTTGGAAACATTGCAAGATCCACTTTTTCAGCACGAGCCCATGTCGCATGTCTTAGTTTAGACTTTTTAGAAGCGTCCAGGGTAAATCTGCTTCGATGGCCTTCTCGATCTCCAGACCGTTCCCCCATCGAGCATGTATGGGATATGATGGGAAGAAGGTTGAAAAATTCACCGCATCCTCCACCAGCATTGCAGTCTCTACGAAACCAAATCCATATGGCCTGGAATACAATACACTAAGAAGACATGAATCACCGAATCCAATCAATGCCTCGACGACTTTAGGAATGACTAGCGAACAGAGGAGCGTCAAAACATTATTAACATTAAGGATGGATATGTCACCTATTTTGCGAAATTTCGAGTTAAAATTTTAATCACATTCTATTTATCAGTAAACCTAAAGCTTGTAAAAGTATGCTCAAAATTACATCACTTCTAGTTGGTGTTGCATTTTCTGTGTCATTTATTAGGAGGAAGTCGCCTAGTGGCGGACACCTAAGGTTTTCAGAAAATACAACAAACACTACTTCAGAAAATGTAGCTTTATTTATGAATCAGTTAAGACAACAAATTATAAAACCAAAATATATCAACAAAAATACAACTTTTGCATAAACGTAATTAGGAACGTCATTTAAGTTATGGTGGAAAAAGATCTAGGCTCGTAGTACCGAAGGGACTTAACTTCTAACTCCAAGCACCCGACATCATTAAATCGTCGTGCATCGATCGCATATGTAGGAATCTCCACATTCAGGAATGTCTGCACATGCTTCGTAAGCCCATCCTTGGCAGCTGGAGCATCGTCGTGGTCCTCTAAGCACATTACGCAAGCAGTTTTCAGATATTTCAGCTAATGGTTCCCTTTTCTTAGTTTTATCTCCACTTTTTTCTTTAGCTTTCACACCTTTGGTTTGTTTCCTCTTCTCTCCTATGGCTCTTTTGACTTTATTTATCGTTCCTTTAATTTTTTCCTTAGGATTTTTTCATTCTCTTTTTCTTCAATAGCAATTATGTAGGAGACGAGTTTCACTTTTTTCACATTTTCTCTTCCGAGCCACTGAACTTTTGAAGGCAGCATTTGGCAATGGCGATAATTTATTCATTATCTGGACAAAATTTGGATCAAAGCTTGTGAACGGCTTCTGACTACACACTAGTTATTGGTTCATTGGTAGATTCTCTAGGAGGGGTCTGTCGATTCTTTTAAGACTAAATTATTGGCCCCTTTTTTACCAGATTCGAGGACATCTCGGCCGCGCCTGACAAAGAAGACCTACAGATCTAGTATTTAGGTGCAAAATATCTGTAAACACCTCGGGCATATACCATGGTAGACGTTTCTCGAAAAATAATTCTGTCAGGTCGTATTTAAGATTTGTAACATACTTTCTCTTTTTCATTACTCGCACTCCAATGGTGGAGCACATGTGCTTTTTTTTAATCAATATATTGTGATCCATTTGATATCTTGTTTATTTGGCTCTCTCTGTGTGTACTGTTACATAAATTTCGTCATCTCTGTTAGATTCTCCTTTTGTGTGTTGGTCAAGCAAAGCAAGCTCCGACTAACATCTTGGGGAGTTGTGGCTTAATCCGTCCTAGGTCACTGGCGCTCTTAACCCGCCCCTACTCTCCGCTTTATTTAGCTAGAGCCTAAATTTGCACGTCACTAGACAACAGTTTTGCTTGGACCAACCGTTAGATAGTATTTATCATTGTGTTTTATTAAATAACTAGAAAAATGCGTGGCATTTTGTATAGATCCAAATTATTGTGCACATAATACAAGCAGATAAATGTACAGAGAGATGGAAGGGTAAGGATACTTAGGATGATGAATGTCTCCCTACCTAGCTGCATATAACTCAGACCTGCGATGATGCACCGCCTTTGAGGTGCAAATATACTAAGTGACATATAAATCCGAACACCCAGTTTAAATGGTTTTATTTTAATAAAATTTTGTATAAGTACTTAATGAAGCATAATAAGTAAATGATAAAAATTTCAAAATGATTGCACTGCTTTAAAGCGCTTTGACCTTTAATAATGTGTGGATGCACCCTGATGTGCTACGCATTCTCCAACGCGCCTAGGCATGCTTCTGATCAGGTGGTCAATGTCCTCCTGTGGTATCTCATTCCAGGCAACCACCAACTACTCTAGAAGTGCTTCTAGAGTCTGAGGAGGACGTTGCAAATTGAGCAATCTCCTACCCATCATATCCCAGTCGTGCTCAATTGGGGATAAGTCGGGAGATCTTGGTGGCCATGGTAACAATGTGACATCAAAATGTGATAATTTACAATGGTTTTGTGACTCTTGCAAGGTTAAAGTGGAAAAGTCGGTCTCCAATCAGATCTGTGGCAAATTGACTACATTTGAATCATCTGAGTTAGCTATCTGCAGGAAAGAAATCGAGTGTTTGCAAAGAGAAAAAGGTCTGATACAGAAACTAGTAAATGAATTGGAATATTCAAACACACTGTTAAAATCAAAATTATCCGATAATGATAATTTTCCTGCTGGTAGAAATACTGTACCCTGTGAAGGTGGACCACTTTTTGTGCCCAAGGATGTAAATACACCTAGCTACAGCGATATACTAAAAAAACGGCTAAACAATATTGATTCATCTGTATTACTGGTAAAATCAGCAAACAACAAGCAGAACACCGATTTAGTCAAATGCATTAGGGATGCAGTCAATCCAGTCGAACTAAACGTTCATATAAGTGGTACAAAAAAAACTAAAGATGGTGCAGCGGTATATTGCAACAGCTCGCAGGACTTGCAGAAGCTGAACGAAGCTCTTAGAAACAAGCTTGGAAATGGGTATCACATTGGGGAATCCAAGAAGTTTAATCCTCGTATTATAATTAGAAATGTTTCTTCTAATGATGATTTGGGCGATAATGATAGCATTGTTCAAAACATATTGTCTTTAAACAACTTGAACGATGAAGATTCTTCAACCTCGATGAAAGTGGTCACAAAGTTAAAGCTGAGGGATTCAAAAAATATGCACCTAGTTCTAGAAGTGTCTCCATCTATTAGAAAACTTCTACTAGCAAAAGGTTTCGTCTACGTAGGATGGAAGAGGTGCAGCGTAGTTGATCACCTCAATATTATGCAGTGCCGAAAATGCTGTTCATTTGGTCACCTTGAGAAGAACTGTGCATCTAATGTATCTACGTGTCTTAAGTGTTCTAGTGGCCATTCTTATAAAAATTGTGACAATGATTCTGTGAAATGTGCAAACTGTGTACAGTATAACCGTAAATATCGTACAAAAATAAATGTTGAGCATGCTGTATCGGATAAAACATGTATACTTTGAGAACCATGTTCTCAGTCTTAAAGCTAGAATAGATTATGGATAAGTTAGGATCAATGAAGCTTGGTCATCTGAACGTGCGATCTCTCATGTCCGACTTTGCTGCAATTATTGACCTGATCCAGACTGAGCGGTTCAGGTCAAGTGAAACATGGTCCTTTCACCACGTCGCCTTCTAACCCTGGCACGACCATCGTGCATGCCTAAACAAAATCGAGACTCGTCACTAAAGACAATACTGTTCCACTCCTGATCCCAGAGTGACCGTTGTCTGCACCACTCAAGGCGATTACGTCGGTGTTCTCGAGTTAAAGGGAGGACCCAGTGTGGCCGGTATAAAAACAAGCCAAAACTTCTCATTCGTCGGTAAACACTTCGCATGCCAATAGGTCTTCCGTGTTCTGCAAACAATTCATTTGCAATGGACCTGGTAGTGGAGAAACGGTCCCTTAAGGCCAATAATCTTAGGCGGCGATCTTCACGGTCTGTTGTTCTACGGCGGCGTCCAGTGCCCCTTGCTCTTTGCGTACGGCCTTCTCGAAGCCATGCCTGACAACACCTAACCACAGTGTCTACACTTCTTTGCACTCTAACTGCACTTGCCCGAAAAGAAAGTCCAGCTTCCCGAAGTCCCACTATACGGCCCCTATCAAACTCACTAAGTTGACGAAATCGTACAGGTCTCCGTACTCTAGGCATCGTAACCGATCGTAAAGGATGTCAAGAACCAAAATCCGCCAACGTTGATTCTTTACTGCGGCTTAAATATTCATTTTTAGAGCGTTAGTGAATTCAAAAAAGCAGTATAAAAACCGGAATGTCCAACTGATAAGGCTGAAAATTTTTTCACTTGTTATTTACAGTAAGATAAATATATTCACAAACTTTTATTAAAATAAAACCATTTAAACTGGGTGTTCGGATTTATATGTCGCTTGGTATGCTTTAGGCGTATGCGCGCAGTGACCCCAGTTCAAGAGTGCATATGACATCCTTGAGTGGAAGTATCCATAATATGTGGGTAGCAACGTATCACCAGAAACACAATTTTCAGACTCCTAATTAAATAAATGGCCTTGGATAGTTCCCTGAGAATACTGTTTACATGTTCCTTCCAATTCATGTGTTTGCAAAAATATTTCTGGGTCTATGGGATTGACGTTATAGTCACACAAACTTATTACCATGCACTGTGTTTTTGAAGCATTAAATGTCAGTTTATTTGCTAAAAACCAATATTCTACATTGATTATATATTTAATATTTGCAGAGAAATCGATTTTCTACTACAGAACATTGCTGTATCATCGGCAAACAGTATAAGGTTCCAGTTTGTATTATAATTAGGGAGGTCATTTATGTACAATCGGAATAAAAGCGGACATTAGCACATAACCCTGAGGACGCCACATGAAACTGCCTTTGTACTGAAGGTAGTGTTGTTGAAAGTTACAAGCTGCAACAGAATGCAAAGCTATAGGCCTGTAGTTGTAAGGCTCGGTCTTCCATTTTGGGATGGGTGATGCCTTCAGGAATTGTGCTGTAATACAATGTCTAATGGGGCTTGTAGGGCCGGTATCGAGCTTTCGTCGCAACGTGCGCTAAGTTTAAACCTACATCACGACTGAATTAAGTGAGTTAAGCGCGCGTAAAAAGGGACAGCGCCAGCAAAGGGAGAAGCTAAATATACACGAGGATCAAGCTTACTTTCTACCGAACGGACAGTAGCGTATTTAAAAGAGGCTAAGGGAGTCAAGTATACTGAGTCGGTAACTTTCGGGTGATCAAATGTGAATCTATTTCCAAATTACACACAGACAAGAACCCCGCATATGTGAGGGTTGTTGTCGAGAAGAAGAAATATGGGTTGTTGGAATGCACATTCCGATGCAAAACTTTCGATGATTATACCTATACTCAAAAAGATGAAGATGATAGCATTGCCAACTATCGTCAAATTGCATTATTTAGCAATATATCTGATCCTCTAGAAAATACCATGTACCACGGACTATACGATTTTGCTGAAAAATCTCATATCCTGAATGTATGCTAACACAAATTTAGAGCTGAGAAAGCCATCGAAACTGCAACCTGTCGTTTGCTTGAAGTTGTTCATAGCATACCTGGCGATGGTGAACATGTAGTATCTTTACTAGTTGGCCTACCTAAATCATTCGACACTATAGACAGTAACATATTAGAGACTTCTTGTTGAATTGAATCATCTACTACATGAAAGACAGAAATCTAAAAGTTAAACTTTGAAGTACAATATCTGGTATACATCCTGTTGAGCACGGTTTACCTCAAGGATCTGTACTGGGACCAGTGCTGTTCAATTTGTAATTCTGTGATGTGCTCAGTCATACCTCAGAGAAGCATATGATCATGTTTTCAGATGACACAACTATAACTATATCTGCAAAAATTGTCAAGCACCTTCATCCCAAAATTCAAAGTGTATTCGATGAAGTCTCTGCTTCGTGTCAAAGAAATCGTTTAACTTTAAATTTAAATAAAACTGTTATTATCAATTTTAACATCCAACGCATGGATGAGTTAGACATGAATATGTATGATCTTATTTTATCGGATTCTTGTAAATTACTTGGCACATATTTTGATTTTCACGTATGCAAAAATTTAAGTAAAACATATCTTGCCAATTTACAACTTAAAGATGTACCTGAATTAAAAATCGATTATCAATGTATATCATGGATTGTCTTATAGCCATTTGTCTTGTAACATTATGATAAGCGGGAAATTAATAGAGTATTTGCGGCCCAAGGAAGATTCGTCAGATTGATTTTTTTTATATCAAGGCAGCCGCGCTGGCAGAAATCTAAATGCCGCTGCTATGATGATCCAAAGAAATTTTGTTAATACGATTTTTGAACTGCCTAATGTTAGTAGATCTGGGAAAAGCTTCATCTTGTTGATTGTTCCACAATCTCGACACCCTCAGGATAAAGGATTGGTCGTCTCGGCTAGTTCTGGATGTACTAAGTTAGGATCGAGCGCCAAAGTCAAGCGAGTCTGTTTGGCAGGCAGCGGAATGAAGCCACTTGACTCTTGCAGAGAAATTTTGAAATCACGTGAAATTCTTACATTAGACTGTATTTACATTTTGAAATGTGTAACTTCGTTAAGAAATTTAATAGCCTGTTCCCAAATATTAATGCTCATCATAATTATCGTACTAGACATCGAAATACAATATCAGTAATAATTATTTTCGATTTAAGAATCAAGTTAAAAAATTATTAGCATCAAATTTAGTTCATAACATAAGTGAGGATATGGAATGTACATCCTTGAGTACGCAAAGATGGAATTGATCATTAATATGAATTGTTATATTGATATTGATTTTTACTTATATTCTTATACATTTTAGATTATATAGCTGTAGCTATTTTTTTCCGCCACAGATACTATTCTGTATCTAAGTGGTAGATAAAGATAAAGTAGTCAAATAGATGTCAAAAATGTTGAAATTAAAATATGGTTTCACGTAAATTGACTTCCTATTTAGTGGTATACGTCTTGCTTCATCAAAATGAAAATTCTCTGTATATTGACTATTCAGTGTCATTAATAACATCGCACATTCCTTCTCTTGAACATGATTTTTGTAGGAGTATTCTCGATACTATTCATCTGATTGTTTCATGTGTATAGAGATGACGGAAAAATGATATTACTGTCTGTTGTCAAAAAATGCATCTTTTAGGGTGGATTTCAACAAGGTTGTCAAATTAACAGTCCGTTAATCTCCACCTATAGGGTAACAGTCCGTCAAACATAACGAATGAGCTTCAACATCCAATCAACAAATTTCAGCAACCAATACCTATGAAATGTTGAAAACAAAGCATTGTCAAAGTATGAGATGACAGCTTGACCTTCTCCAGATTATCGACTATTAAGAAATTACATATAATTCAGTCAAAATTTAAAGAAATGTTTGAATTCTGATGTTTTAATTACTACTGTTGGTTTTTTATTCATGCTTATATTATTTTCTTCAATTGATATGCGATTTTACTGATTTAATATCACCTACCGTGTTTGCTTTCCTATAAACCTCTTGCAGATAGCCATTAAACACCTACTTGATGACAGACTCTACCAAAAGTTTCATAGATATTGCTCGTTTCCAAACATTCATTCATTAACTTGCCGTCCATAAGAATCATTATGGCACCTTAGATTGATATTCCCACAAAACCATTCAGGTTTTCTGATATCCATACATCCATAAAGTTGAATATTTTCCATTGTTCAGGAACTGAACAAACATCCACACTATACTTACAGCGATCAAGAAAAACCCAAATATATGTCTTAAAGCTACCAGCAAACCTAAAACTTGCAAAAGAAACTGTAATATTGCCATATCTTTCTTTTTTCACGAGTACACGTTCTAGGTTATATAATTAGACATTATTTGAATAAAAGCTGATTATTGCATTTCAAAACTCCCCGAGAGTCACATGTGTGGGATCGGTCAACCCTTGGTCCCAGTCACAAAACATATACACTGAAGAAGGTTTAATTCCATGCTATTCAATGACAACACGGTGACTTGTGTGGTTGTCAGCGGCCATTTTTTGAGGGTGCGACATTGTTGCCAGATTGTGCATTAATATCCCGTTTCACCCCCCTGGTCCCAATGGAGTGCGCTCCGCCAACTGTTGAAATATACTCTACTATGCTTTATAAGATTATTTGTGGAATTTTTCCAAAATCGTTGCACAGCGCTAGAAAAAATGCAAATAAAAATTTAAAATAATTTCAATGACGCCCCAAAATAGCTGCGTCGGTACCTCGGGTAATACATCTTAACAGTAGGGATGTTCGAGACGATCCTATAGTTAGAAGTATCGATACTTTTGCTTCCCATACCCGATATTTTGGATCGATATTTTTATATACGACACTTAGGTGTATCGATACATTTCACGAGTATCGTCATCTTTCGATCCGGACTGTGTCAGAAAGAGTAACTACCTTCAGATTACTTTTCTTCTTTGTTTCCTTCCGCTGTATCGATACTTCCTGAAACGATAAGAATCGATATATAACGATACTTTTCGTGAATCTAAACATCCCTAATCTTGACAGATTGTCGGTCTTGTCAACTGGGCTACAGGGCGAGGTGTTGCCTTTACTATTCCACATTTTGCTAAAATCTTATGACAAATAAAAGCTTCAAATGAAATATTGACGAATATCAACGGATATGCATAGAATTTAGAATATAGATTCATATTGCAAATTTCAGATTGTCTATGCATGGACTTGAACCGGATTTTTCGGTATTTTTACAGAAAATAGAATATTTACCTAACATCATTCTCCACGATTTTTCAAAATAATTTAAATATTCCTGTACTTGCCAAAAAAGAGCTGAAACCAAAAATAGCGCTAAAAGTTAGTTCTATGGAGTATTCATACATATCAGTCATACATATACATACATACTCAGGCAGTCGGGCACTTGAGAGGCGTAGATTTGGTTTGTCTATGATTACGAACGTACATCCTCATCCCTTACTCCGCTTGCCCTGAATTGATTTTCGTGCATACAAAAGGTACAGACTGGTAGATTACCGTCACTACCTCATCACCGAACAAGCAATAATGAAACCGACCACTATGCACATTGTAGAAGCTGTAATATAAAACATGTTGTGTGCTCGCCCAATACAATAACAGACGTTTTTCATGACTCAAAGGTCCTTGATCTACCACTGATCTTGGGACGGCATTTACCTTATACCGAACTCAACGACACTGTTTACAGATTCCGTTTTTTTTCGGTTTGGCAACACTGCAGATTACTTCAAAAGCAATTGATATCCCAGACCCAGATAATAGATTATTATAACACGACTAAATAATAAGAAAATATAACAATGTCTGGAGATATATTTTCATAAATAGGTATTTTGGATTCTAGACGACGAATAATAGGTGGAGCGGATACTTTAACAAATATTGATGTTTTAGGACCCAGAAATGCAGAATGTGCTGTTTGTTTACATTTGGTGTGAATTTCTAGATCATAAATTAGCAAAAATTGTTTTTGATGTAACAAAAGATCATGAACCTGTTGGAATACGTTTTATATCCTTTTTTTGCAAAATAACAAAAATCGGTACATTTCTACAGGTACGTATTATGTACAACACCCTGTACGTGATATACAGACAAAACTAGATTGCCATGCCTGAACAGTCGTCAAAAACAGTGAAAACATCCTACCAAATATAATAACTAGAAAATCGACGTATTATTTGCCGCATTCCCATTGGTCCCACTTAGATAACTAACCGTTTTTTCGGAAATGATAAATTTGAAATTCTAAAGCACAAAGACATAATATTACATGTACGCTTATTTATAAGGCAACCGTTTTTTTCACGACTTTATTCAACATTTCAATAGAAATCACTGATATTAGGAGAGCTTTGGAAGCTTCTTTCAATGTGCATTTCGATAAGGTCTTTTCCTATTCGTCGAAGGGACCGTTAAATATTAATGTTAGTGAAACTGGCCCTTGGGCACTTTTTTAATCACAACTTGTTACCAAATAATAGCACGGCTTTAAACTAGTATGGGAATATCCTATAGTAAAGTAGTTATCTCTGTCTTATCTTTTTTCTCTTCAAATAAGCTTTGCTTTCCTTGGAAACTTGGGTTGCTGCAAATCGGAGGCTGACAAAAAAGTGTTATAGCAATTTCACCCTGAAAGGTGTACAAGAGCGAAGCTTCTTTTTTTTGCCAGAACAGCATTTAGAACAGAGCAATCAGTCTAAATCCCAAGGCCGTCCGACACAGCTTAACCATAATTCAGTAACACTGCGTGCTGGCTCAGTTACAATTCCTTGGAAACATTGTAAATAGAATAAGTCAGAGAGAATAGCGTTCCTGGACGAATATTCCTTTCAAGTTGATTGCATCAAAATATTTATATAATGAAACCAATTTTCCGTCTTGGGATTTAAGCTGTAAGATCTACAATCGCACACAAATCCAGCGTCGCCAATAAATATACTTTGCTGAATTATACGCGTTGCAGAAAGTTTCATACGGATGCGCAAAACGCTGATTTCCATTACGGAATTACAAACTGAGGAAAGCACCCCGCGCTCCAAAATAAGAACTAAATTATGTAGTTTCATTTTGGTGGGGTCAATTACTAACTAGATAGGTCAACAAGCTAGCTGATAAATATTATCATAGTCATTCATTCCGGGTGACAAAATCCTGCAACCATCTAGCCTGATTCCAGGGCTGCAAAATATTACTGATTTTCTGAAAGACAAATCCTGCAGCATTGAGCAGTATTTATATTCACTTCCAATACTTGCAGACATGCTTTGCTGGGTATACAGTATATTCAGATAAGAGATAGACCGGATGTAAACAAAAGGTTCGGGTGATTTTCACGCTAACGCCGCCATTTCGACGTAAAACAGGAGCCCTCATTGGTCAATTCGCAATTAAATGCCTATGCCGAGCGGCAGAGAAGTCGTATCAAGGCAGAGTCACATTCAGGTTCAGACGTGTTACGTATGTCGTGTGCATCATTGCAATTTGATATTTCTTTGGACGTTTTCGTTTGTTATCTTATTAAGTTGTTGAGTTTGTCGATGTTATTGTTATACCTTGTTATTGATTGTTATTGTTATCAACTGCTTGCGCAAAATGCCCAGTAGTACAGATACTGCCGATGAAGTTGTAAACTCCTGTAGTCCACCTAGGAAACGCTCTAAAAAAAGACACCTGAGTGCAGAAATGAAAGAGGTCATTTTGAATATATATAAGATCGAGCGCGAGGAGAACGAGGCATCAACCATCAAAGAAATTGTTGTGAAGGTTTCTCACAAAGTTGGGGTGTGTCGCGCATCAGTGTTTAATGTGTTAAGACAATACAAAAAAAATCACACCTTTTCTGAGCCAATGACCAGTAAACATCGCAAAAGTATTGTTAAATCATTGGATGAAGCTGATAAGCATGCGATTAGGAGGAAAGTGCATGAATTCTTCTTTAGGAATGAAATACCTACTATAGATAAAGTACTGCAGGAGATAAATGGAGATACAACGTTGCCAAATTTCAAACGATCAACTTTCCATGCGTTACTGAAGCATTTAAATTTCAAATGGAGAAAACGGGGTCGTAATAGTTTACTACTGGATAGAGAAGAAATTGTGCTATGGAGGAGGGATTATTTAACAAAAATTGGGAAATATAGAAATCAAAACAGGAAGATTTATTACCTTGATGAAACGTGGGTAAACGCAGGACACACTACAAGTAAAGTATGGGTTGATGATTCTATAACTTCATCCAGGAGGGCCTTTCTAGATGGACTGTCCACCGGATTAAAAAATCCAGCAGGTAAATACGAGTAATAGACAACAATCGGATGTTTTTCAAACCTTGGGAACAAGGTTCTAAACATTAATTCCAGGGGGCAGATAAAACATATTACTAGTAACAAAACTTTTATAACTTTCGATAAAATGCGTGGATGTTTTATTGTCATTTTCATTTGTTAGAACTTTTTTAAGCCATGTTTTTATGTGTTTTCGATATTTCAATAATTTTTTAATATAATCTTAAAATATGTCGAATATTATAAACTTAAAAAAAGTTACTAAGTTTTATATTGTGTACCGTTCCTAATATTTCTAATCATTTTAATTCATACTTTAAGCTTTATACAGTTATAATTTGTTAATATTAATATTTGCGCGTATTCCAGGTTCCTGATCATTCATTTTTTAAAGGTTTATAAATTTAAATTAAATTGTGAAGCGCTGAGTAATCATACGACGTTCAATATTCTTTCTTTCAATATGACTAAATAATCCCAATTATAGCAATCTGATACTCATGTCTCAATGTTTTTTCGCTGAATGTGATGAAAACATTTGAAAAAGGTTCGCTTATTGAAATAAATTTACACCAGTTAGTACTTCGATTTCCAGGTAAAGGGAAAAGGCTCATTATCTGCCATATTGGCAGTGAGGATGGATTTGTTGTTGACGGTCTGTGGTGCTTTGAGTCTAAGAAAACTGGAGATTACCACGAGGAAATGAATGGCGAATCATTTGAACAGTGGTTTTCAAAAATTTTACCGAACTTAGAGGAAAACGCAGTAATTGTGTTGGATAATGCGCCTTATCATTCTCGAAGAATGGAGAAGGTCCCAACAACGGCTTCAAGGAAAGTTGATGTTCAAAATTGGCTCCGCTCGAAAAATATCAACTTTGAAGAAGCAATGCTGAAAGCACAATTATTAAGAATTGTCAAGGATCACAAGGCGGAATATCAAAAATACGCCATTGACGAAATGGCAGCAAGTCAAAATAAAACTGTGCTCCGTTTACCTCCAAACCATTGCGAGCTCAATCCCATTGAGCTCATATGGGCAGAGGTTAAAAATTATATAGCTAAGCACAATACAACTTTTAAATTTTGTGACCTCAAAGGACTTTTCAAAGAAGCACTAGAATTAATAACAGCGCAAAAATGGGAAAACTGTATTAAGCACGTGAAAGACAAAGTTGAAAAGAGAATGTGGGAACTGGACAATATTTTAGAGGAACAAGTCGAGCCATTCATTATTGACGTTGGTGCTTCAGGCAGTAGCGATGATGAAAGCTCATCAAGCTCATCTTTCCAATAAAAGATGTTCATCAAATTCGGTAAGTTATAAGTAATTATAAAGCCACTGTATTTTTTAATTAATTATTGACATTTTTGAACCCATTTTGGCAAAACCTATTCAAGAATCTACTTTCTGACAATGTTCAACCATGCACATTTTTTTACGTTTTGAACGTTTTAATTTGATTACATATTTACCTAGAAATCAAAAAATATACTAATCAATATTCTCAAAGCAATTTTAAGAGATATACGATTATTTTTAATTTAGGCTAATTTAAACGCCATTTTGAGATTAAATTCGACTGTATTTCACCAAACATCAGGCGGCATCCGAAGCTGGAAATCGAAGCGAAAATTTTGAAACCCTTATATATATTTACATCATTATATATTTCTTATCCCACCCCCACATGATCCTATATCCATCACCAATCGTATACACATCGAATTGTGCTAATTTACTACAAAGTTACGCAAAGCAGCATCTACTATCTAAAATATGTATAGGTTCTAATATTGAGTTCTGCCTGCTAAGATTCTTGTACGCAGCATATATCAGAAAAGTCCCGGGACAATACTTGAAAACGGTAACTCATATACGAGGTTTGTCTCAAAAGTAAGGTTACCAACGCTGTATCTTTGCCGCGCGTGATGCTAGGCGAAATGTGGCAACACCGTCCTGTTTTCAGCTCCCCCACCACCGATCCCAAAAAGAAGCGCCTATTTGCGATGCTCAGTACCAGTCCGACAGTCATGCGCATGTCATCGCCGTCACCGTCATATGCGACATTCGTGCGGTATCCCATTTTTGCACGCAAAAACGTTACCACGTTCACCAAATGGGCTCTTGAGTGCAGTATATCGGGAAACGGGTAAAAGGCTTGAACATGTCTTCGAATGGCGAAGAGAGTTTTATTTTATTTTATTCATATATTTCTCAACAGATACAAGACCCAGTTACAGAGAAACACTATACAAGTGTTGAAAAGCAAATAGACACACATACAAAAAATAGTATCATGGATTGATGATACTAAAATGAGAAGAGAATAGTTTATAGCGGAGTGAAGCTGATCTTATTTTTATTTAGCTTTTCTACCTGGTATCAGCAGATCGACTATCTACCGGAGGAAGCAGTCTGTACACAGTCGTGAAAATTTCAAGAGACCTTTTATACCGAAAAAAACTGTGAACCGCAACCCAGGATGAGTATAAGCATGGTTGTATCCGCGAAAATAAACATAATGTTCAAAAAGTATGAATAGTTGAAAATATCTCGAAAAATGCGTTTCCGAAAGAAAATAGTTTTAAAACAAACTTGTAAGGTTGGAAAAGTTTCATATAATATAGTTGTAATCTTGAACGTGACCTTAACAATGACCTTCAAAGTCATTTGAAGGTCAAGGCTGGTTTCCTAAATGAAATCCCTATTTTTGACACTGGAAATGTAGAGAGCAGAAATTATGTCTTTGTCCTTGATCTTGAATGTAACCTCCATGGGTATTTGAAGGTGTCAGAAAGTAGGGAAAAGACAACAATAGAGTTGTAACATTTAAAAACAGTTTAAGGTGACCTTGGCTATGACCTAATCACTAAAAATTAAGTATATCTTGATAAAGTGAAGTATTACAACGTTTTTCTTATTTAGAATAATAATTTTATAACAGTTCTCAAAAATATTGAATTTTATTTTTATCGCCAAATACTTCTCTTGTTTTGTGGTGGAGGATCGCACTCTACTCTCCATCTCTTTGAAGATCGTTTCCCGGAATGTGGTTGATGTTTCTGTTCAACAATTGAAGGCGTGCGGTATGGGCAACGCATGGTTGGTCATGGAACAAGAATTGTTTCGTTGGAGAACTGTCCTTGTGGGGTTAAAACTCATAACTTTTTCTTATTATACGAGAGCTGAACGTGGCTTGGGGCTATTTCTGGTACTCTCGTTTAGAAGCTCAGTGGCCATAACCTGCATTAGTGAAGCAATTACACACCCAGGTCTGGTAATTTGCCGGGTAGTGGAAATTTTTATAGAAATCGGCCTCCGTTGGTGAATTTTGTTGTCGGTGCCCTCTTGTTGCAGCTACACCTGATCCATCAAACTGAGGGGAAATGTCTGCATTAAAACTTCGAAACGATCTATAAGTAGGACTCACGTCTACTAGGAGCAGTCACCCATTTCCGGGAACCCTCATTATTCAAAGGTTCTACCTTCGGGTTCTGATTTGAATCTGGGACTTCCTACCCTTGGTTACCTTTGCTTTGGAACTTCCATTTGGGTAGTCTTTCCTTAGAGAGGTTGCATAGTAGCTATGCCTTCTCTTGTGTGTTTAACCTGGGGGTAGTACCAACTAATTTCCGTTTGTATGTCTCCCAGGACTACTTTTAAATTTGTTTGTTCGATAGATATTTGTGTGCTTTGTGAATTTGTGTTTCCTTTAGCTCCAGAGACCCAACATTTTGTAGCCGGTTTAAGTTTTGATAGGCCGTAAGGCACTACTTGTTATCTTTCCCTAGTTCTTGGAACTAGGCGGCACCCAAACATCAACCATTTGTATCAAGGACCAAAGAAAAAAACTACATTCGGAGGTCACATTTTTTTAAGTAGGTATTTAGTATGTTTTATTACTTCTACGAGCCCCTTCCCACTTCAGTCGGCCCAACTATTGAAATCTTAGTTTTTTTCTTATATGTTATAGGTTTAAAAAATTAACAATGAATATTTTGATAATATATAGTAGAAAACACCAACTTTGTCACTCCCTCATCAAATTTGCAGCATAAAAATAACACATGTTGCAATTACAGCATATCAACATATTTTCATTTCAATGCAAAATAAGTCTATAACGTATAGGTGGCTGTGAAAAATAAAGCCCATGAGAATTGTTTTTGTTAATAACAGCTGTCAGAATACTTTTTAGATAGTTTTGGGTAGTTAAGGTTTTCAAAATGGGTAGAGGAAAGGTTATTAGTGAGAAAATTCGGTTACTGATAATTAAATTTTTTAATTCTGTGAAATCAAACTCAACTTTGTTAGACTTATCGCGGTACAGTGGCAAAATATTGTTCGAAGATATAACGTAACTGGTTCAGTTAATATTAAGAGACGATATGTGAGAAAATTTGATATCACAACTGCCGACCGAAGAGCATTAAGAAGAATAATCGTGAAAAACAGGCGTGCCAATTATTTACAATTAAGTGCTCTGTGGAGTGACGCTGTTGGAAGGAGAATTACGAGGTCCACAACTCACAGAGAGGCTCACGAACTGGGATCTAGTACTTGCAAGGTAAGTTTGCTTATAAAAAGTTGCACAACTTGTGTACAGGCCAAAGAAAAGCCACTTTTAACTCCACTGCAAAAGAAAAATCTGCTTAGATGGGCTAAAGAACCTAGACAATGGGCACCTCAACAATGGTGTGCAATACAATGGAGTGATGAGGCCCGATTCGAAGTTTGTGTTGGTGACAGTCGCAGTAGAGTTATTCGCAAAAAAAATAAGCATTCTATGTTGACTGTCTGAAGAGAAAAGTGAAATTTCCAGCATCCATTATGGTCTGGGGCATTATGTGATCAAAAGGAGTAGGAAAACTTCATTTTATTGATGGAAATGTGGATACAAACAAATATTTGGCAATTTTAGGAGAATCGCTTTCATCAGTGATGGAAGAATGTTTGACATCCGGCCAGGATTTTGTGTTTCAGCAAGATGGTGCAGCGTGCCATACCTGAAAATAGGCTATAAAATGGATGAAAAAAATAATGTACGACTTTTGAAATGGGTTTATAGCAGTCCAGATCTGTCACCTATTGAAACTTTGTGGCTTTAAGGTTCTACGACAACATCCTGCTCGTACAATCACCGAACTGAGACAAAATCTTCAAGAAATATGTGATTGTTTTACACCAAATTTTTGCCAAAACTTGGTTAACACTATGCCCTAAAGAATTTCAGCCGTAAAAAAAATTAAGGTGATGTTACCCAATGGTAATCTTTCAATTGTTGCTTTGTTAACTTCGCGCATTTATTGGCATATTGTTTATTTGTTCAGATGTTCTATTAGTTATAGGTCCAAGTGATTTCAGATATGTATTTTTTACGACTAGAGTGTATCTAAAATGTTTTTGAGAAAATAAATTGTTTTAGAAGTAAATAGTTTCGTCATGTTTGGTTTATAAATGCATATTTTGGTACAAATCTTGAAGTGGGCCAACTAAAGTGGGAAGGGGTCTTGTACCTACCACAAAAGGCACACATTTTGCTATTTTTGTTTACAATCATAAAAGCGGGTAAAGCAAAGCGGGGGGGGGAGGAGAGAAGGCGGGTTGCTTGCTTTTTGTTGAAGACACCACGACCGAAAAGAGGGACATTCTTATGCCGCCAGGCCTTTGTCAGGAACAGTAGGACAGAGTCCGAAAGTGGGACGTATGGTCACCTTAATAATAGTATACCTACATGAAGGACGTTCTTTGTACCTCCAATATACTGAGAAATTTATTGGCTTTTATAGCCCTTCATGGCCTACATTTTGATACGCCTTCGGTGGAAATTCCGTAGTTGACCTTGAGCGATGTGGTGTTCCAAGCCTGGGGCCAATTTGATAAAATTATGAATGAAAGTTCGTATTTCTCACCACTGAGGTTCGCGAATATAACAAACGCCGGACTTATGAATGACTTGCAGGGTGTATATGGGTAAGACGTCATTGATCATCACCTAAACTCAGAGCGAAGCAGACGCCGCGCAATAGTGCACGAATCTCCATTTTTGTAATAAACCCCAACACAGAACGCACGCTGCTCACAGTGCTCACCGGTGAAACTCTCAATGGCGACTAAGTTTCCGAGCACCAAGCTACTTATTCCCACTACCCACCCGAGTGCCTGTCACGAGCTATGCGGTTTTAAAATTCGTCCACCCTGTACACAAAGCTCCTTCGTTTCATACAGTTGCTTTACCTCCGTGCCGACGTCTGTGTTTACTGCCTTCGGGCCCAATATCGAATATGATTGGCATCGGCTGCCGTCACGACATGCTTTTTTCTGACGAGTGCACATTTTTCCTGTCACTTCTGCTGATAGCGAGCACCTCGTAAAAACGGATCGTGAAGCCGCCCCCGGAATTTTACGAATCCCGGAGTTGTTCGAGACACGCTTGCACGACTCCGGGTGTGTATTACCGTTTTGTGGCCATAGGGGAGGTTTATGGTCGGGACAAAACTTGAATTGCATCTCTTGTTGTTTTATTTGTTGTAAGGCTAGCAGTCGGGAATAAGTCAGAAATGTATTGACTATTAAAAACACTGCACATGAGAAGTTCTAGAAAAGAATCGTCTTCCAACTGTTATGGCGTATGGATAACTCTTCAGGCAGCGAGCAGGCTCAGGCGGTTTGATATGCTATTATCACTGATCAACAGCCAAAAAATATCCTAAATAAAATCAACAAAATATTACTATTTTTAATGTGCTAAAACCGGAATGAAACTTATTTTTTCAATATTAATTCAAGTTTTAGAGATACGGTAATTATATGTGTTCCTGCTGTGACAGTGTTAATATACTGTAATTTACAAGAATGCACGTGCTACATTTTTATATTCGGCAAGGAAAGATGATGTAGTCGGCATGATTGTGTTACGTTATACATACGTGTACATTATATTGTCTTATATTAGCCATTTTTTCCTCAGTTGGCTAACAGCGTTCATGCGAGATGCCTCGAAAGTGTGTAAACAATCCAGATCAGTTTTGCTACGTGTGTGGTGATGTGACTTTTGCGTCTCAGAGACGGTCTATTACTCCACTAATAACAAAGGCATATCAGCTTTATTTCGGTTGTAAACTAGGTGATCAAGACAAACAGTGGGCACCCCACTTCTGCTGTAATACATGTGCTTCAAGTCTGAGGAGCTGGTTAAATGGCAAAAAACGGTCTATGCGCTTTGCTGTCCCAATGGTTTGGAGAGAGCCTACAAATCATATTAATGATTGTTACTTTTGCATGGTACCTTAAGTTGGACAAGCCACAGGTATGTCAAAGAAAAAAAAATCGGTTACTAACTACCCAAACATACCATCTGCGATGAGACCTGTGCCTCACAGTGACGAAAATCCTATTCCAAAACCCCCAGAATCCTACACTTGCGAATCAGAAAACGAATCAGATCATGGCGATCGAGTGATTCGTCAGGAAGAAGATATGCCATCAACGTCAAGAGATCCTGATTTTATACCGAGCACGTCATGCCACCAACCGCACAAAATAACACAGTCAGAATTAAATGATCTTGTAAGAGATTTAGAACTTCCAAAATGTAAGGCAGAGTTACTTGGATCAAGACTGCAGCAGTGGAACTTGTTAGAAGACGATGTTTCGGTATGTGTTTTTCGTAAACGCCACAAAGACTTAGAACCATTTTTCAATATGGAGAATAACTTGGTTTTCTGCAGTAACATTAACGGCTTACTGGCGGCTTTAAATATAAACTATAACCCAGAAGAATGGAGATTGTTTATAGACAGTTCAACATTGAGTTTAAAGGCAGTGTTATTGCATATTGGAAATATTTTACCATCTCTTCCTGTAGGGTATGCAGTTCACATGAAAGAATCATATGACAATATGAAGTACCTATTGACATGCATAAAATACGATGAGCACCAATGGCATATTTGTGGCGATTTGAAAGTTGTTGCACTTTTACTTGGGCTGCAGCTAGGCTACACAAAGTTTTGCTGTTTTTTGTGTGAATGGGACAGTCGGGCAAAGGCACTTCATTACACCAGACAAAACTGGCCTGTTCGTCAATTCCTAGAGCCAGGTCAAAAAAATGTACAGCATATGCCATTAGTAGATTCGAAAAAAATTTTATTACCACCACTGCATATCAAGTTGGGCCTAATGAAAAACTTTGTCAAGGCATTAGATAGAGATGGGTCAGCTTTTCAATACCCGCGTCAAAAATTTCCAAGACTAAGTGAGGCAAAGGTTAAAGAAGGTATTTTTGTTGGGACCCACAGATTCGAAATATTTTGAACACAGTTTGAAAACACTTCAACAGGTATTGAAAAAACTGCTTGGAATGATTTCCGTCTGGTGGTCACTAATTTCTTGGGAAATAGAAAAGCTGACAACTATAAAACCCTTGTCAAAAATATGTCATCGTATCAAAAGATGGGCTGTAATATGTCTCTTAAGATACATTTCCTACACTCACACCTGGACTTTTTTCCTGACAATTGCGGAGCCGTAAGTGATGAGCACGGCGAACGTTTTCATCAGGATATTTCAACAATGGAAAAAAGGTACCAGGGAAAGTGGAATCCTTCCATGCTTGCAGACTACTGTTGGACTCTTGGTAGAGATGCTCCAGAAGCGATCCATAAAAGAACAGCAAAAAGGTAGCGCATATAGTGATTCGTATAAGTATATGAATCTTGTTACTTTTTTTAATATATCCTTAAAATTAAAAAGTTTTTGTTCTAAACCGCAACTAATTTTTTTATTTCATTGTCATTTTTGGATTCAGCGCCCCAAAATTAACAAAGAAGTGCACTTTTCCCACAAGATACAATTAAAAAACTAAAATTTGTTGTTCAGTGTTATTGACTGGAATCTTGAAGATAAAGTTCAGATTCTCGATTGTGATTCTACTGCTTCAAATATGGGTCGCATTGCTTATTGAACAAACACTAAATAACGAAATGCTTATTTTTGCTTGCCGCCATCACGTCTACGGATTCGTGTTAAAAGGCGTATTTGAATCTTCTAATAAGGATAAGGCAGCTCTGTTGGATATCTGCCTGTTCATCGTGACAACATACGTGAAAGCGTGGTTGCAATACACTTTAGCGGTAAAAGCACCTAACCAGGATTCATTCTTTTTAAAGGCAATGAAGGCGTACGAAAGAATTGATAAAACCATTTCAAAAGCAGCTTTACAAAAGTTCTGTTAACATATATGGTATTTGACAGATGAGGTCTCTATCTTATCTCTGTTTGACGTCGACGAGAATAAGCAAACTAACTAAATAATTGTTTTATTTTGAGTGTAAATTTCGTCGTTTAATGCTGGTACTGATCAAAATTGCTCATCTATGATAATGGAGGTGGAAACCTTGCCTTGTAATGTACGAAATGCGACGTTGCCAAGCGAACCGATGATGCAATGTTGCAGAATTTGTGGCATTCCGACTGAAAACAAAGCACTGGAGTCGATCCTAGAATGATTCGACAAAATTCACAACCCAAAATATGTACGCTCAAAATAAAACCATTATTTGGACGAAGAGAATAAACTAACGCATATTTTCAACATGCATCTTAATTCAAGGAACTGGTTCAACATATTGGCAACGCGGCAGAATGCCGGTGATGAGATTTGCTATCCTGCCGGCTTCTATCTCTTTCTAACATATGGGTCTCTACACCCTTCTCTCTCGTACACATTGAACTCAAGCCATCAGACAAATTTGGTTTTCATTGTATGCATGCTTAATTTATCTTAAACCGCAAGCATCTTTTTATCAAAATGTTTATCCTGAATGCCTAAGCATATCGTACGATTTGGTGTTTATAATTAAAATTTGCCAAAATTTTAAATGTCTGAAAAAGCTGAAAAAAGGGGTCCAAGGTCTTTTTCCTTAGCGATGAAAGAATATAAAATGATTTTTATCAGTATTTTTCGCCAGTAAGAGTTGAGGCAAAAAATTTTGACCTGGGACGACTCACATTATCGTCGAACTTTTTTACCAAAACATTTCGTCGCTTGAATGCAGAAGTATTCTAAGTCACAAAATGTAAATCTTACAGGAGAGCTATTTTTCGTGTTTGTGTTTTGCCTAACATTTCTGAGAAATTCTGGACATAGAATGTTTTACCGGAAAAAAGTATGACAAGTCCGTGAAAGTCGACTTATATTATTTGCTGACATTGGAATTACAGTAATTCTGTAAGTGTAAGTGATTATCTGCTCTAGTCATAGTTCTGCAGCAAAATGACGCGCCTCAAGCTGTTACGCCTAATATCGTTCAAGACCAGTGGTGGGGGAACGCTTGCGCATGGACTTACAATACCTCTGCATTGAATGTAGGTAACTATGACCTACAATTACGTGTTAAAATCTGAAAAATGAAGAATTTGGACATACAATAGTTCTGCATTCAGGCGACGATTTGTCTACTTAAAATTTCCCTTCATTTCCGCTAGATTGCCTGGATTATTACATGTCACAAAGTTGAGCTAGTTCATAGACACCGACAGTGAATTTCTGATGAAAACAAAATAACTGACCGACATAGCACAAGCTACGATGGAACTCATCGTGACTATGATACAGTTCAGTACTACACCGCATACTGTTGAGGAAGCGTGTTGTTTCAAGTAGGAAAAAACAGAAAAAAAAAACTCACAGGAACAATGTAAGCGAATAAACACAGAATGTTTTCTACACTGTTAACGAAGAAATAGGCCAGTTTACAAGTTTTAGTGCTGGCAATCATAAAGTTTATAGGCTTTTTACGACTGCAGTAACATTTAGTCGAATGACGCTACAGCATTCACAGAGAGATGAAGATAAAAACCACAGAAAGGTGAGAGGCCTGCTTGATTATTATCTTCTGCATTTGGCACGGAATGTGATCAAACAGCTGAAGCAAAATTGGGATAAGCTGGACCCAATGACAACATCCTCTTTGTCGAAGGCGAACGCCTGTTATATTCTCTCTAATTTTATTTTCAAGATAACTTGACAAAAAAAACAAGCTACCCCATTATACGAGTATATACTGCTTCACCTATCAAAGAGTGCCGAGTTGAAATAAGTATTGCACAAAGTCGACGTATCCACATGTATGTGCAAAATGCAACAAAACCAAGCTTTGTTTGTTTCGTGAAAATACCGACTTTTCTTCGACATTTTTGCTCTTTTCACCAAAATTTTACAATCTCAGTTACAAAGTAATGATATCTGACGAACAGGATCTATGACTTTTAGATATTTAATTCGGTAAGACTATACTTTAGCGCATAACGCAAATACTTCAATTCCTACTTTAAAATGAAAGATTAGGATGTAACTTTTACGAAACTAACATTTTTTCTTTACGGAACCCCCTGCTTGCTATTTTATAAAACTTCGAAGTTGCATTTTTGGTGGTAATACTCTAGAATTAAATACTGTTTTATATGCTGTATTGTTTTGATTTTTGTACAAACAGATGCTCTAAATTATAAGAATATAACATTCACTGTATAGTATTAAGGAAAATAGATATGAAACTGTAAAAAATCGTTGTTTTTTGCAAAAAAAGGTTCAAAACCAGACGGGTTATTACACTTTAGCCTATTGGCTTAAACAACAGATCAAAATACATACGTAAATGATGGTATTTACTTGGTAAACTGTGGAAATGTATTCTTTGTGATTTTTCAATGTCTTTCTGAAGTTCCTTAACCATTTTTTTCGCGTATTTTCAATGAGATCAAAGTTTTTGCGTTTATAAGAAATATTTGAAAGTAAAAACAATTCTCAATATGGCCATTTTATAACGCTTATTTCTAGACAGATAAGATAAATGATGTCCATTGTTGCCAAGTTATACCTTTTTTGGGAGAAATACGTAAATAGAAATGAGGTTATTTGCAAAATAAAAGCCTTAATTTATTGTAAATGGCTTGTTTTATGAACAGTTGCCCCAATACTTACCGAAAACTAGATGAAATTTTGAACAGTATGTGTCTGAATAGTGGAAAATGCACCAGCGGCTCGCGACACATAAAAAATTGTCGTTGCATATAAAAATACCCATCGTCGATTCATCGATTTAGACCACCTCGCCAGGTCCACCCAACATATCATCGTCCAACATTACAGTTAAGTAAAGATCAACGATCATCTCATAAAATCAACAAAATCTTGCAATGTCCTTTGTTGTGTTTTCAATACTTAGTGATTTGCCACAGCTACTTTTTCATTTATTTTGCATATATACAGGTATGTCACATTTAATTAGGTACATTTTGTAACATCAGCTTCACTTTAAACAATTCTTCAAGTACATACATACAAAAAGTAAATAGATCATAACTATAATATAGGAAACACAACAACCGAAGTACTTTTGTGAAGGGCATAACGCATTCTTCAAAAAAGTCTCTTTAGCTAACGCTACCGTAGGGCATATGGTGGATTTAGTATAGTAAATCGCATTTTCATGATAATCCTGTGCCGATTGCACATTTTTGCGCTAGTATATAAGTACGATTTTGACAAACCAAATTAAGGTATATTACTATCCATGATCTGGCAACATCGCAACTAGATGGAGAGAATATGACTGTGACGGTGGTGTAGTGATGGGAATAATTATCTGAAATAAAAGAAATGACTACTTAACAATGAACTATTTTCATCATTAGAATAATGCAAAATTGCATTATTGCGATAAACCGTATCACAGTGACTTACAGTGTATGTTATATTCATACGATTTTGAAGAATCTTGTGTATAAACAAGAAGAAAACAGGTTATAAAGCAGCATTCTATACCACAGTATTAGCAACCAAAATGCTACTTTGAAGTTCTGTAAAATGGCAAGCAGAAGGTTCCTTAAAGAAAAAATGATATTTTCGTGCAAATAACATCCTAATCTTTCGTTTTAAAATAAGATATGAAATATTTGCGATATGCGCTAAAGTATAGTTCAGCTTTTGATTCATTCATTCATTTGCAATGGACCTGGTAGTGGAGAAACGGTCCCTTAAGGCCAATAATCTTAGGCGGCGATCTTCACGGTCTGTTGTTCTACGGCGGCGTCCAGTTCCCCTTGCTCTTTGCGTACGACCTTCTCGAAGTCATGCCTGCCAATACCTAACCACAGTGTCTACACTTCTTTGCACTCTAACTGCAATTGCCCGAAAAGAAAGTCCAGCTTCCCGAAGACCCACTATACGGCCCCTATCAAACTCACTAAGTTGACGAAATCGTACAGGTCTCCGTACTCTAGGCATCGTAACCGATCGTAAAGGATGTCAAGAACCAAAATCCGCCAACGTTGATTCCTTACTGCGGCTGAAATATTCATTTTTAGAGCGTTAGTGAATTAAAAAAAAGCAGTATAAAAACCGGAATGTCCAACTGATAAGGCTGAAAATGTTTTACTTGTTATTTACAGTAAGATAAATACATTCACCAACTTTTATTAAAATGAAACCATTTAAACTGCGTGTTCGGATTTATACCACTTAGTATCCTAACAACAATAAGAAAGTCTGAAACATAATTGTGTCTTCAGTTTACGTGCTAACTTTATAAACAGTTCAGCGCATTTCACTATAGAATATTTTTTTAAAAACTTTAAGGGCTCATCTGTGGCCGTGTAAAAATTTCAGCTCTAAATATGTATACGCAAGAGTATGAAGAAGTCTTGAAGAAAAAAATGTTTCTTCACAACGAAAGAAGATAGACAGATCCGCTTTGTTTTTAAATGTGTATAATGACGTATGTTTTTGAACAAATACGAAATGTTTCAATTTTTTTAGAATAAAAAAACGTATCTCCTTGTTTTTCGCATAAAAACAACAATTATCTTTCGGAATGGCTTGTGATTGATATCGGCAAGGTAATCTCGTGTATTTTGCTATAGAATGTCATTTGAACTAACTCTGTATATTGCTCAATAAGCCAGTAGTGTTGAGCGGTGTTCTGGGATAAACAATTAGAAATTCTCAAAAACTACTTGGCCAATCGACGCCAATTGTTGTGGTAGCTGCATTAGATTATCGTCGCATTAGCAGCAAGTGCCAAAACATGTATTTTGCTTCGGTTTTTGGCCATAACTTTTTAACTATAGTGGGATCTTTTCACGTGTGGTTTGATTCTCTCATATCTCATATACAGGGTGTCCGCAAAGTTGGAGTTTTCCTTTACACGAGGTGTAGATCTTGAAAACATAAGCAATTTTTCTTAGTACCATATACACCAATGTCTTAAGGGAACCGAGATAAAGGGCTTTGCAATATCAAAGATATCTGAATACAGTCCTGTAGCCGCGACATCACCGAATGGTACAAGGTCAGTGGCTCAACCCGACGACATAACTGGCTCGGGGTCAGTATGTCAGGTCAGTATGCAACCTTCAACCGACGGTTACGGTCACGCGTGTAGAGGTAATCGCGTAGACGAGAATCCCTCAACAAGCACTAGAGACGTGGCTAGAGAAGGGCAAGTATCAAAAAATAAAGTGTGGCAAACGCTGCGTGAAGAGGAGCTGTATCCGTTTCACGTCCAACGTGTACAAGCCCTTCAACCTGACGATTTTCCAGCAAGAGTGCGGTTTTTGTGAGTGGTTGTTGCATCAACATGACAATAATCCGGACCTTTTGAAATACATATTGGTGACAGACGAATCTACGTTCACGCGTAATGGGGTGAATAACTTTCGCAACGCTCATGTTTGGTCAGTAGAAAATCCGCACGCTGACGTCGGGCACATTTTCAACAAACAATTTCGGTGAATGTTTGGGCTGGCATGGTGCGTCTGCTCGGTAGCGCATCAGCTGATTTCATTTTCTGTTGGCGCGGTATGATTTCGGGCAGAGACGTACTTAGCCCTTCTCGTCAACTGGATAGTGAGTACTTTTTCCTTTATGTTTTTTTACTTGGTCGCCCTCGTTTCACTACACATTGCCTTTGTTATTGCAAGGGTAGTTGTTTCTGAAAAGGAAAACCCCAACTTTGCCGACTTAAAAAGCTAATTTGAATAGTTTTTTGTTCCTTCCAATACTTTCGATTAAATTCCAAAAGATGAGCTTTCTCACTCTTTGTTGTCGAATAAAAAGTTTTCCCACAAAAATTGGTGTACCCATTTTATTCGTCCATTTTTCAAATACTGCCTTGAGCAACTTGCACCAATAAAACCAGACTTCATAATTATATCAGAACAGTTTGCTGATATGATCAGACTAATGGTAATCTGCTTGCAGGGCTGTGTTAGTGAATTCTTCAGCGTCCGGAAGTGTTTGACGTACCTGTTCCATGCGTTCGGAAAAAGAACAAAGTAATCCTTCTCGAACGTCATAAGTACCTCCCTTCCCGTACCCAAAACCTTCGGATGGAGAGTGCTATCTCTTGTCATTCTCTTGGTTCATCGTTTGTTCGCTTTATTTGGTTGCCAATAAGTGCTCAAAATTGACAGAATATATTTTCCGCGATGAATAAGCTCCCTCGTATCCATACCGTTTCTTCTAATAAAAAAATGGTTGCAAAAAGCGAAGTTAGAAATTAGTGGCTGTCATTAAGTGTCATTACATGACTTTGTAATAATTAAGGTGCTCTAAAATTACATAGTATTCCAGACTAAAATTTCTATTATTGGCTTACATTTCATCACAGTATCCAGTCATTTACATACGCACCAGTCCATGAAACTTTGGAGTATAACTTTATCATTCTATTTTGAGTCATAAAGTAACGCAACGCATCTCACAATATTTCTCTATTCATAAAAATGAATAGCAATAAGTCCATTTATCTTCTAATGTATTTTAGTGTATAAAAAATATAACCTGCCATACCCATTCCCTGGTCTTTACGATTAACTGAGCTGAACCTCTTCTCTCCCAACAAAGGTAAGCCACCTAGCATCAACCACAATTTACGACTACGTTTGCCATTATCTCTTGACAGCTATTTTATAGAATAAGTAAGGATCATATTTATAGACCTGACTTTATACTTCCTCCAACCAAAAGCCTTATCGATATAACGTTGATTCAAGGCCTCCCTAATGCATCCTTAATCGATAATTCTGCAATAAAATAGCCTCAACGTCATTTCATTCATCGAACACTAAGACTTTCTGATACAAATCTAGCTTTTTAGAGATGTTTAAAATAGCTAGCCAGACTGAAAATAACCTAATCCCCCTTGACTATCACATGCCTGCAACAAGTACCAGTTACACTAGGATGTCCCATGACTGACTTTGTCCATCCGACCATAGGCAGTCAATCAGACAGATGTTTCATGCTTTTTGGCAACTCATCAGACTTGGCCTCAGGTGAGGCCAAAGAACGAAAATATAGCAACTGACCTCTATCTGAGGTATAAGATCTGTCTAAATGAGACCGTATTACCAGAATCGCAGTTTATGCTGGCATATTTTAACAGTTACATATTATATCGAAGCAGTAAAAGAAGACGTCGAAAAATGTATTCGTCAGACTTATTATAAAGTGGGCTTCTTCTTTCGATGGGATGAAGCGCTTACCGTGGGATGTTGGACCTTCTTTGGCTAAATTAGCAACAATTTTACTTTAGTTTCCTCATCTACGTCGTCGTCAAATAGAGATATCATGTCTCAAATACTATAAATGTTGGCAGAACTTCCGTAAAGCTGCTTTCAAAATCGTTTTGTCAAATCTTTCGTAAGCCTTCATTGCCTTTAACGACATGTCCACACCAAACAAATTATGCAGTGCTCTGAAAGTGATGATGAGATCTCCTCGCATTCTTCTATCAGCAAAAGCAGGCAGGTTATATAACTCGAGGCGGTCTTCATAACTCGGCTTACGTGTGCCATAAGGCATACGTGTAGCACGACGCTGAACGGCCTCTAATAAGCTGCTATCGCGAACAAGGTTTGAATCCCATACCGGAGCAGCAAACTCCAGTAGGGGTCGTACGAAAGTTGTGCACAAGAAGGAGGAGGTACTAACGATGCAACCGCTAAATGATCTTTCCATCATATATAGCAACCGCTTTGCCTTAGAGGTTATGTTCTGAATGTGCTCCGACTAGGTGAGCCGGTCATTAACTGTCAGACCAAGATCTGTGTGAAGAAAAACAGTCTCTAAGGCATGTTTGCCAATCTTATATATTAAGTTAGGATTATCCTTTCCCAGGTGGAGAACGCATTTCGAGAGATTTAAAGGCAGGAGCCAAAGTTCTGACCAGTTTCTGATCAGATTGAGGTCTTCTTGGAGCACAGATGAGTTCATGGCAGTGTTATAGACTTTAGTATCAACTGCATAGGTGGAACATATAGAAGAAAGTCGGGTGGGAAGGTCGCTTGTATACAGAAGAAAAAGCATTGGCCGTAGCACAGATCCTTGTGGACCTCCACTAGTTGCTTAACGATTTCTAAATCTTCACTCGTGTAAGGGACACTCGGAATAAAAACACCTATCTTGGATAAATCAAATGTTTCTCTAGATCATCGCTCCCGAAGGTCAGTAATTACAGCCTCCAGAATGGGGATGTACACAGCCCTTCGAAAATACCGTTCAGGCGACTGACTAGCTACGTTATTTGCCCTCTGTGTTTGCCTTGATACTATCACCAATTTTGGCAGAATATGTTATGGATGATCTGCTTGATACTGTTATTCCGACACTACCCTATAACCTCTTCTTCATAAAAAAATACATAGATGACATTATGTTATGCTTTCTCTCCAGAGGTTTGGATAGTATTGTCGGAGATTTCAACAGCTATGACCCCTACATCCAATTTACCATTAAAAACGAAGATGAGAACCTGTCGGAGTCATCCCCACCAACAATAATAGTTTATTGATAGACTGGTACCAGAAACCATGACCTCAGACCGTTGCCTTGATTTTAGATCATACCATAAATTAAGGAATAAAATCAACTTGGTGAAGCTGATGAAAACAAGGGTAATCAGCATCTCTGATAATGCTTTCCATACTTCAAATTTACGGAAGCTATCAAAACTGTTCATCAACAATGGTTATCCGAAGTGTTTCATTAACAAGATCTTGTTCCAGTATTTTACCAAACTCTAATAATCCAAGTCCTAATAATAGAACTGATATAATTCCCAACAACAGTACCAATTCTAATAACAATATAACCGCCATCCCAAATTCCAGATCTGGTTTTGCTGTACTACCCTTTATCAAAGAACCGACCCCTAAGGTGATCAGACTATGTGGCCTCTTGAACTGTCGAATTTCTTGCAAATCCGTCCTCACTATAAACTGCATTTTTTCAAGGATGAAAGACAGAGTCCCGCTGCTTGGCTTAACCAACACAGTCTACTCTATCAATTGCAACAATTGCAACCAAATATAAATAGGTCAGACCTCTAGATCTCTAAAAGGAAGGATTTCATTACACAAAAGCTGTTCTACGCTTCATCCCGAGAGATGTGCGCTGGCATATCATGTCAATACAAAATATGAACTATACAAGTATCAAAGTTCTTGAGAAAGAAAAACACCTATCCAAACGTTTATTCCTGTATGTCCCACATTTTCATTAATTACAACTGTATGAATACGGAGACAGATGTTAAGCAACCGAGCGTCATTGACTCATATTTGCTAAACTGCGAAAAGTACATATCTCTCCAAATTTCGACTTTTCACAACCATAAATGGAATCGGTTTTTTGGTCTAATCCACCCTTTCCCTCCAAGATTTCCATTCCATTCAAATTTGAATAATTGTTTTTTCTCATAGTAAAATAATATTTGTTGAACTCGATTGTCCATCTCATCAACAATATAGTTTGTTCAACTGCCTATGGTCTGTTGACAGGCTCTTATTTAACATATCTTCACAAATAACAGCGTCTGGCAACATAGCACACGCTTTACAAAAATGTTCGTTCCATCCATCGACACTGACACCACCAACCTTCTGTCACCTGTCAAACGTTTCATCCTACTTGTGATCCTATGCCCACCATTTTGTGCAGCATCAGGTGGTTCAAGATGTAATTTTACCTTTCGTTTTAAATATTTTAATCCATTTTAATTTGTTCCTGGCATACAGCTGTGTGTAGTTTATAATAATTCAGACGAATGTACCATGTATCCAGCATTCACCAAGTTACTGGGTGTTTCTCTCAACCAAAACGTTAACAACATTTAGCAACAATCTCAAATACGACTGTAAGTTAATTTATAATCATGTTGCAGAAAAGTTGCTATTTCTTCTCAATGTTATTGCAGCTCCTGATGAAGATGGCAAAGTCTATTGAAAGCTAGAGATTAATAAAGTATAAAGCGTCCTCTTTGCTTGAATTTTGTCGAAGTACCCAACAAAAGGCGGAAGCTTTCTTTTTTCACCTATATATATATATATATACATATATATATATATATATATATATATATATAACATAGCTGCCTTATCCTCATTAGAAAGTTTGAGCAAGGATCTCAGTAGCGCTAATTTTAATGAATAGATTGCTCTTTGGTCGTCCATCGAGCTTGAGGCACGGCGCCTGGCGGTCGAATCTTGAACGTTTTCTCTGTATCTCCCCCAAGGAATATTATTGAAAGTTCTATTAATTGTCGATAAACAAGACAGTATAAGGTGGCACCTATTGCCAGAATCGCAGTTTATGCAGGCCTATTTCGAAGTTAGCATATTATAGCGAAGCAATGAAAGAAGACAGACAGACCTAACGTAAAGTGGGCCAGAAAGTTCTTACGAGACGAGGCCGCAACATGGTATGCATTGTGTGCTCAAGTCAACTAACGGACGGACAGATATTATTCATACCTGTGTTGTAGTTTTTGAGGAGTCTTCAGTTTCATTTTATTTTGACATTATAATTTTTTTTTTTGATTTTGAACAATGTATCATAAATGGGTAATTGTTGGGCTGTAAAGGCAATTATTAGTATTTCTTATCCAGTTACCGGCTAGTTATTTGTAGGTTCACTTCTCTATATCAATTGTTTGGCTACAGTCGAGATCAAATAATTCGTCACGTTTCACTTCTCCACCGTTTTCCAACACAACCACCAAATCATACGTCTTAAAGCGTCTCAAAATCTGATAAAATTGAAACCCCATTTATTAAATCTTTTCAAATGACAAATACATTAAGTCGCAAGGCGGAAGCCGAACTATGAAAAATGCGGATTTTATATTATGAACTCTGATATCCATTATTCCCTATCAATACAGACTCCCTCTTATAGCGCGAGATGGATCTCCCCATCGGAGCCGCAGACCCTAAAAAGCTAACGATCGGCCATTTTACCGAGCAATCTGCTATATCCGGGGCAAAATGGTTGCGACGTGTCGTAGATAAGAAAGTATTGGAAAGAACTATTGAAATAATCAGTCACATCGACCGTCTCTAAGCACTGAAACCGGCGTGAAAGCTTTGCCAGTTATCGGATTTATTGACTTTGGCCGGCAGCCATTTCTTGTCAACAATATCTTTGCGATGCTTGCCAGAGGCGGACTAGAGTATGTTTTCCCGCTGAACATCAGTCATCAGTCTCAGAGTTATTACAGGCGCTGTATACGCGTTCAGGATAAGGACACGTGGATGAAAGAAACTTTTTCCTAATTCTTCTGACCTCTGTTTCACAACTCTTCTCCACTTAATTCAAGAACAGAATTATTACCTTTTGCTTCGTATATTTGTTTCTTTTGTTCTTTCCATTGTGGTGAGCTAAAAGCTTACGGGATGCTGTTCATCATATCCTACTAACTGCGCCAAATGACAATACCATCATGTCTAAATGTACAAATAAGATTGAGAAAAGAATGAGACAGGATGGAATAGTATGGTATGAGATCTTTCATTAAAAAACCGTACTCTTCCACCATGACAACGCACCGGCTTACACCTCTGCCGTTGTCATGGGCAAATTGGTCGAAACAGGTTACGAACTATTGCGCCATCCCCCGTATGCTCCAGATTTGGCCCCATGCGACTTCTTTTTGTTTCCAAACTTGAAAAAGTCGAAAGATGATGATAGTGTCTGTTGAACCCAGTAAAAGGTTTTAACGCTATTGATGTCATTTTAGTCAAACGCCTTTTCATAACCAATGAAAGATGTGAAAACTTCTTTGTGGATCACGACACTTTTGCCATACTCTCTTGGATGTAAATTCGGCCAGCTGTGAGACTTTAAGGGTGGATGTTATTAGCATTAGAATTCAACAGGGTCTTCGGCCAATTAGGGAACAGCTCATCGAAATGCGATTTGACGGAAGCTGTTAACGCTCCCCTCATCTCAGTAGTTTCCATTGAAATATTGGATAAAAATTCAAAAAAAGTGGTTATTTGGTTCCAGCTTTTTTCCGGTAAATATGGAAATATTTGAATTATTTTGAAAAATCGTGGAAAACGACGCTTTCCGTAAATATTCTCATTTCGGTAAGAATACCGAAAAATCCGGTTCAAGTCCAAGTTTTAACATGCGTAGAAAATCCGAAACTTGCAGATTTTATATTCTATTTTGCGTTTATGTACAATTTGTGGACACGAAATATAAAGGATATAAAAGGTGATGACAATTTATGAACATACAAATCTCCTTAAAATAAGAACACCATCACCCCTGTCGTTGATTTCGATTGACTATTGGTATCAATCCTCAACTATTTTGCAAGCATCATTATGCCACCAATTCTATGTATATCCGTTCATCTTCGCCACTATTTCATTTGAAGCTTTTATTTTTCAAAAGATTTTAGCAAAATGTAAAATAGTAAAGTCAGCACCGCAGCCCAGTTGACAAGAATGACAGCTGCCAAGTTTTATGTGTAGCCTGGGGTACCGACGGAGCCATTTGGGATGTCATGTCGCTAATTTTGAAATTCTCATTTGCATTTTTTCAAGTGTTTTGCAACGATTTCTGGAAAAATTCTACTATTACAAAGCATACATAGGACAGTATATTTCAACAGTTGGCCGGGTTTGCTCCACTGGGACTAAGCCTGTTAATCGAATTTAAACAACAGGTTATTTAATTAACCGGTTATTTTTGCTCAACCCTAGCTTATTGTTTCAATTCAATTCTAGTTTTTTTGCAGGTTTTAGGTTTGCTGGCAGGTTAACGACATATATTTGCGTATTTCTCACGCTATAATTGTAGTGTGGATGTTTGTTCACCGCCTGAACAATGAAAGATATCCAACTTTATGGGGGATATCAAAAATCCTGGATGGTTTTGTGCGAATATCAATCTGAGGTGCCATAGTGGCACTTATGAACGGCAAGTAAGTGAATGAATATTTGAAATTTTTGGTAGATAGTGTCATCAAGTAGGTATTTAATGGCTATCTGCAAGAGGTTTATAGGTGGATAGGTAATTTTAAATCAGAAAACTCGCATATCAATTGCAGATAATAATATACACATCAATTTATGACCAACGATGATAAATACACAAGCATTTTATTCAAAACACATTTTTCATAATTCTGACTGAATTATATCTGTGTCTTAGAGGTATATAGTTGTAACTCCATCTAATGCAATTCAGAGAACAAGCAAATTAAAGATTGAGTTAGTAGCAGGATGGCTTTTTGTTCATGTTACTGTTAAGATGCGAATTTAGTTTTTTGGGAAAACATATTATATGGTACACAGAACAGTAATGCTTCATGTTGAGGATCTTACAATTTGATATTCAGATTATTTTGTGAGTTACGACTATTTACTGTAATAATAAAATCCAGGTGCAGCATGGGATGAAACACAGTAAGTACAATTGGTGGAAATAGGCTATATTTTATTATTACAAAAAATGACATCTGGAGAATATAATATATTCAATCGTCGTCATCGTCATCATCTCCTTGTTGACCCTATTTTTATAAAAATCATGAAATGCTTCTGGTATCCATTGCAGAAGCATAACAAGATGCTTTTTCTTGTTAAGTCCTTTTGGGGTTTGACACAGGCGAGCATAGTTCTAGCGGTAACCCTATCGGTTTTCTAGAGGATCTATTCATGTTTAAAATTTTGTAGTCCTCTTGGAAGATGTCTGTTTTATAGTAGAGTATCCCTGGATCCTGTTTTCGAAGCTCAAGCCACACCGCTGATGACACAAAAAAGCTTTCTTTGTCAATTGTCTGTTTCTTTTGAAAGAGAGGTGCCGGAATATAAGGCCTCGAAGTTCTTGAAGTCATCTTACTGCATCTCGAAAACTGTGGCTCCGGTTGATCTTATAAGTTGCTGCCATTCCCATGGCGTACATATTTTCATGGTTGGTTGTTTTTTATAACTCGTTCGATAAGTGCATAGATGTGATCAGCTTCCATGTGTGTGTGTCCACGTAGAAGAAACTTGTGAATGATACACTTTAAGGAAGGACTTATTATTTGTAATATGTAAAAGTAGTTTACGATCATCATAATGTTCCTGTTTTGGCTCGGACACCTATAATATCAATTATGTTGTACTTACTAGATTCTCAAGAATCGATTTCCTTCTCCAGTGCGAGCTGCAATAATTTTTTGAGCCCTTGAGGAGATTATTACCGTTTTTTGGTTACTTAAGCTCCTTGATCAACTTTGAAGAATGATTGAACAACACAGTTTGTAAAACAAGCGGTGCGCGACAGAGGCACGACTGTTTACCGCTGCGTATGACAGTATTGTGCGTATGTATGGAGAAGCGACTGTTTACCTCTAACAAGAAAACACTAGCTGCTTGTTCTATTTCATATATTTCATGATTATCGTGGTTAGGCGCTACGACTATTTACTCCACGTAAAGATTAACCAGGGATACTAATTATACGCAGATAATCACAAAAACTGCAAAAATGGGGTTACGATCGTTTACCTCTAAGGCACAGATATGTAATTTCTCAATACAATGTTTCAATGGCAAGCTCTCATCTCATATGTCAACAATATCTTGTTTTCGACAGTTCACAGCTATTGGTTGGTAAATTTGTCGAATGAATCTTACAGCTGATTCTCTATATTTGACGGCCTGTTACCCTATTGGTGGAAAATGACGTCTTGTTGATTTGAGAGTCTTGGTGATCCACCCTAAACAATCTCCTACAGACATTCTCTAAACCATTGATTCCCAAAGTGGTCTATATCGACCGCTAGGGGTCTATGACAACCTGCAAGGGGTCTACGTCAGCGAAAAAAAATTTGGGGGTCCATGAAATGAATATGGGGGTCCACGATAGTGGATCTCAACACATACACTGATAGTACCTATTTACTTACATCTTCTAATATCAAAACATATACATTATTTATAAAAGTACCTATGAAGTAAAAAAAATATTATATATGTTTATGAAATTGTGTAAGTTGTAGGATGTTGGTATTCGCTATGTGGTCGCAATACATTTTGAACTTGTAAAAACCTGAGAGTCGCAGTATCAGAGCTTCGCTACCTTGCACTGATTTGTTCAATTCGTCACTCTATAAATACGAATGTGGGACAAATACGTTTCTCGTTTCCTGAATCTTGAAAAGGAAAGTGCTAAAACAATATTTTAAAAAATATAAACAGATAGTATATCACACAAATTATAGTGAGTCAGTGTTATTTTATTTGAGAGTGCTGGAAAAAAGTAAGTACATTATTTTTTATTAAATTTTATATAGTTTTGTACTCGTAGTTAGCAAAGATAGATAAATTACGCCACTCATGACTTTATTTATTAGTAGTTAAATATTCAATAATACAAAATTACACGAGTACTCCTCAATAGTTTCTTTTTGAAAGTTTTAGCAATCGGTAATATAATTACAGTGCAATCTCCGTAACTCGAGCTAATTGTTGCAAGATGTTCGAATTATGGAATGTTTTCGGAAAAATCAAAAAATATTTTTAATATACAGCTGCTGGATTTTCTGTCTTATTTAAATAATTTAATTTTGTACACAGATGACTGATGCCATGTCCGAATATAAAAAGAAATGTAGACAGTACAGTGTTGATTATTTGAAATTCATTTCACCATTGTCGGACAAACAATCGCCTATGTGCCTTTTATGCAACAAAGTTTTGGGCAATGACGCTATGAAACCATCTAAACTGCAAGATCATCTGAGAAGGTGCCACCCTGATAAAACAGAGAAAGGTTTGAAATACTTTCAAACACTCAAAGATAAATTTCAGAAGAGACCTAGACTGTACAGAATGTTCGCTTCGACGTCACAAAGAAATGATGATGCTTTGCGGGCGTCTTACAATATCTCGTTACTTATAGCAAAATCCGGAAAACCGCATACTATCGGAGAGAAGTTAATTTTGCCAACCGTTGAAAAGGTTTTAAAAACTGTTTTACACAAACCTGCATCTGATATCATTAAAAGAATTTCCTTAAGCAACAATACTGTTGAAAGACATATTGATGAAATGAGATCTGATATTGAAAGCTTCTTATGTAATTATTTGCAAACGACCCATTTCTCTATACAACTGGACGAGTCAACTTTACCTGATAATGCAGCATTATTATTGGCATATGTTCGTTTTATTATGAATCAAGAAATCTACGAAGAACTGCTCTTCGCAAGAACTTTGATAACCGACACTAAAGGTGGATCAATATTTCATGTTTTGAAGGATTACTTCATTGAAAAAGCAATTCCTTTATCAAATATAATATCAGTAGCTACAGATGGAGCACCTGCCATGGTTGGACGTTATCGTGGATTTATAAGCTATTTAAAACAAAATGTGTCAGGGGTGTTAGCAGTACATTGCATCATCCATCGACAACATTTAGTTGCTAAAAATTTGAGTGTTACATTGCATGAACCACTTCATTTAGTCATTGATGCAGTAAACCGAATCCGAAGCAACGCGTTGAATACGCGGTTATTTGCGCAGTTGTGTGAAGAATGAACACTTTCATCAATTACTCCTTCACACTGAAGTACGCTCGCTGTCGAAAGGCTTATGTTTGACAAGATTTTTTGCACTTTTTGAGACTATTTTAGAATTTCTTGATACTAAAGGTGAAATTTTAAAAGAAAATTTAATGAAGAGGAAAACAGCCATCGCCTATTTAACAGATTTGTTTACAAAATTTAATATGGTTAATTTGCAATTACAAGGCGACAGTTTAAATTTGATTAAAGCAGAGTCCATCTTATCAGCGTTTCTTGCCAGAGTTAAACTAATGAAGCAAAATATTGGATGGGGCGAATTTCCTCAGTTCCCCAATTTGTCACAGACAAGCTGCCAGGAAGACGACGTTTCAACTTACGTTCAACATTTAAATCCTCTCTATTCAGATTTTGGATAATTGGATAGTTAATCCATATGGTGACATAGAAGAAACGAATGTCATAATACAAGAGAAACTGATTGAACTAAGTACAAACGAAGAACTTAAGGTTCAGTTTAAAAACCGATATCAGCAATTCTGGCTGCAAAAGAACGTCATACCTAGTGGAAAGGGGGCTCAGCGCTATTACCAATCTCCTAACGAAAAAAAGAAACAGACTGGACATCATTAGCCGAGGAGATTTAAGATTAACCCTTACAAGATTGATGCCAAATGTTGATAATTTACTATTAAAGCATCAGGTTCATCCTTCTCACTAAAAATATTGACTTATTGCTTATGTTATTTTATTTATAGTTTATTTTATGTTTATTGTTGTCTGACCAATAAATGCCCGCATTGGGAATAAGTGCCCGCATTGATTTTTTAAAGAACCCCCCTTTAAAGAAAGTATTTTCTTTTAAATTATTCTAAAAATTCAAGGATAGGTACACACTAAAATTCGTTAATTTTTTGCCTATTTTTAGATAACTTAAACGTATAAGAATCGGAATTTAATCAAACTAACAGTGAAATTATTGTAGAACATACGTTTATGTTATAATTAATAAACGAACTCGCTTATTGTACTATTGTAAGTAAAAATTTTTTTTTTATTATTTTCTTTTTTTTATTTTATCCCTATTATTTTTTTTTCAATGCGGGCACTTATTCCCAATGCGGGCACTTATTGGTCAGACACCTGTTTATTTAATGTTACGTATATTTTACATAACAGATACAAAATTTTATTTTGAGTAGTTTTAATTTAAATTCAATTAATAAATGTATAAATTAACATGTTTTTACTTTAAGTTTTTAACACTAAACTTCACTACAGTTAGAAATTTACAGGAAATCAGTATCAGGTAAGTAGGGGGTCTACCCAACAAGGAAAAATATGGCAAGGGGTCTACGACACAAAAAAGTTTGGGGAACTCTACTCCAAACTAAAAGTACTAATTGAATGAATACAATTTTCAGAATACATAACATAAATAAATCCCTTGGAAAAGCTATTATCGATGATCGTTGACATGAAATAGCACACACATTCACTTGGTACGTGTCCGAAGCCATAATAGCGTTCTATTCCGGCAACCCTCGAATACGTCAAAGCTCCCTTATCGCTGATGGAGCGCTAAGAAGAAAACGAACGAATGGCCGATATATCACTTTTTATGATATCGCTCCTGGTGAAATATTATGCATTCAGATATCCACTGATATAATTTAACAATGGATCTACAGTCGGGACCGGGAAGAATTTATTTGCTATCCGACACGCAAGCAGCGGTACAAACACCAACAGTTCCAGATGAGATTTATGTGTTTTCGTTCTGCGTATCGATATATGCGACATCGAATAAAAAAATAGAGACAAGTAGGTCGACCCGATGCTAACTGTTACTTCAAACGCATAACTGAACCCAATAACAGACCAAATGGTCATGAGAGACTTAAGCTAAGGTGCTCCTACCAGAACGTTCGTGGTCTCAATTCTAAGACGGTGTCATTCTTCAATGCAGTCAGTGACTACGAATTTGATTTAACTTGCATGACCGAGACGTGGCTGTCTGTGAATGTGAGTGATGGTGAATTATTTCCGGCTGAATACTGTATGTTCAGATGTGATCGTGACTTTATTCGATCTGGTCTAGTTTCCGGCGGAGGAGTCCTGATAGCCATAAAACGCGATTTCCATGCAATTAGAATTGACGATAGTGCTTTGAGTCGAAACTTTCCGTCCATTGATACTGTATGTATTAGGCTTATTATTAACCATGAGCATTTTGTTATCTTTTCAATTTATATTTCGCCTTCAATTAATTTGGACATGTTTGGTCAGTACCTTGAAGCTTTGGAAGTATTTAACAGTGCATTCAGTAATTGTAAAATAATTGTTGCTGGTGACTTTAATGTCGCATCATTCAACAGTGACGTTAATGATCAGAAGTCTCAATTAATGAGCAACTTCATTTCGTTTTTAGATTTAACTAATTTTAATAATATTCCAAATATAAACGGTCGAATACTGGATTTAATTTTAGGAAATATCGAAGTAGAAGTCCTCAGAGATAAAACACCTTCTGTTAAAGAGGACGTTCATCATCCTGCACTGATCATGGAATTCATTACATCCGGATCTCCAACGAAATTCCCATTTGCTAATTCTCCACGGTTTATATCTTTCGCAAAGCTAACTTTCCTGAAATGTACACAGCCTTGCAAACTGTTAATTGGACGGAGGTGATCAGTGCAGTTAATGTTGATGTCGCTTGTACCGCCTTGTATTCAGTTATCAATAACATCTTTGAGGTCCATGTCCCTAAATGTAAAAATAAAATGTTTTCGTATCCCCTATGGTTCACGCGTGAAATTATACTTAATATCAAGAAGAAGGACATAGCAAGAAGGAACTGGAAACGTGACGGTACTAAGTTTTCTTATGATCAGTTCAGTAATTTTAGGAAGCTCATTATGAACCAGATCAGTGCTGCCTACTCCGCTTACGTCCAATCGGTTGAGGATGCCTTTGTCAATGATCCTAGCAAATTCTGGTCATTTGCCCAGATCAAAAAACAGCAATCTAGAATCCCCCCAAGGATGACGCTTAACGGCAATGTCTGCGATACGCCTCAGGATATAGTGGACAGTTTTGCTACCTGCTTTTCAACAGTTTTTATCCCGTCTGGTCTACTAGGGTCATCTCCTCCAACAAATAATTCTACCGATATCATTTCTTTAAAAAATATAAGTAAAGAAAACGTAATTAGGGCTTCGAAAAGATTAAAGAACAAAATGACGTCTGGATGTGATGGTATTCCAAGTTTTTTTGTTAAAGATTGCATTCATATACTAGCGAAACCGCTGGCTTCCACACTCAACCTAATTCTAAAATCAGAGACATATCCAAATATCTGGAAGACCTCTAAAATATGTCCTATTCACAAAAGTGGAGATATCTCTGATATTTCCAACTATCGCCAAATAGCAACCCTGTGCAATTTCAGCAAGTTGTTTGAGATCATCGCTTATGAAACGGTTTACTGCTCGATCAGGGGTGCAGTCTCTATTAATCAGCATGGGTTTATGAGAAGCAGATCTACGGTCACCAACTTGGCTCTAATTACTCAGTACATTTCTGAAGTACTGGACGGTCAGGGACAAGTTGATGTCATCTACACAGATATTCAGAAGGCGTTTGATCAAGCACTTCTGGATAAGCTTAAAACAGTGGGTATGTCTGATGCAATGCTGTCGCTCATGAATTCATATTTGAGGGATAGAAGGTTATTTGTCGAATATGGTGGTCATAGGTCGAGTTACTATCGGGCCACGTCTGGGGTACCTCAAGGGTCAAATCTAGGTCTATTATTGTTTTTAATATTTACTAATGACTTGTGTTTCGAACTGAAGTGTTTCCATTTGTTTTTCGCTGATGACCTCAAAATCTGCACGTCAGTCAAGACAGTCGAGGATTGCGTCATGTTGCAAGATGACTTAGCTCTAATTTCGTCATGGTATTCACGAAACTGTCTCAGTCTGAATGTGTCGAAATGCAAAGTTATGACTTATACAAGAAAAGTTAACTATTTAATTTATGATAATTATAACATCAATGGTCAGGCTATAGACAGATGCACCTCTTATAGAGACCTTGGAGTCATTTTTGATATCAAGCTAACGTTTACTGAGCATATACTCAATATCTCGTCGGCTGCCACTCGACTACTTGGTTTCTGTATCAGAAACTGGAAGGGTTTCTCCAATGTTGATACATTAATGACTTTATTTTTCACTTTTGTCAGGAGCAAGCTGGAGTATGCGACTCTGATCTGGTCTCATATATACCAAAATTCTGTCGTGATCCTTGAGGCCATTCAACGTAAGGCTTTAAAGTATTTTCACCTTAAATGCACAAGTTCTTATCCAGAAAGAGGTTGTGACCATAGAGTACCCTATTAGAGTTTTTCAATTTGGATTCACTGTCAACAAGACGAAACATATTTGCTTTGTCGTTTTTGTATGGCCTCATTCACAATAAAATTGACTGTCAAAATTTACTTGAAAAAATATGTTTCCGCGATCCAAGGCTAGGGAGTCGACAACAAACGGCATTCTATTGTCAAGCTGGTCGTACAAATGTTATGACAAAATCGCCAATTAATCTCATGTGCTGCGTCATGAACTGTGTTACTGAATCGTGTGATATTTATAGTGAAAGTTGTGCATCGATTATTAACTCCTTTAGATCATCCAATCTTATTTAGAATGTGTGATACTACAGATTTAAGTCCAAGAACCATGTCTCTTTAATTGTTATTTTTTTCAGCGTTTCCTGTGATTGGGTTTCACCTGTTGGAAATAAATAAATAAATAAATAAGTAACCGCGCAATTTGATCGGACTCCAAAGCTTTCAGGACCTTGATTATTGAAAATATTAAAAATATTGGAAGCACCTGCAGAACACGATCATAATTATATGATCAAATGAAATTACCTGTAAGTTATGGTCGATCTTGACTATGCGAAGGCCTCGTCAAAGTAAATAGAGCAGGTGTAGTTCCCCGTTTCCCGGCCAAACCCACGAGTTCAAAGCGCACACGAGACGAAGAAAGGCGGCAACCGCGCCCTCCTACCTTCCTCCTCTCCGGCCCCTAGCCTACAAACTCTCATTTTCTTCAAAGCCAAGTTGTTTAGGAATTGGATAATATATTTACTTCGACGAGGCCTTCACATAATTAAAATCGAGCGTCACTTACAGGTAAGTTCGTTTGATCATGGAACTATGTTCCGGCCTCGTCTCGTAAATAGAACAGGTTCAACAACTTATTACTCGCAATAGTAAACGATACAACTACACAAATTGTAAACGATGCATGTGTCAACTAAATTTACCATTCCATTGTAACAACTAAGGTTAGGGCTTTTAACAACAGGTAATACGACGTACATATGTATATATATATATAACTTGAGACGTGGTCATTGTCGTCTAGACCGGTTAGGTGAAAAATTAAAGCTTCCGCCTTTTGTTGGGTACTTCGACAAAATTTAAGCAAGGAGGACTCTTTATACTTTTTTTATTCTCTCTAGCTTTCAATGGTCTTTGCCATCATCATCAGGAGCTGCAATTACATTGATAACAGCAGCAACAATAGTGTAAAATGAATTTAAATTAACTTTCAGTAGTATGTGAGGATGTTGCTAATTGTTGTTTACGTTCAGGATGATGGAAACACCCAGTAACATGGTGAAAGCTGGATAAATGGTACAATGGTCAAAATTATATAAAATACACACAGCTGTATGACAAGAACAAGTTAAAAACAGATTAAGAATTTTTAGAAAATGAAAGTTAGCATTACATCGTGAAGCCACTTTATGATTGCACAAAATGGTGGGCATGGAATATTGAGTAAGATGAACCTTTTGACAGATGGCTGAAGGTTAACAGTGTCTGTGTAGTATGATCATTCACATCATCTGAAGTGATTTGGCAACGTAGCACACGTCCATAAAAGAATTTTCGTTCCATCATCCTACACAGACACTGCTAACCTTCGGCCATCTGTGAATCTGAGTGTGCCTGCTGAAAATAATCAATAAAATCGAGCTCAAAGTAGAAAAGTTATTAGGGTTCCGAATTTGACCAAAGTTTTGCTTGTTGCGTTTATTTTGAAGCTACTATATTAATTGAGGAGCAAAACTATTTTCAATGTCGAAAAGTATTTTTGGAGGAAATGTAAGAAATAAGTCAGAGACGCATAAAATATGCCAGCATCACAGATTTCAGTCTTGCGTGCCGTCATGCAAAGAACTTCTTACCTTGTTGTCTTTCTGCCATGAACACGAACCCCGTTTGTTGAAAATTTTGCAGGTAAGCAGTGCATCTTGACCCGGATTTACTTCTGAGTACGAAGGCTGCTGTTCAAATCTCTGTACTGCGAGAGCTCCTGCAAAGAAAGATGGAAATAGGTTAGTTTGCAAGAATAATAGTGATGGGTGTATAAATATTAGAAATTTCCTGAATACATGAAACTCAAAGAGCAGTCGTAAAACTTGGCTAAAAGAGTATATCGACTATAACATGTTATTCATTAAGGCAGTAAGAGAATGGATAAAGTTGATACACTATGGTCCCTATACTACGTATGTAGAATGTCCATCAAAAGACTTGTCTCGTGATGTTTTCCATAATAGGTACACCATTTTCCGCTATACCTTGACTCAATTCAAATTCAAATTCTTTATTCAGGCGACCATTACGATGGCATAGGATAAGTCAATGGGAATCAAACATACACAAAGCAATACAGACAATAGTCAACGACAAATAAACATGTATACAGACAAACAATGAAAGTGTAAACATAAATAATATCACAGTCAATATAAACATATTATACAAGTATGTTTGGTGCTAAAATTTGGAAGCGAATAGGTTCATTACAAGTAATATACATTAAAGGAAACAAGATATCTGTGCCCTGAAGCCAGAGACTACAGGGTGGCCAATATATGAGTGACTGATTTAAATTGCGCGCCAATTTTTATGCACGCATTTCAATAGCTAGCGCCGTAGTAGCTGTTTAAAGCACATGTGTCCAATTCATCATGAAGCCCACAACGCGTCCGTATTGTTAAAACGTTTTACTTAAATGATGAGTCTATTGTTGCCACGATTCGGAAGCTATGACAAGATTTCGGTCTAAATAATGAACAGTAGTCATAAAACAAAGGATATCCTTGTACTTGCAAATTCTGAAGGAAATCCCCTAGATCGTATTTATAATAATTTGAACTAAACGCTTTTGCTTTTTGAGTATAAGCATATCCTTCAAAGCAGTGAAGTAAAAGGATATTCATAATCTTCACCTTATACTTGGCATAGGAAGCACATTCTTCAAAAATTCTGAGTGTGGTCAGTAGCAGACTCAACTAAAAGGCTACTTTCCAAACACATGGAAATAAGCTCTAATTATTCCAATTCCTAAAAAAAATGAAACCCACTGAGTATAATGATCTCAGACCTATCAGTTTATTACCAATTTTATCCAAAATTTTGGAAAAAATTATAAAGTTCCAATTGACCGCTTACATAGTAACATTCTTTATACTTCCCGACATTCAATCCGGTTTTAGAAAAAATTATAGTACAACATCTGCCCTACTTAATCTGCAAGACAATATTTTAAGTGCCTTAGATAAGAAAATGGCACTAGCCTTAATCTCTATAGACTATTCGAAAACCTTTGACAGCATCAATCATAAATTAATACTTGCTAAATTAAATAACATAGGTCTTGACAGTGTATCCCTTTCATTTTTCGACAGTTACCTTCATCAAAGAACTCAGTGTGTTTTTCTCAATCAAGAAATGTCTCGAGTGACAATAATTCCCTCAGGCGTACCTCAGGGCTCTGCATTGGGGCCGCTTCTGTTCGTCATATATACGTTCGACTCAAGCATAAGGATTGACAATTCTCATGTCCAGTCATTTGCAGACGATACGCAATTGCTCCATTATTTTAACCCAGATAATGTCAATAATACTACTCAAATTTTACAAAACGATGTTAATAAATTAATTAAATACTCTTTAGATCACAATCTACTTATTAATCCACAAAAATCTAAAATGTTATTATTTTGCAAACAAAGAAAAACATACAATGTAACACAGCTCTTGAACATTCAGATAAATAACCAAATTTTGCAATTTTCTGATTCTGCAAAAATTCTTGGTGTTGTTTTTGTTACAAAATTAAGGTTTATTGAACATGTTAAAAGTCTATCTCAGAAAACCCACATACGGCTGCGGACTCTTATAGCAAACAGGTATTTACTAAATTTTAAGTTGCGTAAAAAACTATGTGAAGCATTGGTCATATCTATACTAAATTATTGTAATATCGTATACTATACTTGTTTAGACAATTTCACTAAAAACGTTATTCAAGTTGTTCAAAACAATTGTATACGATTCATTTTTGGTTTACGTAAATTTGATCATGTATCAGCGAAATATCCCGTTCTAAACTGGTTAAAAATTAATGACATGGTCAAGTATCACTATTCAGTTTTTGTTCACAAATTGCTGCTCACGTCTAAACCTTATTACATGAAGGAAAAAATTTCATTTAATAATGATGTTCACTGTAGAACTCTCAGAGAAAATATTATTAAAATACCCCTGCATACGTCTACACTTTTTAAACGCAGTTTTTCTTACATTGTTGCTATTATTTATAATGACCTTCCTAAAGTAAAGAATTTTCATTACCTGTCTTTCGACAAAAAGTTAAAACATTATTCAACCCTCCAAAGATATAATTTACGTAATCACTCATTTCTTTTTTATTTCATCTTTAATTCAGATTAATAATTTTTTGGTGCATTTGTGTTTGGAAAGTATGCCTTTTTCTCTTTTTCTAAATTTTACTTTCGATGTAATGAACCAAATCTGTTTGTGGATAGTGTATTCTTTTGAACATCTGCTAGCGACTGATCCTAACTTTGAATTAGTTGAACAAGACCCAGATGAAGATGAAGGAAATCAAGAAGAATGACGAACTCCCTCTCCGCCAACTAGGTCAACAAATGAAGAAACTTGAGTACCATAATAAATAGTTTTACTGATTAAAGTTATAATAAGTTTTATTTTCGTGAACATCATAAGTTATAGGTGGCTTCTGACGCTGCATCGTTTCTAATTTCGTTTTATAATACTCTTGTTGTAAAATACTTGTTTGGTACTGCTGTAATAGCACTAGACGTTGCAGTTATTTTATAAATAAACCTTTGGTTTCCTCAGTTTCGTATTTCTCTGTTGCTAATTTTCTTTTTGGTCGCAATGTCTTCTGAATTGCTTGCACTGTAATACTAACTGTTTGCTCACTGCGCTCGGTATATAGTTCACTTCCTTATTCTTGAACACTACCAACCTGAATGGCATCCTCCATAGCTTGCAGCAACTTTCTTTCCCAATCTAACAATTTAATTGCTTTATTAACAGTTCTTTCAGATCGGCTTTTTTCTTCAATCTCGATTTCATATTGTTGACCTTTTTTAATAAGCCTAGTATCTAATGGTTTACCGAATGTTGATTCGTATTTTTTAAACATCTTCTCTAATTTCATCTGCGATGAACTGCAGGTCATTGTCATTATTTTCTATAGTTTCCTCATCACTTGAGGATGACATGCTTATTAATTTGATAAAAAACTGTATCCAGTAAAAATACGGAACGGTCTGTGTAAGCTCTGGAGTACAACTGTCAGTGATGCTGAGTGAACGAACTCTCACGTCAACTACAAGCTGGAACAAGTCAGGACATGTCGCTCAAGATACAAATACCAGTCAACCTTTTACTTCTTCTTGGAGGATATCCTCGCGAGTATAAGGTAATCATTATGAATATGAAAACAAGGATATGCTTATACTTCTACCTTTTTCTCCGAAGCAAGACCTTATACTTTTATCTTATGCTTCCGAGGATATGCTTCTCTTTTACGAATACGGCTCAATGTGCCCAGTGTCAACACTATTCGTCAGTTGGTACGAACTTGGGCTGTGTTCGAACTGTTCGTATTGCGGAAAATATCGAGAGAGTTCGTGAAAGTGTAGTGGAGCGCCCTTAGACGTCTACCAGACATCGTTCTCAAGAACTGGGTATTCGTCGCACGTCATTATGCACTATTTTAAGACAGGACTTGCATTTGCGACCAGACAAAATTTAGTTAACCCAAGAACTACAGTCCAGTCAGTTACATATCGGTCACCCTGTATTAACAACAGGAGATATATGAGACATGAGGGTAGTCAAAGATGCATCTGACTGTACAGAGGAAATATATAACAGGGTAAACAGACTTGTCGACGGCCCGAGTTGGATGATGTGTAGGAGACAGAAGAGCGTCAAATTCAGCTCTGACCATTGGAATCTATGAATCAGTAAGAATAACAAGATCTGTTAAATTGAGCAAAGAAGAGCGCGTGGACTGTTTTGATATTTTCAGCGGCCAAAGATACGACATTTCACAAAATCGGTTCTTCCTGAATTTATTTGAAATGAAATTTCAAGGTGAAATTGGGCACTACGTCTCATTCTATTGTATTAAAATTTGCCGTAGACAATAACACTGAATTCAAGGTTTCAAAAAATGTAACGCGTTTTACATATAGTTATTTGTTTATCGCTTCTTCAATTCTTTAAATCTGGGATTAAACCTTCCGCTATTTGCTCCCACATTCCTTTCTTACAAAACAGTTGACAGACACCGGCTAAAATTATTAAATTAAAATTTGACGTAGAAGTTTTATATTACAATGTCATCAAGTAATAGAGCTTCGCAAGACCAATGTTGGTCTTGTTAGCAGATTAAGATTGCATTATCTTGGCAAGACCAACACTTGACCAGCAAGACCAAGATCAGGACGGTGTTGGAAAAGTTGCAGTCTTGGAAGAAATAATGTCCCAAAATATTGACATCTATCGACCTTAGAGCCATATCATTAGCCGCTCTGACAATTGAAGCTTTAGCAAAAAGGTGTTAGCTCAGATTTTATAGTTTGGAGATGATTGGCTTCAAGGTTTAAATCCCGACACTTTTATTAAACTTTGTAGGACTGCTTTTATTATTGAAAGCTATTTTAGACGCATATGAAGGTAAACAATATTTTTAACTCTAATAGATCATGACGAATTGCTCAGAATTGTATGCAACCTAAAAAACACAAAAAGTTGTGGTGATGACAATATTCCAATTTTCATCATTAAGAAAATGATAACCATAATATCTGACCCTCTTCTTAATATCCTAAGTGCATCTCTTAGTGAAGGAGAATTCCCAAAAGCATTAAAAATGGAACTTGTATTACCAATCTATAAAAAAGGCGATCCTAATGATATGGACAACTACCATGCTATTAGCTTGCTGATAAATTTTTCAAAAATCTTTGAAATTGCTTATAACAACCGTCTTATCAATATTTTCCACTCAAACAAAGGCTTCACCAATAACCAACATGGCTTCCTGAAAGGTAGAGGTGTGGACACGGCACTGTTCGATTTCACCACAGCAATCCATGAATATCGAAAGAATCAGGGAGCAGCATGTGGTTTATTTGTGGACCTATCAAAAGCATTTGATTGCATTGATCATGAAATATTGCTAAACAAATTATATAAATATGGTATACGCGGGAATGCGTACTACTGGCTTAAATCTTATCTCTCTAATAGAAGACAGAAAGTAAATTTGAACAAAACTGGGAAACGAATAACATATAGTCCTGGTGTTCCTCAAGGCAGTACATTGGGCCCAACATTGTTTATTATTTATACTAATGATATATCCACCACCAAGAAAAACACGCAAAATCTAAGTTTCATCTATGCAGATGATATAACTATACTGATACCATATAAAGGAACGTCTGATATCCGAATCTTGATAGAGACCCAAACAAACCATATTCAAAACTGGCTGCAGATGAATAAGTTAGCAGTCACTATACAAAAAACGTATTGTGCAGTATTTCAGTCAAGCCATGCCCCCAAAGAACTACCCTTAATTAATGAACCTATATGTATCAAAAGCGATACAAACATCCTGGGTTGTCACATACGATAGCTGTCTTAAGTTTGATAAGCACATCGAGAGTATGGCTTCAAACCTCAGTCAAGCATGCTATGCACTACGAGTACTCACTTGTCACCTGCCCTTGCAAGCTGTGCAGGCTGCCTACTATGGGCTTACGTATTCTATTATGTCTTATCAAATAACAATTTGGGGTAATAGTCCCGCAGCAAATAGAATTTTTATCATACAAAATAGGATAATAAGAACAATGTTCAAAATGAAACCTAGAGAGTCATGTAGAAGTATATTTAAAGTCAAGCTCTTATTAACATTACCGGGAATTTATATCTATAACACTCTACTATTTATCTTTAGCCATAAAGAAAAGTTTGGAACAAACGTGTTCAACTACAGTTACAATACTTGCAAAAGTCAGAAATTCTTCTACCCATCACCGAAAAATGTCCACATTACTCTGCACTAAAACTTTACAGTGCTGTACCTCAACATCTTCAGTCCATTTCAGCATTGACTATATTCAAAAAAGCATTCATAAATATATATGCGATATGGAACCATATAGTATTGAAGAGTTCTGTGCTTTAGTGAAACCGTAAGCATTAATATCGCTGTTGTTATATGTTCTCTATGTATGTTTGTTTTTGTATGTACCTTAAAAAAAATTGTGTGTTATTCATACTGTATCACAATCACGTGTTATTTCTTTGTTTTTTATTTATAACTGAGAAACCAATAAATTTCTATTCTATTCTATCTCGAATAGACAGTTTTGTTAAAAAAATTGTTCTTATTATCAGAAATTTGAAAAGGATTGTTGAAAATCTGACTTAACACCTTACTAAAAAACTGTTATTTGCTTGGTCAGGAAAATGAAGATAGCAGAAAGGTATCAATGGTATTATTTAGTAAAAGTAAACATTGCTCTTTCTTCTTATTGCACACTCTCAAAAGTAATAACAAAGAATCCACACACCCTAACTAACCGTCTCCTCATCTTAAATTTTGTTAAAATTATCTAAAATTTGCTGGTATTAAAGGAATTTGTTCCTGAAAATTTTCTAACTTTCTGGCCCCAATACGCCTACTTCTGTCGACATTCAATGATAACACTGATCAACAGCCAAAACATATCCTAAATAAAATCAACAAAATATTACTATTTTTAATGTGCTAAAACCGGAATGAAACTTATTTTTTCAATATTAGTTCAAGTTTTAGAGATACGGTAATTATATGTGTTCCTGCTGTAACAGTGTTAATATACTGTAATTCACAAGAATGCACGTGCATTACAGACGATGTAATCGGCATGATTGTGTTACGTTATACATACATGTACATTATATTGTTTTATATTAGCCATTTTTTCTTCAGTTGGCTGACAGCGTTCATGCAAGATGTCTCGAAAGTGTTTTCAGATCAGTTTTGTTACGTGTGTGGTGATGTGACTTTTGCGTCTCAGAGACGGTCTATTACTCCACTAATAACAAAGGCATATCAGCTTTATTTCGGTTGTAAACTATGTGATCAAGACAAACAGTGGGCACCCCACATCTGCTGTAATACATGTGCTTCAAGTCTGAGGAGCTGGTTAAATGGCAAAAAACGGTCTATGCGCTTTGCTGTCCCAATGGTTTGGAGAGATCCTACAAATCATATTAATGATTGTTACTTTTGCATGGTACCTTGTGTTGGACAAGCCACAGGTATGACCAAGAAAAAAAAATCGGTTATTAACTACCCAAACATACCATCTGCGATGAGACCTGTGCCTCACAGTGACGAACATCATATTCCAAAACCCCCAGAATCCTACACTTGCGAATCAGAAAACGAATCAGATCATGGCGATCGAGTGATTCGTCAGGAAGAAGATATGCCATCAACGTCAAGAGATCCTGATTTTATACCGAGCACGTCATGCCACCAACCGCACAAAATAACACAGTCAGAATTAAATGATCTTGTAAGAGATTTAGAACTTCCAAAATGTAAGGCAGAGTTACTTGGATCAAGACTGCAGCAGTGGAACTTGTTAGAAGACGATGTTTCGGTATGTGTTTTTCGTAAACGCCACAAAGACTTAGAACCATTTTTCAATATGGAGAATAACTTGGTTTTCTGCAGTAACATTAACGGCTTACTGGCGGCTTTAAATATAAACTATAACCCAGAAGAATGGAGATTGTTTATAGACAGTTCAACATTGAGTTTAAAGGCAGTGTTATTGCATATTGGAAATATTTTACCATCTCTTTCTGTAGGGTTTGCAGTTCACATGAAAGAATCATATGACAATATGAAGTACCTATTGACATGCATAAAATACGATGAACACCAATGGCATATTTGTGGCGATTTGAAAGTTGTTGCACTTTAACTTGGGCTGCAGCTAGGCTACACAAAGTTTTGCTGTTTTTTGTGTGAATGGGACAGTCGGGCAAAGGCACTTCATTACACCAGACAAAACTGGCCTGTTCGTCAATTCCTAGAGCCAGGTCAAAAAAATGTACAGCATATGCCATTAGTAGATTCGAAAAAAAATTTATTACCACCACTGCATATCAAGTTGGGCCTAATGAAAAACTTTGTCAAGGCATTAGATAGAGATGGGTCAACTTTTCAATACCTGCGTCAGAAATTTCCAAGACTAAGTGAGGCAAAGGTTAAAGAAGGTATTTTTGTTGGGCCACAGATTCGAAATATTTTGAAAGATACTCAGTTTGAAAACACTTTAACAGGTATTGAAAAAACTGCTTGGAATGATTTCCGTCTGGTGGTCACTAATTTCTTGGGAAATAGAAAAGCTGACAACTATAAAACCCTTGTCAAAAATATGCTGTCATCGTATCAAAGATGGGCTGTAATATGTCTCTTAAGATACATTTCCTACACTCACACCTGGACTTTTTTCCTGACAATTGCGGAGCCGTAAGTGATGAGCACGGCGAACGTTTTCATCAGGATATTTCAACAATGGAAAAAAGGTACCAGGGAAAGTGGAATCCTTCCATGCTTGCAGACTACTGTTGGACTCTTGGTAGAGATGCTCCAGAAACGATCAATAAAATAACAGCAACAAGACAGCGCATATAGTGATTCTTATAAGTATATGAATCTTGTTACTTTTTTTAATATATCCTTAAAAATAAAAAGTTTTTTTTCTAAACCGCAACTAATTTTTTTATTACATTGTCATTATTGGATTCACCGCCCCAAAATTAACAAAGAAGTGCACTTTTCCCACAAGATACAATTAAAAAACTAAAATTTGTTGTCCAGTGTAATTGTTCATTTTCTACTTTTCTATCGAGACTTCGCTGTTTTCTTATATCGACAATAGTCCAATTTCCTGTTTCATTAAAAGAGTATCCGTACTTGGTTACACCAAATTTTTCAATCTTTAGCCATCTTACATCCCTGAATCAAAATTTCTCTTTAGTTGCAGTATTTGTTTCTGTCGACCAGTCAAAGTTTTCTTGGGCGTCCTTTAATATCAACAAATTTGCTAGCCATTCTTGTAATATTAAAAGGTGGTTTTTCCTGGCTTCTGCCATGATTGAAATATATTGGTCCAACGTATGAATGAGCTTTCTGATAGACTCAACTTTTTTTTCGAACACTTCAGATATTATTAGGTAGTGCAATAGACATAGATAGACAGTAAAAAAAATTATTTTGTCCACCTGCCGAATCACTCTATGCAATCAGATGATAGGAAGCCATGCCTTGTCCTTGATGTTTTCCAAAGAGGCCATAAGTGAGCTGCCAATCTCTTCAGGACCGCGATTTCCTAAGTCTTCGGTCCAAACGTGGAAAAAACCTTTACCATTTGGTTACTGTGTGGATATCAAATGTATTCCTGGATTGCCGAGCCATACTTGTCAAAATAGAAGGCTCTACTTGCAGAAATTTTCGGCAAGGGAAGCGTTTCTTGTAAATCATATGTGAGGCATATGATTCTTTTCCTTTGGTGTTGCGTGATCAGATTTTTGTAGGTCAAAAGCTTTTGTATACCTTGCAAACTGTTCCTCGTTCGATCCTACATCGCAAACAGTACAAGTATCGGTCTTTAGAGAACCAAATCCAAAGTTGGAATCGTTGACAAATATTAATAACTCTTGTTGTCAAACTATATTCACCTGTGTAAAAATCAATTATGGCATCTATAAGGAAAAATGAAGTTAAGGCTGAGACTGAACGTCTTATTAAGATTATATACTAAGTGACATATAAATCCGAACACCCAGTTTAAATGGTTTTATTTTAATAAAAGTTGGTGAATGTATTTATCTTACTGTAAATAACAAGTGAACAAATTTTCAGCCTTATCAGTTGGACATTCCGGTTTTTATACTGTTTTTTTTTAATTCACTAACGCTCCAAAAATAAATATTTCAGCCGTACCTAGAGTACGGAGACCTGTACGATTTCGTCAACTTAGTGAGTTTGATAGGGGCCGTATAGTGGGACTTCGGAAAGCTGGACTTTCTTTTCGGGCAATTGCAGTTAGAGTGCAAAGAAGTGTAGACACTGTGGTTAGGTGTTGTCAGGCATGGCTTCGAGAAGGCCGTACGCAAAGAGCAAGGGGCACTGGACGCCGCCGTAGAACAACAGACCGTGAAGATCGCCGCCTAAGATTATTGGCCTTAAGGGACCGTTTCTCCACTACCAGGTCCATTGCAAATGAATGGTTTGCAGAAGACGGAAGACCTATTGGCATGCGAAGTGTTTACCGACGAATGAGAAGTTTTGGCTTGTTTTCATACCGGCCACACTGGGTGCTCCCTTTAACTCGAGAACAGCGACGTAATCGCCTTGAGTGGTGCAGACAACGGTCACTCTGGGATCAGGAATGGAACAGTATTGTCTTTAGTGACGAGTCTCGATTTTGTTTAGGCATGCACGATGGTCGTGCCAGGGTTAGAAGGCGACATGGTGAAAGGAGGAATTCACAGTTTTTTGTTGAAAGACATGTTCAACACACTGTTGGAGTTATGGTTTGGGGTGCTATAGCTTATGGTTCCAGGTCACCTTTAATCTTCATCAGAGGTAGCATGAACGCGCACCGTTATGTCCACGAAGTTCTAGAACCCCATCTTTTACCCTATCTTGACACCCTAGCAGATCCAACTTTCCAACAAGATAAAGCCCGACCATATGTTGCAAGAGTCACAATAGACTTCTTTCAACATAATGATGTCACATTGTTACCATGGCCACCAAGATCTCCCGACTTATCCCCAATTTATCCCCAATTGAGCATGTGTGGGATATGATGGGTAGGAGATTGCTCAATTTGCAACGTCCTCCTCAGATTCTAGAAGCACTTCGATAGGAGTTGGTGGTTGCCTGGAATGAGATACCACAGGAGGACATTGACCACCTGATCAGAAGCATGCCTAGGCGCGTTGGAGAATGCGTAGCACATCAGGGTGCATCCACACATTATCAAAGGTCAAAGGGCTTTAAAGCAGTGCAATCATTTTGAAATTTTCATCATTTACTTATTATGCTTCATTAAGTACTTATATAAAATTTTATTAAAATAAAACCATTTAAACTGGGTGTTCGGATTTATATGTCACTTAGTATAATTATATATAATGCTATCCTTTAGAGGAGAAAATGTAGCAATGTTGATGTCATTTATTTTGAAATCCCAATAGAAATAAAGTCAGGAAAAAATCAAAACGATTTTGGGAAATTTCTTCTCCGGAAGTATTTTGAGCTTCGAAAGTTTCTGCGTGGCATTTTGTTAGTTACCTAAATACGCTACTTTTCCCAGTGATGAGGTTCGAATTTGAAAAACCCGGTATAAGCGTGATTCATACTGAATTTTGTCTTTCAGAACACGAGTAAGATCCGACAGCGCTGGGATCTCAGACTAAACCGTGGACTATTTAATTAGCTTAAGTCAGCCACTGGTTTTGGAAGAGCGGCCATAAAAACGTGGATCAAATTAAGTTCTCGGTAGAACAGAGCTGTTTATCAGTCGACAAGACCTAAAGCGTCTGTTGCAGGAAAAGCGATCACTGCAAAGCAGATTCGTGTAATTTCCGGACGCTAAGCAAAAATAGCGGCGGAACAAACCATTATGTATTCTTTTGAGATACCCTTCCATTCTCTGGGTGGATAAATTGGTCTGAGGAATGGATAGGGACTGCCTGTTAATATGCCTGTATCGCATAAAAGAAATTGTGCCGTCCCGGATAAGTGTACTCATGTTCCTTTGTTTTCTACGTGGATAGGTGGATAAGTACTTGTAGGTAATCGCGGAAAATTGCGAGTTCACCATACTATGCTTTCTTGATGGATCATATACAGGGTAACTTGATTTATGGCTAAAAATACAGGACACGATTCTTTAGCTGATTTTGTGAAGAGAGGTCTTTATGAACATATGTCCTAAAACTCTTAACTTTTGAGCTACACGGTGTCAAAATTTTAAGAAAAAAATCGTTTTCTTATCATAAGTTTAATACTGTTCTAGATATTTTCAATAAACTTGACGTGCATCTACTAAGTATTAGTAAGCATTTTTTGATGTAGAATGTTTTTTAATAGTCCTATCAGTGACGGGATGTATACTGGAGATTTTTCAAAAAAAAAATATGGTACGCCATTGCATTTTGAAAAAAAAGTATTATTGAAATCCTCATTTATTCATTATGCAATATACATTCGGCCTCTTGACTTTTTTCGTCCAATGCAATATGTTCGCCTGAAAAACAACCGCTTTCATGCATTTGCCGTATAACGAAATTATTTTCAACAGTAGCATATTTTGCTTTGACAGTAATGACATTTGATCGATTGCGTTGCGGTCTTACTTTGACAAGCATTCATAAAAGTAATAGTTTTTTGCATTGTGAAAGTTTCTTTAGCCAATAATAAAGAGAAAGACTTACAAATTTCGAGATAGCAGATATGCATTTTAACTACGGACTTGTTGACGGGAATGCGCTTATGGTTAGGGGGATATCCAAATAATAATAAAAATAGTAATAACGATAGCGTTTATTTGCAGAGCCAAAAAATACAAATTAATAATAAATTAATAATAATTATAAACGCCAGAAAAATATGTATATAAAGAAATTATATAAAAATATAATTTAACGAAAAAGGTCAAATCATTTTAGGCAGACTTAACAAAAAAAAAACATTTAAAATATAAAAAGGAAAGGAACAATATAAAGTAAACACTACAATTCATCTAATAGAAATTTTCTGCAACTTCTTTAAAAAGCTGACACAGACACAGACTTAAGGTTTGTGGGAACGTGATTGTACAAGTGGTAGATAAAGTGAGAAAAACATCTGGTAAACATAGATGTACGATGACGTGTTTGGGAAATCAGCTTCCGATACCGAACATTGATATTGTGAACATCACTTCGAAATGTAATCTTATTATATAAATAAGGTGGAGTTTTAGAATAATTTTATGAAACAAAACTGTAAAGTGCAGATTTCTCCTAGCTTCCATATTTAGCCATCCTATTACAGGTAACTTATAAGAAATATGTTCAAATTTTTTCACTTCAAAAATAAACCTAAGACAAGAGTTTTGGTCACGCTGTATACGATCAACATCATACCTTGTTATACAAGGCCCGTTAACTGAGTCGCAGTAATTGAATAATGACAGAACAAGCGTGTCACAAAGCAAAGCCTTAAGTTCGGTAGAAAAGATATGATGCCATAAATAAAATAATATAAAATTTACAAATGCCAGCTCCTAAATTTGACTCATCTAGTTCTTTATTTAAGAACACCGTAACCAAATTCATAAACAGAGGAAACATGCTTGGCATTAACATTAGATATACAGGGTGTAAAGTTAGATGTGGGATAGCCTAAAAACATATCGAATGAATCCCTTTATGTGTGGTCCAAGATTTTGTAGTTCAGGAGGTAGTTGCAATTTTGTGGAATTTCGAAAAAAAAACGGATAATGAACTTTAAATCGCAATTACAACTAAACCATTATTCTTAGGGCTTTGATTTTTTTTTGAGATGAGCTGAATGGTTAGTTTTAGCAACGGTTATGTCACTTTTTAACAGAGCTAATTAGAAATTAACGCAAAAAATCTGAAGTTCATTTTTTGTGAAAAGTCTCTTCCATTTTATTGTAAAAACTATTCCAATCCATGTAGAATGAACCCTGAAAATTTCAGCTTCTGATTGTTTGACGCAGGTGGGTATCTATACATGTAAACAAAAAATTATATTTTACGAGCTACAGTCCAAAGGACTTGATGGATTTTGACATATTATGAGGTACTGTTAGATTCGTCCTAGCAGTGTGAGTGATACTGTGTGAATTAGCATTTTAGAAAATCAAAATGGCATTCCAGGTGCGGGAGCGTTCCATCTAAGCGGATTTTTCTTTTGCAGCTGAGTTAATAGTGGCTTTTCTTTGGCCTATAAACAAGTTGTGCAACTTTAGGGTTTTTACTTCACTTTTTTTATAAGAAAACATACCTTGCAAGTGCTAAATCCCAGTTTGTGGGCCTCTCTATGAGTTGTGGACCTCGAAATTCTCTTTCCAACAGCGTCTCTCCACAGAGCACTTAATTGTAAATAATTGGCACGCCTGTTCTTTACGATTATTCTTCTTAATGCTCTTCGGTCGGCATTTGTGATATTACTTTTTTTCACATATCGTGGCTTAATATTAACTGAACCAGTTACGTTATATCTTCTAACAATATTTCTCACATTGTACCGCGATCAGTCTACCAAAGTTGCAATTTCTGAGTTTGATTTCCCCGAATAAAAAAATTTAATTATCAGTAACCGAATTTTCTCACCAATAACCTTTCCTCTACCCATTTTGAAGACCTTAACTACCCAAAACTATTTAAAAAGTATTCTGACAACTGTTATTAATAAAAACTATTGTCATGGCTTTTATTTTTCACAGCCACCTATACGTTATAGACTTATTTTGCATTGAAATGAAAATAGGTTGATATGCTGTAATTGCAACATGTGTTATTTTTATGCCTTCAAATTTGATTAGGGAGTGATAACGTTGGTGTTTTCTACTATATATTATCAAAATATTCATTGTTAATATTTTAAACCTATAACACCTCGCTACATTTTTATTATTTGTGTTTGATAAGAAGAAAACTAAGATTTCAACAGTTGGGCCAACTGAAGTGGGAAGGGGCTCGTATATAGATACTTTTTATGGATTTTTATGAACTTTCAAAGTTGTGTTGATGAGACTCGAACTATTGTCAAAGCATGCCCTTGACTCCATCTAAGAAATTTCGTCCTAACCTTCAAAAATAAATCAGCATCTCAATATCCCCAAAACGCGAAATATTCTTCAGGAAGACCAACGGACAAGTCTAAGGATTGGCCTCTAAATGTTTGCTCTATGTGTAGTGAACATTCAGTATACTATAAGTATATAGAGATCCTTGACTCCTAGGTTAAATAGTCTTCCTCTGATTGAATTGCGTAGGAAATTAAGCAAGAAAGCTCAATCTTTTCTGATTCATTCAGCGTGTATAACGATCATTCACATATAGGAGGGAAAATCTGTCATCATTAGTCGTAACAGGGCAATCACATGAGCGAACAAGCACAATTAGTCAAAGATGACCGGAATTTTGTGTGTGTGGAGACACATAGCATGTCGGACAGCAATTTATTTTGTGACGTTGGATTAGGGAAGAAGGACAAGCCAAAAGGCGGATCATGGGCGTTTCGAATTCACTTTGTTTTTATTCGCAGCCTGAACAATTTGACGGTTTTTTCGTGCAGTGTTTCATTTTGGTTTTTCGTTTCTTCACAAGTGTTTTAATACTGAGCATACTCAACACTATTATGCTTCTGCTGTAAAATCGTCAATATATATATATATATAGAAAATGAACATGCGGAGAAAGGTATATAACAAAAAATAGGAGACTAATGGGCAAATTCCCAAAAAGAAGGATAGTGGATTCAAGCAGAAAATAGGATAGGTAACCCGAGCGATACGTATTTCTGCTGGTTGGCTTCATCAGGCCCGGAATGAATGCACATATGTTACTACAGAAGTAGATACACATGCCCAAACATCCGGATACGGGTGTAACCTGAGGAAACGAAGATCGAGAGGTAAAAAATCACACACGAAGTCCACAACATTGTATATATACAGGGTGACTTCGAAGTTGAGTCATTTATTTTAACAGTGAGTAGATCTGATTAAAAGAAATGTTTTTTTCCTTTAACATTTTTCTGGTGAAATTAAAGTAACAAAGTTATAGCCCTTTGCAAGTTTGAGTACCGCCCTGTCTCAATAATGATATCATGTGCTCGTGTTTGGCAACAACGGATATAATCCGCCTTACCGGTTCATCGCATCGGAAACAAAAAAGCGAAAGAATTTGGAACGATGCTTTTACAATAAATTATTTTATTCAGTTCAGTTATACATACAGTCAGTGTCAGTCGGTTAGCGTGTGAATAGTGTCTGTTGCGTGGCTCAAACGAAATAAAAAATGGCACATGTTTATGCGGATCGGTTTCCCAATCGAGTGCAACCAACCCCTCGTGCCTTTGTTAATGTAGTACAACGGACTCGTGAATCAGGTGACTTAAGACCTCACAGAGAACCTCACGATCAAATACAGGTCCGCACTGAAATACTTGTCGAGAGGATACTTTATAAAACAAGGTAAACATTTTTTTTTATTTTTTTTTATTTTTACACACATATTCTGGTTTATCTTCCTTCTACAATCATTATCTGAAAATTAATGACTCAACTTCAAAGTCACCCTGTATATATAGGTATAGGATATATAGGTTATTAGGATAGGTGAAATCTCAAACGGTTTTTTAGTAGTTGGTAGATTTTCAAGTTCTTCCAAATCAATCACTGTTTAAAACTTTAATAAAACCATAGCTATGGTTTGACATTTATTAATAACATAATATCCTAATCGAACCTAATCGGTCCAGTTTTTCTGTTCGTCGACTATGTGATCCCTTTCACTGTCGTTTAAGAACAATTACAGCAACAATCTCTTACTCCAGACGATGATGGCATAGACCATCAAAAGCTCGAGTTCAAGTTATTAGAGTGTACTTATGCAAAAATTTACCCTTCTACCCCAGAAATTCAAGGTTGTATATATATATATATATACATGGTGTTAATAAAGTATGTAGACTAACTTTAACCAGCGAATCCTTGGTCAATTTGAAGACGAAATTTTCATATGAACATGGGTCCGCAATGGCTTTGTTTCCAAGCTAGAGCATATTAGCATAAGGCATGGAGGACCTGAGTTAGAATTGTCGAGCCATGTTTTTGTCGTTCTATTCGAATGTTACTGTTCAAAACTATTGACCTTCTGAATAAATTCTTTTTTCAAAAATACAGGATAATACTATTTTCATCCACGTTCATATTGAGCCTCAGCAACTTGTAGAACATGCAAATTTATCCTAGTTTATACCTACTGTGCAATAAACACGTTTCATTATTCATAGAAATATTTGGAATATTACTCGTATTTCTTTAGTGATGTTCATAAGAACATTTAGTCTTCAAATTGATCAAAGGATTCGATGGTTAAAGTTTGTCTCCATACTTTGCTAGCACCCTGTATATTGTATATACCTGAAACTGAAATATCACTACTTACTCAGGTGTGAAATTCATCCAGTGTTAATACGATGGAGAGATCCCAAAATGTCAGAATATTTGGGCTGAAGGAAGAGGAAGGAGAAGATTTTGGGTAATGTTATAGTGGATCTGTTTCAAAACAAACTAAAAGTAAACATACAAGAACAAGATATAGTCAAATACCATCGCATATCAAACAAAAACTCAAATAACAGTACGTTGGCCGTGCTGGTACGGTTCACCTCTAGCGATTCACGGGCATCGGTTTTTAAAAATCGAAAACTGTTGAAAAACACCGGAATTCGTATAAAAGAGCATCCGACTAAATCGCGACTGAAGTTATTTAAAAGATGTATTGATTTGTTTACGAAAAGCAATGCGTTGATTCTAAGAGAAAATATTTACGTAAAACAAAACAATGAAGTTCATCGAATCGCCAGTGATGAGGACCTACACAAAATTAATGTTTAAGAGGTTTTTTTGTAAGGTTTGCAATAAACAATGCGGTGTGGTGAGGTGTGTGGGGGGACGGGTGCTACAGCATTCTAATATGAAGGTAACATTACTATAGGTGTTTTCAAAGTAGACAGTGTCAGACGTTTTTTCTAGCCGTAAAAACTGTATCAGTATTAACTGCTTTGGATGTGGCTTAATCCGTACTCCTCTTTTCGCCTATTATTATTTTTCTTCTTACACTTTTAGGTTGAACAAATAAGAAATAATTGTTTAATAATTATTAATACGAATCACAATGTTGTTATGCAATAATTTTAAACGAATTTATTAGACCATACACATATACTTTGTCAATTTACAGTAATTTTATGGACACTAAATAAAATAAAAATGTCTAGTTTCTAAACACATGTCAAGAATAATTAAATTAAGAGAATAAATAATGAATTTCTGTTTTCCTTGTATATTCGTTGCTCTTTGGAAAACCCTCAAAAGAGGTGGCAGCGGTTTCAGTTTTTATTTTTCGCAGCAATTTATGGACTTCGTTTTGTTAATTTTTAGGAAAAACATAAATTGTGTCTCTGGACCTGCTAATGCCACAGATAGCGCAATATATTCAATATGTATACTGAAGGCAGCGTTAATTTCTTCAAAGCTGTGAATAGTTCCCTGCAACTATATTTGAAATAGTTCTAAGAGTTCTTTTGGTATTATAAAAAAGCCTTCGTAACTTGGAGGATGCTCCTTATGCTTCTATTCCATAAGGAATGGATATACTGGGTGTAAACGTTATGGTAGTCATTATTGAAATGGGTAATAGAAGGGGTCAAAACAAGTCAAAAAATTCATATGACCCATGGTCCAAAAGTCAATAGATTTTTGTCTAAATGGCTTTATAGTCTACAACTTTGAGTGCTTTATATCGACCACAATCACCACGATCTAACTAATTTTTATAATCTAATCTGAAACGTTTTTAAATTGGGTAATTAACAAATAAATGGCATTAAGTTTTTCTAAGGTAAGCCAAACTTTGTAGTCAGTAAGTTTCATTAAATTAAATATGACAGATGACAACAGCGCGTCAGTCTTTCATCACTCTTATCGAACCGGCAATCGATCGCAAACGGTAACAGTTATCGTTTTGCATTGATAAATTACTTTATCGTTTTGTCGAGCAGAGCATCGGGCGTGTTGTTTTGTTTTGTTCGCGTACGTCGTCGTGTTTATTTACAATGTTCTCGAATCAAGAGTTCGCCAACATGTTGTTAGTTTACGGTGAGCTCGTCAGAATTATAATCGCCAACGGATACACCCAGACAGAAAGACATTTGTGCAAGTGTACCAAAGACTTCGAGATACAGGAAGTGTTCAGTCCACTAATATTCGCACTCGTGAAAGAGGTTATTGTAGAGCAGGAGGAACAAATTTTAAGTATCGTGGAAATCAATGCAGACATCAGCACTCGGGAATTAGGCCTATCGCATACCATAGTCCATAGAATACTACGGGAAAATTTGCTTTATCCCTACCATGTACAACGGGTGCAGACCTTGTTACCAGAAGACTATCCTCGCAGACTAACATTCTATCAGTGGTTTTTGCACAAAAACATTGGAAATACGGATTTTTTCAAAAACACTCTAGCGACGGACGAATGTACTTTTACGCGAGACGGGATATTAAATTTCCATAATACTCACACGTGGGCCCAAGAAAAATCCTCATACCATTCGTGAAGGTAATTTCCAACAACGTTTTAAAATAAATATTTGGGCGGGTATTCTTGACGATCAGGTAATTGTCCCTTTCGAGGTACGCCAAAAGTTGTCAGGAGAAGGATACCTTAGCTTTCTAGCCAATAACCTACCAGAACTTTTGGAACAGGCCTTAGACAACATGCCATTACAACAGAGACAGAATTTGTGGTTTCTTCATGACGGGGGATCACCACGCATTTTTAGAGGCGTCATCCAGTATTTGAATGAACACTATCCAAATCGCTGGATCGGTCGAAATGCTCCTGATCCTCGAAAATGGCTAGCCAGATCTCCTGACCTCAATCTGATGGATTTCTGGTATTGGGGAGAACTTAAAGGGATGGTTTATGGGGCTGGTCCAATGACAACTGAAGCACAACTGCGCGAAAAAGTGTTTAATGCGGCTGAAATAATAAATGGACAACTTCGAGGACCTAGAGTAAGAAGAAACTGGATTCGTCGTAATGAAGCTTGTATGAAAAGTGGAGGACGACATTTTGAACACTTTCTTTAAATAGAAAAAAGTGCAATGTAGGATTTAAAAAGAAAAACAGTGTATGTATCAAAATTTTTGATTTATAAGTGGATTTTTTTAATACTTTCAATAAACTTTCACACACCAGGTGAAGCGCTGAGACAGTTAGTGGTAAGTACCGTTTTTTTTAATTGTTTGCATTTTACGATTACATTCTCAAATAATGGAATAATACCTAAGAGCCAAAGATAACAAACTCTATCTTTATTTACACTGCGTTCTGTCGTAATTTGCGTCTGGCATTGCGGCGTTGTCAGATTTAATTTTACTTTAAAGTCGCTTTTCTCTACAAAAATGCCATTTTGACCCCCATATTATATGGAACTTTTTGCTTCTTTTAACCTCCTCTATCACCCATTTAAATAATGACTATCATAACGTTTATACCCTGTATGCATCAACAATATCCGCTTATGAACGATTAGTCTAAAAAACACCTTTTTGTTGAGGTACATTTTGCGAGTAAGCTAGTGTCAGCTGCTTAACATAAGTCCGCCTTCCAGTGGTGTCTAATCGCCATGTGATAGCAAAAACTCAATTTCAGCCAAGTACAATTCGCCTACGTCATCAGAACTATTTTCAGAGACGCCAATGGCGAACTGCGCCATATTGTTTCTGTTACCTGTCCAGTAAACCTTTATTTTCCGGAAACGTTTCTGCTAGATTACCGCCCGTCATTCTTTTGTCTTCTTTGGAATTCGTTGCCAGACGAGGCACAATGCTCTGCGCAGAGTTACATGTGTGAAGGTTATATCTGAGATTGCAGAGCGTAGGAGGATCGACAGATAGACGTACTATAACTCTGTTCAACTCGATGCACATTTTATTAGCGATGCTATGAAGCGTTTGAGTTTTCTCACACCAATGACAATGAAGTATATCAAAAGTTGGTTTCAGTGAAATCAATACCCATTGATGCCAACGGTCGCACACAGCCCAAAAAACAAGGCAGTATTTAACGGAAGAAAACGTGGAATTATTGGACCATCCTCCATATAGTCCCGATCTAAGTCCTAACGATTTCTTTACTTTCCCGAAAATTAAAAACAGAATGCGTGGTCAAAGGTTCCAGTCACCAGAAGAAGCAGTTGACGCATTCAAAAATACCGTTTTGGATCTGCCAGCAAACGACTGGAGTAAGTGCTTCGAGAATTGGTTCGAGCGCATGCAGATATTTATTAATCTTCGTGGAGAATACTTCGAAAACAATAACGTCATTTAAAACTACCTACCGTGTTGTTTTATTTCCATAAGCAAAACTTAAAAGACATCCCTCGTATTAGTATCAGCATGCTGATGTAAAGCTGTCCTATAGTTTTACCATATAACATGCATATTTTTAATTATTGTCTAAACTTCAATGTAATAACCAAAATTTCGAAGCTTGCACAAGTAATTCCTATGTCAAAAAAGCAGGGACCGTCATCAGCATCCTACGTACTATGTCAAAGGTCTTCAAGATGATTTTGGATGCTAGAATGAGGGACTTTGTTGCTAAAATGCCACTCATCCGGAAAAACAATCAGGGTCCAGATCGGATCAGAGCTGCACAACGGCCTTGCTCAAGGTATCAGATGATATCCCCAAATACATTTACGATTGGAAACTTATGCCTCTTATTATACTAAGTGACATATAAATCCGAACACCCAGTTTAAATGGTTTTATTTTAATAAAATTTTGTATAAGTACTTAATGAAGCATAATAAGTAAATGATAAAAATTTCAAAATGATTGCACTGCTTTAAAGCCCTTTGACCTTTAATAATGTGTGGATGCACCCTGATGTGCTACGCATTCTCCAACGCGCCTAGGCATGCTTCTGATCAGGTGGTCAATGTCCTCTTGTGGTATCTCATTCCAGGCAACCACCAACTCCTCTCGAAGTGCTTCTAGAGTCTGAGGAGGACGTTGCAAATTGAGCAATCTTCTACCCATCATATCCCACACGTGCTCAATTGGGGATAAGTCGGGAGATCTTGGTGGCCATGGTAACAATGTTACATCATTATGTTGAAAGAAGTCTATTGTGACTCTTGCAACATGTGGTCGGGCATTATCTTGTTGGAAAGTTGGATCTGCCAGGGTGTCAAGATAGGGTAAAAGATGGGGTTCTAGAACTTCGTGGATATAACGCTGCGCGTTCATGTTACCTCTGATGAAGATTAAAGGTGACCTGGAACCATAAGCTATAGCACCCCAAACCATAACTCCAACAGTGTGATGAACATGTCTTTCAACAAAAAACTGTGGATTCCTCCTTTCACCACGTCGCATTCTAACCCTGGCACGACCATCGTGCATGCCTAAACAAAATCGAGACTCGTCACTAAAGACAGTACTGTTCCATTCCTGATCCCAGAGTGACCGTTGTCTTCACCACTCAAGGCGATTACGTCGGTGTTCTCGAGTTAAAGGGAGGACCCAGTGTGGCCGGTATGAAAACAAGCCAAAACTTCTCATTCGTCGGTAAACACTTCGCATGCCAATAGGTCTTCCGTGTTCTGCAAACCATTCATTTGCAATGGACCTGGTAGTGGAGAAATGGTCCCTTAAGGCCAATAATCTTAGGCGGCGATCTTCATCCATACATCCATAAAGTTGAATATTTTTCGTTGTTCGGGAACTGAAGAAACATCCACACTATATTCACAGCGATTAAGAAATTCCCAAATATATGCCTTGAAGCTACCAGCAAACCTACAGCACCGTCGACTGATATTCCCACCTAACCGTTCAGGATGTTTAATATCCATACATCAAAAGTCAAATATTTTTTGGTTGTTCAGGAACTGAACAAACATTCACACTATATTTACAGCGATTAAGAAATACTCTAATATATGTCGTAAAGCTACCGCCAAACTTAAAACCTGCAAAAAAATAGAATTTGCAATAACTTTCTTGTTTCACTGAGTACACATTCTAGTGGAGAAATGGTCCCTTAAGGCCAATAATCTTAGGCGGCGATCTTCACGGTCTGTTGTTCTACGGCGGCGTCCAGTGCCCCTTGCTCTTTGCGTACGGCCTTCTCGAAGCCATGCCTGACAACACCTAACCACAGTGTCTACACTTCTTTGCACTCTAACTGCAATTGCCCGAAAAGAAAGTCCAGCTTCCCGAAGTCCCACTATATGGCCCCTATCAAACTCACTAAGTTGACGAAATCGTACAGGTCTCCGTACTCTAGGCATCGTAACCGATCGTAAAGGATGTCAAGAACCAAAATCCGCCAACGTTGATTCTTTACTGCGGCTGAAATATTCATTTTTAGAGCATTAGTGAATTAAAAAAAAGCAGTATAAAAACCGGAATGTCCAACTGATAAGGCTGAAAATGTTTTCACTTGTCATTTACAGTAAGATAAATACATTCACCAACTTTTATTAAAATAAAACCATTTAAACTGGGTGTTCGGATTTATATGTCAGTATATTAACAATTTCTCGATGGGTTTTGATAAACTAGGCCAAACATACTATTGCTTAGTGAGCACTGGATGACTAAGGAACAGATCCGTGTAACCGGCGTCTCAAGTATGAATCTTGAGGACAAGTTTTTGTAGAAAAGGATCCAATACATGGTGGTGTTTCCATATATTGCCTATCAAATCTGCTATGTAAACCAGTCAACCTGCTTCAAAACGTAGTCAAAGAAAATGTCTGTGGAAGTGCGTGCGTGTGTGTAACAGTCGGCATTGAAAAAATTGCGGTTTTAGCATTTTATCGATCTCCTAACGGCAGTGTATATACGTTTGTAAATATTTTTTACTCTGTGCTATGTAGCGTGTCACAAGGTTCAGATAGCTCAGATCAGCATAGTTAATATACCGCCTATGCTAAGTAAGCCCGTCTATGTTCAAAGTAATTTGCAGAATCTTAGATTATTCCTGTCTATGGCGGATATGAGCTCACTTTGTTTCATCGGAAAAGTCAACTTTGCTTGGGATCATTTTCATATATTGCCTAGACAAAGCTTGTCCCTTAACCAAAACTAAGTTGAACTATACTGACTATAATAGGGATTGGTTGACGCCAGTATTGTATCTGAAAGCAATTCTTTGAAAGGCCTATTTTAGTTATCAAGAAACATAAATAGTCTGCACCACCTTGCTAGCAAATGTCGCTAGTAAATCATTAATAAATAAAATGAGTAGCAAAGGACATAAGTCCGAGCCTTGCGGAACTCCAGACGTAACTAATGTGGTGGCTGACTTGATTCCATGATATGGAACAAACGGGAGCCTATCCGACAGGTGTGAATTATAAAGATCTATAAGCTTATCAGAAAAAACAAAGCTAGATAGCTTTCACAATAGCTTTTTATGAGAGACTTTGTCACATGCTTTCGAGAAGTCGGTGTAGATAACATCTACCTGCCCCAGTTCATCCAACACTTCCGAGATGAATTGTACATTAAGAAACATATTGGTGACTGTAGATCGCTTATCTATAAAACCATGTTGGTTCGTTGAAATGTAATTTCTAACAGGTGGTTGAGTTCTATTGTAAAGGATAATCTCAAAAACCTGTTTTAAGCGATAAGGACAACAGAACAGTCCCTGACCAAGAATATTGATAACTGGAAGGTCGGCTTCAGTATTATCACTAAATGCATCATTTCAGTCTGTCGTGTAAGCCTGCTGAAAAAACATTTTGAAGGCGTTCATAATATCATTAGGATCAGACAGTTTTTCTCCATCAAAGAACATCTCCCCAGGAATTCTAGTGTTTCTAGTCTTGGTATGAATATACCTATGACCGGAATCTATCTGAGTTATTCAAAATATCTAGCTGAATAAGCTCCAAGTACTCATCATGCTGATTTAATTAGACTTTTTACTAACTCACGTAATCTTCTGAATTCTATTGAATAAAATTCGTATCTAGTTTATTTATATTTACTATGATATTTAGCGTTTAATTTTATGTTTGTTATATTTTGTAACAAACCTTCCATTACATTTATTATTGCTTTCGAGACGTTACTTTATAAATTTGCTCGACAAAGCGTGTTTAACATGCAGAAACTTAATTTTCGTTGCATCATCCCGGCGTATTTTTATACGTAGCTCTTAAATACATATTCATGTCAAAAATCTGCTGCGTATGTTTGAAAACTACGTGCTATGTAAATTTCTATTAATATGGATGCGCCTCGGGCAAGTTTCCTACGGATATCCCTCATCATGCGAGAAAGCAGCTTTTCAGCTTGCCTTTTCGTCTCTGTTTTCTCAGCCATAGTACAGGCCATGTGATTACTGGGCAGTATGTTACCACTAATACCATTATTATCACAAGGAGTGAATCAGCGTGATGATAAAAATGTATATAGTTATAGTAAATCTTATGAATTGATAAAAATATATATTTGAACAGGTTGGACCAGTTACATGATCATATTTCCTTACATGATTAGTCAAGCGGCAACAAGAACTTTGATATTTTTGCAAAATTTGATTCAAGGATTGAGCTTTATATTATTAATAGCAAAATAGTTATTAATACTTTGGATATCTATATTAATATTAGCCTAAACCATTTTACCATTCAAATGTTTATATTAAAAACAAGAGGGGCCCTGGGACCGAACCTATAGATACCCCTCAAAAAAACTTGCCGTAAATTTGATATACCTGTTCCCAGAACCACCTGTTGCTGTCTGTCTTTAAACTATCACGCTAGAAAATCCGTATGATGTCGGATTCCTGATCGAGATATACAAGACTGTTGCCAGGATGTTATCCAAATTGGAGACTACATCTCAACTATACTAAGTGACATATAAATCCGAACACCCAGTTTAAATGGTTTTATTTTAATAAAAGTTGGTGAATGTATTTATCTTACTGTGAATAACAAGTGAACAAATTTTCAGCCTTATCAGTTGGACATTCCGGTTTTTATACTGCTTTTTTTAAATTCACTAACGCTCTAAAAATGAATATTTCAGCCGCAGTAAAGAATCAACGTTGGCGGATTTTGGTTCTTGACATCCTTTACGATCGGTTACGATGCCTAGAGTACGGAGACCTGTACGATTTCGTCAACTTAGTGAGTTTGATAGGGGCCGTATAGTGGGACTTCGGGAAGCTGGACTTTCTTTTTGGGCAATTGCAGTTAGAGTGCAAAGAAGTGTAGACACTGTGGTTAGGTGTTGTCAGGCATGGCTTCGAGAAGGCCGTACGCAAAGAGCAAGGGGCACTGGACGCCGCCGTAGAACAACAGACCATGAAGATCGCCGCCTAAGATTATTGGCCTTAAGGGACAGTTTCTCCACTACCAGGTCCATTGCAAATGAATGGTTTGCAGAACACGGAAGACCTATTGGCATGCGAAGTGTTTACCGACGAATGAGAAGTTTTGGCTTGTTTTCATACCGGCCACACTGGGTCCTCCCTTTAGCTCGAGAACACCGACGTAATCGCCTTGAGTGGTGCAGACAACGGTCACTCTGGGATCAGGAATGGACAGTATTGTCTTTAGTGACGAGTCTCGATTTTGTTTAGGTATGCACGATGGTCGTGCCAGGGTTAGAAGGCGACGTGGTGAAAGTAGGAACCCACAGTTTTTTGTTGAAAGACATGTTCATCACACTGTTGGAGTTATGGTTTGGGGTGCTATAGCTTATGGTCCCAGGTCACCTTTAATCTTCATCAGATACCACATGAACGCGCAGCGTTATATCCACGAAGTTCTAGAACCCCATCTTTTACCCTATCTTGACACCCTGGCAGATCCAACTTTCCAACAAGATAATGCCCGACCACATGTTGCAAGAGTCACAATAGACTTCTTTCAACATAATGATGTCACATTGTTACCATGGCCACCAAGATCTCCCGACTTATCCCCAATCGAGCACGTGTGGGATATGATGGGTAGGAGATTGCTCAATTTGCAACGTCCTCCTCAGACTCTAGAAGCACTTCGAGAGGAGTTGGTGGTTGCCTGGAATGAGATACCACAGGAGGACATTGACCACCTGATCAGAAGCATGCCTAGGTACGTTGGAGAATGCGTAGCACATCAGGGTGCATCCACAGTGCAGTGCAATCATTTTGAATTTTTCATCATTTACTTATTATGCTTCATTAAGTACTTATACAAAATTATATTAAAATTAAAACCGTTTAAACTGGGTGTTCGGATTTATATGTCACTAAGTATAAATCATACAGTGTCTTACTTATTCACCACTCTCAGAATCTCCTCATTTCTACGCACCCTGAGCCCTTCGTCTTGTTTTAATGGCTCTATAATTCTCAGGATAATTTTGCGTTCGAGCACGGTCTTTTCTGGTCTTTCATTGTACCGCACATGGTTTTCGCTCCATACACGACTACCGGTCTGATTGCAAATTAATTACGAGTAATTAAGATTTAATTGCCTTGCCGTGATATATTGCGTAAACGATGGTTCGCATAACTGTTAACTGCTTAGATTATGGTCGTAGCCTATTGTGACTGGGCCATTGCCTGCACTTTTCGGCTTTCCAGGATAAAATTCATCACATGAGCGCATAGAGCTCGGGGAAAAGGAACGGTCTCAAAGAAAAAGCCAAAGCAACTCAAGGCAGTCGCAACGACGACGCTGCTGGTCGGTCACAAAGAGGGAGAAATGTCATGTCTGAAAGGAATTCGGATGAGGCTGTAGAAACAGGGCGAGAGTTGTTCCATATCTGAGAGAATCCTTAGTTTCTCCGTAGCTTACTCCTTAGAGCGTCTGCTTTTTTAGATTAGCTTGTTAATGCGTCCACACTTTCCTGGATGAAGGGTGGATTTCACCAGGATTGTCAAATCAACAGTCCGTTATTCTCCACTTATAGGGTAACAGTCCGTCAAATACATAGAATGAGCTTCAAGTTCCAATCAACAAATTTTAGTAACCAATAGCAATGAAATGTTGAAAACAAAATACTGTCAAAGCATGGGATGACAGCTTGTCATTGAGACATCACAAGCTTATTGAATATTGAGAAATTACATACGATTTAGTCAAAATTTAAAAAACTGTTCGATTTTTGAATAAAATTCATGTATTTATTCAATATCGTCTATTGTTCATTCATGCTTATATTATTTTCTTCAATTTATATGCGATGCTACTGATTCGGCATCACCTACCGTGTGTTCTTTTCTTATAAAACTTGCAGATAGACATTAAGCACCTACTTCAGGACAAGCTCTACCAAAAATTTTATAGATATTGCTCGTTTCCAAATGTTCATTCATTTACTTGCCGTTCATCAGAACAATTATGGCACCTTAGATTGATATTCCCACAGAACCATTCAGGTTTTTTGATATCCATTCATCCATAAAGTTGAATATTTTTATATAATTCCCAAATATATGCCTTAAAGCTACCAGCAAACCTACAGCACCGTGGACTGATATTCCCACCTATCCGTTCAGGATTTTTAATATCCATACATCAAAAGTCAAATATTTTTTGGTTGTTCAGGAACTGAACAAACATTCACACTATATTTACAGCGATTAAGAAATACTCTAATATACAGGGTGACTATGAAGTTGAGTCATTAATTTTCAGATAATGATTGTAGGAGGAAGATAAACCAAAATGTGTGTAAAAATAAAAAAAAAAATAAAAAAAAATGTTACCTTGTTTTATAAAGTATCCTCCCGACAAGTATTTCAGTGCGGACCTGTGCGCCCAAAAGCATGTCACAAAAACTGTTCGAAATGATTTCCGTTTTGCTCGACGCACAGCTGGGCGCGTCTTAGTTATGTCTCTTTACAAGCACGCAATAAAATCACTGGTTGATTTCTGATCACTGTACTCATTTCCTCAATTCGAGCACGTAATTCTTCGCGTGTATTAATCGGTGTTTTATACACTAGATGTTTTAGCCAACCCCACAAACTAAAGTCTAAAGGATTTAAGTCCGGAGACCTTGGCGGCCGATCCAACGATTATTATATTGTCTATTTAAAAATTCACGCACATTTCTTGCATAATGGGGTGGTGCCCCATCTTGTGAAAACCACATGTTTTGTCTAATATTTAAAGGCACATCTTCCAGTAAACCAGGCAAATTGTGTTGCAAGAAATCAAGATAATTTTCACCAGTTAAGCGATTTGGTAATTCAAAAGGCCCCACTAAAATTCCATTAACAATTCCCGCCCACAGGTTGATTGGTTCAAATCGCTGTTGAAAATTGGTTTCCGTTATTTCATGGGGATTTTCAATAGCCCAAACGTGAGAATTACGTGAATTAATAATTCCGTTTCTAGTAAAGAGGGCTTCATCACTCACTAAAATTTGATTTAAAAAATTGTCATCATTTTGATATTTATTTAAAAGCCAATTGCCTTTGTTCATGATCTTCCGGTTGTAAGGCCTGCACTTTTTGTATGTGAAACGGATAGAACTGATTTTCACGTAGAGTTTTACAAGTTTTATATTGACTAATCGCCAATTGAGTCGAAATTTGTCTGGTGCTTACTGTTGGATCATCACTTACTAATTCTAAAATTTGATCTTCTAGTTCTATGATACTGACTGTATACAACTGAAGAAAATAATTGTAAAAACATCGTTCCAAATTCTTTCGCATTTTTGTTTCCGATGCGATGAACGGATAAGGCGGATATGCATCGAATTTAAAATATAAATTCATATTGCAAATCTCAGATTGTCTATGCATGGACTTGAACCGGATTTTTAGGTATTTTAACCGAAAAGAGAATATTTACCGATAACATCAATCTCCACGATTGAATAATTTGAATATTTCTATATTGCCATGCATAAGCAGTTGTCAAAAACAGTGGAAACATCCTACCAAATATAATAGCCAGAAAATCGACCTATTATATCTCTCATTTGCATTGGTCCATTTAAATAACTGACCGTCTTTCCTGAAATGATAAAAATTTGAAATTCTATGAAAGTTATCCTAATTCTAAAGCACGAAGACATAATATTACATCTATAATGTACCCTCATTTATAAGGAAGCTGTTTTTTCACGACTTTATTCAACATTTCAGTAAAAATCACCGATATTCAGAGAGGTTTGACAGCTTCCGTCAAGTAGCATTTCGATAAGGTCTTTTCCTATTGGTCCAGCTGACCGCCAAATATTAATGTTGGTGAAATTGGCGCGTACAGTGTTTTTTCTGATGCCACGATAAAACATCGCCGAGTTACACAATTACACCCACTAAAGCGATGCTTTATCATATCCACGCCGTAAATTGGAAAATATGTCGAGGCATATTATTGTATGAATATTCAGCACGAGTGTAGCTTGTGTTTGTGAAAAATCCCCTATACTGAACAAACAACGTTCATTTGGAGTGGATTAACCCTGTTCATATACAAGTACGTACGAACGTACATACAGCGAAAATATTTACATCCGCGTGCAAAACGCCAATGAATTGGTAAAAAATAAACCCAAACATTTTTTGATCAACCGGTTTACAATTCGCCAAAAATCTACTTATGCTTGCCAAGGGCTACATACGTGTACAATAAAAAGTAAAATTCGTTCGAGAGTCGATCCCAGCACGTGGGAAAAAATGTCACATCAGATGAATGTGAGGATGACATTGAGCATTATTCAAATTCAAAACCGGATCGTCAAACAAGTTTCAGTTTGAGAACTATCAATATACATGATGTTTTTGATGCTATTAATAAAATAAAATATGATACTCGAGGCGCGGATAGCTTATCTGTTCAAATGATAAAATTATGCCCTTCTAGTTCCTTGGTACACGTTCTAAATTGCTGCAATACCGGGTATTTTCCCCAACAAAAGAAACGTTCACTAATTATTCCACTTCCTAAGACCAACAATCCAGAACAAGTTAGTGCCTTAAGACCCATTAGAGAAAATAATCTACAAACAAATCTTAGAGTTTACTTGTACTAACAATATACTGCCTGGAGAGCAGTTCGGATTTCGAAGAGAACGTAGAACCGTTTCTCCACTATCTCCTATAGTTGATGATGTAACTTCCAATTTGGATAACAACCTGGCAACAGTTCTTGTCTCTCCAGATTCTAGTAAGGCATTCGACACCATAAGTCATGATCTACTTCTAGCCAAGTGTACTAATCCTGGATTTGATAAGCTGGCATTAAGTTTCCTAGCATCATATCTTAAAGACAGGCAGCAACAGGTGGTTCTGGAAAAAAGTATTTCAAAGTTACGGAACGTTCCTTCAGGGTCACCACAAGGTTCAGTCCTAGGGCTCCTCTTGTTGTTAATATATACATTTGATTTAGCTGTCAAAATTAAATACTTGAGCGTAACTTGTTATGCCGATGATGAATTACTGTTAAGCTTTCCACCTGATGCTTTCAAAAAGGCTGCGGCTAAAATAATTATTATTGATCTGGAAAGTATTAATAACTGTTCTGCTGTTTATAACGTGAAACTCAATCATCAAAGAATTTTGCGAGAAATAAAAACAGAGGTATCTAAAAGCAAGCCTGAACCTGAAAATAAGCAGCACAGATTTAAAATTTAATCATGCATGGGGAAGTTTGGGTTTACTCATAGAAGAAGATCCACGTTTTCACACGAATTTTAGCAGCGTGATCAAAGCATGCTATTTTAGCCTGAAAGATTATGTATTGTGAATCATTAGTTATTTCCAAAATTTTATACGATATCATAACATATACTAAGTGACATATAAATCCGAACACCCAGTTTAAATGGTTTTATTTTAATAAAATTTTGTATAAGTACTTAATGAAGCATAATAAGTAAATGATAAAAATTTCAAAATGATTGCACTGCTTTAAAGCCCTTTGACCTTTAATAATGTGTGGATGCACCCTGATGTGCTACGCATTCTCCAACGCGCCTAGGCATGCTTCTGATCAGGTGGTCAATATCCTCCTGTGGTATCTTATTCCAGGCAACCACCAACTCCTCTCGAAGTGCTTCTAGAGTCTGAGGAGGACGTTGCAAATTGAGCAATCTCCTACCCATCATATCCCACACGTGCTCAATTGGGGATAAGTCGGGAGATCTTGGTGGCCATGGTAACAATGTGACATCATTATGTTGAAAGAAGTCTATTATGACTCTTGCAACATGTGGTCGGGCATTATCTTGTTGGGAAGTTGGATCTGCCAGGGTGTCAAGATAGGGTAAAAGATGGGGTTCTAGAACTTCGTGGATATAACGCTGCGCGTTCATGTTACCCCTGATGAAGATTAAAGGTGACCTGGAACCATAAGCTATAGCACTCCAAACCATAAATCCAACAGCGTGATAAACATGCCTTTCAACAAAAAACTGGGGATTCCTCCTTTCACCACGTCGCCTTCTAACCCTGGCACGACCATCGTGCATGCCTAAACAAAATCGAGACTCGTCACTAAAGACAATACTGTTCCATTCCTGATCCCAGAGTGACCGTTGTCTGCACCACTCAAGGCGATTACGTGGGTGTTCTCGAGTTAAAGGGAGGACCCAGTGTGGCCGGTATGAAAACAAGCCAAAACTTCTCATTCGTCGGTAAACACTTCGCATGCCAATAGGTCTTCCGTGTTCTGCAAACCATTCATTTGCAATGGACCTGATAGTGGAGAAACGGTCCCTTAAGGCCAATAATCTTAGGCGGCGATCTTCACGGTCTGTTGTTCTACGGCGGCGTCCAGTGCCACCCTGCTCTTTGCGTACGGCCTTCTCGAAGCCATGCCTGACAACACCTAACCACAGTGTCTACACTTCTTTGCACTCTAACTGCAATTGCCCGAAAAGAAAGTCCAGCTTCCCGAAGTCCCACTATACGGCCCCTATCAAACTCACTAAGTTGACGAAATCGTACAGGTCTCCGTACTCTAGGCATCGTAACCGATCGTAAAGGATGTCAAGAAACAAAATCCGCCAACGTTGATTCTTTACTGCGGCTGAAATATTCATTTTTAGAGCGTTAGTGAATTAAAAAAAAGCAGTATAAAAACCGGAATGTCCAACTGATAAGTATGAAAATTTTTTGACTTGTTATTTACAGTAAGATAAATACATTCACCAACTTTTATTAAAATAAAACCATTTAAGTTGGGTGTTCGGATTTATATGTCACTTAGTATATATTTTATGTTCCACCAGTAAATATTTAGAATACATGTCGTAGTACCCTCGTAGCTCACCAAACCCCCACGATCGCGCAGTTGCTTTTAAGGTTCCTTTCGTCGCGAAGGAAAATTAGAAAGTGGCGTGCAGTTCACAAGTTTTACTGGAATCTTCTCCTTAAATTCAGCTTATACAGCACATTATTTTAATTGTACAAGCGAAATAACCTTATTGATGCAAAACTGTGAGTCCTAAACCTAACCTGGATTCAAAAAGAAATATCTCGTATACTTCAGAGACCGTCTGCGCTCTCAGATATAATGCAATCCACAAAAGAGCATTCATAAATTCCTTGGCAGGCATTCAAAGTTACTTTACTATGTACACTTACCAGGATAACATCCAAATGTATTTGCGAGCTTACGCTCCAGAGCCTAAGCGATATTGGTTACTTTTTACAGCACCACTTGCATTATCCTTCCTCAAGCACCTACTTTGCATATTACCAGGCACTGAGAATTCTTGCATTTTAGAACAACCGAAATATGTCACACGATATATAGGGTGGTCTTATACTAATAGTGAGGACTGGTACATCAACACAAAATCAACGCATTCCATATCGCAGCGAAATCTCCGCTCAGTCATTTGTTCTCTTCCTCTTGATGCAGAAATGAATGCTCCAAAGCCACCTGCTACGATGGGATTTACATTCTGACTCTGCGGATGATACTAGAGCAAAATTGTTCTCCCAGGACGAGATAAATGATTTTTTGAGAGACCTGGATCTTCCCAAAGATGCTGCTGTACTGCTTGGATCACAACTCAATGATAAGGATTTATTACTCGCAGGAGTGTCTTTTTCTTGGTTCAGACATCGTGAACAGAATTTTTTGTCTTACTTTAAGCAGGAAAAAAATCTAGTTTATTGTAATGATATTGAAGGTTTGATGATTTAATTCAGAACCATTTTGAATAATAATAATAATAATAATAATAATAATAATAATAATAACCGTCTTTATTATTGATATAAGACATTGGCAAAATGGTAAGTGAACATAAGTACATCCAGTGTCAATAAAAGGCGAAGTTCAGTTTGATTAGTACACAGTACCAACAACCTGCTCTTCCACTTAGCCCAGTATCCTCTACGACATATGACATCCGATAAACCGATAATACATACATGTCACTATAAAAGAGGGGCATACCTACACGCTAACAAAAAAAAACAATAATTCATTCATTCATGCGGTGCTACTCTTTTTGCAGCAGTTCCTTTTTAAACATGGATTTGAAGTAATCTATTCTAGAAAATTTTAGTTCCTTCCGGACTGAGTTGTAGACTTTATATATTTGGTATGTGAAGCTCCGTTCGAAGATTGACGTTCTAAACTTGGGTGGCGAAATAAGACCCTTACTTCTTGTTATGAACGTCAGTCCGGTAGGTTATTTTTTGATAAAGATATTGTGGTGTTCTGACTGAAATTAATTTATGATAAAAAACAGCAGAGTGGAGGAGCCTACGATTTTCCATATTTAACCAACCTGCATCTTTCAATTTGTGAGATATTCTATGTCTCCTCTGTATACCAAATGCAAGGAGCAAGCATGAGTTTTGAACCAGTTGAACTTTACGTCGATACAGGTTAGTTAAGTGTGGGCCGTAAAGCACATCAGCGTAGTTGAATAAAGATAATACTAAAGTATCACATAGCATGATCTTAAGTTTTAACGAGAGAAATTTCCGGCTACCGTAAATAAATTTCAACGACAAATATGCTCACTGCATAATTTTGTTGATGTGATACTCAAATCGAAGATTACTATCAATCACAACACCTAAATTTTTTACAATGTCCATTATTTTGAGAGTTACACCATTCATCTCAATTTTAATAAGATTCTCTATAACATTTTTATTTTGTCTAGGTCCAAAAACAGTTACGTGAGACTTTGATGGATTTAAAAGACAGTGGCGTGTGGCACATTCTACAAAGGAGTTTAGCTCATTATTAATGATCAACGAGAAACGATCCATCAATTGTGGGGGGAAGCTGCAATAGATTTGGGTGTCAGCGTAAAAATGCACATTACATAGACTAAGGAAGTGCATGAAATTAGATGTATAAATTAGAAATAGGAGTGGTCCAAGTATGGACCCTTGGGGTACGCCGGATTTCAAATTTAAAGATAAAGACTGAACTCCATTTAAAACAACTGTTTGTTTCCGCTTAGTGAAATAGCACTGAAATAAATCATAGCGTTTTGAGAAAGACCAATATGATGTAAAATAGCAAGCATTAATTGATGGTTTAAAGTGTCAAACGCTCTGCTGAAATCCAGCAGAACAAGAACAGTACACTCGCCACGATCTGTAGCTCTAATTATGTCGTCTGTTACATGAAGTAAAGACGCCGGACAGCTATGATTTTTCCTAAATCTAGACTGTACAATTGGCAGTAATGAAAATTGTGACAAATGATAAGAAAGTTGCTCCTCCATTGCACGCTCAAGTAATTTAGAGAAAAATGGTAAAACACTAATCCCTCTGAGATCTTTAAGATCTGAAGGATTAGGTTTTTTTGGCAGAACACAGACATTTGCTTGCTTCCACAGATCAGGGAACTGATAATGCGTAAAACAAAAATTAATTATATGAGTTAAATAAGGAATAATATGAGGGCAACATAGTTTAATAAAATTTAAATTAAAACCATCGCAACCACGAGCATTAGTTTTAATACGGCAAATTGCTTCATAAACAAATAAATCATTAACTTCTTTGAATTCAAAATTTGAAGAATTCCTCCTAGTATTTCTGTAGAAATTTATTAAGTTAGGAGAAGGCTGTATATTAGGTGTACTGTTAACAAAAAAATTATTAAGTTCATTGACATCATTAAAGGAATTTGGAATGGTGTTATCCTTTTGAGAGACTATTCCATTGTTCCTTAACCTTTTCCACATTTCTGTTGAACTGCAACTTTCTAATATGAATGTATAATAAGATTTTTTTTCTCTGATGATAGCAGCATTAACTAAATTACGCAAGTCCTGATAATATCGCAAATGAGCATTCAGTCCTGTTCTTCTAAATCTAAGCAGCGCCTTGTCCCTGAGATTCTGCATTCGCTTCACCACATCTGTAAGCCATGGGGCTCTAGGTTTAGTAACTCTCATTGATACCAAAGTAAAATGCCTATCAAAAAGGTTTGTAAGCAGGTTTGTAAGAAACGCAACTTTAGAGTCGGCGCTATCTTGGTCAAATAGCATGAAAAACGGGGTTGCAAATAGATCCCTGCAAAAACTGTCTTCATTAAAGTTTTTATATGAGCGAATAGTAATGATTTTAGGTTTATTTCTTACTTCACTAACATTGACCTTACCAAAAATAATAAAATGATCCGACATACCACCACTATCCATGACACCTGTATCAAATACAACCTCATCGCCAGAAATGATAAGATCCAATAAACTTGCACATGCACCAGAGATTCTAGTTGGACAGTCTATCATTTGCTTAATCGTCTAGAACAGAATAAAATCTTACCACATGTGCTTGATCGACGTTTATCAGGTTAATATTAAAATCTCCAGTGCATATGACTTCATCAACTGTTGGATAAATCGTACTCAAAACACATTCAAATTCATCTAGAAAACTATTAACATACATATTCGGAGGCCTGTATATTAAACCAAAACCGTACGATTTTTCGTTGATTACAATTTTTAACCAAAGCTGTTCACTAAATAAATCACTTGTATCTATTAAGTCGAAAGTGTAACATTCCTTAACATAAGCTAACAGACCACCTCCTCTTGTACCCCGATCTTTCCTTAAAATACTAAAACCACTGCAATTAATAGATGCGTCATCAATACTATTTCTCAACCATGTTTCACAAACAAAAAATATATCAAATTTTGCATTGCCAAGAATAATTTTCAATTCATTCAGAGATGGTACGATAGATCTAATATTTAAACATCCGATTTTTATGTATTTCATGTAATAGGCAAAAACAGTAATACTGCAAAAAACTAAGAGTAACTAAAATAACTCAATCCTTGTGTATGAGCTAGCTGAAGCTAAAATACTAAATAACCTTACTAGTAGTATAATATTATAATCCAACCAATGGCGTCTGTTTATTGACTCATCGAAGGGTAACTTGGAAGCAGTTTTACTTAATAACGGTGGATTCTATGCTTCTATTCCCTTTGGACATTCTGTGTTCTTGAAGGAAACCTATGAGAACCTGGAAGTGATTCTTCAAAAAGTCTAATATGACGATCATGGTTGGCAAATGCGCGGTGGTATGAAGAACTTGTGCATGCTGGGTCAACAAGCAGATTACATCGAATTTCCTTACTTCTATGCCTATCGGACAGTAGAGATAGAATGAAATCACTGGTCGGTAGAGACAAGGATGCTTACTTCATATAAAGTAAGGCATTACAAAAAAAAGAAGCCAGACATCAAAAAGCTCCTAGCGCATCAATACCATGACAGATCTCCAGGGGGAAGGGTGGCCTTGAAAGAATATTGTGGAAAAATGTCTGCGCAACAATAAGGATCCTGATTATAAAAATATTGTCAAAGAGATGCTAAAATCTTCCAAGGAATTGGGTTTTACGAGCAAGGGAAACGTTTCCGTCAAGTTATCAAGGAGATCGAAAAAAGACATCAAGGAAGCTGGGACACCACATTGATGCTATTCCAAGCGGAGCCTCACAGCAAAGAAGCATTGACTTTAAATCAGTTCAAAAGCCCAATTGTATAAAGAAATAAACTACTCAAATGATAAACATGACTTCACATATTTTATATGCACTACTTACATCTCTTACGAGTAATACCTTGCAAAAACTTGATATCTGTAAAAACACGTGAAGTGCTTCGGGAAAACCGAGTTCAGTTTTAGATACAGTGCATCACAAATAGTATAAGTCAGTTAAAATTACTAAAACCGCTTTTAGAAGATATATCTTTGCAGACCTGAGTAATCTTTCTCGAAATGCATCCGTACGATATTGAAGTTCCAGTTTATTTATTTAGGTCGGGTTGAAAAACAGCGTAAGCTGGCACTCCACCTTTTCACCTATTAAGCCAATCATTTTGTAACCATGTGACGAATAAAAGCCATTTATTATTATTATCATTATTATTTATGACATCACTGGTGCAAGAAGATTCGCTTTTCTGGACTGGCCGCTACTCACAATAGATGGATAGATGGAGGGATGGATTTATCGGAAGTAAAGCCCCGTTCTGGAACAAACACACACTTCTCAAAGTGTCAACGTCAGCACGTTTCGTCCGTTATTCAGGCTACTAAATAAATAACTGCTCATAAAAATTCGAGGCAGCTCAGTATCCATTGAGGATGTCAGCTTAACCATCAATATACAGCCAAAGTGTTTTCTATCAGTTTACAGCCCTTTGGGCATTCAACCTCCCCTAATGGCGTGTCACTCTCGCCTGCCGAGCAAACCAAGTATTATTTTTTGACAGCCTTATCCTGAGAGAACGCATGATTGATAGATGACGGATTTTGATTTAGTAATTCCCAGCTGTGCTTTCTTCAACGATAATGTTCGAATATATGCCTTACTTATAACAGACAGGTTAAGGGTTAACATCACCAAGATTGCCAAATCAACAAGCCATTATTTTCCACCAATAGACTACATAAATCAGGAAAAAGAACGGGTATTAATAATTATATACAGTGTAGCAAAATTTTTGAAATAAGTTTCATATACTAGGCTGGTTTCAAACCTCACAAGATACAAAATTATTAGTGAAAATCAATATGGATTTACAAGAGGGAAGTCTGCATCAGACGCAATAGTTAAATTGTAAATCAAATACATCAAAATTTGATAACAAAATTTCTTCTATTTGCATTTCTGTTAATTTAAAGAAAGCTTTCGATACAGTACATCACATATTATTATTAAAAACTTTGGAGGTTTTCTAAAAGCATACTTAGTGATCGGAAATTATCTATCAAACCGCCCACAATCAAGATCATTTAGCAACCAAATGTATATTAAGTGTGGTGTCCCACAAGAACAACTCTTAGGTCCACTGTTATTTATTATATATTTAAATGATTTTCCAAATTAATTGTTTTGGAAGAATAACCAGTTTTGCAGATGATACTGCAATATTATATGAAGGCACTGACTGGCCTGACCTAAAAAATATAATTGAAAATGATTTTGTCAACATCATTCGGTGGCTTAATAGCAGATAATTTAGCATTATCTATTTTACAACACATTTTTTACCATTTGCGTTATATAATAGACATTTACCAAATTACATAAATTTCTCTTTCAACATTATTGTCCAAAAACTGCAATTTAATAGAGTACCAAACACAAAATACCTTATATTAGACCGTCGCTTATGTTGGGATATCGATGTCGATTAATTTTTAAAGAAAGATTTGTATAGTACAAAATTAAATGCCTTGCGATGATGTTTTCGTTCATTATATCATACACTGATTGGGACTCATCTCACATCTGGTATATGACCTTGGAGAGCTGCATGTTCATCACACATCAATAATTAAGATATTTTTGAAAAAAAAAAGTATTCTAAAAATGGTGTTAAAGAACGAAAAATGTATCCGAATGACGAATTATACGCAGATGTACAAATGTATGATATAAGACAGCTTTATCTCTGAGACAGTATCACCCACTACCATAAATTTGTCAACATCGCACAGTATTTCCTCAGCCACATAAGTCATCGGGATCATATCACTATTTAGTGCCAACACTTTATGAAATTATACCTAAATATTTAAAAGTTTCACATTTCGGGAATTATTTCAAAACATTCTACAGGGTGACTTTGAAGTTGAGTCATTAATTTTCAGATAATGATTGTAGAAGGAAGATAAACCAAAATATGTGCGTAAAAATAAAAAAAAAATAAAAAAAGTATTTCAGTGCGGACCTGTATTTGATCGTGCGGTCTTGGGGCACCGGCATGCCCTCCCCTGTGAGGTCTTAAGTCACCTGATTCACGAGCCCTTTGTACTAAATTAACAAAGGCACGAGGGGTTGGTTGCACTCGATTGGGAAACCGATCCGCATGAATCCGTGATGCCGCGGCAGCATTTTGTAAAGACCCCCCCCCGCGCAAATAAGAATCATGTCCACAGGTTCAGCATTTTCCTAAAAATGTGTCATTTTTTATTTCGTTTGAACCACGCAACAAACACCACTATTCACTCACGCGTTATCGACTGACACATTGACTGAATACAACTGAATAAAATTGTAGTAAAAACATCGTGATAAGCGTTTCAAATTCTTTCGCTTTTTTGTTTCCGATGCGACGAATCGATAAGGCGGATTATATCCGTTGTTGCCAAACACGAGCACATAATATTATTGAGACAGGGCGGTACTGAAAACTTCTAAAGGGCTATAACTTTGTTACTTTAATTTTACCAGAAAAATGTTATAGGAAAAAAACATTTATTTTGATCAGATCTACTCACTGTTAAAATAAATGACTCAACTTCGAAGTCACCCTGTATATCTTGGACTGAAAGTCATAAACTCGTAAATACAAACATCAGGTAAATACATAATTTTTGCCCTTTTTTGTAATTTCTATTCTACAGTTGCAAGTCAAAATTACTGGTCCATGCATACGCTATGCTTTCTATTGGACCTGTTTTTATTCAATATTTATTTATTCATGTAGTTCTCCTTGTACCTTGAGTGAATAAATATTATTATTATTCGACAGAAAGGACCATCGGTGACCTAGTCGCTAGTTCTCGCCCCCTTTTGCATTATTACCGGACATTCAGTAATTAATCGAGGAGGCTTATCATATAGATATCAACAACGGGAAGTCAAGTCTACTGAACTCATTATTATATAGTAATAGCGCCGATAGAAGACGCAATAATTAATTTCAAACGCCATGAATGCAGCACACTGGAAAATAATGCATACACAGGGCACATATGCTATATTGAATATATTTTTGGATTCGGATGATGTTGAGTCCGTTCAAGCCCTCTTTCCGTTAATAAGCGTCCTATAAAGCTCGGTGCAAGTATACAATATCCGCCCATAGGGCTGGATATATGGAAAAACTGATTTGGCACGTGAAGGGTGCTTGTAAATATGTAGTGGAATTCATGCCACAAACCTACATAAACACATAACTTGACTTTAAAATTCCCTTTCTGCAAAATTAAAGCTATAATTCGAAGACGAAACTATTGAAAAGGTCCCACACGTAGAAGGAGAAAATAACGATTCCCGTTCCAAAACCTACCTAACGGTTATTTGAAATAAAAATGAAGAAGAGGTTCCAGATAAGTGCTCAAGTGCTCAAAGATCTAACAAACTTTCTGAAAAATTGACCTAAAGTGTTTGCGTTTACGTCTTTTAATCCGATTGTATATTGTAGTTTGAATTTCCCGATTAAACTGCTCAAGAGGAGGTCCTCACACCTCACACCTCATACGTATTTCTATACTCAGTGACATTAGAAGTGTTACAGACAGAAAAAATAATTTCATCAACTTTTTTTTTGGCAACATAGTATAAAGCATGTTGTGGCCACAATGTCAACGCTTTATCTTTGATTTTGTTAACCTTTTGTAAAATTTTATCTCTTAGTTTTTGTGGAAACAGTTTCTGAGAGCTGAGTAGTACAGGTATTTTTAGTTATTGACGTTCCATTTAATAGTAACAGAATGTCTCCGAAGACGTCCAAATTATCACCAGGAGTAGAACTATTTCCTATCGCAAATAGGCTGCCGTGTTAACTGTACTGCAATGATGGTAATGCGTGTGTGTCATGTGTGGATAGAATAAGATACAGGGACCGAAAGAAGGCCAACTGGTCCACCGAAGCGGACCAAGGAGTGTCAATATAGGCGCTTCAGACCGTTTTCCTACTACGCGTCAGATCGCTGACCAATGGTTTGGAGAAAAATGTAAACCTTTTACTATGCGTACAGTCTCTCGCCGCATTCGAGCCTGTGAATTTTTTTCATACCATCTACAGTTAGTGCTTTCTCTGACTGCGGACCATTGTCCATTGCCCAATATGGGAAGGGAGAATGGCGTAATGTCATCTTCAGCGACGAATCGCGATTCCGTGTCTGTGTATGGTACGCATGATGGTCGTAGAACGGCAAGACGCCGTCGTGGAGAAAATCGTGATATTTGATTTGCTGTTGAGAGGCATATACCCGTAGCCGATCACCCCTTCTCTATGTTCAAGACCATATGTCTGCGGCCCGTTATGTTGATGATGTCCTACAGACCACTTCACTGCCGTATCTAGAGGGCCGTCCACACGTCCTTTTTCTTCAAGGAGTATAATGTTTTGACGTGGCCACCCCGTTCACCGGATTTGAATCCCATTGAACATGTGTGGGATATGATGGTAGGAGACCATCCACTTTGCATCATCCACCACAGACTCTGCCACGGCTAATCCACGAAGTTCGAGTTGCTTGGACTGAGGTCCCACGACCGGACATCGATCATCTGATTTTGTTGAGGCCTAGACGTATACGCTAGTGAATTCAGCTAACAATGTTAATTTTTTTTCTTATTACTTGTCCATAACATTTCGTGAGAATGTCATCGTTTCATTCTTGATATAAGACTACCTCATTGCCAAAAAATCAAGTTGAAGAAATTATTTTTTCTGTCTGTAACACTTCTACAGTCACCCAGTATACTAGACATTTTCATAATTATAAAACGATGAATAAGAAGCAATTTTGTTTAGACGAGCATAACTTGCCTACTCACGAAAAGTCGCCTAGATATACTGGTACATGAATATACAATTACTTACCAGAATCTGTTAAACAAATAGATAACGCTATGCTTTTCAAAAAGCACCTTAAGGGGATGCTCATATCTAACACCTTCTATCTATGCTACATAGATGAATTCCTTGTGTTTTTGGAGGACCTGAAGTAATGCAATGGTCAAGAGGTCCATTAACTTGGCATTCACATGCACTTTTTAAACTTTCTGTATTCAGTTTGTTTGTTGTTCTTTTAGTTTGTTTTTTATTTCGTCTGTACTTTTTGAAATATTGTGTGTTATACATATAACTTGTTTCTCTCCATATTTATATATAGTGTACGGACCTAAGAAAGGAATTTAAATTTGAATTTTGAAAGGTTTTGAAAAGCAAAAATGCGAGACTTTCGTTATTAACTTTTCGGCTTTCGCTGCATTTACTTTGTTCTGTCGCTGTAGTTGCTTTACTCTGGAGAAGACCCGAAGAAGATCAGCCAAATTAGTTCCTCAATTGATGGATAATTGTGCATTTGATTCATTAAAAGTCTTATCGTCTTTCAGACTGTCAGCATTCATTTTTTTTTAAACTGGCTTATACAGGGTGTCCGCAAAGGTAATGTGTGGTGAAACGAGGGCGACCAAGTAAAAAAAAATAAAGGAAAAAGTACTCACTCTCCAGTTGACGAAAAGAGCTAAGTACGTCTCTGCCCGAAATCATACCGCTTGAACAGAAAATGAAATCAGCTGATAAGCTACCGAGCAGACGCCGGCGGTGGTGCAGACTAGTAGACCACGAACAGAGGTAACAAATATGACCATCGTGCAGAAACCACATTGATCGTCTTACACTTAATGGCACATCTTCTAACAAGGAAGGCAAAATGTTGCGTAAAAAGTCTAGGTATTGCATCCCGTCCAATCGATTTGGGAGAATAAATGGTCCAATGAGCATACCGTTCACCATGCCAGCCCAAAGATTCACCGAAAATGTTTGTTGAAAGTGTGCCCGACGGACAGCGTGTGGATTTTCTACTGACCAAACATGAGTGTTGCGAAAGTTATTCACCCCATTACGCGTGAACGTAGATTCGTCTGTCACCAATATGCACTTCAAAACGTCCGGATTATTGTCATGCTGATGCAACAACCACTCACAAAACCGCACTCTTACTGGAAAATCGTCAGGTTGAAGGGCTTGTACACGTTGGACGTGAAACGGATACAGCCTCTCTTCACGCAGCGTTTGTCACACTTCAGTTTTTGATACTTGCACTTATCTAGCCACGTCTCTAGTGCTTGTTGTTTTTTAAAACGCAATCGATTATACGGGTTCGTTTACCTCTACACACGTGACCGTAACCGTCGGTTGGAGGTTGCATACTGACCTGACACACTGACCTCGACCCCCGACCCAGTTCTGTCGTCGGGTTGAGCTAGTGTCTTAGCACCAGTTGGGGATGTCGCGACTCGCGGCTACGGGACGGTATTCAGATATTTTTGATGTTGCAGAGCCCTTTATCGCGGTTCCCTTAAGACATTGGTGTATATGGTACTAAGAAAAATTGCTTATGTTTTCAAGATCTACACGTCGTGTAAAGGAAAACCCCAACTTTGCGTACACCCGTATTTAGTTGATTCCAGTTAATCCCATGTCATTTCTAAAAATATCAACTTTTATGAACCAGTTCTGTTTTGAAACACTCAGAATTAAGCATTTCATCTCTGTACTTATTCTTGGAGTGGCGAAAAACCCAAAGTCTGATTTTTCATTAAAACCCCTTCTCACGCCTGACTTTGACGCCCTGTATAGTGAGAGGATCAATTACGATCACTGTGCTAATTTGTCGGATAAGTTGGCTAACTATTGGCAATTACTAAATGGTATTATTGTTGTGAAAAAGAAAGCTTTTTTTTTATTTTTGAGATAACTATCAAGACTTACTCCGGTTCCGGCTTCACGCGTACGTCTGGGACACCCTGTATATTGAGTTGTTCAGTTCATTTGTCCAGTTGTTCTATTTGCATTTAGTTCGCCATTATATTTTACTTATAGCGTGTACCTCCAAAAGAAAATGTTTGTTGTTTATTATAATAATATTTTTTAAGTGTGAACTCACCACTTGTGCTGCCTTTCTGTGTATTATTTGTTCTTATTAAATGTTTTAGGTTTTCATTAATATCAAAACGATATTATACTAACACCTGTCAATTTCGGTTAGTAGCCTCTGCTTAGTTAATGTACAGTACAAGAGCAACAAGATGCAGGAAACTATTGCGTTTCCAGTCAATCGCAACCGCCAGTTCTTTCCATCACAGAGAAACTTACACTCCAGTCCGAACGAAGGTATTGGTGTAGCAGTCTAAATGCCTACATTAAAGGTATTCACCTTTCAGGAAGGAAGACTTCTAATGTGTAATTGAAACAGTATTCGTACCAAAACTGGTCTCTGAGAAGAGAATCAGTCACGTGGTCTTGAATAATGATCAGCTAACAATAAGACTAGATATGTCAAAGCGCTTCAATTACAGTACTTGCCTATACTGTGCCTCAATAATATTTGGCTACAAAATGATCAACAATTTAATTGATTGCCCCATGATCCTGGAACAGATCAAGTTTCGTACTCCAACTTTTGCATCTCGCAATCATAAAATATTCGGGCTTCCTAGAGCTAGGACAAACATTCTTCTCAAGTCACCGTTATATGTAATGTGCTCTAACTTAAAAAGGATTGGATGTTACTGTGATATATTTACGACAAATGTTAATTACCTGCTAAAGGCAGCTAAGGCTCATTCGGACCAATAGCTCATGTTACAAATTTATACCTGTGTTGCATTTGTTGTTTTTTTTTTCGCTTTTTTTGCTTTTGTATTATGTTAATTGTCCTATAAATGGGAAACTGTTGGACAATAAAGCTATTATTATTATTATTATGTTTATACTCTGCTGCCCAAGACATTGAACCAGGACGATTAGAGGCTGCTTTAATTGTAATTATAAGGAGACAAAGAAGCAGAAAGCCATTTCGTCATTAACAAAATTGCAGCTTCTAAAAACTGGGTCGTTTGGCAAATTCCACTCGCCAGTACCATTTTATAGATCCCACTTGAACTCGTGTGAAACGCGATAACTTCCAAGCTCTCTAAAGCGGTTTCTATCCAATTATAAGTAGAAAAGGAGGAGCAAAATATGTTTCGCAACGTAACAAAGCCGCCGAACAGAGACCGGCATTGGTCCTTTTGTTTCGTGGAATTACAGTTCCATTTATAGAAGCGTAAATTCTTGGAATTCACTGCGGTCATCTGACGGAATACTTTCAGATGAGACACGTCTACAAAGCGGAAATACTTTTCAGTAAGGCTAACCTTCTGCAAAAAGGATAGTCCGGTAAATAGTAATCAAAGCATCAGAAAAAAGTCCGGATACACACGGTCTGTAATGCTGGTCAGTTGCTATACTAACCCTGGAACGAGGTACATAAGTAGAATCCACAGACAATCCGACTGATGAGTGACGTTGGCTCAAATAGCATCTTCAAATACCTTTCATATTGATGGACGACAATGATCCGAACCTCAACTACCGATATGTCAATGAATTTTACTCAGTGACAGATGGACGTTCAAGGATTCTGCTCCTATTATGTCTGTATCGAAGGAAGAGACTAAACCAAAACAGCGATCAACGCGTGATCAGTAGACTGATATATTTCAAGAGAGAGCGTGCATAACTGTTACTGGGCAGAATAGGTCGAGCCCTTACACAAAACCAATGACAAACCACAGGGTGGAGTGCATGCCGGCTGTCCCGGTGGCTGGCCGTACAATACAGAGCTGGCATCAGATTTATACTGGTATCACTGTGTGCTTATTAAACTCTGGGCGCTGAAGAAAGACATTAAACGTAAACAGTGATCAGCACGTGAACAGATCCCTCGAAAGATTCCACGGATATACTCCAGTCACTTTAGGTCTAAACATCCTCGGCAGTGTATTTCTAGTGAATCCACAGACCCTTTTTCGTGTCATCTTGAGACTAGAAAAAGGATGACTGTTAAAATAAGTTACCTTGATCTTTAATGAGCTCCCAGTACAAAACATCATCGATATATTTTTGATGTAGGAACAACAAATTGGTTTAGAAAACATCCACTTTGAACCTAAATTGACTGGAGTAACATCGATCTACAGACAAATTCAAGGTCACTAGCAGTCGTCGGCGCTCTACGAATCTGCACAGGTTTGGACTTGTAAACGTGATTGTAGATGACACGACAGGCATCTAACAGTTAATTCACGCACAGGATTACATTGCATACGCATTACGCATTCAGTAGCGTATACTCGTTTTTCGCGAGTGGAACGTTTTGTTTATATATTGCCTAAGATACGATGTCTGACACAGATATACCGACGAAGTGGTTGACATCAGCGCAACCCCACCCAAAAAAAGGGCTAAGAAGCTACATTTAAGTGCAAATGAAAAACAAATAATATTAAATATATACAAAAACCAAATTCAAGAAAAACCCGATTTGGTCGTGGACGAAGTTATATGTAAGGTAGCTCATATTTCTGGAGTATGTCGGTCCAGTGTTTATAGGATCATTAAGGAATATAGGAGCACTCACTCACTTTCTGAGCCAAAACCGTATCCTGCAAGAAAAAGGATAACGGACGGAGTAGATGACTTTGACAGAACTGCCATCAGGAGGAAAGTGCATAATTTTTTCTTCCGAAATGAGATACCTACAGTAGATAAGATATTAAGATTAGTTAATGCTGATGAGGATCTTCCATCATTTAAAAGAACCACATTCCGAAAACTTTTGAAGGAACTTAATTTTCGATTCTTGAAACATCGCAGTCAATAGAGTTACGGCAGAGGAATGGAAAAACTGTATCCGCCACGTTCGGGAGAAGGTTGAGGTCAAAATGTGGGATTTGGACAATGTCATCGATACCCAAATTGAACCTCTAATAATTCATTTAAACGATTCAGAAGATTCAAGTTCCTCTTCTGAATGAGTGCGCGCAGCTTACTTACTAATAACTAAAAAGTGTAGTTAACTCATTTGTGAATCTCTAACTGAAATTTACTGTAAAAGATAATAATTATCTTGTATGAAATTTTTGATGACTACCCATAATATCTTGATGCGGTCCTGTAATTTCTCCTGCGCCTAAACACTCACTCACGAGCAATATGCGTGTATTTGTTTGGGTTTAGTTTCTTTCTTCAGCGCCTAGAGTATAGATTTGTCAGTTTAATTTCGTAGAGCTAAAAATTTGTGATACGGGTATCAGTTATTGATATTACCTACACACCGCCTAAAAAAAGAACTAAAAGGCTTCATTTTAGCGTTAGTGAAAGACAAATAATGATCAACATTTATAAATACGAAATGCAAGGAAGTAGTGACCCGAGTGTTTGCAAAGCTGACACCTAGATATTTCTACATATTTTTCAATACTTGTAAGATGAGGAATTCCAACTAAAATTATATTTTATTTTTGTTTTTGTACATGCTTAAACTATATCGAGATGAGAAATCAAGCAATCATTTTGTTGGGTTTTTAATGGTTTCAATGGGAGCGGTTTTAAAGTGTCCAAAATGAATTATTTTTCTCTACCGAAGCTTGAAGATAATTCGGTTATAGTATTAGATAATGATTCATTCCACACGAGAAAATTAGAAAGAAATCCAACAACGTCAACGAAAAAGTCGGAAATTCAAGGATGGTTTAAAAATAAAAAGATTGATTATGATGATACAACGGTTAAGGCAGAATTGTTACAAATTGTCAAGGCGCATAAAAATAAATATAACCTGAACATAATTGTTGAAATGGCCAAAAAAACAAAATAAAACTATTTTACGACAGCCTCCTTACCGTTGTAAGCTCAATCCAGTTGAGCTCATTTGGGAAGACATAAAAAAATACGTTGCAGCAAAAAATAAAAGTTTTAAATTTTCTGACCTTAAACATATTTTTCACGATGCTATACAAAGAATAATACCGAATAAATTGGAAAATCTATCAGCATGTAAAAGAAAAGGTTGAACCTAAAATGTGGGAATCAGACGGTATCATTGATACTCACATTGCCCCTTCAATCATAAATCTTGATGGCAGTTGGAGTTCCATGGCCTCAGATCAAGAATGATTTTCTTTTTCAAATACATGTATTTCCGGTTATAGAGATAAAATGACTGTGCAATAAATTTTTGTATAATATTTAGTATATAAGGAACCTGACGTTTTCAGAATGGATAGTACGAAGCTGTTTTTTGACGTAGAACATCGCTTACAGTGGGCAAGACATCGGTAGTAGATGCCATTTCAGTAGTCATGAAGCTGTGGACAAGTGAACATCGCGCATTTGTTGTCGAGACGTATTTTAAAAATCACGACTCGGTTATCATTACACAGCGTCTATTTCGTACACATTTCAATGTCGGACGTCATGGTTCTGTTGCATGCCGTAACACAATTAAGTTGTGGGTCAAAAATTTTCGTCGATCTACATCAGTAATGAAAGCTAAGCCACCAGGAATGCGTCGAACAGTTCGGACTCCAACCAATATTGAGAGGGTGCGAACAGCGGTGCAGCAAAGTCCACGTCATTCAGCTAGGCTACAAGCCATTAGTCTAAGGCTTTCAGAAACAACAGTGCGGCGTATTTTGCATAAGGATTTACATTATCACCCTTACAAATTAGCGATGGTTCAAGAACTGACAGCTGAAGACTTTGTGAACCGTTTGACTGCAAGCAACCAGCTTCTGGAATTTTTGGATGAAAACGCTTTAGGTGGCTTAATTATGTCTGATGAGGCGCATTTCGAGTTATCAGGCTACGTAAACAAGCAGAATTTTCGCTACTGGTGTGCAGAAAACCCGAGAGAACTCCACCAGCGACCCCTTCATAGTCGCAAGGTTACTGTTTGGTGCGGAGCGTCGCGATTCAGCATAATTGGACCCTATTTTTTTGAGGACGATGCTGGAAATTCTGTCACGGTCAATTCGCAACGTTATCTGGAAGTGTTAAACACATTTTTGGAACCAGAGCTTCGTCGACGGAACATAGATTTAAATACTGTATGGTTTCAACAAGATGGCGCCACAGCGCATACAGCACGAGCAACAATGGTTCGACTGCGAGAAATGTTTCCAGGAAGAGTCATTTCGCGGAATGGAGATGATCCTTGGCCGGCAAGGTCTCCCGATCTCACGGCGTGTGACTATTGGTTATGGGGTTATCTAAAAAGCAAGGTATATTTAACGAGCCCAAGGACCATTGAAGAATTGAAGGAAAACATTCGCAATGAAATTAGCGCGATTCCGATGAGTATGGTACAGCGCGTAATGGGGAATGTGCGAAACCGTTTGGAAGAGTGTGTCCGCAGTGAAGGACATCATTTGACCGAAGTTATTTTCCATACATAAAATGGCATGTAATACACTTTCGATTACTTATATATGAAAATAAATATCTTGAAAGATACATTTGTAGTTTCATATTGAAACTCATCAGGTTCCTTTGGCGGACCCTGTATTATTATGTATTGAAATCGTCTTTCTTTCAACTCCACCTAACTATTCACTTTTTAGTCAAATATTAAAATTAACTGTTTGCACACTGACGTCCCTATTCAAGCGGTGGTTAGGTAAACTTGTATGCATATGCAATTAACGTCATAATGTGTCAAGAAATTTTTTGAAAGCCCGCTTTATAAATGCGCCTTACAACAACTTCGAGTATAATTTATTGATAAAACACTTCTACTAAAAAACAACAATAGACAGTGGTTTTCTTTTTGGTCTTGACAGTGAAATTAAAAAAATACATTAATCCCAAGCTTTATGATTGGACCATATACATGCCTACAATAATTTTGCATACATTTTGATCATGCCATATAACCACATATCATTTATTCTTAGTACGGCCCTGTAACGTGCTCGGCGTTCTGGAGCGCGATCACGTGGAATATACGTGAATATGTTTAGGTTTGGTCTCTTTCTTCGATGGATACATAATAATTACATACATCGAGCAGCTGGCTACTTTGCCCCTATGGTGTCTATAATGGAACGATCGATCAGAAGATTTCCCCAGTTTTAGTGGGTTGGATGACTCCTCAAGGTGGTGTGTTCGGACATCCCATATACTGCATGAAGTAAAATATGATAGAAAGGAGTCGCGAGGTGGCATATAAAGTGATACCCGTTATGAAGGTTTTTTTAGTTCGTTGTTATGCGACATTTTCTTCATGGTACCTGCATTTGCCCAATAATATACTATATGATGTACCTTAAAGAATAAATAAAATAACCTCATGTATGTGAAAACAAAATTTGCTGCAAATCGTAGGTATAATCTGGAAATGGTATATAGGAGGTCCTATATAAAGAATTGACTTGAAGCTCACTTTCTAAATGCTCAACACTCTGCATATATTATACAGAAATACATTAAAATAGAATTATGATTTAAGTCAAGAAGTGAAGTTTTCTTCAATACCTATTTTTTTTCGATAAGACGGGGGCCCGGTTATGCTAGCTGTGTACAGTGCGGAATAGAAGCTTAGCAGATTTGACCCTCAATTACCGATCAGTCAATGAATTTTTGGCTTCTTTGTTTCTATGTATAGGGAAACAATATTCGTAACTTTAAGAGGTGATTCCTTGCATTATTCCAAGAAATAATGTTCATTATAACAAACTTATGTCCGAAAATCAATTGTTTTCGAGGAAAGTGATTCGTAAATAATTAAATTTTCTCAATCACTTGGCAACGCTGCAACGCAACCGCGATACGAGCGCACGACAACCGTAACTGATTCATCGAATTGTTTACGTTTGTTTGATATTTTTGTTGAAAATATGCCTTGAATTATTGAATACTCTTACGCAAATTTTTGTAGCTGTTATTTTTTATTTAATAACGCTTCCAGTACAGGACATTTACTTGAAAAAAATGACAGAACTGACGTGGCGATACATACCACCGATTCCTACGATTATCAATCACTTATTTGAATCTATGCGATGCACGAAAAAAGAAAAAACCACCATCCGTAAATCACATAAAGTTACAGTTAAATGTATTCTGAATCACAACACGCGATGATACATGCAGTGCAGGCGGAGTACGACGTTGCCAGTTTTGTGAGGGATTTTGTTTGTCTGGGTTTCTTCGGAAAATTATATTTAATAAGCAAGATTATCATTTTGTCAGAGACAGTTGATTAATAAATAGATGTATTGATACATTTTACGATATTAGGCATATGAATTTAAACTAATAAGGTGCAAAATTAATTTATTTCATGACTAAAAAGAAACAAGTTCAGCATTTTTTTGCTCCGAAACGGTTGATATTCGAACATAGGTTATAATGAACTTTTTTTTCTTAGAATAATACAAGGAATCACATCTTAAAGTTACGAATATTATTTCCCTAGCACCCTGTATAATGTGAAACAATCTATCTTTAGGGGCTTTTCCAGTTTTACTGAGCATGATCACTTCAAGGCGGTGTGTTCGTACAAGAAGCTTATTCATTTTTAAAACAACAATTGAAGTTCTAGGAGATGGAGCTCATAAATATTCCTAGCGGCGGCCTTATTCTATTTAATTCACTGGCTTTTGGCTTAGCGCTATCATCAAATTACGTTTGGTGGATCAAAGACATCACAGTGTCAGTTCACATCCCTCCGAAATATTTCGTAAAAGATCATATATTCCATGCATGGGCTACATTTTGGGGCATATGCTAAAGTTGAGTTATAGGTACCATTTAGCTTATTTTATGAAATAACCCGTAAATTACTCATTTGAGTCGAATGATAACACTGGTGAACAAAATTAAAATAATTTTTTGTGTCGTGAACAAAACAAGGTGATTCTTGCAATAAGGAATTTTATTTGCTGCTTAAACTCGTAAAATATAAGGATATGTGTGTAAGAGTGCTAATAAACATACAAATAAACATTAATCTCAGAATGTTTTTGTAGATATTGTACGGCGATATGTTGCTCCTGAAGTATCTCTTAACAATGTCCAGCAATAACCAGCAAGCAAATTGACACTTCATTTGCCTTAATACCGTTTTTCCATAGCAGAAATCTCTTGGTGGAACCGTTCATCATGTTCATCACTTACCGCACCTAAATTTTTCGGAAAGAAATCGAGATGAGAATCCAGAAAGTGAATTTATACAAAGATAACAAACAATATGAGTAAATAAATATAAAATCAAAACAGGCCCAATAGAAGGCATCGCCTGTACATGGACCAATAATTTAAGTTGAAACTGTAGAATGCAAATGACAAAAAAGGACAAAAATTAGCTACAGTAGAATATGTATTTAGTTGATGTTCGTATTTATGAGTTTATGAATTTCAGTCCTAGATATAGAATGTAGCCACTTTTTTAAATTTCTTTTGAAACAATTTCCGAAACGTAAATCTTTAGGTATAATTTCATAAAATTTAGGAGCTAAATAGAGATATGATCGCTGCATTATAGATTTATGCGGTTGAGGAACTAATGTGCCACGAATTTTGTACCTGGTATAATGATTATGTTTAATTTTTTGGTCGGTGTTTACAAATTTATGGTAGTGAGTGATACTGTGTAAGAAATAAAGCTGTCTTATATCATACATTCAAACATCTGCGTATAATTTTTCAGTGGGATAAAGCTTCGGTTTTTTTAAATATCATTTTTAGAATACTTTTTTGAAAAGCATCTAAATTATAGATATGTGAGGAACATGCAGCTCCCCATGCTAATATACCATATGTGAGATGAGGCTCAATCAGTGCATGGTATAATGTTCGAAGATATTTTTCTGTCAATATAATCCCAAGGTATTTAATTTTGTAGGATACAAATCTAACTTTCTTTTAAATATAATTGACATGGATGTCCCATCGTAAGTGAGGATCCAAGACCACTTCAAGGTATTTTATGTTGGGCACTCTATTAATTTGCATTTTTTGATCATTAATATTGAAGGAGAAATTTGTGTAATTTGGCAGATGTCTAGCATAAGATCCAAATGGTAAAAAATATGTTTTAGAGTAGTTAATGCTTAATTTTCTACTGTTAAACCACCGAATAATTTTGATAAAATCATTTTCAATTACATTTTTCAGATCAGACCAGTCAGTGCCTTCATATAATATTGCAGTATCATCTGCAAAACTAGTTATTTTGCCAACACAATTAATTTAGAAAATATCATTTAAGTATATATTGAATATCAACGGACCTAAGACAGTTCCTTGTGGGACACCACACTTAATATACATTTCTTTACTAAATGATCCTGATATCTGCACAGATTGTGGGCGATTTGACAAATAACTTTCGATCAGTGAGTACGCGTTTCCTCTGATTGTTTTAAATGCAGAAACCCTCTTCGATTTCGATCCATAGCTTTTACAAAATGTTTTATCAGTCCCAACTTAATTTGCAAAAGGTGCAAGCAACACGTTTTTGGGATCAACTAGTGGTTCAAGAGGAACGTTTTTGAGGCCCGGAGTTAACACCTGACGTAGTGGTCACTCCTTCTGTTCATAATGACGATCTTGCGCACGATTGTCCCATTCACAAAGGAAACAACAATATTTGGTATATCCCAGTTGCATTCCAAGAAGGGCTATATATCAACTCCATATCTTGACGGAAACAGTATGTGAGGTCCTGTTGTCGTTTTCGGTGAAAAAGAAAATTGAGAAGATTCCATCCTTTTAATCTTGATACTAAAAGTCCCGACTGAGATTTTGACAGATTTAATTCTCGAACTAAGTCATTGAGTTCGCCCTGTGTGATCAAATGCGGCGCTGTGTGATCGTGGCAGGTCAAACGAAGGATCGGAAATTTTTACGCTTTCTGTACCATCACTTTCAGAATCGGTGGATTCGACTTTTTCATGCAAAAACCAAGATTCTGGTGGAACTGCGACAGAAAGTTCATTAGTATGCTTAACGGGTCGCACAGCTGATGATAAGCTAAAATACTCAACAGTATGTTTCGATTTTGGTCCAATATCTTTAATGAGGCAAAAATAGCAAACAGTAGTATAGTCTCTCGGTTCTCTCCAAACCATTGGTACCGCAAAGGGCATTTTACGATTGTCGCCTCTTAAACAACCTGTTAACAACGTTACACAAGTCTTACAAGATACATGAGGGGCGCATAGTTTATCTTGGTCGCCAACTTTAATTCCAAAATAAACACAAGGGCAGTAAAAGTAATTTTTTTGATCTAAAAGTTAGCTCTCCGCACACATAACAAAAACTGTTCGCACTATTTACACAATTTCTAGACATTGTCCATAAAGCTAGTCTACTAATAAACGCAATATGCTCTCTAAACATAGAGCTCGCATATAATAAACAGAAATAGACAGGTCTTAACATTATATATGTGCGTCATCGCATAAACGCCGCCCAGACATGCAGCAATTACCGAAAAATTCTATTTTTAGAGGTTCTCAAAATACATAAGATACACCCAAAAATTGTCATGTCACAAATCCTGTGCTTATCTAAGATTGTACAATACCTACTGCTTGAACACGTTTTAGAGAAACCAACTTCCACCTTCAACTTTAACGAACGAACGCCGTTCCGGGTTTATGTTTTGGTCAAATGTTAGATGACGCTGGAATGCAGCAAATTTTGAGGTGGCGTAATTTGAAAACCGGTACAATACACCAGACTTTCCCTTAGTAATTATTTTCTACGACGACGAAGTTATATTATAATTTCTCAGAAATAAAATTCTCCATAAAGTTCGAGTTTTATCAGAGTTTAGCCAACGTAAAAGTCTCTATTTACCGGACTAAGTGAGAGAGACAAGAGATGCTTTGATTAAAATTTACGAAACCTCCGGCTAAAACTAGCCGTCTCTAAAGGAAAGTTTAAGCTTTTTTCATTTAAAGAGATATTTCTGTGATGTTATAGTATACAAACGGATGAAAAGTTTCAGTAACGCTTCAGCTCTTACTGTAAAAGCTCATTTGATGGTAGAGTGGAACTTGCTTTTATATGTAGTTGACTGAACGAAAAAAGTGCGTTTACGTCAGCTGGCGCGCGCGTCTGTTACGCAAGTTTTGACATGTTCCAACGCAACTCGGCACTGGTTCTAGCTACAATAAAACTTTATTTACAATTGTTTTGGTATTGTTCAAGCAAAATTACAGAACATGCGCTTAAAAAAAGGACTTTCATTTTTTTTGGGACACCCTAGTATTGGTTGAAGTGTCAAATAGGAGCACATTTTTCAATAATGTTACCTTTCAGGGTGCAAAAATAGCAAAGTTACTATGCTAGAACAAAATTTCGTTAGGTTGCATGGAGCTGCTCAGAAGTTATTCAAGAAAAACCGATTGACAGTGGCGTCATGCAAGGGTCTGTACAGAAGCGGTTGGCCCTTAAGTTCTGCAGAGCTGCAGAACTGCCAAAACTTTTATCTTAACAGAAAAAAGCGGTAGTAATTTGATCATTATTTATTTTCCATGTTATCACCCAAATAGAAACAATACCGGCCTGCCCCCGCAAGACTCGGCGTCGAGTTGGTTTTGCAGCATTATAATCGACCAATTGTGTACTTGTCATTTTCGTCGCTACCGCAGCGTAACATTATTCATGGGCCACTTGAAAAGGGTCTGTGCACTACTTCGACACACGCCGCACGCGCTTGTTTTTGTCTATCTCAAATCAATTGCGCGTTTAAACATAAGCATGTGCTGCAATTTATGCAGATCCATACAGATCTAATGCGAAGTACGATATCTGATTGGTCGGTCGGTGCTCGGTCCTCGGTATTGGCATATTGTCCTTGTCGCGTGACGTGGCTTAAAATTTGAATGCGGAAAAATTTTTTATTCAGGTATTTTGGGTGTTACGTTACGTTGAGTGACTAGTGACTCACTGACTGACTGTGGCTGTGTAGAAGGGTAGTGCAAGACAATGGACGGTGTTTACAGACTTATCAGCGTGAAACGATTCTGGAAATACACATTTGAAGAAAAAATTGAGCTGAAGGTGTCAGGTCGACCGCTGCCGGACATATTTATAGAAACACAGGGCGTTAGTCGGGGCTAGGGCTATACGCGGCATTTCAGCAGGGAGATTTACACCAGAAATGACTGGATTTCTGGGTGCAACAGATAGAATGCCCTTTTCTGCTTTCCTTGCATACTTTTCGGGGGTGACAAAGCTTGGACGGTGTTATAGATTTAGTGCACATGAGTGAAAAAATCGAGAAGCATTTGAATTGGCGCTACGGGCATGTAGAGGAATACATCCCTCACACAGTGAAAGTTCCTAAACCAGGGTCCAACGGCTGGTTCAACAAATCGTGTGACACTGCTCGCCAGCAGAAGATCAAGGCCCACAGAACCTACTTACAAAACCCCACTGTAGAGAACAGACAAGCCGACGTCGAGTCCAGAAACAAATATAACGATGCGGTTCGCAATGCCAAAAACCAGCATGATATAAAAGTTAGGCACAGGGTAATGTCGCAGCGCAATGGCAGTCGGTCTTTCTGGACGCTGGCCAAGCAGATTGAAAAGAACTTCTCACACAGTAGCCTTCCACCACTTACGTGTCAGGATGGAACTATTGTATTCGACTCAAAGGCCAAGGCGGAAGTGCTAGCCAAGATCTTTGCTGCCAACTCCACCATGGACGTCCCCACCAACGCCCAAGTGCCGTCAATTCAAAGGGTTCCCCACACTATGCGGGAGGTAACATTCAGGCATAAGACCGTAAGACGAGTGCTCTTGTCGCTCGACATCAACAAAGCTTCTGGTCCGGACTTGATTCCTGCCATTGTACTGAAGAGATGTGCAGCTGAGCTTGCTCCAGTTCTTTCGCGTCTCTTCCAGATATCTTATGAATCCGGCACCTTCCCAGAAAACTGGAAATTTGCTCATGTACAGCCCATCCCAAAAAAAGGATCTAAAACCGACCCTTACAACTACAGGCCTATAGCTCTGCTTTCTGTTATAAGTAAAGTGATGGAGAGGTGCATAAATCGCGAGCTTCTGGACTACCTCGAACGTCACAGCTTGATTAGCGACAGGCAGTACGGTTTCCGGCACCAACGATCCACAGGGGACCTCCTAGCTTACGTCACGCAACTGTGGAGTAAACTCATCCAGTCTCATGGTGAGGCTCATGTCGTTGCTCTTGACATCACGAAAGCGTTCGATCAGCTGTGGCACGCTGCCCTCTTAAGCAAACTTCCATCCTACGGCCTCCCAGAAAAGCTTTGCAGATGGGTGGCTGACTTTATCTCTGACCGCAAGATATTCGTCGTAATTGACGGATTCTCCTCTTCATCCCACAACGTCAACGCGGGTGTTCCCCAGGGATCGGTCTTGGCTCCAACACTGTTTCTCTTACATATCAACGACCTCCTTTCCTGCACGATCAACTCAATCCACAGCTTCGCTGATGACAGCACTCTACAAGCAGGAATTCAGAGTGACAAGCCGATCTCTGCCGCTGAGCTGGAAAAAAGAAGACTAGCGACGACTTCTTCTCTGACAAGAGACCTGGAGGCTATCACTGCTTGGGGACGCAACAATCTTGTACAGTTCAATGCTTCCAAAACACAGTACTGTACTTTGACGAACAAAAAGCGTCCTAGCGCTCATACAGTTTCGATGGACGGTCGAGTTCTACCAAAGAGCCATTCATTTCGGCTGGTCGGAGTCCAGATCACCGAGGACCTGATCTGGCACGAACACATCTCTTCAATAGCTGCAGCTGCTGGGAAAAAGCTAGGCTATTTGTTTAGGGCTAAGAAGTACTTTTCTCCGCATGACCTTCTCACTCTATACAAGGCCCAGATAAGGCCTAGCCTCGAGTATTGCTCACACATCTGGGGTGCTGCCGCCCCGACTACATTGTCCATGCTCGATGCTGTCCAGAGGAGGGCGGTCCGACTGATCGATGACTCTTCCCTAACAGACAGTCTCGGGACTCTTTCGCACCGGCGGGCCGTCGGCGATCTAGCTCTTTTCTATCGCTACACCAACGGGCTTTGCTCCTCAGAGCTCTCTTCTATGATGCCGCCGCGCGATGTGCCTGCCAGACAGACCCGCCTGACCTCGGCGTCCCATCCTAACCGTGTCAAACTTCGTACATCCAGAACTGGCCGATACGACCGCTCCTTTGTCCCGAGGGTGTCTAGATTGTGGAACAATCTACGGAAGGAAGCTTTTCCCAGTTCTACTAACCTTAGGCAGTTCAAAAATCGTATTAACAAAATTTTTTTGGGATCATCATAGCAGCCGCGGTGTTCCGGCATTTAGGCTTCTGCCTGCGCGGCTGTTTCGATATAAAAAAAAAAAAAAAAAAAAAAAAAAAACGACGAGACCGAGAGCTCCCAAAACCCGGGAATATTTCGTGGACTGATTAATTTTTCTGCTGAGCTTGATACAATCTTAAGCGAACACATAAAAAATGCTTCAATATTTAACCCTAGAATGCTTAGTGGGGTTACCGGTAACCCCAGCAAAATGTTATTCTTTAATCATGTCCTTACCGAGGAGTTGGCAACGCCGAGATTTCTGGTATGTTCATGTGAGGTCACGCTCTGTTGACAGTGCGCTATAGGTGTTTACTCAGTTAAGGCGTTTTTTGATATTGTGAGTTGTGGGGTGGCGCGTAACCCCAGGTAAGCAGGACCGTTTGTTAAAGTTTTATTGCATTATTGACAAATAGCGTTATTTTTAGATGGCTGTGCGACCGGGTGATCCCAAATTTGAGGAGACGCTTTTGCGATGGAATGATGAACTTGAAAATGAGTATGATTCTGATAGTGGTGGCTCCGATTACGAAGATAATGTGTCAGTTCAGTCTGAAAGTGATTCTACCGTTTTGGATGAGGACAGCGAAGAAGAAGCAACGGCAGATCAAGTTGAGATTACAAGGAAAGTAATAAGAGGAAAAAATGGGCACGTTTGGAGCTCCGAGCCTCAATATCGAACTCGCACGCCTCGGCGAAATATAGTTGTACGTGTTCCTGGCCCGAAGGGTATTGCCAAAAATGTATCAACAGAGTTAGAAGCATGGAAGTTGTTCGTCAGCGATGATGTAATAAACAAGATTGTTTTGTATACCAATATGGAGATTGGGGTCTATTCACGGAACAAGACGTAACTTAACAATGGATAACTGGTTCACTTCTGTTCCATTAGCCGACAAAATGCTTTCGGATTTTAATTTAACAGTTGTGGGAACTCTTCGTAAAAACAAAAGGGAAGTTCCCCCATCTTTTCTTCCAAACAAAAAAAAAGAAGTGAATACATCCCAATTTGTATTCGATAATGAAAAAACTGTAGTATCGTTTACTCCTAAAAAATCTAAATCGGTACTTTTACTATCTACAATGCATACTGGTAAAGTAGTAGATGAAAATCGGAAGCCCGAGATTATAAATTTTTACAATTCAACCAAAGGAGGAGTCGACACCTTCGACCAAATGGTTCATGCTAGTTCCGTTTCTCGCAAAACACGTAGATGGCCACTGCGCTTTTTTTATGGAATGCTGGACCAAGCAGGGGTTAACTCTAATATAATTTTCCAAATTGCTAAGCAGGACAGACAAAAAAGCGTCAGAAGAAAATATTTATTCGAACTTGGGTTGCAACTTTCAAGACCCCATATGGAGCGGCGTTTAACAAAACCTCTACCCCGAAGTTTAACATCTTCCATAAAAAATATTCTAGGCATGGAACTAGAGAAGACAGTTGATCAACCTCCAACTAAACTACAGAAACAAATGCGCTGCACTGTCTGCCCAAGGGCCAACGATCGGAAGACAAAAACTGCATGTGCCAAATGTTTTAAGGCCGTTTGCAATACACATAGAGTTGAAATATGCACTGATTGTTTAAAGTAGGTATTGTAGTTTGTAATCTTACTTTACAATACAAAGTCTTTATTTATTATTGTTTGTTTGTTTCCATGTTTTTGGAAAATATATAGATGGGGTTACAGGTAACCCCAAGTAAGCAACGACAGGTGCGATTTTTGCCTATGCAGTCTAGGGTTAAAGGAACTTCGAAAGAAATACAAAACGATCTACTGGATTGTATTCTTGAAGTTTGTCAAATAATAAAACAGATTAACATAGCCTCGTATTTGGCGACAATAGCAGATGAAACAACGGACATTTCGGGGAAAACCCAACTGGTAACAATTTTCAGATAGGTATTTAACGGCGGACCAGTAGAACGTTTTTGGAATTATATGAATCCCGAAAAATGTGACGCTGGTACTCTCACAAGACATGTTTTGAGCGTCGTAGATCCATTAATAGGAAATTTCCCTAACAAACTGATTTCACAAAGCTATGATGGAGCCGCGGTAATAAGCGGACATAATGCATACATAGAGTACAGGCAAAAATTAAACAAAGATATCAATTTGCTCACTATGTGCATTGCTATGCTCATCAGTTAAACCTGATTATGTCCCAAGCAAATGCTCAAGTTCGGGTGTTCTTTGGGGATTTGAAAGATTTTCTGGGATTTTTCAATAATTCTCCTCAACGCGAGATACCGAACAGAATTGTTTGGAAAAAAATTCCACGAGGAGCAACAACTCGTTGGAATTTTAATATTCGAACAATAAATGTAGTGTTTGGGAACAGAGAATCACTCACTGAACACATGGAAGAAATAGAATAAAATTTCACTTATGAAACCGTTTGCAAGGCAGCTTGCGGTATTCGCCGTATGTTAAACGATTCTGTTTTCGTATTTTGGTTGACATAGTTTCATCATGTCATGCGTCACGTCGACCTTGTTCAACCAGTTGCAGAAGAGAACAACCGAGCCAGCGCAAGTTAAAACGGCTATCGATAATTTTGAAAAATGTATTGTCGATGTGAGAAATAGAATTGATGACATAAAAAATGAAGCCAAAAGTGTTTCCACTGAACCTCAAGGCAACAAAAGGAGACGACGTAATAATAGCAGTCACGATCTCCGAGTTGCCGCATTAGAAGTATGCAACAATATAGTGAATTCTGCAAATGTCAGATTTCAATTCAAATATCATTTGGTAGCCGCATCCCTTTTTTCCCCGAACACTTTGGAGAATACTGTGGTAAGTTTCCCGATGACAAGTTGGAAGCTACCTGCTGGGATTATCCCGAATTAGAAAAAAGTCATTTAATGACAGAATTGTCTGTTATTTATACACGGAATGATTGCCGAGATTCACATGGAACTCTGTCTCTTTTGAAATTTTTGCTACAATATAGTTTGGAGGAAACACTAAAAGAAACAAAAAAGCTATTAGTAATTATTGTTACAACTCCTATGTCAACATCAGAGGCTGAGCGAAATTTCTCAATATTGAATAGAATCAAGACATTTCTTCGTAATACTATGACCCAGGATCGCCTTACAGCGTTGTCGATGCTGTCCATTGAAAAGGAATTTATTTCGACCATGGAAAAGTTCAACGGGAAGGTGATCGACAAATTTGCTGCCAAAAAGCAGCGCAGGATCGAACTGACATATAAAAAATAGGTAAGTTCGGATTTGCAGAACACCTGTTTTATTTTGCCACGAGCCGCCACTGGGTCTGTATCTCCAAGACGAAAATGTTTTCCAAAAGTAATCACGGGACGAAATTCTTAGAATCTTGATTCGAAACACCGTGTATGCATAAGGAGCTGGTATACTAAGTGACATATAAATCCGAACACACAGTTTAAATGGTTTTATTTTAATAAAATTTTGTATAAGTACTTAATGAAGCATAATAAGTAAATGATAAAAATTTCAAAATGATTGCACTGCTTTAAAGCCCTTTGACCTTAAATAATGTGTGGATGCACCCTGATGTGCTACGCATTCTCCAACGCGCCTAGGCATGCTTCTGATCAGGTGATCAATGTCCTCCTGTGGTATCTCATTCCAGGCAACCACCAACTCCCCTCGAAGTGCTTCTAGAGTCTGAGGAGGACGTTGCAAATTGAGCAATCTCCTACCCATCATATACCACACGTGCTCAATTGGGGATAAGTCTGGAGATCTTGGTGGCCATGGTAACAATGTGACATCATTATGTTGAAAGAAGTCTATTGTGATTCTTGCAACATGTGGTCGGGCATTATCTTGTTGGAAAGTTGGATCTGCCAGGGTGTCAAGATAGGGTAAAAGATGGGGTTCTAGAACTTCGTGGATATAACGCAGCGCGTTCATGTTACCTCTGATGAAGTCTAAAGGTGACCTGGAACCATAAGCTATAGCACCCCAAACCATAACTCCAACAGTGTGATGAACATGTCTTTCAACAAAAAACTGTGGATTCCCCCTTTCACCACGTCGCCTTCTAACCCTGACACGACCATCGTGCATGCCTAAACAAAATCGAGACTCGTCACTAAAGACAATACTGTTCCATTCCTGATCCAAGAGTGACCGTTGTCTGCACCACTCAAGGCGATTACGTCGGTGTTCTCGAGTTAAAGGGAGGACCCAGTGTGGCCGGTATGAAAACAAACCAAAACTTCTCATTCGTCGGTAAACACTTCGCATGCCAATAGGCCTTCCGTGTTCTGCAAACCATTCATTTGCAATGGACCTGGTAGTGGAGAAACGGTCCCTTAAGGCCAATAATCTTAGGCGGCCATCTTCACGGTCTGTTGTTCTACGGCGGCGTCCTGTGCCCCTTGCTCTTTGCTTACGGCCTTCTCGAAGCCATGCCTGACAACACCTAACCACAGTGTCTACACTTCTTTGCACTGTAACTGCAATTGCCCGAAAAGAAAGTCCAGCTTCCCGAAGTCCCACTATACGGCCCCTATCAAACTCACTAAGTTGACGAAATCGTGCAGGTCTCCGTACTCTAGGCATCGTAACCGATCGTAAGGGATGTCAAGAACCAAAATCCGCCAACCTTGATTCTTTACTGCGGCTGAAATATTCATTTTTAGAGCGTTAGTGAATTAAAAAAAAGTAGTATAAAAACCGGAATGTCCAACTGATAAGGCTGAAAATGTTTTCACTTGTTATTTACAGTAAGAAAAATACACTCACCAACTTTTATTAAAATAAAACCATTTAAACTGGGTGTTCGGATTTATATGTCACTTAGTATATGTAAATATCTTATTAATCAGTTCAAAACATTTGTCTGCAACAGTCACTTCATCTTCAAAGCTACTTGAGCATAGAAAATATATTTGTGGTATGAAAACAGAAAGTAAACTGGCGATGATATATCGATTCCAATTAGCTACATTCCGAGGCATGATTTGAAAAACTTTCCGCGTGTCGAAGACAGGTATACATTGAACTTCTAGAAAATTGAATAGCGTTCAACGGATACACTTTTGAGTCAGGATAATTGAATTGGAGCTTATCTCAGGAATATCAGAAGCATTGCTAGTTTCAAACCCCAACTGCGAAAATTATTAGTTGTGTGAATAACTTGCACTATGATATATCTCATTATGTTCAATTTTTTTTTATATGTAAACGCCTTTAAAGTTGTTCCTGCTTGTATTATCTTATATTTGTTTTGCTTCACTGTTAATTATGCGTGCTATGTTCCTCCTCTTCGGACGAGTATAATATCAGTTTTTATGATTTCCAATGTGCATTTAGAACTGAAAGGAAAATTAGAATCTCAAAACCCGTTGAAGACTGATTATTCTCACCTCACAACGAATATAATATAGCGCACTTCGATTGGCACCAGGTGCAGATGGTCTGATGTATTAGGTAATACCGACGAATTAAATGCAAATGTTATCTCCCTGTTCTCTACAACGTTAGTCTCACCTGTGTGACGCAGGAAATGCTCCCTTTCGTATTCTAATAAAGGTGTTTCATTGAAATGGTGACGCCACGCTGTTCCGGGGAGGGAGACTGACGAATACGCCGCATACATTACGTGCCACACTTATGCTCATATTATTCGGTGCTATACAGGGTGATTCAAAAAATAGTGGCGGAAAATGTTTGAACGTACATCTAAAATAATACAAAAAGATGATTGCTCTACTATCATACCCGGAATACTCAAATCAAATTCTATTCAAAACAAATAAGTTTAACAGAGAAAATGTGAAGTGATGACAATTTATTTATGAATAAGTTTCAAAATAAATTCATATTGGTTGAAGTACCTATTTACAATAAACAGAAAAACATTTTCCTTTGCCACTCATCACTTCTGACGACTCCTGAGCTTCTACATATACTGCAAGTTTTAATGTGTGGGACTACATGTCCGCAAACCAATGCGACTTTTCAGCGACAAATTTAATATCTTTAAGAGTATTCAGAATTAAAGTATGCAATTAGTGTACAGGATATAGAAGTACAAGCTTTGCTTTTGGCTTTGTTAGTGGATGAAGATGAGGAAAGGCAAATGTCAGTATGTAAACAAATTACTAATAATAATAAGAATAGGAAAAAATTGCAAATCCAAAATGTATTTAAGTTATCATTTACATTTTTTTTTAAGGAAAAAGCGAAGGATTTGGGTTCATGATATCATTTGTGATCGAGAAAGCAAAGGACAATTTCATACAATATTTCATAAAGCAAGGGAGTATAGAGATTTTTTGTCTATTTTAGAATGACCGTGGACTGTTTTGATGATATTTTGAATTTCCGACATCGGAGAATTTGAAATTTTTGCAAACGATGCCCGAAGATCAACAAACGTGAAAAATTTTTTTCATATTTTAATAATTAGATAAGAGTTAAAAAATACTTTTTTGTCTAAACAAAATTAAAAAATGTAGCTACTTACCCGTCGTTTCACCTCTAGATAAAGCAACTTTGTCCCATATTTTATCTTTTTTTAATAATCTTATAGTCACTGTGAAACAAGTCATACAAGATGCAACGTTCCCGCACACTTTCGATAAGTTTTTCGGTATCGCACATGTTCGCTACTACTCCGTAGAAAGGATATCGTGCGAACTAGGTGGGCAAATGATGCCGCAGGCCGAAACCTATAAAACGAAAAAAAAAAAGACCTATAAAATGTCATCTTGCAAACTAGGTAGTTTTTAGGGCGCAAACAGTCATTCCACGTTCGCTGACTAGGATCATTGTGAACGTCCATCTCAGGAGGAATCACTCAACTAAACTACACGCATCATTGGTTGCATATGTTTTGTGAGGTCAAATGGTCCTTGTCTGTAGCTTTTATCTCTGAGAAAAAAGTTGGTTGAATAGCAAGATCGCATCTAGATGATTATATGTATTGTTCTGCATGTGTATAAAATCAGTGATATCTGCTGTGTGAAAAAATCATTACTGAATATGCTGCCAATGAAGTATATTTATTGACTGTGCCCGATGGGTTATTTTTATGTTGTGCTTTTTGGAGAGAGTTACGGGAAATCATCACCGCGCCCGCGTTGTGTGTAATTACTGTTACCATGTATATGGCTTGTCATTCGACAGTGTACAGTGAATATAATTACTTCTTATCTCTCTCATTTTTGAAATTCAGTAAATTTGTATATGTAATTTCCATAATGGATAAGAAAAAGTGGATGCGCAAGTAATTTCTAGCTTTGAATGTCAATTCAGCGTATTTGAGACAAGAACCCAATGTAACTATCATCAAGACATCCAACTTACAGCTTGGACCTCCAGTAATGCCATCTCAGAAGCAGATTTTACATAACTACTATTCGTTATTGTTCGTCAGAGCGGTCCGGTGGACCTTTCCTCTTAGTTAAAAGTCATGTCGGTCTGTTAGTCTGTCAGATCTGGCTATCCAGATACCAAACATATTTAAGGGGAAAAGGGACAGAAGGAAAGAAAGAAAGGAAGAAATAGAGCAAAGACAAGAAGTACATCATTTGAAATAGCTTAAGCATTATTGGTTTGACTACTCGAATAATTTTGTAACACCAAAAAAATAATTTTGATCGGTTTTGTATACTGAAATAGTTTTGACTGGTCTGAATTCACAATTTAACTTTGATCACAGTTAGAGGCGCGGCCTGGAATGTTTGCGAAGTTGCTCGACTGTGTAGTCTACTGAATCACGCAACAGAGGGTTGCGGTGCGAATAATAAATTTGTACAACACTCTAGTGAGACCTAATTTAGCATATATTATCATTTTACGATTGCAAAGAATGTCTGCGGCCGCTGGCATTATGCGTAGCATCGTCGACCACTATCGTTGTGTAAGGGGAATTTACATGCAATTTTCTTTGCCAAACTGACACTGACATGAGTGTTTCTTAGCTGATTGTTATATAAGCTGAAATACAACAATACACCTTGAGCTGGAAATAGTTTCCGGCATTACAATAAACTGTGAAGAATCTCAAATACTGGAATAAGTCCACGTCACTCGTTGAATAATTGATTACATACATTATTAATCGTCAGGAACATTCGGACTGATCGATCAAGAACTAACCTCTCTATGCTTGCATTATATTGCCACCTTGCCAGAAATATTTTTTTGTGTCGCAGCAATTTTCTTCCATATTACTGCTGTCGTGTTCACATACCCAGGCCATAAATATGAAATATTTCAACATGAAAAGAAGATACGCCATTTATGATTCAAGGCACGCGCAGACATCTCTCCCGCATTGGGAATATGGCTTTCAATTTTCGTTATTTTGTGATTGGAACGACTAAACATCCCTTTTTAGACGGATTGTGCCAGACTGTAAAACGTGTCACTTGGGTCGCTACTACGTTCACCCTCGATGACGTAAGAGGTCTGCAAATTGAGTGACAGGAATCACTTTTTTATTTCTTTATTCAAATATAATTACAAGTACATATTGTCACCTTCAAAATAACTTCGTTCGAAAGCCACCCAGTGCTGGAGATGGTTCTTCCACTTCACATAACAGTGCTGGAACTCTAATACGGGAATGATCGGTTACAGCCGCTTGAATGTTTTCGACTGTCCCAAAATAAGTTTCCTTGGGGTAATTTTTTAACTCCGGGAAGAGCATAAAGTCACAAGGACCAACGTCCGGTGAATAAGGGGGGGAGAGTGAGTCTAATTTAACCCTTCCTCAATCATTCTTGTTGTCAACCAATGACAACACACAATATCCCGGACTCTGTCGATATTTTCATCGGTTCTTGAAGATGAAGGCCTTCCGCTTCGTGGTTCGTCTTCAATCTCGCTTCTCAAAATGCCTTAATCAACAGAGAAACCTCGGCTCTGTATTTGAGGTTCCTCATCTTTTTAGGTATAAACTGCTGTCTTGATTCAGCTCTAAAGCCCGTCGTCGGTTGGAATTTCTTCCTCACGTTTCGCTGGCACGAGTGGCAAGCTCCTTCCATTTCCGATGGTGGATGTAGACTGACGATTTCTCTGGCCCAGGTTGTATTTATACTGGAGGGTAGATGACGTGGCTTGTTCCGCTTCGGGTTGAGTCTGAGGGTCTCTTCCTTCCTGTTGAAGTTATATGGATATTTGTGAATCTCGATAGCTTCCTTGACCAGTCTATTGTGATAGCCGTTGACTGACGACAGCAACCTGCAGCTCCCGAAGTGTATCCTGTGGTCTCCACTGCTTAGTGCATGTTCAGCTACCGCAGACTTCTCAGTTTGTCCTAGGCGGCAATTTGCTTTGTGCTCCTTGAGTCTGGTTCCCATTGATCTCTGCGTGGTTACAATGTATACTCTGCCGCATGAACGCGGTATGCGGTAGACTCCTGCAGCTGAGAGTGGGTCCTTCTTGTCCTTTGCCGATCTGATGGTTTGTTGGATCTTCTTCGTAAGCGTGAAGATTGTTTTAATGTCATGTCTCTTCAGGACTCTGCCAATCCTGTCCGCGACTCTTGGCACAAATGGATGATACGCTTGAGAGGTGGTGGGACGTTGTTCGGTTCCACGTGGCCTGGCTTATCTCGAGCCCGTTGATCTTTCGATGTCCCTCCTGCTATAGCCATTTGCTTCGAACCCAGTTTTCAGGTGTTTAAGTTCTGTCTGGAGGTTCTCCGGTTCGCAAATCCTTCGAGCTCGTTCTGTCAGGGTCATGGTCATCAGAAGTAAGTAAGCTTGGTATCCAGCCAGACTCCGAGGTACTTCAAAGATTTGGCCGGTCTTACCACCACATCCTGCACCTTAAGATAATCGCAGACATCTTTCTCGTGGGTGTCAGCATAACTGCCTCCGTTTTCTTCAGTGCAATTTGCAACGCGTGGTCTGCCAGCCAGCCAATTATCTCTTCAATAGCACAGTTTGCTTTGTTCATCAATTCCTATTCGGTCCTTGCTACCACCACTATTGCCAAATCGTTCACATAGGCTACTGTAGAAATCCCATCTGGCATTTGTGACCGCAGAACTCCATCGTACAGTATATTCCATAAGGTAGGTCCCAAGATTGATCCCTGCGGAACTCAGCTGTATACTAGTTTCTTAGCAATACCATTGTCCGAATCACGAAGCATAACCTTTCGATTCCGCAAGTAATCGACAATTAACCGGAGGGTATCTCCACTAACCCTTCTGCTCACCAGGGAATCGACAATCCCTTGACGTGTTCCCGCGTTTAAAGCATTTATGGTGATCATCGCGCATAATTGTAATTTGCGGTTGATAACTACTACCGCGCTCTTTGCAATGCTTATCACGTGGTTCATAGCATCAAGGGTTGATTTACCCCGGCTGAAACCATACTGTCTTGCCGATATTGATTCATTTACTTCTTCTAGTAGGCGTCCGAGGATCATATATTCTAGTAACTTTCCAGCTGCGTCTAATAATGAAATCGGACGGAAATCCGCTGCAACCTTTAGAGGTTTATGCCTCTTCGGTAACAACATCAGTTACGCACGTTTCCAAATTGCGTGGAAGCTGCCAGTCGTGATAGCATTGTTCATCACCTTCAGCCTAGCTTCTGGAAATTGCCTTGTCGATGGTATACTGTCAGGCTCTGGTCTCTTGTTGGACTTTAGTCTATCCGCAGCTGCCAAAAGCTCGTGAATGGTGAAAGAAGTCACTCCACAAGGTGTAGTCTCCTCCCACGCTACTGCAACGATGACTGGAAACAGAATCTCGACAAATTCCAACTTCTTTGGTAGAGGGATCGTAATGTTTTAAGAAGTAAGCTTCAGTCTGGAGACTGCTATCCAGTATCCTTTCCCCTATACATCTTCGTTGATGTCTAGGGGAAGAAGGCCCTGCCACCATCTTCCCTTCGACGATTCAATGGGTTGGCGTAGCATCTTTCTCGTTTTTTTATAGGCTTCCTCTAGAAGGTCGCGCGTAGAGTCGGGCTCTGTGGGCCTGCTATAAGCACGCCGTGCTCTGACACAGTCTCTGTGGAAAGCTGCAATTTCTTTTGTCCACCAGTAGACATGAGTGAATGAATGAAAACACGAAATTAGAGGCATACCGGCCACCATAACGAGCCAGCGCATAGGCCACTCAAACGGGCCCTTGTGCACCTCCACATTTCTCAGACCTCAAGCCTCGCCATTCTAGCGAAGTTGAGTTTGGCCTTGAGCTCAAACTCCTTAATGTCCTGGCGGTCCAAAGTGATGTAGTAGCTAAGAGCCTCGCAGCGACACAGAACGTGTGCCGAGGTATCTTCTTCGACCCCGCAGCGCTCACACAAGAGATCCTCAGGCACCCCATCACGTGCAGGTAGCGCCTTAATGTGTTATGTCCCACCAGCACCCTTAGGTTGGCTCTATCCAAAGATAAGCAGAAACGCCCGTCCTTAGCGTTGGGCCCTGCAATGAGTTCAAGTGCCTGACGTAGATGTCTGGAGATGCTTCTCCATTTCCGAGAGTGTTGCGTTGCAATCCACTTCTCCGTTTTCCTACTAACTATTAGCGCGGGCACCCCTAAAGCTGGTTCAGGACCAACGAGCTTGCTGACCAATCCTGTCTTCACCAGAGCGTCTGATGTCTCATTGCCCAGTAGACATGCTTTCTTTTCGGATTGAGGCGCCTCTTAGGCATAGAGGTGTTGCAGGCTTCTGTTAGAGCTAGAGAAAATATCCGCATCCATTCGTTTCAGTGCACATTCTCTCTCCGCAGTACTAGAAGTTGGATGTGGTTCCGCGCTATATTGGAAAGTTATACAGGGTGCGGCAGAGAGGATGGATGGTTTTAAAAAAATCATAAAATAGTTGATTTTTACTCGAAAACAAATTTATTGATGCAATCAGGTGCTCAAGGAAATAGCATTTGAGACGGTCAAGTGTGGAAAATCACATCAGGCATGTGGTGGCCGAAATCGTTGATGCAGTGCTGGAGGCGTTCTTGGAAGTTAGCGTAGACTCTCTCCAACATTGCTCTCTCAACTTGGGCGACTTCCACGCGAATTTCGCCCTTCAATTCGTCCAGAGTTCGGAGCTTGTTCGCGTATACTCTAGCCTTGAGGTGTCCCCATAAGAAAAAATCGCATAAGGATAAATCTGGGGACCGAGGAGGTGAATGAACATCGCCAAACCTGGAAATAAGGCGACCAGGGAAGAGAGGGCGAATAACGTTCATGGATGCTCGCTCCATATGCAAAATTCGCCTTACCGAACGATCACTAAGGCGAAGTGCGGCAGCATGTTTCCGGGCAGATCGAGTCGGACTGCGAAGAAAGACCTGTCAACATTTTCAGGAGTTCGAACTGTTCGCGGCGCTCCTCTTGGTCTTCTGTTGATCAGTTCACCACGCCTGCCAAGTGATTTAACCCAACGAAGGATGGTGTTTCGAGAGGGAACAGCTCTATTCCGATGAATGTTGAAGTGGGGACGAAACACACGCTGTACGACGATGACTGACTCATTATTTCGGACGAAACAATCATAAGCGAAAACGCGGTGCTCCACCTTCCAAGGCTCCATAACGACAACTGGTAAAATAATGCTAGGATCTCACGAGTCAAACGACTACCCATCCCAAAAACGTCCGTCCTCTCTGCCGCACCCTGTATAACGGTGTAGACTTAGACAAACATGTTTTAGGACCAGACATTTTTTGAATACTCCAGTAGCTATTCAGACATACCAAGATTTTCGAATTCTGTTAATCTTTGCAGTCATTCATACTAGCGTCGTTTCAAAAATAGGGTTCCCACATTTTTTTAAGGCACAAGGAATTTTTCATTTGAAAAAACCAATCCACCATTGGGAACCTTGATCTGTAAGTTATTTTTCTTGATAGCTGCCAGTGTTTTCGGCGCATCTTTTGATACGTGAAATCCACCTACGCATTCCCACCTGTCAGGACTGTAAGGGGGATGGCCAATAACTTCCCAGCCAAATGGCTAGATTCAGTTCTTCGTTTAATGTGAGACATGAGGATGCGCCTTGACGAGGTGGAGTCTTACGCTTTGCTGAGTTTTCCCTGCGACGATTTGAGGACATGTTGAATGCTTATACACGTTTCCCATGTACGTCAATCAACTGGCGATAAATTTCTATAGTTGGTAACGACTTACCGTGCAAAAATTGCATTGAGTGTCGCCAATATAGGCGCTTCTTGTTGGGATCGGTGGCGGGGTAGCCGACGAACATGACGGCGTTGCTAGATTTCGCGAGGCAAGGTTACAGGTTTGACGACCTTATTTTTGAAACAACCCTCGTATGGTGCTTAACACAAGTTTAACCAAAAGTTTTGGTATTTGCATTTCAAAATGTTTAGCAAAATATCAATCCAAATTAAGCGAAATCACCTTATGTGCCTTCTAAGACAAAACAGTAGTAAAAGTTTGTAGTCTGACGTTTGTGTGAGACTAAACTAAATCTCCTACGTTTAAAATTCCGATAAAACGTCTCTTTTGCAATGCTTTTAAAGACAGCTGAATATTTTAGAAGCAAATTATGAACGTCTTAAGCTGAGATGAAGCGCTTCAGTAAAAGTCTGTTCTTCTTATCTAACTTTGCTTGTTATTACAGCAAATTTGCAAACTCCTTAAATCTTTTTGAAGATGCGCCGTTAGGGCTTAATCTGTTTGGGTATGAGGCACGGGAAAGGGTACCTCGACTAAGGTAAATAGATTTACCTCTCGTCGTTCTAACGAAACTCTAATAAGAAATAAAGGGCTTACCAGCTCCGTTCGAGCGGGTCGCTAGAGAGGAAAATATTCCTGAATTGCATAATAATGTTTTACATCCTGCTGGCTGATTAGTACCCTTTGCTTGCTCGTGCGGGATTTAATGAATTACGAAATATTCGACGCTTGCGAGAATGCTGGCGAAATACTGAAACTGAATCGTCAACAGAGACGATTTGGTTTTTTGTGTATAGAATAGAAAGGATTTATTTAACGTTAAGATACGTCATTAAATATTATTTACAAAAATATGTTAAATTTACAAAGAGGTAGTCAAACCAAACCAAAATAGTCTCTCCGAAGTCTCTATTTTAAAATTTTAGTACTACTGGATGTTTCTACATTAATGACACGACAAATTGGTTAAGGCTTTCGCGGCCAGTTGATAAACTGCTGCCTTGATTCGGGTCGGAAGGCCGGCGTCGGTTGGAATTTCTTCCTAACGTTTCGTTAGCACGAGTGACAAGCTTCTTCAGAGGTCCTTCCATTTTCGATGCTGGATGTAGACTGACGATTTCTCTTGCGAAGGGTAGGTGACGTGGCTGATCGAGTTGAGCCTGAGGGTCTCTTCCTTCCTGTCGAAGTTATCTGGATGATTGTGGATCTCGATAGCTTCCCTGCACAGTCTATAATGATAGCCGTTGACTGATGGCAGCAACCTGCAGGTCCCACAGTGTATCATGTAGTCCCCATTGTTCAGTGCATGTTCAGCTACCGCAGACTTCTCAGTTTGTCCTAGCCGGCAATTTGCTTTGTCCTCCTTGAGTCTCGTTCCCATTGATCTTTTAGTGGTTCCAATGTATACTTGCAGCTGAGATTCAACGCAAGCCCGACTACGCCTTACCAACCGGCTCATCAAGCTATCATCACTGCCAGAAGGCACCAAGAAGAGCGTTACGAGGACGGAAGCCGGTTCCACCAAGGCTCTATGGCCTGCCCAGGATCCACAAGGCAGATGTTCCATTGAGACCAATAGTCAGTGCTCCCGGATCGCCGACATACTACTTAGCGAAACACTTGGCATCCCTGTTGAAACCATACGTGGGAAAGAGTACCAGCTACATCAAGGATTCCACCGACTTTGTGCGCGAGATTCAGGACATCGTAGTTGAACCCGACGACATCCTTGTGAGCTTCGATGTCGTTTCCCTTTTCACCAAGGTACCGCTGAAGGAATGGTGAGCAGGATCTTCCCTTCTGACGTATGCTAGCCCTTTGAAATCTATCTCACTGGAAGCTACTTCGTATGGGACGGGGGCTTTTATGAGCAGACAGACGAAGTGGCAATGGGAAGTCCACTTAGCCCAGTCATAGCCAACCTTTTTAAGGAACACTTTGAGAAGAAGGTGGTTGAGACATCGGAGAACAAACCAGCAGTTTGGTTCCGGTACGTGGACGACACCTACGTAATTTGGAAACATGGCACGGACAGGCTAAACGAGTTTCTGCAGCACCTAAGCGAGCGGCATCCAAGCATACAATTTACCATGGAGATAGAGAGTGACCAACAACTCCTTTTAGGTCATCAGGTGCACACACAATCATTTTACCATCATCTACAAATATTTTCCACTTTGTACATACAAATTGGCATGCAGTAAGACTGATTTCTTCTGAACCCGGGTTGCCTCTCAAAAAGGACATCATTCACAAGTAGATGCTCACTCAGTTGTTCATGCACTGTTATTTCTATAATTTTCTCGACGACTGGCATAAGATTGATGGGTCGCAAGTCTTCTGACTTACGTGGATTGTTTGTTTTGGGTACTGGGACTATAACACTCCTCTTCAACAATGAAGGCGTCTTTCCTGTTCTGACGGATGTATTTATTATATTCAAAATGACATCAAACAGTTGCTTTACCAAACTGCATGTAAGTGCTTCATCACCTGTAGATTTTTTCTTCAATTGAAAAACAGTTTTGCGAAGCCTATACAGCGAAATTTCTTGAAACTGTCAAGTTCCTCTTCTAAACGCACTAGTAGCGTTATAGCTTCCTCATTACTTAAAGGTATGATGCTTACCATATCAGTTACACCCTCTATAGCGTCACAGCCATTAATTTCCAAATCAATGTGAACCTGTTTGTTATTAACAAGATCTTTTTCAAGGTTCTCAACATGTGTTTGCTGTCTCCCTTGCATCTGTCAATCTTTTCTTCATAATACTGCTTTTGTTTTGATCTTATCAGAGCAATAACTTCGTTATATTTTTGAATCATCCCTCAGGCTAGTAAATTTGAAAATCTGGTATTTTACACCTCTTTCCGTGTGTGCTCTTCATCAATCCATGACTTATAGTTAGTGCTTTGTTGTTCTATAGGTGCAACTTCGGTAATACTTTTATTCACATTGTCAATGAAGCAATTATACAGGGTGTTTCAGTTTATTGTTGCATAACTTCAAGATTAGATAGAGCTTTTAAAATTAATGCATAAGTCTATATAAACATGGGTCGAAAAATGCGTGTTGAAATTTACTTTCTAAAATAGTTTTTTTTAAATATTTCGAACAATATTTGATGTTATGTATAACAGTGAAAATTGGTATACTAGGGTTTTTTGGTACGACAAAACGAACCATGGGCATAGTTTTACTGTAGCCGCTAGAGGGCGCTCCATACTGTACCTGTAGTGTATTAAAATCACCGAAAATTTTTTCTTTGTGCAATTTTTTGCTTTTTGAATAAAAAAAACTGATTCTTCGCACTTTTCAACATAAAAAAGCTCTCCTGTGAATTTTTGTTATAGTTAGCAGTTTTTGAGATATTTCGATTTTTAAGGTTCGATGCATTTTTAATTATTTATGATAAAATAACGTTAAAAAGTCAGAATCTCGATAATTTTTAGAAGTAGGCTGTGCCTGCAAATATCTCTGAAATTGAAAGCAGAATAAGGTTAAACGTCAATTAGTTGACAGTTAGTTTTGTTGTCTGTTGAAACCTGAAACGTTTTTTTGCAATTATGAATGCACGAAATTTAGTTTCTTTTGCCTGTTTTTTTTTTTTTAGTAAGTTTTATAAGAATGCCATTTTTTTCTCCAATCAAGAGTTAGCGGATATTCATTTTGTGTTTGACTTTGTAAATGGAAACGCAGTATAAGCAGCCAGAGAATACGCACGAAAATTTCCAAACAGACGACATCCAACTCGCTCAGTATTTGTAAGAGTGCATCGCCAAATAATTGAAAATGGTTTTGGAAATCTCCAAAGGGATCAAAACATAAATGTTCGTCCGCGCAGATTTACCCGTATGATTCTGCGTGAGTTTGATAGAGATCCGACCACAAGTGTTAGGAGAGTTTCTGGTGCCTTGGGAATTTCAGCAAGCCATGTTCACCGTATTCTTAGAAATGACCATAGACGTCCTTATCATTTGCAACCTGTGCAAGGACTACAGCCAGGGGACGGAGAACGAAGAATTACATTTTGTCAGTGGATTCTTGATAGAACTGATAATAATAGGGAGTTTTTAAATAACGTTTTATGGACCGATGAGTCATGCTTCACTAGACGTGGAGTGGTAAACTTTCATAATCAACATATTTGGTCGCATGAAAATCCGCATGCAGTTCGGGAAAGAAATTTTCAGCATGAATTTAGTGTGAACGTGTGGATTGGTATCTACCGTAATCGCCTAGTTGGACCCTACCTTTTGCCTGCAAGGTTAAATGCTGCGACCTTCTTGGAATTTTTAAAGGCTGAACATGCAAATATGTGGGATGATGTTATGTTAGATTTAAGAAGATTGGCCTGGATCCAGCTTGATGGTTGTCCAGCTCATTATTCCAGAATAGTTAGAAACTGGCTGGACGAAAACTATCCAGTAAGATGGATCGGCCGTGGAGGTCCAGTCGCCTGGCCTGCACGATCCCCAGACCTAAATCCATTAGATTTATTTGTGTGGGGATTTCTAAAATAAAAAGTGTACCAGACTCCCGTAACCACAAGAGATATGCTAACAGACAGAAAATAAGGCCTTATTTGAATAATGCTATACCACGTTCGATCATTCGTAGATGTGAATTGTGTATTGAACAATTGGGTTTACATTTCGAGCAACTACTTTAGATTTTGTATGTTTGTCCTAATTATCCAATAGCATTTTAGTTGTAAATAATTAATTTAATTTGTTAAAAATAATATTGGAAAATTAACCAAATTAATATCCTGTTTTTTGTGTTTATTTGGAGTTAGGAATTATTGTTGTGTTTATAAACACAATCTAAACGATCATCTTAATTACTTGTAATGCCTAAATCGAAAATGAAAAAAAATATTATTTTCCCATAAATAATTAAAAATGCGTCGAACCTTAAAAATCCAAATATCTCAAAAACGGCTAACTATAGCGAAAACTCACAGGAGAGCTTTTTTATGTTGAAAAGTGCGAAGAATCAGTTTTTTTATTCAAGAAGCAAAAAATTGCACTAAGAAAAAATTTTCGGTCATTTTAATACACTACAGGTACAGTAGAGAGCGCCCTATAGCGGCTACAGTAAAACTATGTCCATGGTTCGTTTTGTCGTACGAAAAAATCCCTGTATACCAATTTTCACAGTTATATATCAAATATTGTTCGAAATATTTAAAGAAAACTATTTTAGAAAGTAAATTTAAACACCCTGTATTTCGGAAGCCACGCATTTTTCGACCCATGTTTATATAGACTTTATGCATTAATTTTAAAAGTTCTATCGAATCTTAAAGTTATGCAAGAATAAGCTGAAACACCCTGTATAAGGAATCGACATCTCGAGATCCATACTTCCAGTTATAGTATATCGGTCCATTATGCTGTAACCACTATTCTTGATTACAGCATAATTACCATTACTTACATTGGGTCGGAGACTAGAGGGGGGGGGGGTGGAAATTCAAAGGGCGCCAGGTGAGTTGTTCCACAACCCAATATCAACAACCCAAGTTTCCAAACAGCAACAAATTTACCAATTCACTACTTCATTGTAACCAAGTGGACTGAATACTGAATATACTAGAGGGTTAATGGAAACAACTGCTTATATGAGAGGATAGAGCCACATTTGTACAGGGTGTAAACGTTATGATAGTCATTATTTAAATGGTTGATAGAGAGAGTTAAAAGAAGCAAAAAGTTTCATATAACATGGGGGTAAAAACGGCATTTTTTACAGAAAAACGACTTTAAAGTAAAATAAAGTCTGACAACGATTTATTTGTTAATTACCCAATTTGATAACGTTTTAGATTAGATTATAAAAATTTGTAAGATTGTGGTGATTGTGGTCGATATAACGCACTTAAAGTTGTAAGCTATAAAGCCATTTAGACAAAAATCTATTGACGTTTGGACCATGGGTCATATGAGCTTTTTGACTTGTTTTGATCCCGCTATTATCCATTTCAATAATGACTATCATAACGTTTACACCCTGTCTTTTTCAAGACCAACAACACATTACAAATACCTGAGAACATCATACGCTATATACACCGAAACACAAAAAGTAGCAACAACATGTGATCCAGTAATTATTCATGGGCTATATTGTTTTTCTCGTTGTAAATTATAGTTGCAAAGATTTTACGAATTAGAAGTTTCTCTACTACTTACTCGTTTACTGGTTCATGGGATACGATATAGGTAGATAAGAATATATGGGTTTCATACCCTTGCTAAAATTTATTATGTAGATACATTTTATATTTCTGCTTTCACCTGTTGATCCCCTCCTTCTGGTGACCTACCTGTAACTATGTATAAAACCTGAAATAAGGCAGATATAAGTAGTGGATAATTGCTTGCCCCTATGCTTGTCAATTTACTTATTATCTTTTCCTAATTAGCATCCCTGATAAGGTTATTATAATAGCAGCTATTGTTTATGATTACATAACCTCAATAAGAAGGGATTGATTTGTCAAATGTCAAGGCAATATCATTGTCAAATTGTCAAAATCCGAGCCTGGCGGGGTCACTAAACTGACAGATGCTAGAACGGAGGGAAATGAGAAAAAAAGAGGTAGCCATTGTTAATTTTTGATCAAGACCGGATGGTAATCCGTAATTTACGGATTTAGTAAAAATTACCAATATATTGTGTGAATGATATCACAGCCAAATGTGGGATTGATTATTTGGAGACTCGTCACTTACTTTGAAGGGAATATTTTTAATAGGGTATCAAGTATCACTATTCAGTTTCTGAGAGAAAATAATATTAGAATACCCCCGCATACGTCTACACTTTTTAAACGCAGTTTTTCTTACAACGTTGCTATTATTTATAATGACCTTCCGAAATTATATAAAGAATTTAAATTACCTGTCTTTCGACAAAAAGTTAAAACATTATTACTCAACCCTCCAAACATATATAAATGAAAAACATTCTAACATCCCTACCGTTAGTAACAACCAGGAAAATTACAATTTTTTTGTCGACAATTCAAAACTAATATCAAATGTCAAACAAGAATCCTGGGAACAATTATACTCTATAAATAATATAGACAAAGCAACGGGACTGTTCATAGAGAAAATAAAAAAAACTAATAGATATTAGTACCAATAAAGTAATAATTAGTCACAAAGAGAAAAGCAGAAATGCCTGGATTACCAAAGGATTAATAACATCGGCAATAGAAAAAGAAAGACTATATAATGTAATGAAACTAACGCCAACTACAGAGAATACCGACTGCTACAACCAATATAAAAATAAATTTATAGAGCTTGTAAGGCAAACCAAACAAAAATATTACCTAAATAAATTGAATAATAACTTAAATGATCCTAAGCGGCTTTGGACAACTATTGATGAGATTACTGGGAAAACAAAAGTTAAAGAGTGTGTCACTGAGTTAAATACAACATCGGGAACAGTATTAAAAAATACTCAACAGATATGCGATGCATTTGTACAATTCTTTACTGACATAGGCGAAAATTTAGCAAGTAATATACAAGCAAATGTACAAAATACTCAGCCTCCAAAAAGAACTTTGAACTCATTTATTTTGGATAAAGTCGAGCAATGTGAAGTATACACCACTGTTATGTCCTTAAAAAATCGGAAAAGTCCTGGGTTCGATGGTATTAAAGGCGAGCATTTGAAAATTATAGCCGAGGACATAACAGAACCACTCACTTACTTGATCAACAAATGCTTTGAATCTGGCATATATCCCTCAATTTTAAAAAAAGCTAATATAATACCGATACATAAATCAGGAACAAAAACAGATGTTAACAACTATAGACCAATATCAACAAAATCCAGTCTAGCAAAGGTTTTTGAAAAAGTTTTATCTACTAGAATGATTCGATACCTCACAAAATTCAAAATTAGCTACCCGAATTTGTAATAAAATTCTTTTCTGGAGGACATGCATTCATTCCAAATGCAAGATCGGGAGTTCGGGAAAGAAATTTTCAGCATGAATTTAGAGTGAACGTGTGGATTGGTATCTACCGTAATCGCCTAGTTGGACCCTACCTTTTGCCTGCAAGGTTAAATGCTGCGACCTTCTTGGAATTTTTAAAGGCTGAACATGCAAATATGTGGGATGATGTTATGTTAGATTTAAGAAGATTGGCCTGGTTCCAGCTTGATGGTTGTCCAGCTCATTATTCCAGAATAGTTAGAAACTGGCTGGACGAAAACTATCCAGAAAGATGGATCGGCCGTGGAGGACCAGTCGCCTGGCCTGCACGATCCCCTGACCTAAATCCATTAGATTTATTTGTGTGGGGATTTATAAAATAAAAAGTGTACCAGACTCCCGTAACCACAAGAGATATGCTAACAGACAGAAAATAAGGCCTTATTTGAATAATGCTATACCACGTTCGATCATTCGTAGATGTGAATTGTGTATTGAACAATTGGGTTTATATTTCGAGCAACTACTTTAGATTTTGTATGTTTGTCCTAATTATCCAGTAGCATTTTAGTTGTAAATAATCAATTTAATTTGTTAAAAATAATATTGGAAAATTAAACAAATTAGTATTCTGTTTTTTGTGTTTATTTGGAGTTAGGTATTATTGCTGTGTTTAAAAACACAATCTAAACGATCATGTTAATTACTTGTAATGCCTAAATCGAAAATGTAAAAAAAAATATTATTTTCCCATAAATAATTAAAAATGCATCGAACCTTAAAAATCGAAATATCTCAATAACGGCTAACTATAACGAAAACTCACAGGAGAGCTTTTTTATGTTGAAAAGTGCGAAGAATCAGTTTTTTTATTCAAGAAGCAAAAAATTGCAATAATAAAAAATTTTGGGTCATTTTAATACACTACAGGTACAGTAGAGAGCGCCCTATAGCGGCTACAGTAAAGCTATGCCCATGGTTCGTTTTGTTGTACCAAAAAAGCCTTGTATACCAATTTTCACTGTTATATATCAAATATTGTTCGAAATATTTAAAGAAAACTATTTTAGAAAGTAAATTTAAATACCCTGTATTTCGGAAGGCACGCATTTTTCGACCCATGTTTATATAGACTTTATGCATTAATTTTAAAAGTTCTATCGAATCTTAAAGTTATGCAACAATAAGCTGAAACACCCTGTGTAAGGAATCGACATCTCGAGATCCATACTTCCAGTTATAGTATATCGGTCCATTATGCTGTAACCACTATTCTTGATTACAGCATTACCATTATTATATACATTGGGTCGGAGACTAGGGGGGGGTTGCATAATGAAAGGGCGCCAGGTAACTTGTTCCACAACCCAATATCAACAACCCAAGTTTCCAAACAGCAACAAATTTACCAATTCACTACTTCATTGTAACCAAGTGGACTGAATACTGAATATACTAGAGGGTTAATGGAAACAACTGCTTATATGAGAGGATAGAGCCACATTTATACAGGGTGTAAACGTTATGATAGTCATTATTTAAATGGTTGATAGAGAGAGTTAAAAGAAGCAAAAAGTTTCATATAACCTGGGGGTAAAAACGGCATTTTTTACAGAAAAACGACTTTGAAGTAAAATAAAGTCTGATAACGATTTATTTGTTAATTACCCAATTTGATAACGTTTTAGATTAGATTATAAAAATTTGTAAGATTGTGGTGATTGTGGTCGATATAACGCACTTAAAGTTGTAAGCTATAAAGCCATTTAGACAAAAATCTATTGACGTTTGGACCATGGGTCATATGAGCTTTTTGACTTGTTTTGATCCCGCTATTATCCATTTCAATAATGACTATCATAACGTTTACACCCTGTCTTTTTCAAGACCAACAACACATTACAAATACCTGAGAACATCATACGCTATATACACCGAAACACAAAAAGTAGCAACAACATGTGATCCAGTAATTATTCATGGGCTATATTGTTTTTCTCGTTGTAAATTATAGTTGCAAAGATTTTACGAATTAGAAGTTTCTCTACTACTTACTCGTTTACTGGTTCATGGGATACGATATAGGTAGATAAGAATATATGGGTTTCATACCCTTGCTAAAATTTATTATGTAGATACATTTTATATTTCTGCTTTCACCTGTTGATCCCCTCCTTCTGGTGACCTACCTGTAACTATGTATAAAACCTGAAATAAGGCAGATATAAGTAGTGGATAATTGCTTGCCCCTATGCTTGTCAATTTACTTATTATCTTTTCCTAATTAGCATCCCTGATAAGGTTATTATAATAGCAGCTATTGTTTATGATTACATAACCTCAATAAGAAGGGATTGATTTGTCAAATGTCAAGGCAATATCATTGTCAAATTGTCAAAATCCGAGCCTGGCGGGGTCACTAAACTGACAGATGCTAGAACGGAGGGAAATGAGAAAAAAAGAGGTAGCCATTGTTAATTTTTGATCAAGACCGGATGGTAATCCGTAATTTACGGATTTAGTAAAAATTACCAATATATTGTGTGAATGATATCACAGCCAAATGTGGGATTGATTATTTGGAGACTCGTCACTTACTTTGAAGGGAATATTTTTAATAGGGTATCAAGTATCACTATTCAGTTTCTGAGAGAAAATAATATTAGAATACCCCCGCATACGTCTACACTTTTTAAACGCAGTTTTTCTTACAACGTTGCTATTATTTATAATGACCTTCCGAAATTATATAAAGAATTTTCATTACCTGTCTTTCGACAAAAAGTTAAAACATTATTACTCAACCCTCCAAACATATATAAATGAAAAACATTCTAACATCCCTACCGTTAGTAACAACCAGGAAAATTACAATTTTTTTGTCGACAATTCAAAACTAATATCAAATGTCAAACAAGAATCCTGGGAACAATTATACTCTATAAATAATATAGACAAAGCAACGGGACTGTTCATAGAGAAAATAAAAAAAACTAATAGATATTAGTACCAATAAAGTAATAATTAGTCACAAAGAGAAAAGCAGAAATGCCTGGATTACCAAAGGATTAATAACATCGGCAATAGAAAAAGAAAGACTATATAATGTAATGAAACTAACGCCAACTACAGAGAATACCGACTGCTACAACCAATATAAAAATAAATTTATAGAGCTTGTAAGGCAAACCAAACAAAAATATTACCTAAATAAATTGAATAATAACTTAAATGATCCTAAGCGGCTTTGGACAACTATTGATGAGATTACTGGGAAAACAAAAGTTAAAGAGTGTGTCACTGAGTTAAATACAACATCGGGAACAGTATTAAAAAATACTCAACAGATATGCGATGCATTTGTACAATTCTTTACTGACATAGGCGAAAATTTAGCAAGTAATATACAAGCAAATGTACAAAATACTCAGCCTCCAAAAAGAACTTTGAACTCATTTATTTTGGATAAAGTCGAGCAATGTGAAGTATACACCACTGTTATGTCCTTAAAAAATCGGAAAAGTCCTGGGTTCGATGGTATTAAAGGCGAGCATTTGAAAATTATAGCCGAGGACATAACAGAACCACTCACTTACTTGATCAACAAATGCTTTGAATCTGGCATATATCCCTCAATTTTAAAAAAAGCTAATATAATACCGATACATAAATCAGGAACAAAAACAGATGTTAACAACTATAGACCAATATCAACAAAATCCAGTCTAGCAAAGGTTTTTGAAAAAGTTTTATCTACTAGAATGATTCGATACCTCACAAAATTCAAAATTAGCTACCCGAATTTGTAATAAAATTCTTTTCTGGAGGACATGCATTCATTCCAAATGCAAGATCACCCTATGTACCCTTAAGATTTATTTTGAAAGCAACTTTCCGCAGTTTCATAGTAGAAGTTCAAGACGCATCTTGTACGGAGTAAAATCCCACCTGACGCAAGGAAAATCTCAACCGGAGAACTGGGAATTTGCGAAAATGCAAAAGAGCCCTATGTATATATCCTTGAAGTAGTTTTCTCCAGTTTTACAGCAGAGCAGCACACGCTATTCCCACATGTGGGGCGCGCCGACTGTCGGTTCTCAAAGGATAATTTAACCGAATCCGGGATTCGTGGTTTGCATTGCACATTTGCTCTGTTCCGGGCAATGGCCTGTGCATGGAACATCTCCATGAGGTACGCGAAGTATATTCAAAGGCACAGTAGTGGAATACAAACTGTTCAACTATTCACACGTATACCAAAAAAGAAAAATACACTTGAATTTGACGTAAAAAAAATAATCATACTTTTATGTGCTCAGAGCAATAAGGATATCAATATATTCATAGGACCCCAAAAAGCGCTTTTCACACTGAACACAGTCGTTAAGGGTAAGTTCGCAAGGGTGTGATTGAGGTTAGAGAAAATTTTAATCAGAAATCGAAGTCCCTTTTGGTACTTACCTGAATCCCCTGCTGAACCCTATAATATCTCGCATGGTTTAATTTTGTGGGTATATTAGGTTGTTTTCTCAGCAACCAGACAGAGTTGAAGAGAAAGAGAAGAGAAAAGAATGAAGGAAGATGAAGAGCAAAAAGCATCGAATACAGCTAGGCTAGGGTGTCCCAAAAAATTTAAGTTCTTTTTTTCAAACGCATATCCTCTACTTTTGCTTGAACAATGTCAAAACAATTGCAAACAAAGTTTTATTTACCTAGAAGCAGGTAGCATGGTAGCGTCTTTCTGGGTTCTTTTGGGTATGTATTAAAACACTGGCTTCCACAAAAAGAAATGCTCTAATTTATTTAACTCGATAGATAGAACATTTATGTACGCCACTACTTATGATGGTAATTCTTATGTCGCGCCATTGACTATACTCCACTCCGCTCTGCTACCCTACCGTACTCTGTACAAGGCTTCCGTCTCTCGGCCGTCAAGTTATATTTAGTCTCCATCGCTGCTTTCAGAAAGGTCTGGCGAGCCACAGAGCGGCATCTAGAATATTCGCGGTCCCTTCGCGTCGATCTAGAAGGCGAGTCACTGGTACGGTCCTCGACAGGTGTCGCCAAGTGGCTTGTGCAGTCGTGGTCCGCGTAAAAGCAGAGATCGGTCATGAAGCTCTGGCGAGTAGGAGGCTCTCCCAATAGATGGCGCCAACAGTTCTATTTGTTATGGTCACAATATTATAGGCACGTACTAGCTAACGTATTGCAGTACTAAGACGGAAATATTTTCAATAGGGGACTGGTTCAAAACTTTCCTCTAATGGACGAGTAGTCGAAGGTTTGTTCTATAATATCCGGGAAGTGTAATTTAGTGTCAATGTAATCGCCAACCTTGCTATTTGTGAGTGCATTATTTAGTGTGAAAAGGCAGGTTACCGACTGAATCTCTACCTAACTGTGTTGAGAAACTAGTCACTTTATACCAAGTTTAGAATTTTCAAAAAAATGGAAGCAAAATACAAGAAGTGTTTGAGCAACGTCAACAATAGTTTGTTCTGAACTTAGACAATGTGTTTGATATTGCGCATGCCGATGCCCTTAAATTGATGAAAATACCTGACTCACGCGACAAAGGGTTTCACTGAGATTCCGCTTAATTAGGACGTCTCGCCTGTTGTTTAATCTAGTCCCCTAAATAAGGGATACACACCATGAGGCTTCTATTTTGCAGAAACTGCAGAGTTCCCATGTGCGTTTTCGCTAGAAAGCACCAGGCCGCACATGATGTAATGGTGACTCTGATGATCATTTTTTAAAGCCGAATTTTGTTAATCAAATTGAATTTTGAATTTAGTCTTTAGTCCATCTGTTCCCGCCTTGACAATGGTAACTCCAAGGTATCGGACAGAGTTATTCCATGGTATCAGAGACCCATGACGGGGCGCCGGGATGCTTATTAGTAAAACAGATGGCCTACGTTTTCGAATGTTTAGTTTCACCGATCAGCCACCGATCAGCCCATTATAAACCTTCTTCCACCGCACATTGTAGCCAGTCATGGACCATGGTTGCCAGAACAAGACTAGGCCACCAATACAGTGTCATCTACATAGAGATAGACCTTGCAATCGCTGGGACTAGGGTCGTTATGAATGAACAAAGAACAAAGGATTGATGCAAGTTTCTTTAATAAATTACCGGATAATATAAGAAGGATAAAAGGCGTCAGTATCTTTAAGGTAAGTTGGAAAGCTGTTTGGTTGATAAAGCTCTTTATTCTGTGGATGATTATATGAATGCGTCATTTTAGCATTGTTAGTTTTTGTCTTTATACAGAGTGTTTCACAAGTTATCCGTCAAATTGTAACATATGCACTGCTACGAAAGAAGTTGATTTCTTACAAAAAATGTAATAAAAGTACTACAGAAATTAAGTTATAAACCTGAGTTTCAATAACAAATTGAAAAATAAATATCTGTCTTTTGAGTTCATCGTCATGATATTAGAACACGCTTTAATAATTTATTGTAGCAAATGTTGCACCAAACAACTGACGAAAACAAAATACCAGGAATTTTTTGTCTTTTCATACTGATAAGAACGTGTAAATAAGGTTTATATATCGAGGGTGATCTGAATGGAGAACGGTCGATTTTTGTGAAATTAAATAGGAAAGTATTTTGCGAGTATATGTTTTTAGTTATTTATTAATAAAAATGGCACATGCACAAATTGAGGAGTTAGTGGACATTGTTTTAGCGTACGGCGAAGCAGGGCAAAATTCGCGAGCGGCTTTCCTACCTTTGAGGAAAAATTTTAAAAATTTCAGCAGCCAGAAAGGAACGCCCTTTTGGATCAATTTATAAAATAGGCATTTCCATGGCGCACCTTTCCAAATGCCTCTGAGATACCCAGAAACAAGATGCCTACTTTTCTCAAGGGTCACTCCCTCAGTTGCGAGCTCCACCTGCCTGACTGTGCTGCTTTCTTAACAGTGAATGGCAACAATCAAACGATATTGGCCAATCTCAACACAACATTTTTCATCAAACAGTTTCAGTCCATAAACGAGGTATATCCCTTTCAGACCACTGATTCCCCTTCATCATTATTAGGATAACATATCGAGGAAAACTTGCCCTAAGGGTATCGGATCGCTTAGCGGAATTTCTGCTTCCGCACCCAAATGTCGGAATTCCATTTTTCTGTCAGCGTCGAATTAGATTCGTGATTGTTTTCGGCCTTTTATTGATTACGCTGGCCGATAAAAAGCTTGTAGGCAATGATCTGTGAGGGGGTAGCACGAAATCGAGCGTTAGTAATGAAAATGTATTATAAATTACAGCGGGGAAATTGAAATTCATAAGAGATCCGAATCATTTAACATCTTTCGCGAATTCATGTTTTTGGCAGACTCGACTTTTTGTTTCACATCCATCGTTGCCTCCGGCAGCAGTTTGATGGTATTTTTTCGACGCATAAACCAGGCTTCAATTCAACATTGGTATACAGGGTGTTAATTAAGTACTTATCATAAATTTAACAGCAGATTCTTTGAGTAATTTCAAGTTCATCTAAACATAGGTTCTCAAGATACAGGGTATTAAATCTTATTTCGTAAATATCTTTTACCAAATTATAATATACGGGTCAGTTCATTCTTCATTTCTAAATTACTTTGCTACCAAATGTATTGATCTCCACTAATGATGATGTATTAGTTTTATTTAAGCTTTAAATCAATAAATCTTCAAAACTGCTGAACTGAAGTACATTAATTTTATATCATTATAAAGGGAATTGACAGACCTTTAAAATAAGGTATCACTCGACCCCCTTTAGATTTAAGATTTTGGGGGAGGTGTCACCCCCGCTTAGGGGACTGCACGTGCTAACGTGATTTTTTGCCAAACGTGTGTCCCTCGAAAACAACATCGACGGGTCTGGGCGTTTTTCAAAAAAAAAACTGAGCTGCCAGTAAATGCGTCTGTTTCGTTTTCGATGCGCCACCCTGTATAAATTGCACAAAAGTCACTGACGTACATCTTTTTTGTACAAATATTCGTTTAGATCCGGCTCGAGACGCCACTGGACTTAAGAAATTTAATCAACTGAAGGTTAAATTAGCTCCTTAGTGTTGTTAATTCCACCACTACGTTTCAACAAAATTAGGTAAAGGATATTTGAGAAATTCACGAAAAACCGTTTTTTATTTTTATTTTAACACCCTGTATCTTCAATCAATAAAACAGTCGACTATTAAATTTATAGTACTTACCCTGTATATGTATTTATGTGCCTGTGCGTGGCATCTTAGCTCGAAAATGGATGAACCAAATTGAGTACGATTTTCTCTTAATCATCTTTTCTATCGAAATGGTGCTTAGCTATGTCTTCTGAAAATCGGTCAAGTTGTTCAAGAGATGGGCCCAATTCCCTTTATGATTTTAAGATCCCGCCGCAAAAACTCAAACAGAAGAACCGCTTGAACGTGAGGGTGAGGAACACAAAGGAAACAAATATATCTTTTTAGGATCTTACATGGAAAGCTCTGATCTCTGTATCTCGCAAACTATCAACTTTTGGATGTATGTTTACGCAATTCACATATTTTGGTCTGTAGTATCTCCAGTTTCGAGATTCCCCAACCTTTCGCACATACCCTGTAGAATTTCATAAATTCATCAATTGGCATCTAACGCTGCACTTTTTGGGGATATATGAGCCATTGTTTGCCGCTTTGTTCGGCTGACACACCGTCTGTGCGATAGTTATGCACAGACAGGAAATAACGACAATGATAATAATAATTACAATAACAATAACAGAAGTTTTCTTTACAACAACATTGTAATGCAGCTAAGGTTAGACTTAAATGGCGTTTGCATTGATCCCATTTGCGAACATAGATGTAGAATAGACTTTTAATCGATTTGAATCATCCATTGCATATTGGCGTATTCAGATGTTGCTAGAAATAAAGATAAAAATTTCAAGGTGTATTTCTTTTTTATTTCCCTATTTTATGGGGGAACCTGAGACGCCCTTAAACTATCCCTGCTTTTTTCGTATGGATATCAGTTTACAACTTTTTAAATGCAACCTTGCTTCGATTTGGATGCTGTAATTTATTATTTTTAAGTAAATAAGTATTTATCGAAAATTAAGCCATCAAACACCATTAAAATCAGCTTTTTTAGCGGGTGTTAACTGTATCATACTAGACCCGTATTCAGCTATTTAATCTGGAGTCAAAATTTTGATTACCTTTGTATTGGAAATTAAACGACATTTTACTAGTCTGTTAACAGCGTACATACTCTCTATTTGATCGAATTTAAATTTTAGTTAATGTCTCTGACGATCGTGAGAAATTTCCGGGAATCCATTAGAGTCTTTGAGTTTGTCCATGTTTCCGTTTTAGTCTCTTCCTCATCTGCATAGAATTTTATACTAAGTGCTCCGTGGCTTGAATATTAATTTACCTCCAGTGGATTTTGTTATTCTACTTGAACGTACTGCACTCTGGAATATATTATTTATGGCGTTAACCAGAAGGAGCTGCGATGCAACTGCAGTGGTAACCAGTATATTTGTAAGCAAGCACTTTAGGGTAAGTATCAAACAGTAAGCATCACTGTGGGTTCACATACAGGCACAATATTACCTTTCCAGGCCTATTGGAGAGGAAGTATTGTAATCGCGAGAAATTTCGAAAATGGGATATTAGTATATATATATATATATATATATATATGTATAAAGAGAATATGATCATGCGGAGAAAGGTATAAAACAACATGTAGGAAAATAATGGGCAAAATCAGGAAAAAGGAGGACAGTGGATTTGAGCAGAAAATAGGATAGGTAACCCGAGCGATACGTATTTCTGCTGGTTGGCTTCATCAGGCCCGAAATGAATGCACTTATGAAACTACAAAAGTAGATACACATGCTCACACATCCGGATACGGGTGTAACCTGAGGAAACGAAGTTGGAGGGGGAAAAAACGACACACGAAGTCCACAACAAGATCCAACCTACACATTGCAGTATAAAATGGCTATACGACCTCGAATTTTATAGCCACTTGCTGTGGTACTTCAAGCCCAAAGGATCTACAAAGAGAATATGATCATGCGGAGAAAGGTATATAACAACAAGTAGGAAAATAATGGGCACAATCCGCAAAAAGGAGGAAAGTGGATTCGAGCAGAAAATAGAATAGGTAGCCCGAGCGATAAATATTTCTGCTGGTTGGCTTCATCAGGCCCGAAATGAATGCACATATGAAACTACAAAAGTAGATGCACATGCCCATACATCCGGATACGGGTGTAACCTGAGGAAACGAAGTTGGAGTTGGAGTTTCATATGTGCATTCATTTCGGGCCTGATGAAGTCAACCAGCAGAAATACGTATCGCTCGGGTTACCTATCCTATTTTCTGCTCGAATCCACTTTCCTCCTTCTTGCGGATTTTGCCCATTATTTTCCCATTTTTTTTTTGTTATATATATATATATATATATATAACTTGAGACGTGGTCATTGTCGTCTAGACCAGTTAGGTGAAAAATTAAAGCTTCCGCTTTTTGTTGGGTACTTCGACAAGATTTAAGCAAAGAGGACTCTTTATACTTTTTTAATTCTCTCTAGCTTTCAATGGACTTTGCCATCATCATCAGGAGCTGCAATTACAATGATAACAGTAGCAACAAAGGTGTAAAATGAATTTAAATTGACTCAACTTACAGTAGTATGTGAGAATGTTGCTAATTGTTGTTTACGCATATGATGAGGGAAACGTCCAGTAACATGGTGAGAGCTGAATAGGTTGCACAATAGTCAAAATTTATACAAAACATGACAAGAACACGTTAAAACAGATTAAAAATTATTTTAAAAATTAGAACATTACATCGTGAAAACCACCTGATGATTTCACAAATTAGTGGTCATGGAATGATGAATTGATGAGTGACATGAAACCCTTTGACAGAAGGCCGAAGGATGTCAATGTCAGTATTGAAAGATGGAACGAATTGTGGGCGTGTGCCAAAAACGTTGCCAAATCACTTCAGATGAAGAGATTTACAGAATTTTATGATGGAATTTGTTAAACCGACCAGAGGCAGTTGAATAAACTATATTATTATTAATGGGAATTTAAATTAACAATTATTAATAAATCGTGAGGAGAGAATTATTATATTTTGAGTGGAATGAAATTTACTGGTGGAAACGGCCAAAACAAAGATTCTAATTATGGTTGTGAAGAGTTGAAATTTGGGGAGATATGTAAGTTCTCCAATTTTTCGCAGTTTAGCAGATATGAGTAAATGACACTCAGTTGTTTAACATCTGTCTTTTTGTTGATACAGTTGTTATTCATGAAAATGTGGGACATTTCCAGGAATAAACGTTTGGAAAGGTGTTTTTCTTTATCAAGAACTTTGATACTTGTGTAATTCATAGAATGCCCTGTTGTGTTAACATGAGATGCTAGAGCGCATCTTTCAGGATGAAGCCTAGCATCACTTTTGTGTGATGTAATCCTTCCTTTAAGAGATCTGGAGGTCTGACCTATGTATATTTGGTTGCAGTTGTTGCAATTGATGGAGTAGACTGTGTTGGTTAAGCCAAGCAGCGGGACTTTGTCTTTCATTTTTGAAAAAATGCAGTTTATAGTGAGGACGGATTTGCAAGCAATTCGAAAGTTCAAAGGACTGCACAATCTGATAAGCTTAGGGGTCAGTTCCTTGATGTAGGGCAGGACAGCAAAACCAGGTCTGGAGTCCGGGTTGGTGCTAGTACTGTTAGGATTGATGTTATTATTGGGAATTACATCAGTTCCGTTATTGGGGGTTGTGCGACTATTACCTGCATCACCAGAGTTCGGCAAAATATTGGAAGGTGAACTAAAAATGATCTTGTTAATCAGACACTTCGGATAACCATTATTGATGAACAGTTTTGATAGTTTACGTAAATTTGAGGTGTGGAAGGTATTATCTGAGATGCTGATTACCCTTGTTTTCATCTGTTTTACCAAATTGATTTTAATCCCTAGTTTATGGTATGACCTAAAATTGAGAAACCGACCTGAGGCCATAGGTTTCTGGTACCAGTCTACCAATAAACTGTTGTTGTTGGTGCGAATGAGTCTTGTGTCTAGAAAGGGGACAGACAGGTTCTCATCTTCTTTTTCAATGGTAAATTGGATGTAGGGGTCATAGCTGTTGAATTCTCTGACAATACCATCCAGACCTATGGAAGGGAGGCATAAAATAATGTCATCTACGTATTTTTTTATGAAGAAGAGGTTATAGGGTAGTGTCGGAATAACTGTATCAAGCAGATCATCCATGACATATTCCGCCAAAATTGGTGACAGAACAGATCCCATAGGACAACCATGTGTTTGAGAATATATTTTGTTGTTGAAAGAGAAATAATTGTTATGAAAAAGGAATGTTATAATGTTGGTGAAAGATTCTAGAGATATGTTGCAGTGTTGACTTATCTCATTCCAGTGTTTATTAATAGTTCTTGTACATGCATCCAGATAGATGTTGCTGAATAGCGACACCACATCAAGACTGGCGATAATATGATCGGCTGGTATTGTCAATCTATTGAACTGACGAGAGACCTCAAATGAGTCTTTGATGTAGTAATCATTGTCTGCATGTGCTGATTTTAGTGTTGTCGATATTAATGAAGACAAAGCCTGGGTGGCTGAACCTATTGATGCAACTATAGGTCTTACTGAGAGTACAGGTTTGTGAATTTTCGGAAGTGCATAAAATTTTGGAGGGACAGAGTTATAAGTAGTCAAAGTTCTTTTTTGTTCTTGGGTTATTTGTCCAGTGCTGAGGAGTTCCTTAACAATGTCATTACTTTTCTTTTCCACTTTAAGTGTGGGATCTTTATTAATTTCATGATATGATGGGTCATCATTGATGAGATTGTTGCAAAGATCTAAATAGTGTTGTTTAAGCATTATCACTGTAACATTGCCTTTGTCAGATCTTGTAACCATAAGTTCAGGATGTTGTTTTAGAAATGTTCTGGTTATGTTTAAAAGGTTGTGATAAAAGGAATGTTTTTTATTAAGATTGTTATTATGATAGTAGTTAGTGATGAGGTTAGTGGAACGAGTTGTGAAAATGTTTCTTTCAGTGTCATCACTTATGGAGGATGCTATTGTGTCTACATCCGCTAAGATTGATCTGATTGGAATGTCATTGTTAACAATCGGCTCTACACTGAACTTAGGCCCTAAGGAAAGAAATTTTAATATGTCATGAGGGATGTCAATGTTACTGAGATTTTTTATCCAATTTTGTTGAGTGTTGAGGAAGGTTTTTTTGGTGTCATTCAACAATCTGTCAAACTTACGAGTGTATAATAATATAGTTTATTCAACTGCCTCTGGTCGGTTTAACAAATTCCATCATAAAATTCTGTAAATCTCTTCATCTGAAGTGATTTGGCAACGTTTTTGGCACACGCCCACAATTCGTTCCATCTTTCAATACTGACATTGACATCCTTCGGCCTTCTGTCAAAGGGTTTCATGTCACTCATCAATTCATCATTCCATGACCACTAATTTGTGAAATCATCAGGTGGTTTTCACGATGTAATGTTCTAATTTTTAAAATAATTTTTAATCTGTTTTAACGTGTTCTTGTCATGTTTTGTATAAATTTTGACTATTGTGCAACCTATTCAGCTCTCACCATGTTACTGGACGTTTCCCTCATCATATGCGTAAACAACAATTAGCAACATTCTCACATACTACTGTAAGTTGAGTCAATTTAAATTCATTTTACACCTTTGTTGCTACTGTTATCATTGTAATTGCAGCTCCTGATGATGATGGCAAAGTCCATTGAAAGCTAGAGAGAATTAAAAAAGTATAAAGAGTCCTCTTTGCTTAAATCTTGTCGAAGTACCCAACAAAAAGCGGAAGCTTTAATTTTTCACCTAACTGGTCTAGACGACAATGACCACGTCTCAAGTTACATCCACAGATTTGGGGTTTTTCAATAACATCACAGAACGTCATGGGAACCAGGCAGTAAGAATGATGAAGGACTGGATCAAGGGCAGAAAACGACTGGCACAGGAGATCAATCGACGGATTTTCTTATTAAAATGTAGAAAACATGGCATTACACCACATCACATCACCCACCGTTTAACATCAATCACACACTTACTAGAAAGCCATTCAATAGAAGATGGGATGAAAAATCGTCTGCACAGGTTAGGTGACAAAATACTCACGCTTGAGATATCTTCCTGCCACAGACAGTTGAAAAAACTTCATTCCATACTCAATTCACTCCAAAGTGACATAATTTCTTCCACTTCTCCCTTAATTTTTGATAATTTCAAATATAGACAACTCAGACATTACAATAAAATCTTTCATAACATAAAAAACTCCAACACTCGTAAGTTTGACAGATTGTTGAATGACACCAAAAAAACCTTCCTCAACACTCAACAAAATTGGATAAAAAATCTCAGTAACATTGACATCCCTCATGACATATTAAAATTTCTTTCCTTAGGGCCTAAGTTCAGTGTAGAGCCGATTGTTAACAATGACATTCCAATCAGATCAATCTTAGCGGATGTAGACACAATAGCATCCTCCATAAGTGATGACACTGAAAGAAACATTTTCACAACTCGTTCCACTAACCTCATCACTAACTACTATCATAATAACAATCTTAATAAAAAACATTCCTTTTATCACAACCTTTTAAACATAACCAGAACATTTCTAAAACAACATCCTGAACTTATGGTTACAAGATCTGACAAAGGCAATGTTACAGTGATAATGCTTAAACAACACTATTTAGATCTTTGCAACAATCTCATCAATGATGACCCATCATATCATGAAATTAATAAAGATCCCACACTTAAAGTGGAAAAGAAAAGTAATGACATTGTTAAGGAACTCCTCAGCACTGGACAAATAACCCAAGAACAAAAAAGAACTTTGACTACTTATAACTCTGTCCCTCCAAAATTTTATGCACTTCCGAAAATTCACAAACCTGTACTCTCAGTAAGACCTATAGTTGCATCAATAGGTTCAGCCACCCAGGCTTTGTCTTCATTAATATCGACAACACTAAAATCAGCACATGCAGACAATGATTACTACATCAAAGACTCATTTGAGGTCTCTCGTCAGTTCAATAGATTGACAATACCAGCCGATCATATTATCGCCAGTCTTGATGTGGTGTCGCTATTCAGCAACATCTATCTGGATGCATGTACAAGAACTATTAATAAACACTGGAATGAGATAAGTCAACACTGCAACATATCTCTAGAATCTTTCACCAACATTATAACATTCCTTTTTCATAACAATTATTTCTCTTTCAACAACAAAATATATTCTCAAACACATGGTTGTCCTATGGGATCTGTTCTGTCACCAATTTTGGCGGAATATGTCATGGATGATCTGCTTGATACAGTTATTCCGACACTACCCTATAACCTCTTCTTCATAAAAAAATACGTAGATGACATTATTTTATGCCTCCCTTCCATAGGTCTGGATGGTATTGTCAGAGAATTCAACAGCTATGACCCCTACATCCAATTTACCATTGAAAAAGAAGATGAGAACCTGTCTGTCCCCTTTCTAGACACAAGACTCATTCGCACCAACAACAACAGTTTATTGGTAGACTGGTACCAGAAACCTATGGCCTCAGGTCGGTTTCTCAATTTTAGGTCATACCATAAACTAGGGATTAAAATCAATTTGGTAAAACAGATGAAAACAAGGGTAATCAGCATCTCAGATAATACCTTCCACACCTCAAATTTACGTAAACTATCAAAACTGTTCATCAATAATGGTTATCCGAAGTGTCTGATTAACAAGATCATTTTTAGTTCACCTTCCAATATTTTGCCGAACTCTGGTGATGCAGGTAATAGTCGCACAACCCCCAATAACGGAACTGATGTAATTCCCAATAATAACATCAATCCTAACAGTACTAGCACCAACCCGGACTCCAGACCTGGTTTTGCTGTCCTGCCCTACATCAAGGAACTGACCCCTAAGCTTATCAGATTGTGCAGTCCTTTGAACTTTCGAATTGCTTGCAAATCCGTCCTCACTATAAACTGCATTTTTTCAAAAATGAAAGACAAAGTCCCGCTGCTTGGCTTAACCAACACAGTCTACTCCATCAATTGCAACAACTGCAACCAAATATACATAGGTCAGACCTCCAGATCTCTTAAAGGAAGGATTACATCACACAAAAGTGATGCTAGGCTTCATCCTGAAAGATGCGCTCTAGCATCTCATGTTAACACAACAGGGCATTCTATGAATTACACAAGTATCAAAGTTCTTGATAAAGAAAAACACCTTTCCAAACGTTTATTCCTGGAAATGTCCCACATTTTCATGAATAACAACTGTATCAACAAAAAGACAGATGTTAAACAACTGAGTGTCATTTACTCATATCTGCTAAACTGCGAAAAATTGGAGAACTTACATATCTCCCCAAATTTCAACTCTTCACAACCATAATTAGAATCTTTGTTTTGGCCGTTTCCACCAGTAAATTTCATTCCACTCAAAATATAATAATTCTCTCCTCACGATTTATTAATAATTGTTAATTTAAATTCCCATTAATAATAATATAGTTTATTCAACTGCCTCTGGTCGGTTTAACAAATTCCATCATAAAATTCTGTAAATCTCTTCATCTGAAGTGATTTGGCAACGTTTTTGGCACACGCCCACAATTCGTTCCATCTTTCAATACTGACATTGACATCCTTCGGCCTTCTGTCAAAGGGTTTCATGTCACTCATCAATTCATCATTCCATGACCACTAATTTGTGAAATCATCAGGTGGTTTTCACGATGTAATGTTCTAATTTTTAAAATAATTTTTAATCTGTTTTAACGTGTTCTTGTCATGTTTTGTATAAATTTTGACTATTGTGCAACCTATTCAGCTCTCACCATGTTACTGGACGTTTCCCTCATCATATGCGTAAACAACAATTAGCAACATTCTCACATACTACTGTAAGTTGAGTCAATTTAAATTCATTTTACACCTTTGTTGCTACTGTTATCATTGTAATTGCAGCTCCTGATGATGATGGCAAAGTCCATTGAAAGCTAGAGAGAATTAAAAAAGTATAAAGAGTCCTCTTTGCTTAAATCTTGTCGAAGTACCCAACAAAAAGCGGAAGCTTTAATTTTTCACCTATATATATATATATATATATATATTGGATGTTGTATGACATGAGCCGCAAATGCGGCCGTCTATAACTTGGAAAGCACTGCTCGGATTTGAATAAAATATTTACAAGGTCACTACTATGCTAGGGATGGAAGAGTTTTGAAGATTTTCAAAATCGGTCCAGTGGCTACGGGCACAAAAATGAAAAAAAAAAATAAAATAGCTCAAACTTTGTGTTCTGATGTTTGAGATGCTCCTGATCACCTCGTGTTTCACCCGTTTCCTAAGTAGTACATATTTTGAGTGTATACACAAGCAATATCATTTTGCTTATATAGTTATATATATACTAAGTGACATATAAATCCGAACACCCAGTTTAAATGGTTTTATTTTAATAAAATTTTGTATAAGTACTTAATGAAGCATAACAAGTAAATGATAAAAATTTCAAAATGATTACACTGCTTTAAAGCCCTTTGACCTTTAATAATGTGTGGATGCACCCTGATGTGCTACGCATTCTCCAACGGGCCTAGGCATGCTTCTGATCAGGTGGTCAATGTCCTCCTGTGGTATCTCATTCCAGGCAACCACCAACTCCTCTCGAAGTGCTTCTAGAGTCTGAGGAGGACGTTGCAATTTGAGCAATCTCCTACCCATCATATCCCACACGTGCTCAATTGGGGATAAGTCGGGAGATCTTGGTGGCCATGGTAACAATGTGACATCATTATGGTGAAAGAAGTCTATTGTGACTCTTGCAACATGTGGTCGGGCATTATCTTGTTGGAAAGTTGGATATGCCAGGGTGTCAAGATAGGGTAAAAGATGGGGTTCTAGAACTTTGTGGATATAACGCTGCGCGTTCATGTTACCTCTGATGGAGATTAAAGGTGACCTGGAACCATAAGCTATAGCACCCCAAACCATAACTCCAACAGTGTGATGAACATGTCTTCCAACAAAAAACTGTGGATTCCTCCTTTCACCACGTCGCCTTCTAACCCTAGCACGACCATCGTGCATGCCTAAACAAAATCGAGACTCGTCACTAAAGACAATATTGTTTCATTCCTGATCCCAGAGTGACCGTTGTCTGCACCACTCAAGGCGATTACGTCGGTGTTCTCGAGTTAAAGGGAGGACCCAGTGTGGCCGGTATGAAAACAAGCCAAAACTTCTCATTCGTCGGTAAACACTTCGCATGCCAATAGGTCTTCCGTGTTCTGCAAACCATTCATTTGCAATGGACCTGGTAGTGGAGAAACTCTCCCTCAAGGCCAATAATCTTAGGCGGCGATCTTCACGGTCTGTTGTTCTACGGCGGCGTCCAGTGCCCCTTGCTCTTTGCGTACGGCCTTCTCGAAGCCATGCCTGACAACACCTAACCACAGTGTCTACACTTTTTTGCACTCTAACTGCGATTGCCCGAAAAGAAAGTCCAGCTTCCCGAAGTCCCACTATACGGCCCCTATCAAACTCACTAAGTTGACGAAATCGTACAGGTCTCCGTACTCTAGGCATCGTAACCGATCGTAAACGATGTCAAGAACTAAAATACGCCAACGTTGATTCTTTTCTGCGGCTGAAATATTCATTTATAGAGCGTTAGTGAATTAAAAAAAAGCAGTATAAAAACCGGAATGTCCAACTGATAAGGCTGAAAATTTTTTCACTTGTTATTTACAGTAAGATAAATACATTCACCAACTTTTATTAAAATAAAACCATTTAAACTGGGTGTTCGGATTTATATGTCGCTTAGTATATTTATTGCGGGAAGTTAAAAATTCAAAAATTCGAGATATAGCCAACTTTAGAAAAATTTACCAAGTTAAAAAATTGAGAATTTGACATAGCTCCAAACTTTGCTAAAAAACATGACCCTGTATAAGTGGATAAGTCAGAGAAATATATCGATCGGACCCTATACGAGTTCTTAAAGGACTGGTCAGGAACCTCTGAAGACCGCTACGAATCGAAAATATCGAGATTTTCCAAGTTGCCACGCAACTGTCCACCAGTTTATCTTTGACATCCGAAATATGATTTTAGCTTTACTATTGCCCTTACAACCGTTCCAGCCATCAAACTTCTGTAACTGGATCTGTCCGATAATTCCACATAAAAGCTTTGACAGGTACTTTCTCGAGTCTTTTTATACCCAACAATATTCTATTATTTCCACTTCCCCAACAGTGCTGTCTTAAATAAAATAATACAAAGCCGGTTTCCAATTTGCCACAATGCTGCTGTAGCCAAGATATTTTACGATCACGTTGCCCCATAAAATATAATCCAGAAGCCAGGGTTTGTTTACTCAGCTGCATTACTGCAACAGGGCCATTTGCTGGTGATATACGAACCCAGGAGGAGATAACTTAGTTACACTACCAAATAATCTAATTGGATTTGCATATTACTTCTGTGGCGTAGCTAATTTGCGGTTTGCACGAAGTTCTGGTTCGTTCTGAGTAAAATATACTGTCATTCGTTGTTATTCTATTGGAAAATAAACTGAATGCTATTTCAGTCACCGATAAAAAGCCTCGAAGACAAGCTTTGCAGACTTTCTCTCTGGGCAGCAAGATATCCGTCGTCATTGACGGGCTCTCATCTTCATCCTTCAATGCCAGTGCGGGTGTTCCCCAGGGATCGGTCTTGGCTCCGACACTCTTTCATATCAACGACCTCCTTTCCTGTACGATCAATCTACAGCGTTGCTGATTACAGCACTTTACACGCAGGAATTCGCCGATCTCTGCCGGTGAGTTTGTTAGTTTTTCGAATTTTAAGTTTTGCTCGTACAGGGTGGTCAAAAACGCAAATTGTAGTTTTTTTCGAAAAGTTCAAATGCATCACTCTGTATATTTGTACAAGTTTGGATTCAATTTTTTATAAGGTTTTTTCATACTAGACACAAAAGGGTTTTTATGGCTATTTTTTCGGTTATTAGCACGTCATTTATAGAACGGCTTAATTCCCTCAAATACCGCATCATCCTTGGAAACAAATAAATTGTTGATTAGTGACAAACTGTCAAAATTAGCTTTGGGAGCATTATAATATAAACGTATTTAAAAATGATGTTTTCTTAAGAAGAAATGGTGAATATGGTGTCCATTTTGGGCGAAGCCCAAAGAAATGGTTTCCTAGCATCTCGCATTTATAAGCAACGGTACCCTAATATGCGACATCCAAGGCCGGAAGTTTTAATGAGGTTTGTCGCCAATACAATATCCCAAAGCCAACATTTAGGAGGCATTTAAAGTCCTATAATGTTAGAGTCAATGAATCAAAAAAAATAATAGGTCGATCCTGTACTTTGTCTGCGGAGATGGAGGAAGATTTGGAGAAGCATATTTTAACACTACAGTATATTCAGATAAGAGATAGACCGGATGTAAACAAAAGGTTCGGGTGATTTTCACGCTAACGCCGCCGTCTCGACGTAAAACACGAGCCCTCATTGGTCAATTCGCAATTAAATGCCTATGCCGAGCGGCAGAGCAGTCGTATCAAGGCAGAGTCACATTCAGGTTCAGACGTGTTACGTATGTCGTGTGCATCATTGCAATTTGATATTTCTTTGGACATTTTCGTTTGTTATCTTATTAAGTTGTTGAGTTTGTCGTTGTTATTGTTATACCTTGTTATTGATTGTTATTGTTATCAACTGCTTGCGCAAAATGCCCAGTAGTACAGATACTGCCGATGAAGTTGTAAACTCCTGTAGTCCACCTAGGAAACGCTCTAAAAAAAGACACCTGAGTGCAGAAATGAAAGAGGTCATTTTGAATATATATAAGATCGAGCGCGAGGAGAACGAGGCATCAACCATCAAAGAAATTGTTGTGAAGGTTTCTCACAAAGTTGGGGTGTGTCGCGCATCAGTGTTTAATGTGTTAAGACAATACAAAAAAAATCACACCTTTTCTGAGCCAATGACCAGTAAACATCGCAAAACTATTGTTAAATCATTGGATGAAGCTGATAAGCATGCGATTAGGAGGAAAGTGCATGAATTCTTCTTTAGGAATGAAATACCTACTATAGATAAAGTGCTGCAGGAGGTAAATGGAGATACAACGTTGCCAAATTTCAAACGATCAACTTTCCATGCGTTACTGAAGCATTTAAATTTCAAATGGATAAAACGGGGTCGTAATAGTTTACTAATGGATAGAGAAGAAATTGTGCTATGGAGGAGGGATTATTTAACAAAAATTGGGAAATATAGAAATCAAAACAGGAAGATTTATTACCTTGATGAAACGTGGGTAAACGCAGGACACACTACAAGTAAAGTATGGGTTGATGATTCTGTAACTTCATCCAGGAGGGGGGCCTTTCTAGATGGACTGTCCACCGGATTAAAAACTCCAGCAGGTAAATACGAGTAATAGACAACAATCGGATGTTTTTCAAACCTTGGGACCAAGGTTCTAAACATTAATTCCAGGGGACAGATAAAACATATTACAAGTAACAAAACTTTATAACTTTCGATAAAATGCGTGGATGTTTTATCGTCATTTTCATTTGTTAGAACTTTTTTAAGCCATATTTTTATGTGTTTTCGATATTTCAATAATTTTTAAAACTTAAAAAAAGTTACTAAGTTTTATATTGTGTACCGTTCCTAATATTTCTAATCATTTTAATTCATACCTTAAGCTTTATAAAGTTATAATTTGTTAATATTAATATTTGCGCGTATTTCAGGTTCTTGATCATTCATTTTTTAAAGGTTTATAACTTTAAATTAAATTGTGAAGCGCTGAGTAATCATACGACGTTCAATATTCTTTCTTTCAATATGACTAAATAATCCCAATTATAGCAATCTGATACACATGTCTCAATGTTTTTTCGCTGAATGTGATGAAAACATTTGAAAAAGGTTCGCTTATTGAAATAAATCTACACCAGTTAGTACTTCGATTTCCAGGTAAAGGGAAAAGGCGCATTATCTGCCTTATTGGCAGTGAGGATGGATTTGTTGTTGACGGTCTGTGGTGCTTTGAGTCTAAGAAAACTGGAGATTACCACGAGGAAGTGAATGGCGTATCGATTGAACAGTGGTTTTCAAAAATGTTACCGAACTTAGAGGAAAACGCAGTAATTGTGTTGGATAATGCGCCTTATCATTCTCGAAGAATGGAGAAGGTCCCAACAACGGCTTCAAGGAAAGTTGATGTTCAAAATTGGCTCCGCTCGAAAAATATCAACTTTGAAGAAGCAATGCTGAAAGTACAATTATTAAGAATTGTCAAGGATCACAAGGCGGAATAACAGAAATACGCCATTGACGAAATGGCAGCAAGTCAAAATAAAACTGTGCTCCGTTTACCTCCATACCATTGCGAGCTCAATCCCATTGAGCTCATATGGGCAGAGGTTAAAAATTATATAGCTAAGCACAATACAACTTTTAAATTTTGTGACCTCAAAGGACTTTTCAAAGAAGCACTAGAATTAATAACAGCGCAAAAATGGGAAAACTGTATTAAGCACGTGAAAGACAAAGTTGAAAAGAGAATGTGGGAACTGGACAATATTTTAGAGGAACAAGTCGAGCCATTCATTATTGACGCTGGTGCTTCAGGCAGTAGCGATGATGAAAGCTCATCAAGCTCATCTTTCCAATAAAAGATGTCGTTCATCAAATTCGGTAAGTTATAAGTAATTATAAAGCTACTGTATTTTTTAATTAATTATTGACCTTTTTGAACCCATTTTGGCAAAACCTATTAAAGAATCTACTTTCTGACAATGTTCAACCATGCACATTTTTTTACGTTTTGAACGTTTTAATTTGGTTACATATTTACCTAGAAATCAAAAAATATACTAATCAATATTATAAAAGCAATTTTAAGAGATATACGATTATTTTTAATTTAGGCTAATTTAAAGGCCATTTTGAGATTATATTCGACTGTATTTCACCAAACATCAGGCGGCATCCCAAGCTGGAAATCGAAGCGAAAATTTTGAAACCCTTATGTATATTTACATCATTATATATTTCTTACCCCACCCCCACATGATCCTATATCCATCACCAATCGTATACACATCGAATTGTGCTAATTTACTACAAAGTTACGCAAAGCAGCATCTACTATCTAAAATATGTACTGCGTGACTCTTAATACGTCCCTGCCGAATGTTACAGCGTTCGATGATCACGTGGTCTTGTTTATGTCCGGTCTATCTCTTATCTGAATATACAGTAGAGTCAATTTTTTTGGACTGACTATTCGAGAAGTAAGAAAGGCTGCCTTTGAATTCGTCGAACGCAATGGTCTTAAACATAATTTTAATAAAATCACAAAGATGGCTGGAAAAAATGGTTTTATAGCTTTATGAGTCGCCATCCACAACTTTCCTTGAGACAACCCGAATCAACTTCGATCGCACGGTGTAAAGGTTTCAACAGAAGCAATGTTCAGGAGTTTTTCAATATCTTAGAAAAACTTGTTGACGATCATGCTTTGACTGCTCTGAAAATATACAATGTCGACGAAGTGGGTTTTTCTACCGGACAAAGAAGATGTCAGAAAGTGCTGGCTAAAAAAAGAAAATCCCAGGTTGGTGTCGTAGCTAGCGGCGAAAGAGGTGTGAATACTACATTCGTATGCTGCGCAAGTGCTGCAGGTCAATACGTGGCACCAGTGGTAATTTTCAAGAGGAAAAGGATGGTGCCAGTGCTGGCAGATGGAGCTCCCCCAGGATCACTGGTCGAAATATCGGATATTGGTTACATTAACGCCGATTTGTTACTTGGTTAAAACATTTCATTGCTGCAGTTGAACCTTCAAAAGATGATGGAGTGCTTTTGGTTTTAGATGGACACACCACACATTTGAGAAATTTAGCAGCCATTGAGATGGAACGCAAGAATGAGGTCATACCACCCACCGTTTACAACCACTTGATGTGGCAGTATTTAAGCCATTCCAGGTCTATTATGACCAATCGGTTGAAAAATGGTTGAGAGAACATCCCGGGAGAACAATCGGTCAATTTCAGGTGGCCCAATTAATCGGAGAAGGATATGGAAAAGCAGCATGTGTCGCAAATGCCATAAGTGGATTTAAAGAATGTGGTATATGGCCTGTGGATAGAAACGTTTTCACAGATGTTGATTTTGAAGCCGGAGATGTTCTTCAAACTGAACCAAAACAAAAAGCACTAGCGGAAAGCAAGGACGCTGACGATACACCTCACCTTCGAGTGTTGATGATGTGCCCTTGGCGCTTTCAGTTGAAAAACAGAAATCGTGGGCCACCTCTGAAACTCAACCACCCCATGTTTCTTCCGAAGACATTCTACAAATTCCAAATAGTCCTGGCAATCAGAAAAATGCAAGTAAACGTGCACAAGCGGCAAAAGTTTTAACTTCAACCCCACATAAGGACGAATTAAAAGCAAAGCAATCTACTATCGAAGAAAAGAAAAAGAGACTGGCAAAAAGAAAAATAGAAATAGCCAATAGCCAACCGGAAAAAAAAATAAAAAGGAAAAATGCTTCGTATGGTTCAAATGACGAAGTGGTAGAAATAGTAGAGGATGAGTGGCTTTGTGTTATATGTAATGAGTGTCGAGTAGAAAATACGATAAAGTGTTCCTTGTGCAAGCTTTGGGTCCACGAACTTTGTGCGAGTTATGAAGGAAGTTCTTCGTACTTTTGTGACAGTTGTTCCTAAATAACACATCTAGTCATTATTGTTTGTCCTGTTTCGTTTTTCTTTTTGTAATACCCATCTACACACGAGCATATTAAAATTTGTATTTTTGTTTAAATACACTGTTATGCTACCATACTTAAGTGGTACGATATAGCAGATCAGTACGATTTAGGAAACCTAGTGGTACGATTTTGGCATCTGGTTTCCCAAGTCGCATCATTTGCAATGTTTATAAAAAATGTATTTTTCTCTTAAATTATAATAATAATAATAATAATAATATTTATTTACTCTAAAATACAGGGAACATGAAACGAGTAAATAAATATAATATATCCATAGGAGGACAACGCCTGTGCATGGATCATATGTATGTTGAATTGCAAAATATAATAAAATAGAGGGAAAAAAGAAATTATTGGTAAGAATGGTAGAGCATTTATTGTGTAATATTTGAGATTATTTTATTAATTTGATTTCTCCCAATCGTGTTAATAAATTTTTTTAATTTTTTTTTGAAGCCTAATGTATTGCGTAATTGTTTTAAATTATTTGGTAAATGTTCGTACAATTTTGGAGCTATATACAGGTGACATCGTTTCATTAGGGATTTGTTTGGTTTAGGAACATTTTTTGCGCGTAATTTATATCTGGTTTTATGATTATGTTTAATTATGTCGTGTTCACTAATAGTTTTGTGATAATGAGTGATGGTATGTAAGAAGTAAAGTTGTTTAGTATCATATACTTGTGCATCATTATATAAGTCATTAGTTGGGTATAATTTTGTATTTGCCTAACATTGATTTTAAAATTCTTCTTTGAAGTACATCTAAATCATTAAAGTATGTCGTGCTTGCAGCACCCCACACTACTATACCATATGTTATGTGTGGCTCGACTAAAGCTTGATATATTATTCGTAGATAATATTCAGTTAATATACCGGTTAGAAATTTTATTTTATATGCTATGAATCTAATTTTCTTTAGTATGTGAGAAATATGTACATCCCATCTCAAGTGGGGATCTAGATAAATTCCTAAATATTTTGTATCATTAACTCTATTGATTTTTATATTTTTATCATTTGCCTTAAACCGAAGGTGGTTATATTTTGGTAGATGATTAGATAGTGATGAAAATGGTAAAAAATGAGTTTTAGTAAAGTTAATTGTTAATTTTCGGTTATTAAACCACTGAATAATTTTGCAAAAGTCATTTTGGATAATATCTCTTAAGTCGTTCCAATCCTTACCTTTATAGAGTATAGCAGTATCGTCTGCAAAACTGACTATTTTACCAGTACTGTTAATTTTGAATATATCGTTTAAATAAATATTGAATAACAGAGGACCCAAAATTGTACCTTGTGGAACACCACATTTAACAAACATTTCTTTACTATACGAGCTTAATAATTTTAGTGATTGCGGTCTATTTGATAAATAATTTTCCATTAAAGTATACATCTTTCCACGAAAACCTATTCTTTCTAAGATTTCCAAAAGTATATTGTGGTTAACTGTGTCAAACGCTTTTTGTAAGTCCACAAATACGCATATCGATGGTACTTTTCCATCTATATTTTGGGTTATTTCATCTACTATACTTAATACCCGATCTGTTGTAGATTTGCCCGGTATAAAACCATATTGATTTGAATTTAGAATTTTGAATTTATTAAGAAAATTAATCATTTTATTAAGGAGTAATTTCTCAAAAACTTTAGTTAAACTTGATATAAGTGAAATAGGTCGATAGTTAGTGACGTCCGTATTATCATTAGATTTATAGATAGGTATGATGATTGCTGTCTTGAAAGCTGATGGAAATACTCCAGATTGGAAGGATTTGTTAATGATATAAGCAAGTGGTTCTGTTATTTGTTTAGCCAGTATCTTTAGATGTTCAGTTCTAATTTCGTCAACTCCAGGGCTTTTTTTATTTTTTAGAGTCATAATGGCATTGAAAACATCCTGATAGTCTACTTCAGTTAATACAAATGAATTATTCAGTCTTGTTTCATGCAGATGAATATCAGCATTTTGTTTGATATTATTTGCTAAGTTTCCTCCTATATTCGTGAAAAATTCTATGAACTCATCACATATTTGCTGAATATTGTCTGTTTTCTGTCCTGTTTTTGTTTTTATTTCATTAATATTGTTTTTTGAATAGGATGACTTATTGAATATATCATTGACAGTGGACCATAGGTGTCTAGAGTCATGTGAATTATTATTCAATTGTTTTATATAGTAATTTTTTTTCGCTTTTCTCAAAAGTTCTATAAATTTGTTTTTATACTGATTATAATGATCTACATTTCCTTTCGTGGGTAAATATTTCATGATTTTATACAGACTTTCTTTTTCGTTTGCAGATTTTATTAGTCCTTTGGTCATCCAATCATTTCTGCTTTTTTCCTTGTGACTTATTTTAACCTTATTAGTACTAACTTCAATTACTTTTTGAATTTTGTGTATTAATAAATTTGTAGCTTCGTCTAAAAAATTTGTTAAAAAAATTTCGTCCCACGATTCCGTTTTTGCGTTAAATATTAATTTTGAGTTGTCAGTGAAATATTTGTATTCAAGGTTTTTTTCATTTTTTGCCCTTGGGCAGTTCTGGTTTTTATTTTGTGAAGATATCAATAATACAGTGGAATAATGATCTGTAATATCGGTTTCATAGATAATAGGCATGTAAGAAAAAATATTGGAAATATCCTTTATAAAGCAGTGATCAATGCAGGTTTTACTGGTGGGTCGTGTTACTTTATTTATGTATGATAAAAAACCATTACTTGATAAAATGTTTAAATATTCTTTCACCATAGAATTTTCCTCTAAAATGTTTATATTGATGTCGCCTATAAATATTTGATTATGAAGGTGATTGTTTTCATTGTTTTTTAATAGTTCATCTATGTCTCTTATAAATGTATTAGGATCTGAAGATGGCGGTCGGTAAACACAAGTAATTTTGACTCTACGATTTTCGATTTGCATTGTTAGATTGATACCTTTTAGTTCACTGTTGATTGTAAATATGGTATGGTTATAAGGCAGATTGTTTCGTACATACACCATCACTCCATCGTTTTGATTATGGTTACCAAAATTATACAATGTATCGTACCCTTCTAAATGAAACAGAGTCACATCGCCCACTTGCCATGTTTCGGATAGAATGATTATATCTATATCACTTTGTATTCTTTTCAAAATTAATTTAAAGTAGTCAAAGTTATGTTTTATACTTCTGATGTTCATATGATAAATTCTAACAGATATTTCAGGATTTTGTAAAAAAGAATCTAGCTCGCTAGTATCATGAGCAGTATTAGTACTAATACGTTGAATTTGGAAGTTATTTACATAGTCGTGTGTCATAAATGATGCAATATTCTAAAATTTTGGCTAAAATTTCTTCTTTCTTAAAAAAGGATTTTCAAGTTGTACTGCTGTTGATAATATAGAAAAGTTGGACATTTTTTATCTAATGGTGAGTGGTTGGTACTATATTTTTTGTTATATCTATAGTTTGAAAATTTGCAATTACAACATACAACCGGTTCATGCTTACAACAGTCAGTATCGTGTACATCCTCTTTGCTGCAGTTGGTACAGGTCTTGTTATTGCGGCATTTTTTCTCGGTGCGATTGAAGCGAAGACACTTATTGCATTGCGTTATTTCGTTATTATCATACACTGGTAAACATTGCCATCCAAGAAGAATTTTTCCATTGTTATCTTCAAATATTGCCCTGAATAATTTCCCAAAAATGTCTGCAAATAATGTGTAACATTTTTTCGATGGAAGATACTTTACATATTTGATTTTGATGTCATCTTTTTCAATAAAATGATTTTGTTGGATAAGATCTAATTCTATGTCTTCTTCATGTGGTTTCTCCGTGCATCTATAATTGACAATTTTGATCTTCGGTCTAAACATTGTAGGTTCTGTGATTTTGTATTTATCTCCTAATTTCTTTTCGAATGCAGTTTTGAGTGTGTTGTAGATTAGTAGCCATAACAAAAGAAAGTAGAAATATGTAAAACTCATTTAGTTAAATATTTAAAATAAAAGGAGCCCCTTGATATTGAAAATGTTAGCTTATCATAGATTTTTCCGAAAAATGGTAAGATTTAGGCGACTTTCCCCTACACGGAAAAAATACTAGATTTCAGCTTTCGGTTTTTTGTCTCAACAACCTCAAGCTAAAATCTAGTATTTTTTTCCTTGTATAATATATAACTATTTTTGCCCTGCAGTTTGACTACACTATTATACCTGGATCTCACAGAGCACGCTGCTAGCGCTAGACGATAAAAGTGTGGCTGGAGTTTTGGCCCGACCGCCAACCGACGCAACATTTCACCTGGGCACCGTGCCAAAACACAACAACGCAAGATGCCGTTATTTATGATATTCTTAATTCGCTTTAGGGAAGCTTCCCGAGCCAATATTGTCTATACTTATCTGGCCGGTCATTAATTTTAATTGATTCCGAGGCAGTTTTTGTGCGGCCAACCCTGTCAGCCTCATGCTACCGGACTTCTGATTAATCATGCTCTTTTGCGAACTGGGCGGCGCGGATGGAGATACCGGAACACATGGCCGTAGGTTGAGGGCAGTCATTGCTCAAAGCCGGTAAATGCCAAAAGGCTATTAGGGTGACCCAAAAAAATTTAAGTTTTTTTTCTTCAAACGCAAGCCCTCTAATTTTGCTTGAAAAATGTCAAAACACTTGTAAATAAAGTGTTATGTACCTAGAACCAGGCAACCAGCAGAAAGTTCGGGATGCTATTATTGACTGGAATCTAGAAGATAAAGTTCAGGTTCTCTGTTGTGATACTACTGCAGACACACGTGGATAGAGGTGTCATGTAACATTTTTTTTAATTGTTTTTTGTGTTAGACTAACCTTAAGGAGTGATTCTTCCATTCTGTGATTATTTTGTTGCAAAAAAAGATAATATCAAACTCATTAAACTCAATATTTAAAATGTCAATAAAGTGAAACGTTCCCATACAAAATGTTTTGAGCCAATTTTCTTCATTTAGGGCCGATTTCACCAACATTAATATTATGGAACAATGGGAAAATACCTTATTGAAATGCAATTTGACAGAAGCTGTCAAAAGTCTCAGAATATCAGTGATTTCTATTAAAATATTGAATAAAAGCGTGAAAATTCGACTGTGTTATAAACAAGACCACTTCTTGATTCCAACATGATGCTTTTGTACAGAGAAAACAGGTCAATTTTCACGTATTTTGATTTGTGTTATAAATTTGCATTTAACAATAAGTTATCCCCGAAAGCCAATGGGAATGCGGCAAATAATAGGTCGATTTTCTAGCTGTTAAATTTGGCAGCAGATTTGGACGTGTGCTAATGCATGGCAATCTCGAATTTAATTTCAATATACTGTTATCATTACATACCTGTTGAATAGTGTGGATTTGTATGTATTTTGCAAGAAAATAGAATATAAAATACATTCCATCCAATTCCTCATCTTCCTTTACATCTTAATAGTAATCACTTATTAATTTACGGGTTAATGAATGTCTTCAAAGCAATAAAAACACTGTCCTCTCCATCCTAAAACACAGACAATATGTGTAAGAATGTTTATTCACTGGTGGGGTTATCTATCTGTCACTCGCAGGGTTGCCACGTCTAACGACGATCACGTCCCGTGGTGAAGGGTGCTACATGAATCTTTTACATTTGCTGCTTTTGAATTTAAAGTAGGAATACAAGCATAGTACATATGATAGTTGGAGCTAGACTGATAACACTTCTTGAAGAATATTTGAAAAATGTGAACACCGTCATGGTCTGTTGTCAAATTGCAAATGAAGTATCTGAAAATTCTTACATACAGTGGACCTTCGTTACAGTTTACTATCCTGATTATGATCATTTTTAGCAGATGTGTTGTATCATCAAATTGATGAACAAATATAAGAAAGCTCTTACATACCTACATACAGAGGATTTTTCATGTAAATTTACTAGGTATCATGATTATAAGCATCTTTGGTGGATTGTTCGATCCGGAATAGCAGAGATCTCCTATTTAGGAAAATACCTTTGGTATCATCTAACGTTGCAATCAGTGCACAAAGACTGTGACATGATTTATAGCATAACCCGTTGCCCTATCAGTACAAATTTAACATACAGGTCGCCTAGCCATGGGGATGCAGTGGTCGGGATGAATATCACGGCAGCTACTGATGATTTGGGCATGTCTGGTAACAACGTATGAAGTGAAACTCGCTAACTAACGTCACAAATTTGAAGATTTCGTACAATTTCTTTGAAAATGATGAAAGATATGTCTGATTTGGCAGGGTGATGCCGCAGCCAAATGGTAGTCACTCTTTCTGACACAGTCCGGATCGATAGATCACGATACTCGTGAAATGTATTGATACTTCTAAATATAGGATCGTATCGAACATCCCTACTGTCAAGATGTATAACCCGAGGTACCGACGGAGCTATTTTGTGGCGTCATGGAAATAATTTTAAATCTTCATTTGCATTTTTTCAAGTGTTGTACAATTATTTTGGGAAAAATGTCACGAACAGTCATGTAAAGCGTAGTAGAGTAAATTTCAACAGTTGGCGGAACTTACTCCACTGGGACCAGGAGGGTGAAACGGGATATTAATGCACAATCTGGTAACGCTGTCACACCCTCACAAAATGGCCGCTGGCAGCCACACAAGTTACCGTGTTGTCATTGAATACCATGGAATTAAACCTTCAGAGTATATGTTTTGTGACTGGTACCAAGAGTTGACAGATCCCACACATGTGTCACTCCTTGAAATGCAATAATCAGCTGTATTCAAATAATGTCTAATATAAATATAACCTAGAATGTGAACTCGTGAAAAAAGAAAAATATGGCAAATTTGTAGTTTTTTTTTGCAGTTTTTAGGTTTGCTGGTAGCTTTAAGGCATATATTTGGGAATTCCTTAATCGCTGTGAATATAGTGTAGATGTTTGTTCAATTCCTGAACAACGAAAAATGTTCAACTTTATGGATGTATGGATATCAAAAAACCTAGTGGTTTTGTGGGAATATCAATCTAAGGTGCCATAATGGCTATCTGCAAGAGGTTTATAGGAAAAAACACCCAGTATCACATATCAATTGAAGGAAATAATATAATCATGAATAAAAAATCAACAATAGTAATTAAAACATGAATTTAATTCAAAAATCAACCATTTCTTAAAATTTTGACTGAATATTATGTAATTTCTTAATATTCAATAAGCTGGTCATGTTTCAATGACAAGTTGTCATCTTATACTTTGACAGTATTTTTTTTTCAACATTTCATAGCTATTGGTTGCAAAAATTTGTTGATTGGAACTTGAAGCTCATTCGTTGTATTTGACGGTCTGTTACCCTAAGAGTGGAGAATAACGGACTGTTGTTGGTGAAATTGGCCCTAAATGATTTTCTTATATAACAACACTTGTGTCTTCAATTTTTATTAAGTTGCGTACAAGAACACAGGTATATTCTCACTGTGAAAAGAGAATCTAGTAAATAATTTTCTTTTAACGATAGGTATCTAAGAAATATAATATTCAAATAATTCGGTGTTTTTTGTCGAATAAGAATTAGGTTTTGAAATCCCCGATCGCAATTTTGATACATACATTGTTTTTCTTTTTAAAACCCACATTCCGCTTTTTTGTATTTAAAGAAGGTGTTCAAAATGTCGTCCTCCACTTTCCACACAAGCTTCATTACGGCGAACCCAGTTTCTTCTTACTCTAGGTCCTCGAAGTTGTCCATTTATTATTTCAGCCGCATTAAACATTTTTTCGCGAAGTTGTGCTTCAGTTGTTATTGCACCAGCCCCATAGACCATCCCTTTAAGATCCCCCCAATATCAGAAATCCATCGGAGGATCAGGAGCATATCGACCAATCCAGCGATTTGGAGAACAACGTTCATTCAAATACTGAATGACGCCTCTAAAAATGTGTGAAGAAACCACAAATTCTGTCTCCGTTGTAATGGCATGTTGTCCAAGGTCTGTTTCAAGAGTTCTGGTAGGTGATTGGCTAGAAGGCTATGGTATCCTTCTGACAACTCTAAAGGGCCAATTACCTGATCGTCAAGAATACCCGCCCAAATATTTATTTCAAAGGGTTGTTGGGGATGACCTTCTCGAATTGTATGAGGATTTTCTTCGGCCCACGTGTGAGTATTATGGAAACTTAATATCCCGTCTCGCGTAAAAGTGCATTCGTCCGTCGCTAGAATGTTTTTAAAAAAATACGGATTTTCAATGTTTTTTGTGCAAAAACCACTAACAGAATGTTAGTCTGCGAGGATAGTCTTCTGGTAACAAGGTCTGCACTCGTTGTACATGGTAGGGATAAAGCAAATTTTCCCGTAGGATTCTATGGATTATAGTACGTGATAGTCCTACGCGGCGGTCTAATTCCTGAGTGCTGATATCTGCATTGATTTCCACGATTTGAAATTTGTTCCTCCTGCTCTACAGTAACCTGTCTTCCACTAGTGCGAATATTAGTGGGCTGAACACTTCCTGTATCTCGAAGTCTTTGATACACTTGCACAAATTAATGTCCTTCTGTCTGGGTGTACCCGTTGGCGTAATTGTCCCCATAAATTTGAGCTACAAGATTTGAATTCTGACGAGCTTCACCGTAAAATAACATGTCGGCGAACTTTTGATTCGAGAACATTGTAAATAAATACGACGACGTACGCGAACAAAAACAAAACAACACGCCCGATGCTCTGATCGACAAAACGATAAAGTAATTTATCTATGCAAAGCGATAACTAACCACTGTTACCGTTTGCGATCGATTGCCGGTTCGATAAGAGTGATAGAAGACCGACGCGCTGTTTTGGCTTAACTTAGAAAATCTTAATGCCATTTATTTGTTAATTACCCAATTTAAAAACAATTTAGAATAGATTATAAAAATTAGTAAGATTATGGTCGATATAAAGTACTCAAAGTTGTGAACTGTAAAGCCATTTAGACAAAAATCTATTGACTTTTGGACCATGGACCATTTTTTGAGTTGTCAATTGAGATAGTCAAATGGGAAAAAATAGAGGATATTCGTATCTCAATTCGAACAAAAGTTTGTTTACCCTTATAGGCTGGGACATCCTAGCGACTATGCTGGGATATTACGCTTATGCAGGAGGACGTGCTACTCCAGCTACAACTATCTGGAGAGTTAGAAGTCCACCCACCGTGTACGGCGGAATTTCGCACCTACTAGCGATTTCCGGCGCAGTGCAATGAACGAAATCAGGGCATCTAAGAACTATGCCTCAAATGTACTGTCACTAGTATTGGCGGTGTACCAAGCAAAACACTTCAGGCAGCTCGATTTTAAACCGTCGTGAAGTGGCAATTACCTTAACAACACGGGAAATATCAACGCGATTGAAAGAAATGTTTCAATGACAGGTCACGGGATACAAAGTGAGGACATGTTTTGTTGCAAATTTAGGATGAACCAAGCACAAAAACTGCACCAGTTTTCTCGAAAGGGCTATTTGCCCATATTTGCGTTCCCGAACCTCTATCTAATATCACCTACGTCACTGTTCCCGGGGCAAGAAAATACGGTTACTGAGCGAGCTCGGGGTGTCTCCAACAGTGCGTTGGAGCATACAGGACCCTGAAACCATAGAATAGGGAAGAAGGCGATTTGAATGAGCATTATAATACGCGCTGCAGGCGTTTTATGGAAATTCGTTTTTGTATGAAGTGGTTCACAGGTCTTGTACCTCCGGAAGGTTTCAATAAAAAATTCTTTATTGTTTGGCGGAAAATAGGATGGATAAAAACATTTCCAAAAAGACGAATTTTGGAGTAATCAGTTTCAGTCGACCTGCCAAGCCGAGCACTTCCGCTATCGACGACAGCGCCACCGAAGGTTTATATTCGGAAGTTTGAAGAACACTATTATTGACAATTAAAAGTTACAGAAAAGTTGTGGAAATTCTGTTTAATTTAAACGGTAAAATATCGAGCTCATCATTTTACTCTCACTCTCAGCCAGAATGCAGGGATGTCTGATTATTCAATCTGCAAGGTGAAAATAGAGATAGCCCATCTCAAAAGGTTCTGTGGGTCTCAGTTAAAATATTTTGCCTATTGAATCAAAGTCGGGAAAAGTTTTAACTAATAACTGCAATAATATATTAAAATTGTTTCGATACGTTTACACTAAAAAAGAAAATGCGAAGCTGAAATAACCTATAGATAGCCTAGCTGGAAGACATTTTTGGACTTTGATTCACTCTTCATAACAAACTCTGTACCTCAAAGCCAAACTACGTTAAGTCCAAAGAGTACATTTTTTAGCAGAAACGATTATAACTTCCATCAACAGAAATCTAACTATTGTGCAAACACTAGGTATAATAATGCTATGAAACTCTATTACAGGTATGTTAGGTGGATAAAAACAAGTTGGAGGTAGTTCTGGTATATTATAATTTTTTGTCGTTTTCTGACTTAACCTATCTAATTTACAACCCTTACAACTGAAGGCCTATAGCTCTGCTGTCTGTTATAAGTAAGGGGATTGAGAGATGCATAAATCGCGAGCTTCTGGACTATCTCGAACGACATGGCTTGATTAGCGACAGGCACCAGCGATCCAAAGGAGACCTCCTAGCTTACGTCACGCAATTGTGGACTTCCTCTCTGACGAAGGAGCTGGAGGTTATCAGTGCTTGGGGACGCAACAATCGTGTACAGTTTAATGCTTCCAAACACAGTACTGTACAAAGAAAAGCGTCCTAGCGCTCATCCTGTTTTGATGGATGGCCGAGTTCTGCCAAAGAGACGTTCACTTCGGCTGGTCGGAGTCCTGATCACCGAGGACTTGATCTGGCACACATCTCGTCAATAGGACAGCTGTTTGGAAAAAGCTAGGCTATTTGTTTAGGGCTAACTACTACTTTTCTACGCATGACCCTCTCACTCTATACAAGGCCCAAATAAGGCCTAGCCTCGAGTATTGCTCACGCGTTTGGGGTGCTGCCGCCCCAACTACATGATTTATGCTCGCCGCGCGGTGTGCCTGCCAGACAGACCCACCTGACTTTGGCCTGCCATCCTAACGGTGTCGAACTTCGTGCATCCAGAACTGACCGATACGACCGCTCCTTTGTCTCGAGGGTGTCGAGATTGTGGAATAATCTACTAGAGGAAGCTTTTCCCAGTTCTACTAGCCTTAGGCAGTTCAAAAATTGGATTAACAAAATTTCGTTGGGGGTCCTCATAGGAACCGCGGTGTTCCGGCATTTCGGCTTCTGCCTGCGCGGCTGCTTCAGTATAAATAAAAAAATATATAAATTTGGCTTAGAAAAAAATGTAAAGCTCGGACATAAGTCCATGAAAAAGAGACAAGGTCCACAACACTATTTATCACTTTCAGGACGTATACCATATCTTTACTCCTTCCTGGATGATAATAGTTAATCCAAGAATCGTATATGTGGTCATTGTCGTCTAGACCAGTTAGGTGAAAAATTAAACAGACACTGACAACCTTCGGCCTTCTGTCAAAGGGTTCATCTCACTCATTATTCCATGCCCACCATTTTGTGCAATCATCAAGTGGCTTCACGATGTAATGCTTTCATGTTCTAAAAATTTTTAATCTGTTTTTAACTTGTCCTTGCCACACAGTTGTGTGTATTTTATATAATTTTGACCATTGTACCATCTATCCAGCTTTCAGCATGTTACTGGGTGTCTCCCTCATCCTGAACGTAAACAACAATTAGCAACATCCTCACATACTACTGTAAGTTAAGTCAATTTAAATTCATTTTACACTATTGTTGCTACTGTTATCAATGTAATTGCAGCTCCTGATGATGATGGCAAAGTCCATTGAAAGCTAGAGAGAATATAAAAAAAACTATAAAGAGTCCTCTGCTTAAATTTTTGTCGAAGTACCCAACAAAAGGCGGAAGCTTTAATTTTTCACCTATAAGTGAAAATAGGACAATTTTTCAAAGAATTTTCTCTGTAAGAAACGTACAACTCAAGCTAAATCAGATAAAAAACCTGTAATTCAAATTAAGTCAGCTCATTCCACGTAGATAATATCGTCTGCTGAGTTGAACAGCTGATCAGCAAGTGACATTTTTGTGTCAGGCTGCGACCTTGGCAATAACGGATCGGATGTAAATCTAGTAAAACGTGTTTGTAGCGTTTTGTTTTTGTAAACAACTGTCTAGGTAAAAGAGCCGTTAGCAAGTACAAAATGAATCTGTAGTGTACAAGAAACGAAAAATATTCATATTCATTCTTGTTACAATATGTAATCAGCGAGCGGTCATTCAACTTTTGTGTGCAAATTCATACGCGAATGCAAGCAGTGAATGAGAACGCATGTTTTGCGTATTAAACTGTCAAGAAAATTTGAGAGTGGAAGAGAGGAGACGAATGATAAGCAGCGAGCAGGTGCATTAAGTACTACGTCAACAGACAGGAATGTGGCTTATGTGGGAAGCATGCTTAGAGAAAATCATCGAATTTGAATCAGAGTAATTTTAGAAAATATTGGTGATTTTAGGATATGTCCGTAGTATCCTACACAAATTGGATTACAGCAAAGTTTGTGCGCAAGGGGTTCCTCGCCTTTTGTCACAGGACCAAAAAGCTTGCGAATGGGCTTATCTTTGCAACATCTCACGAAATGCAAGCAAAATGGTAATGACTTACTAAGGTCGGGATGGTGAGGTCAGTCTACTCAGTTACCACGTTATGATTCGAACTTTCGAACCTCTTATGGTTCCATTAATTCAAGCCGTATTTTACTACAGTTATAAAGTTCACTTAATCTGTCAGTTAAAATAACTACATTTCAATATAAACTGCATTTGAACCTACCATTTGGAGAGTAAATTGAGTATCATGCCTATAAGCCCAAGCGTAGAAAATCCATTCAAACACATTCTCGCTTCATAAGCTTAATAATAACGAGCTGAAATAAATCGTTGAGTTTTTTCTAACCAGTCGCAAATTCTATGGATCTCAATATTTATTTACAATGCATCGTCGACAGGTATCGATAGATATGTCATAACAGTGGATTTCCATTCCTAGCTCTATATGTGCGACGTCACTAGCACAATGCGTAACAACGGTATATCGGTCAATGAATGTGCCCCATAAATTACAATTTCATACATGTCACGCGTAAAAAATGAGTTTGTATAAAAATAACTCCTCTTCATTCTAATTCAGTTGTGACTCCGCCAGTAGAATTGCTTTATTTAGCATGTATTTATAGGAACTTCCATCATATGGCCTACCAGAGGAGCTTTGCTGACTCACTGGCTGCAAGATATCCATAGTAACTGACGGGTTCTCCACTTCGTCCCACAACGACAACCCGGGTGTTCCCCAGGGATCGGTTTTGACTCCAATATTGTCCCTCTTATAAACCAATTGCCTTCTTTTCTGTACGATCAACCCAATGCACAGCTTCGCTGATGAGAGCACTCTACATGCAGGAATTCATAGTGGCAAGCCGATCTACGCCCCTGAGCTTGTAAGAGTCCTAGCGGCGACTTCCTCTCCTGACGAGAGACTTGGAGGTTATCACTGCTTGGGGACGCAATCATCTTGTACAGTTTAACGCTTGAGACACAGTACTATACCTTGATGAACAAAAAGCGTCCTAGCGTTCATCCGGTTTCGATGGATAGTCAAGCTCTGCCAAAGAGCGGGTCATTCCGGCTGGTCGGTGTCCAGACCACCGAGGACTTGATCTGGTACAAACACATCTCGTCAATAGGGCAGCTGCTTGGAAAAAGCTACAGTATATTCAGATAAGAGATAGACCGGATGTAAACAAAAGGTTCGGGTGATTTTCACGCTAACGCGGCCGTCTCGACGTAAAACAGGAGCCCTCATTGGTCAATTCGCAATTAAATGCCTATGCCGAGCGGCAAAGCAGTCGTATCAAGGCAGAGTCACATTCAGGTTCAGACGTGTTACGTATGTCGTGTGCATCATTGCAATTTGATATTTCTTTGGACGTTTTCGTTTGTTATCTTATTAAGTTGTTGAGTTTGTCGTTGTTATCGTTATACCTTGTTATTGATTGTTATTGTTATCAACTGCTTGCGCAAAGTGCCCAGTAGTACAGATACTGCCGATGAAGCTGTAAACTCCTGTAGTCCACCTAGGAAACGCTCTAAAAAAAGACACCTGAGTGCAGAAATGAAAGAGGTCATTTTGAATATATATAAGATCGAGCGCGAGGAGAACGAGGCATCAACTATCAAAGAAATTGTTGTTTTCACAAAGTTGGGGTGTGTCGCGTATCAGTGTTTAATGTGTTAAGACAATACAAAAAAAATCACACCTTTTCTGAGCCAATGACCAGTAAACATCGCAAAAGTATTGTTAAATCATTGGATCAAGCTGATAAGCATGCGATTAGGAGGAAAGTGCATGAATTCTTCTTTAGGAATGAAACACCTACTATAGATAAAGTACTGCAGGAGGTAAATGGAGATACAACGTTGCCAAATTTCAAACGATCAACTTTCCATGCGTTACTGAAGCATTTAAATTTCAAATGGAAAAAAACAGGGTCGTAATAGTTTACTACTGGATAGAGAAGAAATTGTGCTATGGAGGAGGGATTATTTAAAAAAAATTGGGAAATATAGAAATCGAAACAGGAAGATTTATTACCTTGATGAAACGTGGGTAAACGCAGGACACACTACAAGTAAAGTATGGGTTGATGATTCTGTAACTTCATCCAGGAGGGCCTTTCTAGATGGACTGTCCACCGGATTAAAAAATCCAGCAGGTAAATACGATTAATAGACAACAATCGGATGTTTTTCAAACCTTGGGAACCAGGTTCTAAACATTAATTCCAGGGGGCAGATAAAACATATTACAAGTAACAAAACTTTTATAACTTTCGATAAAATGCGTGGATGTTTTATTGTCATTTTCATTTGTTAGAACTTTTTTAAGCCATGTTTTTATGTGTTTTCGATATTTTAATAATTTTTTAATATAATCTTAAAATATGTCGAGTTTTATAAACTTAAAAAAGTTACTAAGTTTTATATTGTGTACCGTTCCTAATATTTCTAATCATTTTAATTCGTACTTTAAGCTTTATAAAGTTATAATTTGTTAATATTAATATTTGCGCGTATTTCAGGTTCCTGATCATTCATTTTTTAAAGGTTTATAACTTTAAATTAAATTGTGAAGCGCTGAGTAATCATACGACGTTCAATATTCTTTCTTTCAATATGACTAAATAATCCCAATTATAGCAATCTGATACTCATGTCTCCATGTTTTTTCGCTGAATGTGATGAAAACATTTGAAAAAGGTTCGCTTATTGAAATAAATCTACACCAGTTAGTACTTCGATTTCCAGGTAAAGGGAAAAGGCTCATTATCTGCCATATTGGCAGTGAGGATGGATTTGTTGCTGACGGTCTGTGGTGCTTTGAGTCTAAGAAAACTGGAGATTACCACGAGGAAATGAATGGCGAATCGTTTGAACAGTGGTTTTCAAAAATTTTACCGAACTTAGAGGAAAACGCAGTAATTGTGTTGGATAATGCGCCTTATCATTCTCGAAGAATGGAGAAGGTCTCAACAACGGCTTCAAGGAAAGTTGATGTTCAAAATTGGCTCCGCTCGAAAAATATCAACTTTGAAGAAGCAATGCTGAAAGTACAATTATTAAGAATTGTCAAGGATCACAAGGCGGAATATCAAAAATACGCCATTGACGAAATGGCAGCAAGTCAAAATAAAACTGTGCTCCGTTTACCTCCATACCATTGCGAGCTCAATCCCATTGAGCTCATATGGGCAGAGGTTAAAAATTATATAGCTAAGCACAATACAACTTTTAAATTTTGTGACCTCAAAGGACTTTTCAAAGAAGCACTAGAATTAATAACAGCGCAAAAATGGGAAAACTGCATTAAGCACGTGAAAGACAAAGTTGAAAAGAGAATGTGGGAACTGGACAATATTTTAGAGGAACAAGTCCAGCCATTCATTATTGACGTTGGTGCTTCAGGCAGTAGCGATGATGAAAGCTCATCAAGCTCATCTTTCCAATAAAAGATGTCGTTCATCAAATTCGGTAAGTTATAAGTAATTATAAAGCTACTGTATTTTTTAATTAATTATTGACATTTTTGAACCCATTTTGGCAAAACCTATTCAAGAATCTACTTTCTGACAATGTTCAACCATGCACATTTTTTTACGTTTTGAAGGTTTTAATTTGGTTACATATTTATCTAGAAACCAAAAAATATACTAATCAATATTCTAAAAGCAATTTTAAGATATATACGATTATTTTTAATTTAGGCTAATTTAAACGCCATTTTGAGATTATATTCGACTGTATTTCACCAAACATCAGGCGGCATCCGAAGCTGGAAATCGAAGCGAAAATTTTGAAACCCTTATGTATATTTACATCATTATATATTTCTTACCCCACCCCCACATGATCCTATATCCATCACCAATCGTATACACATCGAATTGTGCTAATTTACTACAAAGTTACGCAAAACAGCATCTACTATCTAAAATATGTACTGCGTGACTCTTAATACATCCCTGCCGAATGTTACAGCGTTCGATGATCACGTGGTCTTGTTTATGTCCGGTCTATCTCTTATCTGAATATACTGTAGGCTATCTGTTTAGGGCTAAAAAGTACTTTTACTTATGTTCGATGTTGTACAGAGGCTGGCTGTCCGACTGAGTGATGACTCTTCTCTAACAGACAAAACTCTTCGATCTCCCATCCCAACCGTGTCGGACTTACGTACATAAAGAACTGGCCGATACGATCGCTCCTTTGTCCCGAGGGTGTCGAGATTATTCAATCTACAAGAGGAAGCCTTTCCCAGTTCTACTAAGCTTAGGCAGTTCAAAAATACCAAAATTTCTTTGGGATTATCATAAGAAATACAGAATGTATCCAGTAAATTTGTTTGGGTATACCAGAATGAGTGTCAAAACCTTCGACTATATGGACTATATTAACGAGTAATCTTTCGTTTTTTGGTAGGATCTAGATTTCGAGGTCGGGATCGGACCGGTCGACGTCGATGCGGTTTTTCCGGTTTCTTTCCCGGTTCGCGAAACGTTCGGAAGGAAAGCCGTACAGTTTCGGAAACTATACTAAGTGACATATAAATCAAAACACCCAGTTTGAATGGTTTTATTTTAATAAAAGTTTGTGAATGTATTTATCTTACTGCAAATAACAAGTGAAAAAATTTTCAGCCTTATCAGTTGGACATTCCGGTTTTTATACTGCTTTTTTTTTAATTCACTAACGCTCTAAAAATGAATATTTTAGTCGCAGTAAAGAATCAACGTTGGCGGATTTTGGTTCTTGACATTCTTTACGATCGGTTACGATGCCTAGAGTACGGAGACCTGTACGATTTCGTCAACTTATGGAGTTTGATAGGGGCCGTATAGTGGGACTTCGAGAAACTGGACTTTCTTTTCGGACAATTGCAGTTAGAGTGCAAAGAAGTGTAGACACTGTGGTTAGGTGTTGTCAGGCAGGGCTTCGAGAAGACCGTACGCAAAGAGCAAGGGGCACTAGACGCCGCCGTAGAACAACAGACCGTGAAGATCGCCGCCTAAGATTATTGGCCTTAAGGGACCGTTTCTCCACTACCAGGTCCATTGCAAATGAATAGTTTGTAGAACACGGAAGACCTATTGGCATGCGAAGTGTTTACCGACAAATGAGAAGTTTTGGCTTGTTCTCATACCGGGCACACTGGGTCCTCCCTTTAACTCGAGAACACCGACGTAATCGCCTTGAGTGGTGCAGACAACGGTCACTCTGGGATCAGGAATGGAACAGTACTGTCTTTAGTGACGAGTCTCGATTTTGTTTCGGCATGCACGATGATCGTGCCAGGGTTAGAAGGCGACGTGGTGAAAGGAGGAATCCACAGTGTTTTGTTGAAAGACATGTTCATCACACTGTTGGAGTTATGGTTTGGGGTGCTATAGCTTATGGTTCCAGGTCACCTTTAATCTTCATCAGAGGTAACATGAACGCGCAGCGTTATATCCACGAAGTTCTAGAACCCCATCTTTTACCCTATCTTGACACCCTGGCAGATCCAAGTTTCCAACAAGATAATGCCCGACCACATGTTGCAAGAGTCATAATAGACTTCCTTCAACATAATGATGTCACATTGTTACCATGGCCACCAAGATCTCCCAACTTATCCCCAATTGAGCACGTGTGGGATATGATGGGTAGGAGATTGCTCAATTTGCAACGTCCTCCTTAGACTCCAGAAGCACTTCGAGAGGAGTTGGTGGTTGCCTGGAATGAGATACCACAGGAGGACATTGACCACCTGATCGGAAGCATGCCTAGGCGCGTTGGAGAATGCGTAGCACATCAGGGTACATCCACACATTATTAAAGGTCAAAGGGCTTTAAAGCAGTGCAATCATTTTGAATTTTTATTATTTACTTATTATGCTTCATTAAGTACTTATACAAAATTTTATTAAAATAAAACCATTTAAACTGGGTGTTCGGATTTATATGTCACTTAGTATAAAAGCCTCGGTGTTCATTTTTCGGGACAAAAAAAACTAAACTAGTTTGTTCACTGCTCTACTCGCTACGACTGCCACTCGACTCTGTAGCTTGCGCCGTAGTGATTCATGCCTTTATTATATATGTTATATAAGTACATTTCTATGCGTTTGTTTCAGTCGCTGGACGCTTCGCCGTTCGCACCGCGCGAATATTCGCTGTGGCGAACGTCCTGTGGTCAGGCCGCTAGGCTTCTGCCTGTGCGGCTGCTCGGTATAATAAAAAATATTTTAGATTAGAAAGGGTCAGGGTCAGCCCTGAAAATTACTCAAATTTTAAGTCGATCGCAACCATGAAATTTTTGCATATACATTCCAGAACATGTATAAGTTTCCGTCAACATTTTTCTTCTCGTTTTAACAACTGATTATTCTTTTAAAACGCAAGGCTCGCAATTTTAACATGTTTGTTTGAAAGGAGGATGGACTGGAGGAAAATCTGATTTTTTACGTATATGAAATAACTAAACGATATGATCTCAAACATGACTTACATGAACATTCCGTTCATCAGGTTGAAGGTCAGCTCTTGGTCAATTACGAAGTAAACATAGTGGAATCTACTTATAATGAACTTGCTTATATTGAAAACCCATATACAATGGACACAATTTAAGGTCCTATAAATAATTGAATGTAAAATCTTCTGATATTATAGACTCGCTATGTTAATCCATTATACGAGGGATGTCTTTTAAGTTTTGCATATAGAAACATAGTAGGCCGCGCGGATCGAACGTCAGTACTGAATCTTAACCTCACTCTTTAGTAAACTTAAATTCAAAGTTTCACAACAATACTCACTACAGTGAATTTTTAAGTGTCACCAAGTCATTAGAAAAATGGAACTCAACCGAGAACATTTTCGCGCCATAATTAATTACAACTTTCAGATACAATTATCGCAACAATCAAAAGAAAAAAATGCGGCTATCGTTGCATCCCCAAGTGGATGATATGCTGGTTAAATGGTTTCAACAAAAGCGTGCAAATAATTTTCCAATACGTGGACCTATGCTACACATAATGGCTGAACAATTTGGAAAATTGATTGGAGATTACTTCAAATCTAGTTCCGGTTGGCTAGACAGGTTCAAGAAAAGACATAACATTGTTTTTGGAAAAATGTGTGGTGAGTCAGCTTCAGTTGAGAAGAACGTTACCAATGACTGTTTGGCCCGTAATATCCAGTGTTTATTCAAATGATAAGATATTCAATGCAGATGGAACCAGGATATTTTATTGAATGCTACCAGATAAAACTCATAAATTAGAAGGTGAAACTTGCAATGGAGTTAAACTGTCAAAAGAGCGAATTGTGCTAATGCTTCTGGTACTGAAAAACGGAAACTATTGATAATAGGTAAGTGAATGAATAGAGATTCATGTTCTAATTCTTTGATATTCAATGGAAGTGCTGCAAAGAATGTATGACCTTTTTTTTATTTCAGGGAAATTTAAGAATCCCAGGTGTTTTAAGAATGTTAAAACAATTCCCATCGATTATGTTGGAAATAATAAAGCTTGGATGACTTCATCAATTTTTGAAGAATATTTACATAAGTGGAATGCTGATCTTTTTAAGAAAAATCGTAAAATTTTGCTCTTGGTCGATAACTGCCCCGCTCATCCAAGTATTTCACTTAATAACTTCAACCTTCAATTTTTTCCACCCAATGTGACATCAGTTCCGCAACCAATGGACCAGGATGTCATTTGGAGTCTTAAACAAATGTTTCGGAAACATGCTAATAAAAATTATGGAGCTTCAAGATGTCATCATTACCAAAGCTCTCACCATTTTAGATGCTATAAATTTGCTTAATATTGCATGAGAATTGGTTACACCAGAAACGATTCGTAATTGTTTTTGCCATGCTGATTTAGTGAAAAACGTTACTAAAATAGTCAACGATTTTAATCCAGAAGACGAAATTCCATTAAGTGATTTACTGAAAATTAATATCTTACTCAATATAGACAAATTTGATGAGTATGTAAATGTTGACAATAATTTAATAGTAACACAGGAATTGTCAGACTCCAGTTTGGTTATTGAAGGATCCGTTAATAACGAACAGGAAGACGAACTAGAAAACAACGATGAAGAAGAGCTTCCAGTGACAACTAAGGAGGCATTAGACTGCAAGAAAAAGTTGCAACGTTATTTTCAGCAAGAAGAAGACAGTACAGCCACACTTACCAAATTAAGTAAGATTCAACTTGCTGTTCTAAATAATTATTCTAAAAACAATCAGCTCAAATGAAAATTACTAGGTTTTTTACCAAGTTATTTACGGTTTTGACACATACCTACACAGTAAGTACGCCTTAATATGTGTATCAGATTCTGAAAAAATGCAAATTTCAAAATTACGTATAACTTTTTTGTATGTATCTTTAGTTATATAATACATGTTAAACAAACACATTTTAAGCTTTTAATGTGTTATTTCTGCTGCTTTGTTCATTAAAAAAGGTGTTCCTTTTAAGATGGTCATCCGCCTATAATAGACTATTTGTCGCAGTCCCGCCGAGTTCACTATAAGCGGGTTGCACTGTAATTAGGTAGCTAAAACATAACTGACATGTTTATAAATTTCTGGGCTCGCTCGCTCCTCAAACTAGATTTGTAAAATACTATTAAGGCTTCTAATAAACACTTATCCTATATTCTAAATGAACCACCTATAGGGTGTCTTCCAAGTTGAGTCATTTAGTTTAGCTGCTTGTAGAAATCGTTAAAAGGAGTTGATATACCAAAAACCACCTATATAAAAAGAGATTAAAAAATTAAAAACTAAAAAAAAAGCAAGAATGTTAATACAAACGTTTTTTGATATTCTCGACCATTGCCATGTAAAATCTTAGCGTTTTCTGTTCACTACTCTTATCGTTTATCTAAATTTGGCAAAGCTTTTGTGTTATTGTATGGTTGTCAGGCTTTGGTATAAAAAATTGCCCATGTTAACGAAATCAATAAACTAGCGGACATAATACTAACATACGGAGAGTGACAACAGAATGCAACCGCAGCATGCCATGTTGTACATATATGCGGAAAGGTTTCCTTTAAGAAATCATCCGGTCCTTCGGGTGTTTCTAAATTTAGTTATCAGACTTCTTGACACAGGATATTTAAAATAACAACGAGGAAGACCTGCCCAACCTAAAATGTTCAAATTCAAATTCAAATTCAAATTCAAAATATTTATTTCGTCATGAATAAACATCATAAACAAAAGAAATTCTACATATAGAGTAATGACGAAAAAGGACAGTCTCTCGATTATAAAACCGATACATTGGACCCTTTAATACAAAGAGGCCATGCGAGAAAGCCCTGAATACCCTAAAAGTTCTTAAACAAAATAAAAAATACAATAAAGAGGCAAATGAAGAGGCGGTGGAACACAAAAAAGGCAAAAACGAAGAGAGAACCCCCGGGAGCTGGCAACGGACGCGAAAAACAAATCTATACAACTTGTCAGCGAGTAGGAATGTAAAAACGTTATTTTTGCTCACACAAACGCTGCTAAAGTAGCTGGTGATTCTGTAACAACATTTTTGTCAGTTTTGAGAATGTTTTTGACGATGAGCTTTTAACTGAAGTCGGTAAATTATTCCATAAGTGAACCGCCACATAGGCAAAAGATTGTCGGAAGGAACGCGTTCTATGCCTAGGTACGATAAAATTGAGATTATTTCTACTTCTCTGGGCACTAGGCAAAGGCACAAATCTTTCTCTTAAATAGGGCGGTTGACCTGTTTTTATAACCCTATAGATAAAAGAATACATGTGATATTTTCTGCGATTCGTCATGTTTAATATGTTGTAGTTATTCAGATAAGGAGTGATATGGTTTCGATATGGAATTCCAAATGCAAATCTCATGCAACTATTTTGAACTTTTTGTATGCATTTTTTGGTTCGCGACGATAGCGAATCACCATAGACGACATCTCCATAGTCAAAAAGTGATAAAATTAAGGTATTACACAAATAATATTTTTGTTTGGCTGATAAATGTTTTTTTAATTTGTTTATATTTTTTAGTCGCATGTAAGCTAAATTTGTTCTGTTTTTTATATGACTGCCGAAGCCAAGCGAGCTATCAAATATAATGCCTAGATTTTTTGTCTCCTGAACTATGGGGATTCTGTCATTGTTAATAGAAATTACTAGATTTTGTTCAAAATGTTCTCTTTCAATACTGTTTTTATTCATAACCATTACTTGCGATTTTGAGGGGTTTAGTTTAAGATTGTGATGCTTTGCAAATGTGTCAATTCTTTGGAGATCTGAATTTAGTTGTTGTTGTGCAATATGGATTGTGGTTTTATTGACAGGGAGATATATTTGTGAGTCATCTGCATATTGTTTTATCTTTGCGAATTTTACCGATTTGACCATGTCAGATATGTATATTGAAAATAGCAAAGGAGATAAAATTGAACCTTGAGGAACTCCTCTTTTATAGGTTTAAAATCGGTTTTGTAAATAGCAGAATCATTTGCTAACATAACACAGTTTGAACGGTTACTTAAGTATGTTTTTATTAGATTTACGGAGTTCTTCGAAAACCCCTGGTAATGTAACTTAGCTAGTAACATTTCATGATTCAGAGTATCGAACGCTTTACTAAAGTCGAGAAGAACCATGCACGTACTATTTTTTTGTTCTTGATGATGTCTGATATCATCCAAGATATTAACTAATGATGTACTTGTGCTAAAGTTTTTTCTAAAACCGGATTGACTATCTGGTATGATATCGTTTGTGTCACAAAAAAACCTAATTTGATTATAAATATGCCTTTCTAAAATTTTGGATGTAGCGGGTAATATGCTAATAGGCCTCAAGTCTGTAAATTCTTTAGGTTCTGCTATTTTTGGTAAGGGTTTAACAATAGCTTTCTTCCATATTTCTGGAAATAATCCCCCCAAAATACATGTGTTGATTATATTCAGCAAGGCATTCGTACAAAATGGGATACATAACTTTAGGTCTCTCATAGAGAAACCATCCTCTCCAATGGCATTTGATGAGATATTAGTTGATTAGACTGGCCCTGTCTAACAGTTGGAAGCTAAGAGAATCGTTAATGTTTACATTGTTTTTGTAAAAATTGATTAATTCTTGGGAAGCAGTGTCTGGTAAATTGTCGGTCTGCTGGAAGTAATTGTGTATGTCATTTACATTTTGTAAGTGTTCGGGTTTAGTTGAGTGAGTTTTCTTGCATGTTATGTTGAGCTTTTTGGTAGTGTCCCAAAATTCCTTACCTTTCTTTGTTGAGAGTAAGTTAAAGAATGTATTTTTTTCTCGGATAATTGCATGCTTTGTATAGTTCCTTAGTTGTTTGTAATATTCAAAATGAGCCTGTGATTTTGATTTTTGAAATTTTTTATGAGCTTTATCTCTTAGTCTGATTAAAATTCTTATATTTTGAGTTATCCAGGGTACATAAGGTTTTTCGGTTATTTGTTTTGTTTTTATTGGAGCATGTTTATTCAGAATAGTTACTATATTTTTATTAAAGACTTCTATTTTTCGGTCGATTTGGTTTATATAGTAAATATCCTCCCACCCAAGTAGAAACCCTTCATTTAAGAAGGATTCTCTATCTATATTATTGTAGTCTCTATATTTAATAGTCTTTTGTGATTTATTTATTTTTGACTTTCGAAAGGCTGAGTAAATTAAGTTATGATCTGAGAGATTTTGAGAAACCGCCAATGATTTAGAATCGATAGAGATAAGATCCTCACTAGCACAGATTATATCAATGAGGCTAGCCTCTCTTGTGGCAAAATTGAATCTTGTTGGCTCACTGATCCTTTGTGATAAGTTAAAACTATGAATTATATTTTTGAGACGATTTGTGTATGCAGAATTATTTAAAATGTTAATATTTAGATCTCCTATCAGTAATAAATAATCATATTTGACACTGACAAAACCGAGAAAAATTTCTAAGGAGTCTAAAAAATAAGTGACACTCTCAGAAGGCGAACGATAACTATTAACTAAAAGATAAGTTTTTCCACCTATCTTAAATTCTATACCTATGGTTTCTGCACAGTTAATTTGCACATTTACCCTAGAATATTTCAACCCGCTTTTTATGTATAAAGCTACCCCTCCTCCTCGACCCTGCCTATCATTCCTTATAAATTTGTACCCAGGCAAGCAAAAACTCTCACTTCTTAAAGTTGGATTGAGCCACGTTTCAGAAACTCCAAAAATATCAAAATTGTATTCTGTCATATAATTACAGAACTCGTCAAATCCAGAATTTATGGATCTGATATTTAGATGTCCGACTGTGAAATGGTTTTGATGTGGACTATCAAATATTGATTCATCATTAACACTCTCCACTCGCTGACCCATGTTATCATTATCCATTATCCCTTATTTCCTCACTATTGCCAGTCCCCGAAGACCAATCCCCGTCATCCCCATGCCCCCGCGTCAACCTATAACCTCTATGTAACACTATTACAATTTTGTTCTTATTTAATTTTGTAAACGAGACTAAACCTAACAACCTAAAAATAATTGCCATTCTTAAGTATACATGCGTACTTTCATACATACCCTCACAGCAATGCGTATATCTGTGGCATTAGCAGGTCCAGAGACACAATTTATGTTTTCCCAAAAATTATCAGAATTAAGTCCATAACTTGCTGCGAAAAAATAAAAACTGAAACCACTGCCACATCTTTTGAGGTTTTTCCAAAAAACAACGAATATACGAATGAAACAGAAATTCATTATTTATTCTCTTAATTTAATTATTCTTGACATGTATTTTGAAATTAGGCATTTTTATTTTATTTAGTGTCCATAAAATTACTGTAAATTGGCAAAGTATATGTGTATGGACTAATAAATTCGTTTAAAATTATTGCATAACAACATTGTGATTCGTACTAATTATTATTAAACAATTATTTCTTATTTTTTTAACCTAAAAGTGTAAGAAGAAAAATAATAAAAGGCGAAAAGACGAGTACTGATTAACCCGTAACTGGTGATGCGGGGTCGTGAGAGCCCCAGCAGATTTTAAAAATGACGTACGTCTTAGGTTATTTCGCCTAGCCGGTCGACCGCTTCAGTACCTTTCAGTCAGTGTCTGGTGTGATAGCCGAAGGGATAGACGTGAGTAAATCGGTAAGTGTTTACAAATTATACTGAATTTATTGCGCAGTGGGGTCACTATGACCCCGCCTCACTAGTTACGTTTTTTTCAGATATCCTTGGAAATTAGTTTGTTTTTTGCATTTTTAGAGAAAATGGACCTGTCACGTATTAATAAAATGAAAATCAATGATCCCAGATTTGAACAATGGGCTCAAAGTATATTAGAGGCGGAAGAGAGTGACTTTAGCGGGAATGATGACTCTCATAATGATCCCGATTATGTCAGTGAACACGAAAGCGATTCAGAAATTGAATGGGAGCCGGAAACCGTGGCACTGGAAACTACACTGGATGTTTCAGATACTACCTCACAAAATGCAGCACCTTCCAACGAGCACCAACAAATTCCAACTTCAACTCCGAGAACGAACTATGGTAAAAATCGATACAAATGGACTGCAGATGCTCCACCTTCAAATGTAAGAACCAGAAGTCATAATATTATCTCTCATCTTCCCGGAGTTATTGGACCAGCTAAGTCTCTTGGAAAATTGTGTCTCGAGAAAAGTGCCTGGGAATGCCTAATAACAAGCGATATTTTAGATGAGATTGTTCTCAGAAGTAATGAAAAACTTGCCAGAATTAGAACCAAATATGCTGATGGTAATAGAACGGACCTTAGGGATTTAGATGTTATCGAATTAAAGGCTTTTATTGGATTGCTATTTTATTCAGCTATTTTTAAATCCAATAATGAAGACTTAAAATTCGATATTTGCTACCGATGGTACTGGTAGAGAAGTTTTTAGATGCACCATGTCACTAAAACGTTTCCAAGTACTTTTGACAGCGCTTAGGTTTGATGACCACATTACAAGGGAAGACCGTAAAAAAACTGACAAACTGGCCCCCATTTCATCAATTTTCATCAAGTTTACAGAAAACAGCAAGAAGATTTTTTCCATAGGGCAGTATGCTTGCATTGATGAAATGCTTATTGGTTTTCGGGGGAGATGTGTATTTCGCATGTACATGCCTCAAAAACCCCGAAAATATGGCCTAAAAATAATGGCACTAACTGATGCTCGAACTCATTATTTTCTGGATGGGTATGTATATACAGGTGCTGGAAGTGACGGTCAAATATTGTCAGAAGAGGAAAGAAAATTTAACAAACCAACGCAATCAGTTCTTCGTCTGGTAAGATCTATTGAGGGTACTAACCGTAATCTAACAGCGGACAATTGGTTTACATCATTAGAAGTTATAACTGAGTTGCAGAAGCGAGGCCTAACTTACGTGGGAACTGTTAAAAAAAATAAGAGAGAGATACCTGCTTCTTTTTTGCCAAACAAAAGTAGACTTACGGACTCTTCCCTATTTGCATTTGGCGATAGAGTTACACTAGTTTCTTATGTACCAAACCACGAAAAGCGGTACTTTTGATGTCTTCAATGCACTACAGTAAGACAGTAAATAATGAAACAAAAAAACCAGAAATTATTGAATTTTATAATGAAACCAAAGGAGGCGTCGATGCATTAGACGAAAAATGTACAGTGTATGCTACACATCGCAGGAGTCGAAGATGGCCTCTAACTATTTTTTATACCATCTTGGATATTTCTTCCGTTAATGCATTTATAATATACTCATGTTTACCTGGAAATCCTCAGAAGTCGAGGTATGAATTTAACAAAAGTTTGGCGCGACAGCTTGTTCAGGATCATATGGAAAGAAGAGTAACTACTTTTCAAATTCCAAGGCAATTGAGATATAATATAGCCTCTATTTTACAGAAAGACGTGCCTGAACCGTCAAATGATGTTTTAACAAAAAGGGTAAGGTGCTCTAAATGTCCAAGATCATTAGATCGGAAAACCAAGATTGTTCGCGCTAGTTGCAAAGCACCTATTTGCCATGTATGTGAAACACACATTTGTAAAGATTGCTTGTAAGAATGACTTGCAATCTTTATGTTAAATTTTGTTTATGTTTATATTTTGTTGTTTGTAGGGTACATTGAACCTATATGTTTAGTTTTTAAGAAAAAAAAATGTTTATGTTAGCTCATTTTATAATTACAGGGTAGTTATTACGTTATTAATGAAATACCTGATTTTTGAGGCCGTTTCTTGATTTAAGTGTTTTTTGTGTTATTTAAGTTGATAAACAAATGTTTTCTGCGTTAGCGTTATCAGAAAATAAAGGTTTTTCAGTTATCAAGGCAGATTTTTTTTAATATAAAAACAATATTGACTTTTGCAAAAAAAAATGCGGGGTCACCATGACCCCGCCTCACCATATACGGGACAAAAAATGGACCTCACCAGTTACGGGTTAAGCCACATTCAAAGTAGTTAATACTAATACATTTTTTACGATTAGAAATAACGTCTAACACTGCCTACTTTGAAAACATCTACAGTAATGTTACCTTCATGTTAGAATGCTGCAGCACCCGTCCCTCAAATGTTACAAATTGAGGAAGAATAGGTCGAAGACGACCCAACAAGAGCCATAGCATCTCAAGGTGAAGTTTCTTACAGTAAAGTGTGGAAGACGATACGACAAGAACAGTATCCGGATCGTCATCAACGTACAACCGTTACAACCTGAAGATCATCCTAGAAGAGTTGCATTTTAGAACAGTTCGGCAGAAATGAAGATTTTACGAAATTAATTTTGTGTAGATACGAAATGGAGTGCACAATATCCACAACAATCATGTTTGGGCAGTAGAAAATCCGCATGCTGTTAAAAGAGCTCATTTTCAAAATAAACTTTCGTTAAATGTTTGGGCTAGCGTGGTAGATGAGATGTTTATTGGACCCCACCTTTTTCCACCTCGACTGAGAAATTCATGAACATCTAAATAACGGGTTTCTGAATAGGTGGAAGTTGAGCAATGGACCCATTCCCTAGCCTGCTCGCTCCCCGGACTTCTTTCTGTGGGGTTATTTGAAAGAGTTGGTGTACCATGATGAAGCCGTGAATGCTCTGAAAGAACTTCAACAGCGCACTGAAAATGCCTGTGATGTAATTTGTGGACACAGGATTTTATTTTCGAAGCTTTTGAAGAGTGGAGATTTCATCGAGCAAGATTTTGCATTTATCGAACAAACAGGGACAATTTTGAACAGTTTTTGTAAAAACGGTATCCATTTAACTTAATAATGATTGTTTTTATATATTTTTTTATAATGTAAACTAAATCTCGAATTATGCAACTTTTATATAGGTGATTCTTGATCTACCACCTTCTTTTGACTAGTTCTACAAGCTGTTAAAATAAATGACTCAACTTTGAATGAATGAAGTATCTTTCAATTTGGCAGATTTCCAAAAAATCATCAACACGTTATGAGTACATTGTAATATTGTTCTTTTGACAAAGTATATCTAAATGTACAACATAATATTTATTAACGTTGTGTTTGAAAAAAATAACATTGAAAAAAAATGTGCCATTATACATTCGGATAGATCCCTCCAAGATAAAAAGGTTGACATTACAAACTATAATGCTTTGATGATTTGTTAAGCGACCCAATATACAAGGACGCTCAACTTTGACAGTCCGCAATTTTGAATGAATGTTATATTTTAGGATTATACAGCAATGATCAGAAGCAAAAAATAAAACTCCCCATTCCATTTCAAAAAATGGCGGCCAGCCGCGATCTTGAAATTTTAAATTAGCATTTTTATACATGCATCAATTTCATTACCCCTAATTTTGACTTGCTAACTGTACTAGTTCGAAACATAAGTAGATGGATGTCTTTCTGAAACGCACTTTATGTTTTATATTCCAGTGTGAAAAATGCTAAAAATTGTGAAAATGGGGTTTTAAAGAACAGCCAAGGACTAAAATAAATCGAAAAATGCTGATGAATGCTTAAAATACATATGTTCTGAAATACTAGAAATTTCATTAATGAAACCCACTTAAACCTGGCGTTGTATTCAAAGCCGAAATGCGACTTTAAGTAATTTTATCCATTGTTCCATTCAAGAGCAGGATTGCGTTACTCTAAGATCTTGTAATACGAGCCCCTTCCCACTTCAGTTGGCCCAATTCACGATTTGTACCAAAATATACCTATATAAACTAATAAACAATTTATTTTCTCAATAACATTTTAGATACAACAAAGCAAGAATTGAAAGATATTACCATTGGGTAACATCACCTTTATTGTTTATTACGGCTGAAATTCTTTGGGGATTAGTGTTATCCAAGTTTTGGCAAATATTTGGTGTAAAACAATCCCATATTTCTTGAAGCTTTTGTCTCAGTTCAGTGATTGTACGAGCAGGATGTTGTCGTAGAACCTTTTTCATCTCGTGCCACAAAGTTTCAATAGGTGACAGATCTGGACTGCTAGAAACCCATTTCAAAGGTGGTACATTATTTTCTTCCATCCATTCTATAACCTTCTTTGAGGTATGGCACGCTGCACCATCTTGCTGAAACACAAAATCTTGGCGGGATGTCAAACATTCTTCCATCACTGGTAAAAGCGATTCTTCTAAAATTGTCAAATACTTGTTTGTATCCACATTTCCATCAATAAAATGAAGTTTTCCTATTCCTTTTGATGACCTACTGCCCCAGACTACAAGGGATGCTGGAAATTTCACTTTTCTCTTCAGACAGTCAACATGGAATGTTTCATTTTTTGCGAATAACTCTCTACTGCGACTGTCACCAACACAAACTTCGAATCGGGCCTCATCACTCCATTGTATTGCACACCATTGTCTATGTTCTTTAGCCCATTTAAGCCGATTTTTCTTTTGCAGTCGAGTTAATAGTGGCTTCTCTTTGGCCTATAAACGAGTTGTGCAACTTTGGGGTTTTTACTTCACTTTTTTATAAGAAAACTTACCTTGCAAGTCCTGAATCCCAGTTTGTGGGCCTCTCTATGAGTTGTGGACCTCGAAATTCTCCTTCCAACAGCGTCACTCCACAGAGCACTCAATCGTAAATAATTGGCACGCCTGTTTTTCACGACTATTTTTCTTAATGCTCTTCGGTCGGCATTTGTTATATTACTTTTTTCACATATCGTGGCTTAATATTAACTGGACCAGTTACGTTATATTTTCTAACAATATTTCTCACACTGTACCGCGATAAGTCTAACAAAGTTGCAATTTCTGAGCTTGATGTCCCAGAATCAAAAAAATTGTATTATCAGTAATAATAACCTTTCCTCTACCCATTTTAAAAACGTATTCTGACAGCTGTGATTAATAAAAACAATTGTCATGGCTTTTATTTTTCACAGCCACCTATGCGTTATAGACTTATTTTGCATTGAAGTGAAAATAGGTTGATATGCTGTTATTGCAACGTGTGTTATTTTTATGCTGCTAATTTGATTAGGGAGTGATAATATTGGTGTTTTCTACTATATATTGTCAAAATGTTCATTGAAAATATTCTAAACCTATAACACCATGTTACATGTTTATTATTTGTGTTTGATAAGAAAAAAACTAAGAATTCAATAGTTGGGCCAACTGAAGTGGGAAGGGGCTCGTAGATAGTATTGAATAGTATCATCTCATTAATTTTAAACTTTAGCATTTACTGTTGCGGAAGCTCATGAAAGCATAGCAACCATCTTCTATCCAGGAGATACGGTCTGCCGAAACGAGACAGCGCAACCAATTTAGATTTAGCTGATTCAAATTTAAGACCAGTTTCTCCCTATCGTGATGCCCAATATTTATGCTTATAATCAAACCCTGAATAGCCGGCTACTCCGAGGGTAACTAAACATAGTAATCAACGACAAATCACGAGAATTTCAGTTTATGGAATCGGTATAATTACAATTTCTGGCTAAGAGCTCTGGAGCACGCAACAGAAATAAATGTCTTCAAAATGCTATACAAACCATAAAGCTCTGCCATGCAGCGAAAAAGGAGCGCAACATTTTATAGGTAATTTGTGAGAGTAGGAGGAGGAGTAGGAAGGTGTGAGCTATAGATTTACAAAGAGAAAGGAAAAGCGAGAGCTGTATTGCTAGATATTAATAGAGGTCTATGGAGTATGGAATTATAGCCCGCCTCCGTAGAGCTGTTTCTAGAGCTATGCCCACGCAAGTAGCGAATCTAAAACGTCGATCGAACTATTCCAACGTAAAAAAGGGTTTCACATATCCTAGCGTCTTGTGCCTGTCTTTGTCTAGTTTCCTTATTAACTCTATCACTACCAGGTTCCACAGCAATGGGGACAGTACACCCCCTGCGGACAGGGGTATATTGTCTAAATCGGTAGTGTTGGGTTAGGGTATTTTGTTTATTTCAGTAACTTTATTCTAGGAATTGGTTTTCATGTTAAGTGTAATCTTTTTAAGTCAACGATTTCGTGAGTTCTCTGTCTGGGCATAGATGTTATCCAGCCTTTTACTTTTCTTTTAAATGTGTGATTGGAACCTATCATCTTCAGGTATTGTGGAAGAAGATTGTAACATCTTGGTCGTAGGTAACAATACTATCTGAGAATTATATTTTTTGGCACCTTAAATAATTCCTGTTTCTTGTTTGACAAGAATGTATCGGCTCTTGGTTGGGAGGACGGGATATTAGTTGCACTACCAAAACTTTTAGTAGGTATAATTGCCTTATGACTAATATACCTGTTTCTTTATAGAGATGGTCATATGGATACATTCGGGGTTTATGAGATATTGTCTTTAAAATACTTTTTTGAGTTATTTCTAATTTGAATATATGAGTTATGTTTGCTGCTCCCCATGATATTATACCATAATTTATGTGAGATTCTGCCAATGCATGATATAGTATTTTTAATTGACAATACTCTACTATGTTTTTAATTCTTCTTATTCGATATAGAACGGATTGCAATTTTTTGCGACATACGTTGCATATCCCGCCTGAGGTGTGTATCTACATATGTATGTTAAATTCCTAAATATTTTACACCAATCACCTTATTTATTTTACATTTATTACATCCAGTGTTTTTTATTTGTAGATCATGGTAAGCTGGGACTTTGTTGGCATAAGATTTGAAGGAGATAAAATTAGTTTTTTCAAACTTCATTGTTAATAACTTATTATCAAACCAGTCCTTGATTTTACAAAGATCATTTTGTGGTACGTTTCGTAGATCTGTCCAGTTTTCATTTGTATATATCACCACAGTGTCATCAGCGTAGTTCTCGATGTCTCCTTCAATTTTTTGTTTGAGCAGGTCTGCCAAATATATGTTAAAGAGTAATGGCCCTAAAATGCTTCCCTGAGGAACCCCGTACTCGACCGTTGCTATTTTACTGTAAGTATTCCCATTTTTTACCGTATGAGATCTACCAGAGATATAAGATTCCAATAGGTTATATGATGTGCTTCTAAATCCTATGTTTTGAAGGGTATTTGAGAGTCCAGCGTGACTAACTGTATCGACAGCTTTTGACAAGTCAATAAAAATTCCGATGCTAGGTATATTGCCGTCTACATGCTTTGACAGTTTTGTGGTGACATATACTAAGTGACATATAAATCCGAACACCCAGTTTAAATGGTTTTATTTTAATAAAAGTTGGTGAATGTATTTATCTTACTGTTAATAACAAGTGAAAAAATTTTCAGCCGTATCAGTTGGACATTCCGGTTTTTATACTGCTTTTTTTTAATTCACTAACGCACTAAAAATGAATATTTCAGCCGCAGTAAAGAATCAACGTTGGCGGATTTTGGTTCTTGACATCCTTTACGATCGGTTACGATGCCTAGAGTACGGAGACCTGTACGATTTCGTCAACTTAGTGAGTTTGATAGGGGCCGTATAGTGGGACTTCGGGAAGCTGGACTTTCTTTTCGGGCAATTGCAGTTAGAGTGCAAAGAAGTGTAGACACTGTGGTTAGGTGACGTCAGGCATGGCTTCGAGAAGGCCATACGCAAAGAGCAAGGGGCACTGGACGCCGCCGTAGAACAACAGACCGTGAAGATCGCCGCCTAAGATTATTGGCCTTAAGGGACCGTTTCTCCTCTACCAGGTCCATTGCAAATGAATGGTTCGCAGAACACGGAAGACCTATTGGCATGCGAAGTGTTTACCGACGAATGAGAAGTTTTGGCTCGTTTTCATACCGGCCACACTGGGTCCTTCCTTTAACTCGAGAACACCGACGTCATCGCCTTGAGTGGTGCAGACAACGGTCACTCTGGGATCAGGAATGGAACAGTATTGTCTTTAGTGACGAGTCTCGATTTTGTTTAGGCATGCACGATGGTCGTGCCAGGGTTAGAAGGCGACGTGGTGAAAGGAGGAATGCACAGTTTTTTGTTGAAAGACATGTTCATCACACTGTTGGAGTTATGGTTTGGGGTGCTACAGCTTATGGTTCCAGGTCACCTTTAATCTTCATCAGAGGTAACATGAACGCGCAGCGTTATATCCATGAAGTTCTAGAACCCCATCTTTTACCCTATCTTGACACCCTGGCAGATCCAACTTTCCAACAAGATAATGCCCGACCACATGTTGCAAGAGTCACAATAGACTTCTTTCAACATAATGATGTCACATTGTTACCATAGCCACCAAGATCTCCCGACTTATCCCCAATTGAGCACGTGTGGGATATGATGGGTAGGAGATTGCTCAATTTGCAATGTCCTCCTCAGACTCTAGAAGCAGTTCGATAGGAGTTGGTGGTTGCCTGGGATGAGATACCACAGGAGGACATTGACCACCTGATCAGAAGCATGCCTAGGCGCGTTGGAGAATGCGTAGCACATGAGGGTGCATCCACACATTATTAAAGGTCAAAGGGCTTTAGAGCAGTGCAATCATTTTGAAATTTTTATCATTTACTTATTATGCTTCATTAAGTATTTATACAAAATTTTATTAAAATAAAACCATTTTAACTGGGTGTTCTGATTTATATGTCACTTATTATATTTGATCGCATCTCCTGTTGATTTGCCTTCAACAAATCCCAACTGCTTTTCTGACAATATGCTTTTCTGTTTTATATAGTTATTTATGCGATTTTTTAGGATTTTCTCGAACATTTTGGATATATTAGATAATAAAGTGATTGGTCTATATGTAGTTAGCCATATTGGTGTTTCAAATACAGGAAATATAACCTCTTTCTTGAATCCTGAAGAGCACTGTCCAGTATGGAATTCCCAGTTTATTATAAAAGAAAACGGTTCCGAAATTTCTATAGCAATTATTTTCAGCTCTAATTTCATCCCAACCCGGAGCCTTTTTATTTTTCAAAGACATGATGGTATTTATCACCTCTTCTTCTGACGTGTCCTCTAAGAAAAATGATTCTGTCTTTATTGCCTTTTCAAAATGACGATTTTGTTTATTGTTATTTTTCTCTGCCAGGTCTCTACCGATGTTGCCAAAATTGTTTACAAAGTGATCGGCGATCAGCTTGCTATCGTTAACTAATTGACCATCTTGCCCTTCAAATTCAAGTATGGTATTTTTTGTGTATTTCCTCCAGACAGATTGGTGAGAATAGCAAAAAATCGGGCTGGAATGTCTACAAGGACTTCTAAGAGTATGATATCGTTAGAATTGAGGAGGAATGGTCTTAAATATCGAAAGAGACTTAAGTGTCCCAAATATTCTCAACAGCAACTCCTTCGAATATCAGGATGCTGTCGTCAACTGAGCCAAATCATTATTGTAGATGACGAAAAGTATTTCACTTTGAGTAATTCTTCTTTATACATACCACGTGGATCGTAGAGGAATTGACTGACAATTGCAGACACAAACACAAAGCGAAATTTGCAGATAAAATGTATCCCAACATTTTGAGAAAATAGTGAGGGGTGCAGCTTTGAATATTCAGAGCTATACTGATGACTGCCTTTCCAAATTACTTCAGTTTGTCCACGAACATCATGTTAATAACCATATCATGTTTGGGCCAGACCTAGCATCATGCTATTACTTAAGATATACCCAAAACTGATTTCGACAACACAAAATACAAAACAATAATTCTTCAAATTTGCCGCAGGCTCTTCTAATAGAGGATTTTTGAGCTAGGAAGGTTTACCATGAAGGCTGGGAAGCCCAAGACGAAGAACAATTAAGACGACGAGTTTATGAAAAACTGAAAGAAATTGATCTGAATTCTGTCCAGGAACTGATGAGAGACATTCGAAAAAAGTTTCGTCTGGTAGAGCACAATGGGCCAATCCACATAGTTCGATAGTATAGTTTAGTTAAGTATTGAGCTGTAATTTATGATAACTAGTTAGTTTTTAAACAAATGTCTTCATTAAAAAAAATCTGATAAATAGGACACACCCTATACACTTTAGTTTTGCTTCAAAAAAATAATATAGCTTCCCAAGCTTGCGGATAATCACGGAGGTAGATTTTTCCTAGATCAAGTCTCTACTTCCATAATTCTCATGGGTCTTGAATCAAGCGAAACTCCTACTCGCGAACACAATGATAGAGGACTGAGTTTAATTTATGATAATTACAGAATAATCGTCGCCGTGAATTTAAATATGCTTTATTGATGAGAACTCCACGTAATTATGCAATTAAAGCAGGTCCCTCATTAGAAAATGGTACCCGCTAAGACGAAACTTGGAATGATCCTCATATATTCACTGCTCGGCAAGTTGGAGGGTAGTGGAGTGGGTCGAGCGATAATAGCTTATTGATTCCTTAGTGTGTTATACAGTACGTTGGACAAGTCTGGAGATCTCTGAGCAGCATCATGTCACAAAAGAATGACCTTTACTCGGTATCACAGTGCCATTTAATGATCAGAACAGGAGGGAACGAATTTTTATTAGCCATTAAGCGTTTTTGTACGTAGACAGAGCTTGAATATGCATGTGAAGTATCGATGCGTTGCAGCGTTTTCCACATGAGTGAACGTGACGCATCAAACGCGATGCTAATTAGAGCGCACAGTGATTACTCCATAGACCAAAAATCCCAAAAACTCATAAGATTATAATGGTCTAAATTAGTCGCTAAGTTATCGGGTAGAGTCGAGGTTTTGAAAAAATATGAATAACAATGCAAATTAGTTCAAACTGTCATATACTTTGGTCCATCGCAAGTGACATCTTCTCGACTCTAACTACTGGGACGTGTACTAAGTCATTGCAACTTACTTACTTTTTTTGTGGATTATAATTTAAAGCCTAGTGTTTTCACGTAGTGATAATATGGAGGTGCAAGAATATGGTATGTACTAACACTGATCAACAGCCAAAAAATATCCTAAATAAAATCAACAAAATATTACTATTTTTAATGTGCTAAAACCGGAATGAAACTTATTTTTTCAATATTAGTTCCACTTTTAGAGATACGGTAATTATATGTGTTCCTGCTGTGACAGTGCTAATATACTCTAATTCACAAGAATGCACGTGCTACATTTTTATATTCGGCAAGGAAAGATGATGTAATCGGCATGACTGTGTTACGTTATAGATACGTGTACATTATATTGTTTTATATTAGCCTTTTTTTCTCAGTTGGCTGACAGCGTTCATGCAAGATGTCTCGAAAGTGTGTAAACAATCCAGATCAGTTTTGTTACGTCTGTGGTGATGTGACTTTTGCGTCTCAGAGACGGTCTATTACTCCACTAATAACAAAGGCATATCAGCTTTATTTCGGTTGTAAACTAGGTGATCAAGACAAACAGTGGGCACCCCACATCTGCTGTAATACATGTGCTTCAAGTCTGAGGAGCTGGTTAAATGGCAAAAAACGGTCTATGCGCTTTGCTGTCCCAATGGTTTGGAGAGAGCCTACAAAACATATTAATGATTGTTACTTTTGCATGGTACCCTGTGTTGGACAAGCCACAGGTATGTCCAAGGAAAAAAAACTGTTATTAACTACCCAAACATACCATCTGCGATGAGACCTGTGCCTCACAGTGACGAAAATCCTATTCCAAAACCCCCAGAATCCTACACTTCCGAATCAGAAAACGAATCAGATCATGTCGATCGAGTGATTCGTCAGGAAGAAGATATGCCATCAACGTCAAGAGATCCTGATTTTATTCCGAGCACGTCATGCCACCAACCGCACAAAATAACACAGTCAGAATTAAATGATCTTGTAAGAGATTTAGAACTTCCAAAATGTAAGACAGAGTTACTTGGATCAAGACTGCAGCAGTGGAACTTGTTAGAAGACGATATTTCAGTATGTGTTTTTCGTAAACGCCACACAGACTTAGAACCATTTTTCAATATTAAGAATAACTTGGTTTTCTGCAGTAACATTAACGGCTTACTGGCAGCTTTAAATATAAACTATAACCCAGAAGAATGGAGATTGTTTATAGACAGTTCAACATTGAGTTTAAAGGCAGTGTTATTGCATATTGGACATATTTTACCATCTCTTCCTGTAGGGTATGCAGTTCACATGAAAGAATCATATGACAATATGAAGTACCTATTGACATGCATAAAATACGATGAGCACCAATGGCATATTTGTGGCGATTTGAAAGTTGTTGCACTTTTACTTGGGCTGCAGCTAGGCTACACAAAGTTTTGCTGTTTTTTGTGTGAATGCGACAGTCGGGCAAAGGCACTTCATTACACCAGACAAAACTGGCCTGTTCATCAATTCCTAGAGCCAGGTCAAAAAAATGTACAGCATATGCCATTAGTAGATTCGAAAAAAAATTTATTACCACCACTGCATATCAAGTTGTGCCTAATGAAAAACTTTGTCAAGGCATTAGATAGAGATGGGTCAGCTTTTTAATACCTGCCTCAGAAATTTCCAAGACTAAGTGAGGCAAAGGTTAAAGAAGGTATTTTTGTTGGGCCACAGATTCGAAATATTTTGAAAGATACACGGTTTGAAAACACTTTAACAGGTATTGAAAAAACTGCTTGGAATGATTTGTGGTGGTCACTAATTTCTTGGGAAATAGAAAAGCTGACAACTATAAAACCGTTGTCAAAAATATGCTGTCATCGTATCAAAAGATGGGCTGTAATATGTCTCTTAAGATACATTTCCTACACTCACACCTGGACTTTTTTCCTGACAATTGCGGAGCCGTAAGTGATGAGCACGGCGAACGTTTTCATCAGGATATTTCAACAATGGAAAAAAGGTACCAGGGAAAGTGGAATCCTTCCATGCTTGCAGACTACTGTTGGACTCTTGGTAGAGATGCTCCAGAAACGATACATAAAAGAACAGCAAAAAGACAGCGCATATAGTGATTCTTAGAAGTATATGAATCTTGCTACTTTTTTTAATATATCCTTAAAAATAAAAAGTTTTTTTTCTAAACCGCAACTAATTTTTTTATTTCATTGTCATTTTTGGATTCAGCGCCCCAAAATTAACAAAGAAGTGCACTTTTCCCACAAGATACAATTTACCTGTTTTAAGTAACAACATGCGTTTAAGGGTTTTATATAATTTTTTTATTGAAAGTTGTTTTTGTTAGATTTTTTTCTACAAAATTAAATCATTGCGAGTTATAAATTTGCGCATTGCTGCAGCTGAGATAAAGTAGAGAATCTCTAGATTAGGGGGTTTCATCTGCATTTTGCTCCCCCTTCTTAGGTTGGTGAGGTGCCAAACCATATACGTTCATAGTACAGGAAAAAAAGGTGTTTTCCAAATCCAATTTTGTTGTTGTTTTAGGTAAACTTTTCAAGTACTCTGATTCGAGGAGGAGTATTTTTGTTATTTGGCACTCTAAGGAAAAAGACGTATTATAAAAATCTGTCTTGGATTTGTTAAGTTCATTGTTTGCATTATAATGTATTATAAGTATTAGAGTTTATAATTTTTTCAATATATCTTGTTCGCACTTGTTATGAACTGTTTCATTTTATTTCTTTAATATAAAGTTTATCCAAAACAATATTTAAAACAGAAATACTGAGAAACATTTTTAGTAACTACTTTTTTCTAAAAAAGGATTTTATTAATTGTATTTTCATGTTTGTAAACTGTATTTCAAGGTTTAAAATACAATGAAAAAGGTTACATCTATGTTGTGTATTTATGGCAGCCCTAGTATGGAAAAGGAATTACTGTGGAGGGGCCCCTATAAGTGGAACTGCTTAGGACAGAACAGATCAACTCGCAAAGAGATGCTCAAAGTTTCTGGTAAAAGAACAGATAAGTCGTGTAAACTCTTTTTGTTTTTGCCTAGACACCAAAATGCTGGCTTGATCTTGAGTGAAATGCAAATTTACTTCCTATTCTGTTACTTATGCAACACCTTATCGGACAAATATTTAGCTGCTACATAAACGTCTGTACAACTATTGTATACAGCATATTAGCTTGGTAGCCAAAGAAGTTGTGTTGCGAACTCCATGGTCACATTTATACAACAGGCCTGAGCCTTGCTGTTTTAGTGTGCAAAATTACAAGTATAGCCAACACAAAAGTATTCATACAACTTCAGGAGTCAGTGTTTTGTACAAAATATTTATCGGTTTTTTTTTTTTAAGAAATTTATTTCAGTACTAACTAGTTATCATAAATTACTAACTTAACTATACTATCAAATTATGTGAAGTCGCCCATTCTGCTCCACCAGATGCAACTTTCTTCGAATGTCTCTCGTTTGGTCTTGGACGGAATTCATATCAATCCCAACTAACAATTATCACTCCTATTAGAGTTGCAAGAGTGATTATACAGTATTTCTTAAACAGCATTGTATACTGTAAGAACATTGGAAAAACCCTCTTAGAACTGATATACAAGCGGAATAGGCACACTTAATACGACACTTCAGTCGTTTAAAATGTTGTATAAGGGCTGCAGGTAACAGTTATACAACAAAAGTGTAAGCCTCTTGCAGCCGCTATAGGACATTTGCGTCAGTGCAAGATTCAGTTTTTGTCAACTATACAACTATTCTGTTACGTGATTCTACTTTATTGCAACCAAACTATTTCTTATGTATTATATAGTCGAGGAAGAATATATAATTAGCACATTACAGTCATCTTGTTTACTTACATATCGGCCATTGTGGATTTCATACACAGGTATACGATAAACTTCTACACTGTTATATAGGGCTATTGAATTACTTGCGCAGCAAATTTTATTCTGATTATCGTGCAAATTATTTACGTAATTTCTACGGGTTTCGTATTTGATTCATATTTTGATAATGATCAAAAGTATGTCTAGATTTTTAAGATGGAAAACTGAACTTATCTGAGTTAAATCTTCCCCAAATCCAATATTTAGACACAATTAAACTAATGTTTATCACTTTATATCTGTAATTTCTAACTGAAACATAATTATTTAATATTAAATAGAGGAATAAATGTTTGCCCAATGTGGCGGGTGTTTATGTATAATCACGGCATCGTCCATGTTGTCTTTAGGTTATTAGAATATTTTGTTGTTGCCTGCAGGTGTTATACAACAATTTGACAAATGTCTGAAATGAAATACCGACAGAGTCGAATGATTTACCCAGAATTTGTACCAGATCTATATCTTCTGTTTGAACATTTGATAAAACACTTTGAACCAATATGCATGCGTTGTTTGTCTTAAAACATTGGTTATGGCATTTTAACAAAAATATGACAGCAGAAAGTTAGGTTATGTATACCAACATATTTAGCACATGTACAGCCTTTAACAGTTACTAAACAACAGTTGTATAAGTGCTTCCGTTGGGAGCTATTTGTTGGCTAAAGTAGTAAATTGTACAGCAAAACAACAAGGCTCGGGTTTGTTTTATAAACGTTGCCATGGATGCCACAACACAACCATTTTGACTAACGTGCAAATATGCCGTATAAAATACTTGTATATGTATGTAACATTTAAAAATTTGCCCTATAAGGTGTTGTATAACTATGCTATTTTAAACACCTCTCTTTAGAGCAAATATGTTGCAGAAAGCAAATTTGTATTCCACACAACATTAAGCCAGCATTTTGGTGTTCAGGCAACAATAGAGAGCTTTTATGGCTGAACGGTTCTTTTACCAAAAGCTTATACCACTAATTTGTTAGTTAGGATTTCTCTCAGTTTTTCGTAAATTCGCCATCTGCCTGTTCTGCATCTTGGGCTTACCAGCCTCCACGATAAACCTTTCTAGACAATAAAGACCAAAAATCCTTTATTGCTTGTATTATTATTAATTTTCTCGAATACTATATGAAATAATGATTTCCAGGAAAAGGAAAACGTTTTGTTATGTCACATTGGCAGTGAAGATGGCTTTGTGCCCACTTCCCTATGGGCATTTGAGTCAAAGAAAACGACCGACTGCCATGAAGAAATTAAATGAAATGCTGTATCCGTAAACGACATGTTAACGTATAAGCAAACGCTATTTATGCACCGAATATGAACAGCAACTGCCGGCGTCGGCGTGCCGGCGATACCCCGGGCCTGAGTTCTATCCTGGCGAATCCTGCACTTGTCCATATTTTATGGGCGAATGAAGAAACGCTCCCCAAGCTTGACGACAAGGCGGTCATTGTACTTGATAATGCTGCATACCACAATAGAAAATTATGAAAAATTCCCACAATGTCCACAAGGAAGGCAGAAATTCAACGAAAGCTCCTATCAAAAGACATTAATTTCAATAAAAATATGGTCAAAGCAGAACTTATCTATCTAGTCAGGCAGCACAAGTATAAATATGATCTTAACATTATTGGCGAAATGGCTAAAAACCAAAATGACACCATTTTAAAGCTACCCCCTTATCACTGCGAATTAAATCCCATTGAAATGGTTTGGACAAGTACTTTTAAGTTTTACATATGGAAATAAAACAACACGGTAGGTAGTTTTAAATGACTTTATTGTTTTTCGAAGTATTCTCCACGAAGATTAATACACATCTGCATGCGCTCGAACCAATTTTCGAAGCAGTCATTCCACTCGTATGCAGGCAGATCTAGAACGGCATTTTTGAATGCGTCAACTGCTCCTTCTGGTGACTGGAACCTTTGACCACGCAGCCTGTTTTTAATTTTCGGGAAAGTAAAGAAATCGTTAGGACTTAGATCGGGACTATATGGAGGATGGTCCAATAATTCCACGTTTTCTTCTGTTACATACTGCCTTTTTTTTGGGCGGTGTGCGAGCTTGCATTATCTTGGTGGAGGATGATTCTTCTTTCGGGGTTGATTTTTCGAAGCTCGGTGATGACTTTTGGCTAACAAATAGTGGTATACCAATCCGCAGTCACAGTTCTTTGCTCATTAGATGAGAGGAATTGTTGCAATATGACCCGCTTTTGACACAAATGTCGCGACCATCTTTTTCGAAACACTTCGAGAACGGATAACTTTTGTTGGCTTTTCTTCACCTTGGAACACCCAAACAGCCGACTATCGTTTATTTTCTGGTTCATAACAGTAAATCCACGATTCATCACCACTAACAATGCTGTACACATTTTTTGAGTTTCCGGAATTGAAAAGGTCAAGCGTCTTTTGCCACCAATTAACCCTGGCTGCTTTCTGCTCTTCAGGTGGGGTATCCAACGAGAAACTAATTTTATTACTCCTAATTCTTCATGTAAAATTTTTTGAATTGAGGTCTTTGAGATCCTCAAGGACGCCTCAATCTCGCGATATGTCACATGTCTATCTTCAATGATGAGTTTGCGTTTTCCTGGATGACTGCCCTTTTTGGTGCACCCAGCCTGGGATCGTCGCTAAGACTCACCCGTCCACGTTTGAATTCTCCATACCAACGGGGAATTGTCGACTGATGTGGCGCTTCGTTGCCGAAAACAGACAGTAACTCAGTAAGGCATTCTCGTTGCGATAATTGTCGCTGAAAGTTGTAATAAATTATGAAGCGAAAATGTTCTCGGTTGAGTTCCATTTTTCTAATGACTTGGTGACACTTGAAAATACACTGTAGTGAGAACACTGCACGTATTGTTGAGAAACTTTGAATTTAAGTTTACTAAAGAGTGAGGTTTAGATTCAGTACTGACGTTCGATCCGCGCTGTTTACTATGTTTCTATATGCAAAACATAAAAGACATCCCTCATGTAAAAAATTATGTGGCTTAAAACAATAAAGCATTAAAATTTTCTGATGTGAAATATCTGTTTTATGAAGCTATTAGCAGAGTAACGGCAAACCATTAGCAAGATCGCATCCGTCACGATCAAGAGACAATCGAAACAAAGATGTGGGATCTGGACAATATGATCGATATCCCAATTGAACCTGTAATAATTAATATAAACCATTCGGACGGTCCAAGTACTTCCAGCGGATAAATAATTGTGAAAACTATTTGACTTCTTTCTATAAAGATAATCATTTATTTGCATTGAGAGAAATACGGACCTGTACAGTCTCGGTTTTGGGCGTGTTGTGTTTTGCCTGAGCGTAAATGGACTACGAATGAGGTATAGAAGGGATTAAGGAGCTATCGAGTATAAATAACTTATGAACTCCATGAGCGACAGTATCAAAAAAGTAATTTTTCGGACCAATCATCAATTTCGAAAGGAGCACCTCTTTTATAGGATTCATAATTCCGTTGCGTAGATTCGACATAAATCGGTAACTAGCTAATTATGTTGTATTTGTTGGAATGCTATATCGGTTATACAATCACAATCCTCACAGAATATTGATTGGAAATATGTAATCCATCTGGTAATCCTCTTAAACCGTGAATATGCTGTTTGATCTCCATGGTCACACGATTGTCATATTTTTGTATGGAAATGTAAATAGTCGTATGTTTTCGCTTCAGCACTCTGCGATAACGTGTTGCCTGTCTAGTTATAATAAAGCCATATATCTATAATACTGAAAATTCGCAATTTCAATGCGACGATATTGGTTTGGGTTTGTGGAATAAACAATTTAAAAATTAGAGAAAATAGAATGACGCAGACATCGAAAACCATTTTTGCCGGAATGTCCAGCGCCCACATGTGAAACCAACAAAACTTCAAATATGATAGCAGGGTATTTTTTAAGGAAACCATTAAATAACCTCCACTACTCTGTTTTTAGCGATACAGCAAAAATTTTCGAACTGAAAAAGATTTACCCTAGAATTTAAGATTCAAGTATTGCATTGTTAGGTTAATATAGCGAGAGACATCACTATTTTGGACTCAATTGTGCAGTTATGCCCTCTAGCGGCCATTTCAGAAACTTGAAAATATTTCCTAGGCTTTTCAATAAGATTTTTTTACCGCAGCATCTACGATGGATAGGTTCTCAGATACAGTACCTCGTATTCTTAGTTGGTCACCCTGTACAATTACGTTGCATGGATTCGATATAAATCGGTAACCGGCTAATTACACTGATGAACAAAAATAAAATAATTGAACAAAACGAGGTGGTTATTATGTAAAACGTACCCAAAAAGCCGCAAATCGCATTCGATTTTTTTCATCACCCACGGTTTTCTTGCAATAATTTAAAAGCATTTCAAGCTCGTAATTCCGTTTCATTTAGATCACTGTCAAATACATCATCCTTCATGATTTTTCATATTTGTGGAACCACAAATATGCCCTCTTCAATTTCTGCCTCACCAAGTCTCGGAAATGTTTGTTTCAAATGCAGAAACCCTCTTCCATTTCCGCTTTCACAAAATTTTTCATCAGTCCCAGCTTAATATGCAAATGTGGAAGCAACACGTTTTTGCGAACAACTGGTGGTTCATGAGCAATGTTTTTAAGGCTCGGAGTTAACACCTGGTGTAGCGCCACTCTTTCTGTTCATAATGACGATCTCGCGCACGACTGTCCCATTCACAAATAAAACAACAATATATGGTATTGTAGTTGTATCCCAAGAAGAAGGGCTATTACCTTTAAATCTGCACATGTGGCCCATCAATATTCATTGTAACGGATATGCTCTAACGGAACTCGCATATTTTCATATGATTCCCTTATATGAACTGCGTGTGCTATAGGTACAGATGGATATTTTGTTTTCAGATTTGATTTAAGGGTTTCAAAATACATAAGATACACCTAAAAACTGTCATGTCACAAATCCTGTGTTTATCAGTGTATTAGCTTTATATGCTCGACGCCTAGACCGATTGTAAAATTGTAATCCTGGTACATTATTGATTGGTAATCCTCTTAATCCGTGAATGTTGTTCGGTTTCCATCGTCACACGATTGTCATATTTTTATATTGAAATGTAAATACTCGCATATTGTCGTTCCAGCACGAAGCGATAGCGTATTGCGGTTTAGTTATAATAAAAGTGATATATCCATCATTCTAAAAATTCGCAATTTCAATGCGATGATATTGGTTTGGGTTTGTGGAATAAACATTCCAATAAGTAGAGAAAATAGGATGATGCATAAATTGTATACCGAAAATCCACCAGAAGCGTCACCTTTCATTTTTCGCAATACCGCACAGGTCCGGCATTTGATATTTTAGATGTGAATCTGCGACATTGTGGAAACCTGAATAGACCGATCTAAGCACCTTTTCTTCAATAAAATCAGGCGCTGATACCTGGGATGGTATTCTAGTTCTCCGACGCAAAAAAATTTATCACGCAACTGTACGAAAAAAATAGTACGCTATTATACCTGGTGTTTCAAATTCGACCATCACCATTGGGATTTCAGAAACAGTAGCAGATGGAGGCAAAGTTGCGTATTTAGGACGCTAACAAAATCGGTCTATTCTGGCACCTAAGTGGTAGAAGGCTACTCTGTGAGAAGTTCCTCTCAATCTGCTTGGCCACCGTCCAGAAAGACCGACTGCCATTTCGCTGCGACGTTACCGTCTGTCCAACTTTTGAATCGTGCTGGTCTTTGGCATTGCGAACTGCTCCGTTATATTTGTTTCTAGACTCGACGTCGGCTTGCATGTTCTCTACAGAGCGGTTTTGTTAGGAGGTTCTGTGTGCCTTGACCTTTGCTGACAAGCAGTGTCCCACGATTTGTTGAACCAGCCGTTGGACCCTGGTTTAGGCACTTTCACTGTGTGGGGGATGTATTCCTCCATCCCAACGTAGATAATTTCGGTCACTGATGAACAGGCAGCCGACGCCCCCGCGTCAGCGTAATAAACTTGTAGAGAGGAAGTCTCTGAGCCCCTCCCAGTCGGCATGTCCGTAACGTCTGATATTGTGGCTTGGGTGAGTTTCTGCTGCCAGAGCGGGTTCTAACCGAAACCTCACCTCCACAACATTCTGGCCTTAGTCACCCGGGGGAGAGAGAACAGCAGTCCTGTAAGGAACAGGGTGCGTGGTCAGAAAGAGGGTTCGTGACCAGCTGGTTCAGTCCTTGCTAACCGCGAACGCTTCAACTTCACGACCTGTTGCCTGGGTCTTGTTTGAACCCAACCAACGCTCATTATGGGAACTGAAATTACCGGGGAGAACCTTTAAAGCGGGGTGATTGATGTTCAGGAAGTCGATCTGGGCTGCCAGGTATTCAAGCAGGTCATCCCAGTTATGGTCAGAGGGAGAGCGATAAAAACAGTAAACAAATTTGGGGGATGTTTTGGAGTTGAGGCGAAGCTACAGAATGTCCTTCCGGTCTGATTCCAAAAATACGTCTCTGGTACAGGAAAAGCTGCTGTAGACGAAAGTCACAACTCGTCCGTTCTTTTTGAGATTGGAGTGCGCCTCGTAATTTGGGAAGCTAAGATGATTGATTGGTGCAGAGTCTGAGAATTTTGTCATACATCGCTGTTGCTGTTAGTCCCGCAGATGTTCGTGAACCATATTTTACCGGCGATGTTGTACCCGGACATTTAGGGAGTGGAGTGAATTTACGTCCAGAATTCTTAGTCATCATTAATTTCTCTGTTTTGGTAGATAACCGACTGCATAGCTTAGGTGTGGAAACATGCGGACATTTATAAGACACACAAAAAGCTAGCGGGTGGTACCGCCTCGGTCAACTGGTGCATGTCCATCACCTTCTTTTCGCGTATTAATGATGTTAAAAAGACCTAAAGTTACTAGCCACGTCACAATGATGCCCCGCTAGAGAGGGCTGTAAGGTAATAATTTATATTGCAAGCTGACCACCAAAAATTCCGTTATACGCTGCACAAACCATAACTTGGATAAAATTTGCAAGTAGGTCTTCTAAGCTGTTTCACTAGAGTTAACACCTTCGGAAATACGTGTAGTTTGTGTTTTCCTAACTAGTCGAAAAACTTTTATAAACACTGACTGAATTAAATATGATGAATATTCCGTTTGAACAAATCTTTATGAATTTGCCACCTATTATTCTAAAGCAGAAGTCAATTGAATACGACCGTTAAGTTATCACACAGGAATACTTACTCGTACGTCATAACTTCCATAATTAATCAGCATACCTGTAACAGAAAAAAGAGTCAGGAAATTTATTTAGACGAAAAATTCTAGACAATTACTAACACTGAGACCTACAATTCCACATTTTCGAGATCTAGGAAAAAACGCAGTAAATCAATTTATGTAGTTTGATACTGGCAAGTGAGGAAGGACTCTTTCATACACCAACAAAAATTTAAAAAAAAGAAATATGTTAGCACATCCAATTTCCCATTTACCCTATCGGAAGACTGGGTAGGACTAGAATTGCAAGCATTGTTGTATTTTCAGCAGAATATAAATAGAAACGCTATTATATTCACACCGAGAAAAAAAATTAAACCAATTAACCAAGATTAATTGGTTTACTTGAACTCCAATTTCTGGAACAGTTCACTTGAATCTATGAAACTAGCTTAATCAAACCAAAACGCAGTAATTTAAAATTGAACTTAATCAACCGTATACTTAGATTGAGTACACGAATTTATTTAAAGTTAATGAACTATTAAAATGAGTTTGCCTGTTCCAAATAAAACAATTTAATTATATGTATTAAATTTGATTAATTAGTTTATGTAAAAGCATTTGCCTAGCTTTAGTAAATTATTTTATTTAGATTGAAAACGACATTTGTATATCCGGTATTTAGAAGTATATATAATACCCGGGCTCTGACAAAATTATCAAAAAATTTCGATAACTTTATGTTCTCGAATCAAAATAATCCGAATTTTATTGGCCTAACAAAATTCGATATTTTTCATCATCGTTGATGGTTAGCAGACTATATATGAGATCAAGTCCTACCAATTATTTGTTTGACTGTTCACGAACAGGTCATAATATATCTATTCGCTAGAAAGAGTTTTAAATCCAGAAAGTAGACAAGTTAATATCTTAAACTGAACGCGGCCACTTGATCATCTCTACAAGAAATGTATTTTCATTTCTGTGATAAAACAATATTGCACTCCCTCGCATTCAACGCATTTACATATAAAATGAATCCGACATCACTTTAAATAAACTAGGATATGTTCAGATACCACAAAGCCTGCTCCAACAGAAGGTTTCACTTCCTATTCATATATTATACAATATAAAAGAAAAACACATCATGCCTATATTAAGCTCAGGTTTGTTATAAATGACATTCTTTGGCCCCAATATGGCTGCATAAATAGAATGTACTATTTAATATACAGAGTGATTCACTGGGAGCAAGAAATATTCTAACCATGGGTCACTAATCACCTCACCTCACTCTTCGGGCATTTCACTTGATCATAATTGATAAACTTAACAGCTACTACATCAACAACGGATAGGAGGCTCCCCCCAAAAATCATAAATGAAACAGAGGAATTCAACGCGCGTTACCGGCACTTCGCCTGTCGCATACTCCCGACCATTCACGCTTGAAGAACCGAATCCTGCCGAGTCTACGATTCAAATAAACAGATCAGTTGTTCTTATTAAAACGTTTAATTGTTTTAAATGTACTTTTTCTACATAAACTAAATTACCTAAGCTATTCAAACAATTTGATGAAACAGATACATTTTCAACCATAATATTACATCCAAGGGAGCTGGTTCCAAAAAATTTAGCTCAATTGAACCGAATAGTTAGGTTACTAAGAATAATAAGAAATGTATTGCGGGTAACGAAACCTTACCAGGACAACCGTTCAACTGACGACAGTTAATATTTGCTCCATATTCCAAAGGAATCACCGCTTGATTTATATGACGAAAATGACAATAACAGTTACAAACTGAGCATCACTACATCAGACTTGTTCGATTTAACAAATTAATAGTCAATACAATAAAAGCCACGGGGCTCATCAACATCGACAAACCGGCCCTATATCACCACGACCACTCCGTTCTAAATACCCGTTAGTTTTAGCGTAAATGCAAGCTGGAGTTATTAATCGAGGGCCATTCTGACATTTCTATTATAATTAATTCTGTTTCAATAAAACTCTGGATTTGGCAATTAAATCCCAAATAGGAATTATTATTGAATTCCTGGCATCATCCCGTATTTTATTGTGTTATTGAGTTCGAGTAGCGTTTGTTTTTTAATATTCCCAATTGCAAACGTCAAAATATTTTAACGTTCCGTTGATTCTCTGAAATAAGCCAGTTAGTTGGAGAGCCAGAGACACAAAACCCTCCGTGACAAAATACCTTCTCAGAATTTTCATTAGTTATATATTTTTATTGGAGGAAAATGAAAATGCTTACACTTACACTTAGGCAAAACTTAACCAGTTATCTTCACCACATTAAAGGCCAATTTCATCAACATTAATATTTAACGGTCCCTTGGATGAATAGGAAAAGACCTTATTGAAATGCAATTTGACAGCAGCTGTCAAAGCTCTGTCAATATCTGTGATTTCTATTGAAATGTTGAATAAAGTCGTGAAAAAACGGTTGCCTTATAAATAAGTGTACATTATAGATGATATTATGTCTTTGTGCTTTAATGATGACTATGACTATGAACTGCTAAACGTGAAAGAATAATTGCACAATCTGTCGGTAAACATCGGAATCTGTCGGTAAACATCGCAATCTATCGGTAAACATCGCAACCTACTCGAGTTGTACTATGAATATGGGTATAGTCTTTAGAATTAGGATAACTTTTCTAGCTATTATATTTGGTAGGATGTTTTCACTGATTTTGACGACTGTTCATGCATGGAAATCTAGTTTTATCGGTATATCACGTACAGGGTGTTGTACATAATACGTACCTGCAGAAATGTACCGATTTTTGTTATTTTGCAACAATTAAAAGATATATAAAGTATACTGATTATTTTATTTTATTTTATTCAAAACACATACATAAAATTTTTTGAAATATTTTTCTGATAGCTGTTATGACTTTGCCTATCACCCGGTTTCGGCTTGACGTCGACTTCTGGGACACCCTGCATAACGGTTTAATACTCAAACTGAAAGAATTATTGTGATCACTGTAGTTTTTGTTTAACTATTCAAGTTCTTTTAAAAAATAGTATCACCTAGATCCAGTTCTCTCTTATCAAAGTCGTAGTCCATAGCATCTTATATTTTCATTAGTAGAATTAAATTATAATAATAATAGTAATAATAATGGACGTCTTCATTTATCTACATTTCCATATATTATATATTATATATATTTCCAATATAGCCAAATCTTACATTTAACCGCATAGTCGCTAGCAGATGTCAACAACAATACACTGCTCACAGATTTGGTTAGTTACATCGAAAGTGAAAAAGAAAAAAAGGAAAAAGGCATACTTTCCAAACCCAAGTACACTAAGAATTATTAACTTGACAAGGGGTCAAAAAAGAAATTATTGATTACGTAAATTATATGTTTGGAGGGTTGAGTAATATTGCTTTAACTTTTTGGTGAAAGATTGATAATGAAAATGTTTATATAATTTAGAAAATAATAGCAGCATTGTAGGAAAAGAGAATAGACAGATTCTGGGGTATTCTAATATTATTTTCTCGAAGAGTTTTACAGTGAACATCATAATTAAATGAAATGTTTCCCTCAAGCAAGAGGGTTTAGACATGGGTAATTTGCAAACAAAAACTGAATAGTGACACTTGAAAAAGTCGTTAATTTTTAACCAGTTTACAGCGGGAAATTTCACTAATATATGATCAAGTTTACGTAAGTAAAGGTGACACGTATACAATTGCTTTGAATAACTTGAATAACCTTTTTGGTGAAATTGTTTAAACAGTACAATAATTTAGTACGGATATGACCAATGCTTCGCTTAGCTTTTACGCTACTTAAAATTTAGTAATTTGCTGTAAGGATACGTAGGTTTTCTGTGAAAAAACTTTTGACAATCAAACATCATGCGGCAATCCTTGGGGTGATCAGAAATACTTCGTTAAGTGAAAGATGCCAGACTTCTATTGTAATAAGTCCTTAGACAATTTTTTGTAGAAGTATGAGGACATATAGCACGTACAGACTTATCGTTCAAGCTATAAATCGAATCTTAGAGAAGCAAGAAATTTAAACCACAAATTGTTATGGTCATCTACGAGCCCCTTCCCACTTTAGTTGGCCCACTTCAAGATTTGTACCAAAATATGCCTTTATAAACTAAACATGACGAAACTATTTACTTCTAAACCAATTTATTTTCTCAAAAACATAGATACACTCTAGTCGTAAAAAATACATATTTGAAATCACTTAGACCTATAACTAATAAAACATTTGAACAAATAAACAATGTGCGAATAAATGCGCGAAGTTAACAAAGCAACAATTGAAAGATTACCATTGGGTAACATCACCTTTATTTTTTATTACGGCTGAAATTCTTTGGGGCATAGTGTTAAGCAGGTTTTGGCAAAAACTTGGTGTAAAACAATCCCATATTTCTTGAAGCTTTTGTCTCAGTTCGGTGATTGTACGAGCAGGATGTTGTCGTAGAACCTTTTTCATCTCGTGCCACAAAGTTTCAATAGGTGACAGACTGCTAGAAACCCATTTCAAAAGTGGTAAAGTGGTACATTATTTTCTTCCATCCATTTTATAGCCTTTTTTGAGGTATGGCACGCTGCACCCATCTTGCTGAAACACAAAATCTTGGCCGGATGTCAACATTCTTCCATTACTGGTAAAAGCGATTCTTCTAAAATTGCCAAATACTTGTTTGTATCCACATTTCCATCAATAAAAATGAAGTTTTGCTACTCCTTTTGATGACATACTGCCCCAGACCATAATGGATGCTGGAAATTTCACTTTTCTCTTCAGACAGTCAACATGAAATGCTTAGTTTTTTTGCGAATAACTACTGCTACTGTCACCAACACAAACTTCGAATCGGGCCTCATCACTCCATTGTATTGCACACCATTGTTGAGGTGTCCATTGTCTGTGTTCTTTAGCCCATCTAAGCCGATTTTTCTGCAGTGGAGTTAATAGTGGCTTTTCTTTGGCCCATAAACAAGTTGTGCAACTTTAGGGTTTTTACTTCACTTTTTTTTATAAGAAAACTTACCTTGCAAGTGCTAAATAATTCGCACGCTTTTTTTTTCACGATTATTCTTCTTAATGCTCTTCGGTCGGCATTTGTGATATTACTTTTTTGCACATATCGTGGCTTAATATTAACTGAACCAGTACGTTATATCTTCTAACAATATTTCTCACACTGTACCGCGATAAGTATAACAAAGTTGCAATTTCTCAGTTTGATAACCCAGAATTAAAAAATTTAATTATCAGTAACCGAATTTTCTCACTAATAACCTTTTCTCTACCCATTTTGAAAACCTCAACTACCCAAAACTACTTTAAACGTATTCTGACAGCTGTGATTAATAAAAACAATTGTCATGGCTTTTATTTTTCACAGCCACCTATGCGTTATAGACTTATTTTGCATTGAAATGAAAATAGGTTGATATGCTGTAATTGCAACATGTGTTATTTTTATGCTGCAAATTTGATTAGGGAGTGATAAAGTTGGTGTTTTCTACTATATATCATCAAAATATTCATTGTTAATATTTTAAACCTATAACACACTGCTACATTTTTATTATTTGTGTTTGATAAGAAAAAAACTAAGATTTTAATAGTTGGGCCAACTGAAGTGGGAAGGGGCTCATCGACCGTCAAACTTAAATGAATAGCACTCTTTCTCATATAATACTCTAAAGCAAAAAAGCACTAAAAATATTTATTGCTCACAGTTATAATTTAACTTTTAGCATCAGTTGATTTTAAATTAGGTTAGTTCTTAGGACCAGGTTTCGCCTTTTGCACTCCGTACAATAATTACGTTGTAATTATCTTAGCTTTTATCTCGGACAGTTGATGAGGCACGGATGTTTCTCACCATGCATTCTCGTCTATTCTTGGCTCAATTCGTACAAAAATGTGTTTGCCCTTATAGGCTGGGACACCCGAATATCCGTGCATCTCTCTATCATGGAGGGCAGTAGCGTGAAAATGATTTCCAATTCTATGTTCTTTTTCAGATGCCAAAATACCAACTGACTGCATCCCAAATATTTCGGAGTGCTACACGCTTTCCATTTTTCCCCGTTATCTGCCGCAGCTTCGGTCTGTTCTTCCGCGAACCACATTCCGCGGAGAAAATTGAAATGTTTATTCAGGAAATGCCGGTTCTTAGTCGAAGAAAAATGAATTTACCCAAAGAAGCTGGAAGTGGGTCTCGCGATAACATCAGCGTTGAGTTACAACTTCGCTTATATAATTGAAAATCGGCCGCAGCTAATAACTTGGCTTTCTGTCCCACCTCCTTTTCGATTCCCTTGAAAGGCCCTACATTTCCTTCTGTCGCGCTTTCGGTATTATTAAAACGGTGCCTCGATCGATTTTAGTACAGTTAATATAAACTGGTTGCATTACGTAACAGTTACACCGAGAAAAAATAATTCCTTCAACTTGATTGTTTGGCATTCTTCGTGTTCCTCTATGTTCTTCTATCTATTGCCAAAAAAAAAACAAGTTGAAAAAATAATTCTTTCTGGGTGTAACACTTCTGACATGGCTGAGTATACACTAGCGTCAGACTGAATGCTGAAAATTTCAAGATGGCGGCAGAGCACCATTTATCATTGGCTCCATATCGTCGCACGTACCGACGTAACTAACATCTTGCCAATTTTACAGAATAGCTAGAAAACGAAATTCAGCAATAAATAATATTGAAAACGACATACTGATTTTTAAGTCAGCACGTTGCTGTTTTTTTTTTGTTAGACTAACGGCCGATTTCACCAACATTAATATTATGGACCAATGGGAAAATACCTTATCGAAATGCAACTTGACAGAAGCTGTCAAAGGTCTCAGAATATCAGTGATTTATATTAAAATATTGAATAAATTATTATGGAATAATTTACGAACTTCAGTTAAAAGCGCATCGTCAAAAACATTCTCAAAACTGACAAAAACATTGTTACAGAATCAACAGCTACTTTAGCAGCGTTTATACAGGGTGACTTTGAAGTTGAGTCATTAATTTTCAGATAATGATTGTAGAAGGAAGATAAATCAAAATATGTGTGTAAAAATAAAAAAAAGTAAAAAAAAATGTTTACCTTGTTATATAAAGTATCCTCCCGACAAGTATTTCAGTGCGGACCTGTATTTGATCGTGAGGTCCCCTGTGAGGTCTTAAGTCACCTGATTCACGAGCCCGTTGTACTACATTAACAAAGGCACGAGGGGTTGGTTGCACTTGATTGGGAAACCGATCCGCATAAACATGTGCCATTTTTTATTTCGTTTGAGCCACGCAACAGACACTATTCACACGCTAACCGACAGACACTGACTGTATGTATAACTGAACTGAATAAAATACTTAATTGCAAAAACATCGTTCCAAATTCTTTCGCTTTTTTGTTTCCGATGCGATGAACCGGTAAGGCGGATTATATCCGTTGTTGCCAAACACGAGTACATGATATTATTATTGAGACAGGGCGATACTCAAACTTCCAAAGGGCTATAACTTTGTTACTTTAATTTTACCAGAAAAATGGTAAAGGAAAAAAACATTTCTTTTGATCAGATCTACTCACTGTTAAAATAAATGACTCAACTTCGAAGTCCCCCTGTATAAGCAAAAATATCGTTTTTACATTCCTACTCGCTAACAAGTTGTATAGATTTGTTCTTCGCGTCCGTTGCCAGCTCCCGGGGTTCTTTCTTCGTTTTTGCCTTTTTGTATTTCACCGCCTCTCCAATTGCATCTTTATTGTTTTTTTTTATTTTGTTCAATGATTTTTAGGGTGTTCAGGGCTTTCTCGCATCGACTCTTTGTATTAAAGGGTCCAATGTATCGGTTTTATAATCGAGAGACTGCACTTTTTCGTCATTGCTCTATATGTAGAATTTCATTTGTTTATGATGTTTATTCATGACGAAATAAATATTTTGGATTTTGAATATGAACATCATGATTTTACATTAAATGACTTAAAATAAAAACATGTATAATAATAATAATATTTATTCACTCAATGTACAAAGATAACAAAACAATATGAGTAAATAAATATAAAATCAAAACAGGCCCAATAGAAGGCATCGCCTGTACATGGACCAATAATTTAAGTTGAAACTGTAGAATGCAAATGACAAAAAAGGACAAAAATTAGCTACAGTAGATTATGTATTTAGTTGATGTTCGTAGGCGCTAAATAGAGATATTATCGCTGCATTATAGATTTATGCGGTTGAGGAACTACTGTGCCACGAATTTTGTACCTGGTATAATGATTATGTTTAATTTGTTGGTCGGTGTTTACAAATTTATGGTAGTGAGTGATACTGTGTAAGAAATAAAGCTGTCTTATATCATACATTCGAACATCTGCGTATAATTTTTCAGTGGGATAAAGTTTCGGTTTTTTAAATATCATTTTTAGAATACTTTTTTGGAAAACATCTAAATTATAGATATGTGAGGAAGCAGCTCGCCATGCTAATATACCATATGTGAGATGAGGCTCAATCAGTGCATGCTATAATGTTCGAAGATATTTTTCTGTCAATATATTCCCAAGGTATTTAATTTTGTAGGATACAAATCTAACTTTCTTTAAAATATAATTGACATGGATGTCCCATCGTAAGTGAGGATCCAAGACCACTCCAAGGTATTTTATGTTGGGTACTCTATTAATTTGCATTTTTTGATCATTAATATTGAAGGAGAAATTTGTGTAATTTGGCAGATGTCTAGCATAAGATCCAAATGGTAAAAAATGTGTTTTAGAGTAGTTAATGCTTAATTTTCTACTGTTAAACCACCGAATAATTTTGATAAAATCATTTTCAATTACATTTTTCAGATCAGACCAGTCAGTGCCTTCATATAATATTGCAGTATCATCTGCAAAACTAGTTATTTTGCCAACACAATTAATTTGGAAAATATCATTTAAATATATATTGAATAACATACTTATATAGACTTAAACATTTTTAGGCAATTATCACAAATCACATGTATGGTTATTCATTATTTTACGACACTTTTCTTATTCATGTTTGTAATTCTATTTTATGGCTTAGTTGAAAAATACTTTAAGGTAACACTCCGACAATTCGATTCTTTCATTTCAATTTTTTATTACCTCACCTTACCCAAAATATGTATTTGTTAAATAATCGAATAAAGGCATGTTATTATTATTACTATTATTATTATTATTTACGACTGTACGAGCGGAGACCGACGATACAAGTTATGGAATCCTGATGATTACCATTTCAACGGTACGGCTAACACCGTCCCGATGCCCTTGTGATTAACGCCGTCCATCCGGTTTCTAGTTACAGCGTTAAGTGTTATCTTTGTGAGAACATTCCTGACTTTGCATTTTGCTATATTTTACTTCTTATAAACTAAATATGAAATGTAACTAGCGTTGCTGTCATTTTGTTTTCATCTAATAAAGTTCCTGCTATAGTTCGAACCGAAACCACACTGAGTTTCATTTCTGGCGCTGCGAACAGGATCCCAGGCTTGGTTTCTGTCACCATTGTGAGAAATGTCTAATAGACGAGCTGCCCAGCGGTGTCTCCGAGAAAGCCAAAGAGTGAGTTCCTGAGAAAACTGAAGTTAGTACCAGCGAAAGCCAAGAGTTAGTATCAGACGTCGGGAAGGCCCTCCCGTTCTACTTGGACTCTCCGAGTGCAAATATCAAGTAAGAATTTCTATTCTCTTACTGGGAATTCTACCAGAAACTGTCCAGAACCATTGATTTGGAATCGAAGACACGATGACCAGCCCTGGATGAAGCAACAATTGATGTTACTGTCCTGGTAAGTAGTTAAGAATTACTATTAAGAAGATTTTGCAACTAAGAAGATTTAATACGTAAGCATAAGAAGAATTTATCAAAAAACACATTTCTACAAAGAAGATTTTTACTGAAAAATCCAAGTTTGCGTTTTTCAATTGAAATCTAATTTTGTGCATAGCTTTAGGTTTTGTTTTCACCTATTTTTACTCATTTTTATCCTGCATCTTTTATACATTTTATTTTATGCCTCTTGTTAATCGTTTTGTGCCTACCGAAAGAGAAAGATCTCCTATAAGAATGGCTACTTCAAATCAACAGAATTTCGTTCAGCATGACAATCCTCAATTAATTTTTAACATGCTAAAAGATTCAATTCCTATATTTGATGGCTATTCAAACAATCTTTCTACATTTTTAAGGAAGTCTACAGAATTTTATAACGCTTTACCTATTTCCTATAAAGGACATGCTTTAACATTTATTAAGTCTAGATTACAAGGTGAACCTGCCGAATTTACAGAACAAACTAATCCAAACTATTGAACATCAGTCTTTGTTATCACACCAGACTCAATTATTACAAATTTGCAACGATTTAATTCATATCTAAATTCACTTTTATTAGTTCTACAATTGAACCAGCAAACAGGTCTCAACACCTTACAATTATCTCATCATCAGATTACCTTACTTATTGAACATTTAAAATCCATTTCTAAAGACGAAGAATTATTAATATTCGACAAAATACATTTATTTGAGATTTATGATCTTTCCTTTTTATCACTTATACTTTTAGAAAACCATCTTATTTTTGTAGTTGAGTTTCCCATTTTAGATGTTAGAACTTATTCCTTATTCAAGTTATTTTAAATCACAGTCAAAAAAAGAATTAGTAAAATTACCAAGTGATTATATTTTATACTTTGAAATGTATTATTATTGCAAAAATATTATAGAGTTGAGCAATCAGCTGTATGTTTGCACGAATACTTTCCAGTCGCCATGTCGACCACTTAAGTTAGACACTTGTGAGTCTGAAAGTCTAGTAAACTACACGCGAATCCTAGAATTAAGTAAGAACAAGTATGTAATCGACACTAATGTTTTAATAAAAATCAAGGATTGTAAAGGAATCCATCATATTCATTTTACTACTCACATAATTTTAGAATGTCATACATTTATTAATGATCAAATATTAGAATTTGTTTCTAATTATGAAATTGAATTAGAATTATCCTTCAGAGGTGACAACGATAAATATTCATTTAAGAAAACAAACACGTCACTCGAATCTTATTTCGAAAAAAATCTCACTTCACTTCAAGTTCATTTTGTCGATTTACAGTTTCATTCTACTATAAGTTATCCTGCTATTTTTACTACTGTAATTATTTTATTGGTTTTATTTATAACAATTTTTGTTAGATACCGTTATGTAAAGGATACTAAAACTCCACCTCAAAGTAGTGATATTTAAGAAACTTCCCCTTCAAATTAAAAGTTCAAATCATTTTTTGAGATTGGAGACCAATCTTTCCGAGGAGGGAGGAGTTATGGAATCCTGATGATTACCATTTCAACGGTACGTCCCGTGCCCTTGTGATTAGCGCCGTCCATCCGGTTTCTAGTTACAGCGTTAGGTGTTATCTTTGTGAGAACATTCCTGACTTTGCGTTTTGCTATATTTTACTTCTTATAAACTGAATATGAAATGTAAATAGCGTTGTTGTCATCTTGTTTTCATCCAACAAAGTTCCTGCTATAGTTTCGAATCGAAACCACACTGAGTTTCATTTCTTATATGCCTCTAGATTAGAACCTCCGAACAGTTGCAAAATAATTCGTTTCCACCATCTCTTAACATCTGATCCGTAAATTACAAGTGAAAAAAAATTGAGACGTCTCAGGTCCATTGTGCTGCAAATTGCATCGGCTTCCTAATGACTCTCGAATCGTTCAAACGCAAATAAACCTACATCCCTCGATCTCGTCTACAATGCTGCAGCTTAACGTTACTACGACCGTTCCCTGTTGATAGCTCGCTGGTGTCGCAGGCTCTAATGCCTTCTCTAATGGCTCACCGACTGTGTCCGATAAAAACTATTTGGATTAATGTACGGTGACACAGACTCATCGATCTGGATTTCAGTGAATCAAATTCCTTTTTGAATGGTGGTATGTCGGTGAAACTGCTTCGATTGGGTTTTTTGTAACTCCAGTTCTATCACAATCTCTGTTAAAAATAGTATAGATATTCAGCAATACGCATGACATTTCATCGCTGGAAAGACAAAGATGCGTAACTCCAATTCAGCTATTTTACAGGAGACGCGCTTTACCTCAATTTATCCTTTCAGCTCTAGTAAGAATAGGAGATCCGACCACATACTGATTTGCCATATTACGTTAACTATAAGAAGGAGCGATTCGCCACTTCGTCATATTACAGATATCTACTTTTAGAGATTTCTAGTGGTACTAACTCTTTATTTTACGACTGGAATACCCTTATAGAGTAACCTATAGGTTGCGGTGTAATTTTAAATGAACGTGAAAGGTTATTTTAATTCTATGAAGGCAAACAAATCTTGTTTCAATCAAAAGTAGTCCTTGTTCAGTCGACTCAAAACAGTTTACTCGACGAGTGTCCAACTTCATGGCCACATAACGATTCTTTTCAATACGCTAGCAATAAGGTGCTAACACTGAGAGCGGTCAACGATACAGCAGAAAGAGCAGTCAAAACTTCTATGGCTTAATCACTGCTGATGAGAATCAAAAACAATTTTTATTACGTTGCGTACACCTGGCTGCGTTTTGCACATCTAGCGATCTTCCTCGTACTCGTTTCAGGATGTTCTTCGACTTCGTGCAGCACTGGTCCCTCAATTTCAGGTGTTCTCACATTTAGAGGTCTACCTACAGATGTTTCTTTTCGGACAGAACCAGTTTCAACAAGACGACGATGAATATTAGAAAAGGTTCGTCTATCTGGCAAAGCACGATCGGGATATCTCTGGTGATAAATCTGTCTTGTTTGCTCACCATTACCATCGGCAAGGCTGTATACGTAATGCATTTCCGCCATTTCAGCATTTGAATAATTCATCATTATCAACAAGAATGTAAAAACTAAATAATGAAAAAGATGTCACAGCGAAGAGATATGAATAACAGAAGTCAAAAGCCAGAGCAACTAGATATTTATTGCTAAATTACATTATTTAATTACTATATTAAACTTTTCGGACAATAGAACGGTTTTAACTTTTTACTAAAAAATTGCGCTTCGAAGGAAAACAGTTCAGGAAAGATCATTTGTTTTAAATTGAACGGGGAATTCAAAAATAATTTTTATTCGGCATAAAACCAATGGCGTACCATTTTTTTTTTAAAAATATCGGAGTCAATATTATCTGAATATCTGAAGCGGTTCTGAAAATATTCATTAATTTCCATTTTTTTCTAAAACTTCAACACCCCGAGTTTTTGTAAGGAAACATTTTTGGACCATAGCTTATAAAACATTCACACCCTTAAATATTCGCATATCACTAAGGAACACCCTGTATAACCCATGGGTTTCCCTAGGGTTCAACCCGCACACACATAAAAAATCAAGTGATAAAATACCAGTAAAATAAATTACTGAAAATAAAATTAACACTGGATTATTGCTTTGGGGCGTCTTAAATTTTACAGAAGACATTTTGTATTGTATACAAGGAAAAAAAATGGCCATAGGGCTCTGAGGGGAGGGTTGAGCCCTTTGTGTGATCAGTGATCTCCAAAATGATAATAAAACAGGGATAAGATTCTTATGCGGCACTCGAGTTCACATATAAAGAAACTCATCCAGCAATGCTGATTGTACACATTCAGTCAATATCTCAAGTCAGAATGAAAAGGGTAATGACGATATATTGTCACATGAACAATTTAATGTGACATTTAAAACAGCGCCATGTTTTCAACTGTGGATTTGCTACTTAGAAGAAAATAATTTGCACAGTCATCCTCTCACTGCATATATCTTATCTTATTTCACAGGTTAGATGGATTTTTTCAATTAAAAACTAATATGCCAACAGCAGCTTTTTACATTCCTATCATAGATGCTGTGTCTCAATTTGTTTTACACCAGATTAGTGGTGGCAGTTAATTCACTATGTATTGTCACAAGAACCAGACAGGCATACAAAATTTCAGGTCGATTGGTAAAGGGTAATGGGTCCAGTTTCAAGATTTAACATACACATGCATACTAACCAACTAACATTTTTTTATTTTATTCAAATTCAAATTCAAATTCAAAAACCAATATAACTTACAAATTAAAAACAACCTTCAGTACAATTTAAATAAAAAAAAAGCTTCAAAAATACATGACCTTGTATACTCTTGCTACCCTGAATAACGAAGATTGCAACAGAAATCTGAGCAAAGATACTAGCATCAGATCTAGAACCAGCAAGTAACGGTATATGAATTGTGGAAATTCTGTATACTTTCGTAAAGGGTAAATATCTGAATCTTGTCGTCACAAATCCTAAATTACGTGTCTGCATAAACAAATCTAAAATTCAATAACAATAGTACAGAAGTATACTAAAAACACTCAGAAGTATAAATATAGAGTACATAAAATATGAATATCTGAAATATGATAATATAGGGATATTTCGGTCAAACTATGTTGTTTAAACAATAAAAAATTTGCGTAAAGGTTAAGCAGAGAAACAAGAGTACTACAATTTACTACAAAAGAATTTACTACAAAAGAATAGACACCTAAGCTATAAGCTTGTGTGTGTCAAACAATATACAAATTCAATGCATGGCTAATGGTGATAAGGTATATTATGAGCAAAATGTATATAAAAAAAAGAAATAAAAAAAACATTAGATAGAAACGAAATTACTGAGTTGAGTCAAGCTACCGTCGATGCAAGCATGTCAAAGTTATTTAAGATGAACTTCTTAATTATTTTTTTGAAACTATACTTCGAGAGGATTTTATATTCTAGGGGTAATTTATTATACAACCTAATACCATCAAACTTTATGCATTTTTCGCATAGAGATTTATTCACTCTGGTATAGGTGTAACTTATATTTATACTAAGTGACATATAAATCCGAACACCCAGTTTAAATGGTTTTATTTTAATAAAAGTTGGTGAATGTATTTATCTTACTGTAAATAACAAGTGAAAAATTTTTCAGCCTTATCAGTTGGACATTCCGGTTTTTATACTGTTTTTTTTTAATTCACTAACGCTCTAAAAATGAATATTTCAGCCGCAGTAAAGAATCAGCGTTGGCGGATTTTGGTTCTTGACATCCTTTACGATCGGTTACGATGCCTAGAGTACGGCGACCTGTACGATTTCGTCAACTTAGTGAGTTTGATAGGGGCCGTATAGTGGGACTTCGGGAAGCTGGACTTTCTTATCGGGCAATTGCAGTTAGAGTGCAAAGAAGTGTAGACACTGTGGTTAGGTGTTGTCAGGTATGGCTTCGAGAAGGCCGTACGCAAAGAGCAAGGGGCACTGGACGCCGCCGTAGAACAACAGACCATGAAGATCGCTGCCTAAGATTATTTGCCTTAAAGGATCGTTTCTCCACTACCAGGTCCATTGCAAATGAATGGTTTGCAGAACACGGAAGACCTATTGGCATGCGAAGTGTTTACCGACGAATGAGAAGTTTTGGCTTGTTTTCATACCGGCCACACTATGCCCTCCGTTTAACTCGAGAACACCGACGTAATCGCCTTGAGTGGTGCAGACAACGGTCACTCTGGGATCAGGAATGGACCAGTATTGTCTTTAGTGACGAGTCTCGATTTTGTTTAGGCATGCACGATGGTCGTGCCAGGGTTAGAAGCCGACGTGGTGAAAGGAGGAATCCACAGTTTTTTGTTGAAAGACATGTTCATCACACTGTTGGAGTTATAGTTTGGGGTGCTATAGCTTATGGTTCCAGGTCACCTTTAATCTTCATCAGAGGTAACATGAATGCGCAGCGTTATATCCACGAAGTTCTAGAACCCCATCTTTTACCCTATCTTGACACCCTGGCAGATCCAACTTTCCAACAAGATAATGCCCGACCACATGTTGCAAGAGTCACAATAGACTTCTTTCAACATAATGATGTCACATTGTTACCATGGCCACCAAGATCTCCCGACTTATCCCCAATTGAGCACGTGTGGGATATGATGGGTAGGAGATTGCTCAATTTGCAACGTCCTCCTCAGTCTCTAGAAGCACTTCGAGAGGAGTTGGTGGTTGCCTGGAATGAGATACCACAGGAGGACATTGACCACCTGATCAGAAGCATGCCTAGGCGCGTTGGAGAATGCGTAGCACATCAGGGTGCATCCACACATTATTAAAGGTCAAAGGGCTTTAAAGCAGTGCAATCATTTTGAAATTTTTATCATTTACTTATTATGCTTCATTAAGTACTTATACAAAATTTTATTAAAATAAAACCATTTAAACTGGGTGTTCGGATTTATATGTCACTTAGTATATTTTAGTTCTTGTTTCATAAGCGTGGCTGGTTGGAACATTGTTTCGGGAGTGAACAAATTTTAGAGCAGCAAAAATATATAAACCTCTAACATTCAAAAGATCATTTTCAATGTAAACAAATCTGCAACTTGACCTACATGGGATACGAAAAATAGTCCTGACAATATAATTTTGCGTAGTTTGTAGTATTTTTAAAGTACTAGTGTATGCGGCTCCCCAAATACTTATCCCGTAAGTTAGTAGAGACCCCTGTAACAGTAACTTCGTCCGAGACTCCCGGGCCCCTCAATGTCGTGCCTTGAATATATATTTAGATCTTCAGTCTAATGCTCTAATTTCTGGATTGGCCCGAGACCACTCGAATTTCAGCTTCTGTTACCTTTTACTGTCTTCCTATGGGAGGTAGACTCACGTAGAACCTGACATAAGTAATTAGAATCATGACTCATTGAAACACTCACTTTGCGCAGAACGTTACCTCTTCTGTTCTTTAAGTGCTCCAGGGAACGTGGTGAACGCCCGAACGAACACTTTCGGAACCGTCGAACTCCGTTAGCTTCAGTTAATAAGTTTAATGAAACTCAAGTTAGAGGAGGCCAAATTTTTTTATTATAACTGAATCACAAACTCGAAATTGTGCTTTTTCAGCAGTGACAAGAATCATTAACGCCGTATAACTAACAGACTGGGGAAAAGATCACTGGAGGAGTGAATTACGGCTAAATTAAAAGGAACGGTGACAACTAAATTACAATAAATTCAAGTTTGAACCTAATGGCAAAATTAAACTTAAGAATCTCAACTTTAGAGTGCTAATTAATCAGGCTAGTTCCTAGAATCCTTAGTGGACTAGGTGTTAATATAGCTTTAGCCAGAAGGGCTAAAGGGGGAAAAGCCTCCTTTTTGGTACTTGAAGTGCTTACTGATTGGAACACAACTTGACACAATTCAACAACGCAACACTTATTAACAGCCACCAACTGAGGGAAAATCGAAGCAACTTTGTTAACCGTACAAATCAAAGATGAGAGAAGAACTGAAGTTTTTAGTTTCAAAACTGTCGGAGGTCAGTTGCGGATTTTCCCTTCCATCAGAAGGCTGGTCACTTTTACTTAGAAGTTCAACCCGTGTCTCTTCATTGGTCGATCAGTTTACAACCCTTGGAATGGCCGTCTGGTTCTCTAAAGATAGAGACGAACCTGACCAATGATTGTTAGACTTAATCTTTGAACACAAAATGACCTTAAACTCTATTGGTTAATTACGTTCCCTTGTCCCACCTCAAGGAGTGGCGTCAGCATACAGTCTTCCCTTAAGTTAACACGACACGCCCCCTTCAGTGGCGTCTCGTGGCTCTATTTGCTTAGGGGCAGATCCCGCAATTTTCAATAATTTCAATGGATTGGGAATTCCTACAATGCTGAGGCCACAGTTCGAGATGTCCTCTTAAATAATTATACAATTTTTTTACATAGCATTTAGGTGAAACTAACGGTGACTTTCTTCTGGAATTTTAACATATTTTAACAAGATTAGCTTTGTTGGAACTACGCAGTCTTTCGTTAGTTTCACCTGCCCCTCTCAATGATAATTTCCAAGCCGCATCTGTCAACGCGTACGTTGACAGAAGGTAGAATCGTTTCCAGTCTGGCGCACCTTCTCCTATTAGCTAGGGGAAAATTCTACTAAAACCTAGCTGTTTGCCTCCTCTTTTTTCATATTTTCCCACAATCGTGACAACTTAGTAATATGCTAGCCTTCGGAAGTCTTAGATATTCCATGATACGCCTCTGACGCTTGACCGTTCAGCGCCCGGGGTAGCTTCTGACATTTGCTACCCAAATGGTTGAGTTTCAAGTTTAACTGAGTTCCTTCGGTTGTAAGCTTTATGGTTATAGCATCCAAATGTTATTTCAGAATACGTAGTCGTGCCATAAGTTCTGTCCCATGATAATCTCATGATAAAAATGAAACAAGATAAGATATATTTATATGAAAGATATTATTTATTCGACAACATTTTTAGAATTCATAATCAAACAGTTTTATTCAAAATGTCCCCCCTTGGCCTTCACACACACTGCTTCAATCTCGCGGGCCACTCATCTATCACTGCACGCACAGCTTCCAAAGGAATAGCTGCCGCTGATCGGATCAAATCCGCTTTCAGGGACTCGATATTACGGTGGGCTTTGGAGCAGGCCAACTGCTCTAGCAGGTCCCACAACTTGTAGTCTAAAGGATTGAGGTCCGGACTCCCTGAGGGCCAATCTTCCGCAGCAATGAACTCTGGCACATTGCTTTCCAGCCAGCGCTGCGTACTCTTAGCCTTGTGAGCGGGGGCGGAATCCTGCTGGTAGACCCAGTGTTGGTTGGCAAACAATGTACCACTTAAAGGCTTGACGATAGGATCCAGTATGTCGCTCTGATAGTTTGCCGCTTTTGTTTTCACGCCCTGTTTACAGAAATGGAGCTGAGTGACCCCTTCGTAGGACACCCCCCACCAAACCATGACTGACGCAGGGTGGTGGCCTCTCTCAACTCTCGGAATGATCTCCGAAGCTTCCTGTGAACTCCTTGCATACACTTTGTCATTTTGTCGGTTGAATTTTTCTTCTATGGTGAAGATTTTCTCATCCGTGAACAAAATCTTTCGGAATCCCCCAGCTGCGTACCTCTCCAAGAGCTTCTTGGATCTTGTCGCCCTGATGTGTCGCAAGGTGGCCGTAAGTCGCTGGCCCGTACGTCTCCGGTAAGCCCCTAGCCCTAGGTCTTGTTTAATGATGCGCGACATCGTCCGGACAGGAATCTTCATTTCCCTGGATAGGATCTTCTGCTTCCGGAGTGGATTCCTTTGAATCCTGGCTTTTACGGCTTTGATGGCTGCTGGAGTCCTTACTTGACGAGGTCTTCCGCTTCTTGGCCTGTCATCAACAGAGGACGTCTCATTGTACCGCTGAATGGTCCTAGACACAAATTTACGCGATATTTGAAGGCCGCGTAAGAGTTCAAAAATCTGACTAGCACTGTGATTACACTTATGTAAAGCTATCACTGCAATACGGTTCTCTGCCTTGCCCCACTCCATCGTTATGCTTCGAGAGATCAATACAAACTGAGGTATATGTAATTACCCGAAAAGCGCTTAATCAACTGACACCACAATGTAAACAATCGGACAAGTATTAACAGGTCTACACTTGTTTGAAAACGAGGGACAGAACTTATGGCATGACTACGTACATCTCCAAACCATGTTTTTGTCCCAGCATATTTGAAAAGGCCCAACTTTATAACATCCGGTTCTATTATCTATTTCTTCGAATTATGAATTTGGTTTCCCTCGGCGTTCGCTGGGTGGTTTGCAGATGCGAGTGTTTGTTCTGTTTGTTTGTTTTTATTCCATGGATGCGACGAATTTCTACAAGGGCAGGCGGCGTGACAGATTATTTCAACGAACTTAATATTGATAGCTACATTGCTACACCCCACAAACGAGTTATATATTGAGAGAAGACTCTTTCTGCTTAAAATATTGCTAAGAATGAAAAACTTATGAATAATTCTCCTTAATTTCGATGCCAAAAGCTCGGCATGCCTCTGTCATTTTAAATTACTGTCAATAGTGATTCCTTAAGTATCTAATAACTTCAACTCTTTCGACAGTGTCAGCACTATCATTTATAATTAATGTGCGGTGGTGTAATGGCATGCCTGCTTTGATTGGAGAAAACGTTACATACTTAGTTTTAGAGATATTAAGTTTAAGTAAATTGTTATCCAACCAGCATTTGACTTTATTTAATGACAACTCGGCATTCCGTATTGCGTCATCCCATGAATGACCAGTGCAAACTAAAACAGTGTCGTCTGCATATGATATCATTTTACAGTGGAAATTACATCGAAGTAGTTCATTTATGTATATGAGGAACAGTGTTGGTCCCAAAACCGTCCCGTGCTTACGGTTTTTGTTGTACCAGGCGCTCGTAGAAAGTATCACTGTTAATGCAATCTATATTGAAATCCCAGCTTAAATCAAGTCTCTCTAAAAATCCTCTGAATTGCCGAACAATCTAAGGTACATTTTATTATTCACCTAAATGAGCAACTTTGCCTTGATAAACGATTTTGCATTGTATTGCTTACTGTTCCCGAATTTGAAATCCCTAGCTAAATAAACGTTACAGTGATCACATCAAGCATGACCGTAATACAAGTTAACAATTAAAAATTTACAAAAAATTGGCCTAAGGGATCACAGGTACTTATGTCCCCAAGCTTCCAATGCTTTGCCGGATCGTATTAGAAAGATCGTCAAAAATGTGTGTTCAAGAAGGAACTTACGTTATGGATCTCAAAAACTCCTAGACAAGACATACGTATACATAATATAATATTTAGGATGATTGTATGGGTCTCGTAAATGTATTGAAACTGTTGCAGTGATGACTGTATACTTTGTTTCTTATCGATTTTCTTTCTCTCTCTCTTTTCATCGATATCAAATTTTAATACACTGGACAACAAATTTTAGTTTTTAAATTGTATCTTGTGGGAAAAATTCACTTCTTTGTTAATTTTGGAGCGCTGAATCCAAAAATGACTAATGAAATAAAAAAATTAGTTGTGGTTTAGAAAAAAAACTTTTTATTTTTAAGGATATATTAAAAAAAGTAACAAGATTCATATACTTATAAGAATCACTATATGCGCTGTCTTTTTGCTGTTCTTTTATGGATCGTTTCTGGAGCATCTCTACCAAGAGTCCAACAGTAGTCTGCAAGCATGGAAGGATTCCACTTTCCTGGTACCTTTTTTCCATTGTTGAAATATCCTGATGAAAACGTTCGCCGTGCTCATCACTTACGGCTGCGCAATTGTCAGGAAAAAAGTCCAGGTGTGAGTGTAGGAAATGTATCTTAAGAGACATATTACAGCCCATCTTTTGATACGATGACAGCATATTTTTGACAAGGGTTTTATAGTTGTCAGCTTTTCTGTTTCCCAAGAAATTAGTGACCACCAGACGGAAATCATTCCAAGCAGTTTTTTCAATACCTGTTAAAGTGTTTTCAAACTGTGTATCTTTCAAAATATTTCGAATCTGTGGCCCAACAAAAATACCTTTTTTAACCTTTGCCTCACTTAGTCTTGGAAATTTCTGACGCAGGTATTGAAAAGCTGACCCATCTCTATCTAATGCCTTGACAAAGTTTTTCATTAGGCCCAACTTGATATGCAGTGGTGGTAATAAATTTTTTTTCGAATCTACTAATGGCATATGCTGTACATTTTTTTGACCTGGCTCTAGGAATTGACGAACAGGCCAGTTTTGTCTGGTGCCTTTGCCCGACTGTCCCATTCACACAAAAAACAGCAAAACTTTGTGTAGCCTAGCTGCAGCCCAAGTAAAAGTGCAACAACTTTCAAATCGTCACAAATATGCCATTGGTGCTCATCGTATTTTATGCATGTCAATAGGTACTTCATATTGTCATATGATTCTTTCATGTGAACTGCATACCCTACAGGAAGAGATGGTAAAATATTTCCAATATGCAATAACACTGCCTTTAAACTCAATGTTGAACTGTCTATAAACAATCTCCATTCTTCTGGGTTATAGTTTATATTTAAAGCCGCCAGTAAGCCGTTGATGTTACTGCAGAAAACCAAGTTATTCTCCATATTGAAAAATGGTTCTAAGTCTTTGTGGCGTTTACGAAAAACACATACCGAAACATCGTCTTCTAGCAAGTTCCACTGCTGCAGTCTTGATCCAAGTAACTCTGCCTTACATTTTGGAAGTTCTAAATCTCTTACAAGATCATTTAATTATGACTGTGTTATTTTGTGCGGTTGGTGGCATGACGTGCTCGGTATAAAATCAGGATCTCTTGACGTTGATGGCATATCTTCTTCGTGACGAATCACTCGATCGCCATGATCTGATTCGTTTTCTGATTCGCAAGTGTAGGATTCTGGGGGTTTTGGAATAGGATTTTCGTCACTGTGAGGCACAGGTCTCATCGCAGATGGTATGTTTGGGTAGTTGATAACCGATTTTTTTTTCTTGGACATACCTGTGGCTTGTCCAACACAAGGTAACATGCAAAAGAAACAATCATTAATATGATTTGTAGGCTCTCTCCAAAGCATTGGGACAGCAAAGCGCATAGACCGTTTTTTGCCATTTAACCAGCTCCTCAGACTTGAAGCACATGTATTACAGCAGATGTGGGGTGCCCACTGTTTGTCTTGATCACCTAGTTTACAACCGAAATAAAGCTGATATGCCTTTGTTATTAGCGGAGTAATAGACCGTCTCTGAGATGCAAAAGTCACATCACCACACACGTAACAAAACTGATCTGGATTGTTTACACACTTTCGAGACATCTTGCATGAACGCTGTCAGCCAACTGAGGAAAAAATGGCTAATATAAAACAATATAATGTACACGTATGTAGAATGTAACACAATCATGCCGATTGCATCATCTTTCCTTGCCGAATATAAAAATGTAGCACGTGCATTCTTGTGAATTACAGTATATTAACACTGTCACAGCAGGAACACATATAATTTCCGTATCTCTAAAACTTGAACTAATATTGAAAAAATAAGTTTCATTCCGGTTTTAGCACATTAAAAATAGTAATATTTTGTTGATTTTATTTAGGATATTTTTTGGCTGTTGATCAGTGTAACATTATGAGGTATTAGATAAAGATGCCAGTTTTTATCAACAAGCTTACGTTAACCAACTGGACGATTTTATATGCCTGTTTTGATGCTTTTGAGAAAACTTTGTAGCCGACTATGTTGAACGATGCCAGGCACGCGAATATTCGGACATTCAGAATTATATCCGATATCTAATGGCTAAAGTTAGATTGCAATCTTGCGAAGTTATGTGAACCCATATCTAGTAAAATTATCATATAAACACATACACATATCGTTGCTCCGAATGTATGGCAAGTATTCGTTGCAGTTAATAATAAGCTTGTCAAGTCTGTTGAATGTACGCTCTGCTAGTTCTGCCAGCGTGACTTCTGTCCAAGCGTCGAGGCCAGTTCGGTTTTCGATAAAGGTAGATACCGTTCCAAAGATGAATTGCCGATGCAGCTGTACACAGTACCGTCATATAAGCCAATTTACTTAGAGGCGAAAAATACCGACAGAATTTTTTCTCTGTGCATACAGTTCTTATAGTAAAAGGTAACCAAATAAAAGTAACAAACATCGCCAACACCGTATTATGTCCGTAAAAAAAGTGAAATTTCCAGCAACCATTATGGTCTGGGGCAGTATGTCATCAAAAGGAGTAGGAAAACTTAATTTTTGACGACTAGAGTGTATCTAAAATGTTTTTGAGAAAATAAATTGTTTTAGAAGTAAACAGTTTCGTCATGTTTAGTTTATAAAGACATATTTTGGTACAAATCTTGAAGTGGGCCAACTGAAGTGGGAAGGGGCTCGTATATGTAGAGAAAAGGATCATGCCGAGAAAGGTATATAGAAAATAGAAAAATAATAAAGAAAATCCGCAAAAACAAGGAAAAAAATATTAAATTTTCATTTTATTTTCAAATTACCGTCTTAAAGTTAATGTTACGATTTAACTTTATTTAAGTCATGTCATACTTCAAGAGAAGGTCAAGTGTAAACAACATTGACGCTAATTAAGCGAATTAAATAGAAAATCCAAAGCTCCTCATATCTATGCCAAAAAATTGGTAGATCAGGCAACATTGGCTATCCTGTCAATTTTCAGGCACAAAACGATTCCGAATCCATTCCAACACCTTTTTACAGTCCAGAAACGATCCTAGAACCACGACAGGCCCCGCATGCCTGTAACAGGGTACCTCACGATGATCGAACGGTTCAGGTACGATACTAGTTACGTCATCAACGCCATATGAAATAAGTAAACAGTCTCCGTGCCCTGGGCGCAGACTAATCTTCTCCGTTGATCTTATTTCCGGGCATTGTACAATTTTATATTGAAGATAGATAACAAGACAACTTAAAGGCTTAGTATGCATGAGCGACTTGAATATTAACTTCTTTGATAGTAGTAGTCCTGAATGTGTCTTTCTTTCTAACATTTTTGAAGATTTGAATCTGCATCAAATTGTTGACCATGAAACCAGGGTCACGAATAACAGTACTAGTGGTACCTTAATAGACGTCGTTTTCGTTAATGATGAAGTTCAGATTGCTAACAAAAGAGTTGTGGATCTTCCTGGGGTGTCCGATCACTATCTAGTTTATTTTTGTGTTGAATGTGAACCAACCGTTAGAGATACCAAATATGTACAAACCCCCTATTTAAGGAATATTGATGAGTCTCTTTTGAATGAGGTAGCGTCTAATATGCACTGGCTAGGTGTTATCGACTATGATGTGACATTAAATCAAAACTGCAACATTTTTACAGCCTTATTGATGATCTGCTAAATATATGCGCACCAACCAGGACCAGGAAGATATCAAAGGCACGTTGTCCCTGGATTACACACAATATCAAATTCATGATGCGGTTACGCAATAATGCCTATTCTAAGTTTAAGAAAACTGTTAAGAACAATTTTTCTGACGAGATAAAAACTGCCAAATGGATCTACTATGAGCAATTAAGGAATCTAGTCATAGCATCTATTAGGCGCGGAAAAAAAGAGCATACATTGAATATCAGCTAAGAAAAAGCAACAGCTCTCGGAGCTGGTGGAAAGCTATAAAGAAGCTGGGGATTCATGGTTCTAAGGGTAAAAATAATCAGTGTACATTGGAACCCAACTTTTTAAATAACTGTTTTGTTGATTCAGTTCCCGATATTTCAATAAATGAAACACTCTTAGAGTACTATAACACCAACATGCTACCAAATATCAATGGCCTATTTCAGTTTAAGCTTGTTACCGAGGAAAAAGTCTTGATGACATTTCAAAAAATAAAATCGCGTACTACCGGACTAGATGGATTAAATATAGATACATTTTCCTATATTATTCCTTTTTGTCTCAAGGCTCTTACTCATATTATGAACTTTTCTTTGGAACATGGTATCGTACCGCTCATATGAAAAGCTGCTGTTGTTCCTGTTGGTAAAATCGATAATCCCCAATTGCCTGTATAAGCATACTTTCATTCTTGTCAAAAATTCTAGAAAAGATCGTTTACGAGCAAATGCTAATACACATCAATAAATACAGCTTAATTCCAAATACACAGTCGGGATTTAGGAAAAATCATAGTACTTGACTGCGTTAGTTGACATTTGTGATCACTACTTGAGAGCTGTAGATAATTGCTGCGTAACTACAACTGTTCTGCTGGATTTGAGAAAGGCAATGCATTTGACTGTTTAAACCACAAAATGTTATTAGCTAAGTTGCACTTTCTTGGTTTTTCTGAAAACTCGATTGCATGGTTTGACAATTACCTATCAGATCGGCTACAACAAGTTAAAATAGGCAGGGATTATTCTGAAAAACGGGTCATTGTAAATGGGGTGCCGCAAGGATCCATTTTAGGACCAATGTTATTTACTTTATACGTGTTGGAATTGGATCGGTCGGTCAAACATTGCGCCTTACATTCTTATGCTGATGATACCCAGCTTTATCTATCTTATGATCCCTCCTCATATGTTGATACTAATGAAAAACTAGCAGTTGATTTAAGCGGCGTTTGCGATTGGTTTAGATACCACGGGTTACACATAAACTGTAGCAAATCGGCCATAATTACCTTCCGCTCTAAGAAGAACGAGTTCAGTGGAGATGCTATAAAGCTATGCCTCAATAGTGAACAGCTCACACACAAAATATCGGTATCAAACTTAGGAATAATTTTTGATGAGCACTTAACTTTTCATGATCATATTTCTAGGGTTGTACAGAGCTCTTTTGCTAAACTAAAAAGCATCTACAGCTTTAAGCACGTGTTGTCTCAAGATACTAAAATTAAGCCTTGCGATTCAGTCATTTTAAGTAAGATAGAATATGGAAGTTCCGTGTTTGGTCCTTGTTTGACTCAAGCCGAAGCTTACAGACTTCAGAAAGTGCAGAACAGCTGTATTAGATATTCTGTTGGAAGAAGGGAGCGAGTGTCTCCATTTATTCAAGAAGTAAATTGGTTGACGATGAGGTAGAGGTGGTTGCTTTACATTTTGTGCTTGGTTCATAGCATTTTACAGATCAAATACCCTATATATTCAAATAATAAATTATCCTTGAGAAGTCAGCATCATGCAGCCACCTCCGATTCGTTGATTATACCCTTAACACGCCCTATCATAGAACCACCCTATTTACTAAGAGCTTCTCTTTTGTTGCACCCTATCGCTATAATATGCTCCCTGCCAGATTTAAAGGCTTATTTGTTCCACTTTTCAGGTCAAAGGTAAAAAAAATGTTTTACAAAATATATCATAATTCCTTATATTGTTTAGTTTTTCAACTTATGTAATGGTGTATCTGTTATCTGTGACTGTATCCGATTTTTTTTTTAATTGAAAAGAATGCCTATTCTTGTTATAATAGATTTTTCATTATTATTATTCAATACAACATTGTTCTCCCCAAATTTTGCATTATAATTTTGTTTGGTCCTGGTTGGTACGAAAAGCAGCTTTTAACTGATACCCGCCAGGTTAAATAAAGACTATTATTATTATTAAATTGCACGCCGATGTCAAGTCACTCTGACAAATATAATTGAAGGGCACTCATGCGTAACGACAGAGGTAGGTTGCATGTGTATGTATGACGGGAGATGGAGACATGAAGGGATACTGGTAGTCTTACTTAGAACGGTGACTACAACTGTCCAAGGAGTAAGTAGCCCTAACGGCCACCGTTCGATAGGGTACTCTAGAGAAAAGGTCATGCTGCGCTTCTAGAAAGTGTCACGCCCCTGGGTCACGTAAGGAGATTTTCTGCAAATACGTATGCGCCGTACCTGCGCGGCCATTATGTTAATCAGGTAATCTTATTAAAACATCAGCTGGCGGATAGTGCCGCCGGTGCCGGTGCAGCTCCAACAACTGTGATATTAAGCTCTCCCAGGACCCCCAGGAATTAATAGAAAACTATAATATCACCATGAGCGTCTCGGCTGCTTCAAAGCATTATGCAACATCAACACAGACGGTGCACCGTTCGCTCTACAAAGGCTATGGGATTAGGCAAAAATTGAATTTCATGCTGCGAGAACACCTGTATGAAAGCGACGTCAACTAGGTGAAGCTACTGTTCAGAATTGTCTATAATAATGATAAATAGCGATTACTACCCGACAGCTCTTCGTTTCTTAAGATACTTGTTAATGTCGCACCACCATTTACATCTCTTCTTCTGATTACATAAATATGTCTGCCACCACTGTTTCTGTTTTTGTTTCTTTTTATTAGATTACACTAGATCATTAATATGAAGGTAACACTAGCTACTTCTGGATCTAATATTTCGACGCAGAATGAAGCAGAAAAATGTGGAGCACTTGCCACGCTTTTTTTATAAATATATATAATAATAGTGGTGTGATTCTTCTTTCCTCTTTTTTAAATTAATTAATGAATTGATAAATTACTATAAATGAAATTGTATTTAAGAACCTTTTTTAGAAATAATATGCTAAGCAATTTGATCAGTGATTTCTACACAGTAATAGTAGCAGAGGTATGTGCCTAATTTGATCATTAGCATTTAAGCTCTCCCAAGACCCTGTGTACGTAATAGCGTTTTGCCTGTGTCAAATCATTAGGCAATATCACACAAATGGTGCACTCTTTGCTCTACAAAGACTATAATGATTAAGGTCACATTAGATTTTCAGCATTTTTACAAGTGAGGTTAATACATTGCTCAGGCCTATCTTAACACATTCATATCTCTCATGCACCAACATTTTCGAACAAACCTACTTCTAAAAACAAAGTAGTTAGACATGTAGATCAGTGAACCTGTATCCTCATGCAAACGTAAAAGCAGTCCTTATTGCATGAGCTTGCTCACTCCCATCGTCTTAGATGAATTTGTGATACTGAAAACCGTCAACCGATATCTAGATTGATGAATCTGTATCCACGTATAATAGTAAACGTCTTCCGAGGAAGTATCACCGTCACAGTTTTTAAGCTATAAGGAGACGATATTAGGGCCTGCTTCACGGATTCTCCTTAGACCCCAGGAATTAATAGAAAAATATAATATCACCATGAGTGTCCTCTTCAAGAAGCTTCAAGGAAGGTGCACTCAGCGCTATACGAGGGCTACGGGATGAGGTTATATTGTATTTTCCGCTGCGTAAGCATTTTTGTATAATATCGGTATCATCTAGGTTAATTACTAATTAACTAGCTTAAGGTGCTAAGCACAATGTCTGTTTTTGGTCATGGAATCTCTTAAATTTTTATTTTTTTTTCAAATGAATTTTTCTGGAATTCCTTTCAATACATCAGAATAAAATCACTGTCGTGTAAATATTTCAAAATATCGATAAGTGATGCTAATAACAAAACGCATATTTTTTGTTTAAATGCATATTTACTATGGGGATATGCGAAAAAGACAATTAACAGAAGCAGGCCATGAATACAACAAAACAAATTCTTAATCAATGGTAGTTTTCGACCTCCGTTTCCACGGCAAAGAATTGGAAGAACACAAGAAAATATTAAGCGTGTACTGGGGTAAGTTGAATCTTCACGTGACCACAAGGCCATTATACCTTGTGCTGGGCATATCACGAACAATGGTTCAAAATATTTTGAAGGACCATAGATAAGTTTTAATGGCGATCAAAATTACTTGATCAAACGAACGTACCTGTAAGGGATGTTCGATCTTAATTATGTGAAGTCCTCGTCGAAGTAAATATTTGGAATACATATTGTAGTACCCTCCTAGCTGTATCAAACCCCCAAGACTTCAAAGCGCGCACGCAGCGAAGGAAAGCGGCGGAGAGAGGGAGCTATTTACTTCGACGAGGACCTCACATAATTAAGATCGAACATCACTTACAGGTAAGTTCGTTTGATCATGTTCCGTCCTTGTTTAAAATACATATTTGAAGTTAGTTGCAACAACATACTACTAACGCGCTGCAATAGTAAACAATAGGTTGTACACAACTATACAAATTGTACGCAATGTATGTATCAACTAAGTGTACATTTCCATTGTTACAACTCAAGTTAGGGCTTTTAGCAACAGGTAATATGACATACATTGGTTAAAAAAATTACCATCCGTTAGATGGTAATAAGCAAATATCGTAATAACACAGTTTGCTTAAGGTGTGGAGACTTGGTTCACCTCAGATGCCGCTTGAGCAAAGCTGTTGTTTGGCATAAGAGATCTGTGTCGTATCTCAGAAAACGCACTCTAGCCCGCCGCGAGCCTGAGACTACTATGACTTAGTAGGCGCAGAGGTAGAAAATCCCAATTTCAATATTATTCAACCCAATCCGGATGTTGTCTGTTTCAACTAGTTTGCACATTCTGACCTGAGGTTTGAACTAGAGGTGCTGCTGAGTTCCTCATCCAAATATCTATCTATAGAGCTTACCAGCAACCCCTTTGGTTGGTTGAGAACAACCACAGTATCTATATTTCAGTTGAGATGGCCTCAGCCTATGAATGCCCTTCAAAAACCATCTTATGTCTGCATCGTTAGTAACATTTTTGTAAAATACTGATAGCTCAATTATATCTTGATCTCTTATCACACTGTAAGGTAAGAAATTTCAAGGTAGAAAACCAGACATGTATTTCTTCTCGACAAAGGTCCTACCGTAATCTAAGCCCACAATACATGATGGATTATCGATGCTAATTGGAATGACAGCTTTCCAGTGACGACAACCAGGGCAAGCTTCAGAATTAGTGAAACCGGCATCCTGGGTCCCTCCATCAGATCCTTGTGTTACTTCTAGAAGTGTTCAGAAAGACCGAATACTTGAACCAAAATCAGGACGGTGACAGGTGTAGCTCCCACTCCGTTTCCACGTCCCACTAACGCAACAGGTCATCTGTACCAGTACTACTGCTAGATTTTATATTAGCCGCGAGGGCAGAGAGATTTCTCTCTTTACACAACTGCCATAGTTTTCCCGCAACCTGGTCCAGACGTGAAAACTAGAGCTCCCCACTCTATTGATGTAGGATGGCGTATAATATGCGACAGTCGATCAATTCGGGACCAAAGCATTCACCAGAAAAGAAAACTACCAGTGGTTCCTGATGATTAGCATGCAGGATCTTCCTCTCGAGTGACCAAAAACTATGAGACTTTGCCATGGTCAACGAATGTCCCAGTGCGAGAAATTAAACAACTAAAAATTGGATAATGCAATACATCTGACCGCATCTACCAGTTTCCTTGATCCCAGCCGAGGTAGACCTTAAGTTATATTATGTTAGTGGCATACTAGCGTTAAAATTCCCTTGAGAATGTTACAAGGCAAGTTTCACTCGTTAGTGTATAGTCGGCTGTAACGAGGAGTCTGATCCCAGTTCAATAGCCTAGACTTAAGTGTTATGTCCCTATAAACAGACAAAGTGTCTTAAGGAATCAAACATGTTGACCCATCAGACTTGGGGGCAAGAAAAAGTTGGATAGATGCTGGTTTTTAGTTAGATCAACTTTTTTACTGATAGCACCGCAGCTAAGCAATTGAGAGACTGTCGTAAGTCGGTAGTTCATAGATGCATTATTGAGATTTAGCTGTGGCAAAGTGCTGAACCAGTCGCCATCTGAATGGCAAGAGACCACTTGGGTCCAACTGAGTAACTTTAGCGCCACTCCTAAAACAAAGATGATGAATACGCAACAATGTCCCGGCTGATCTACATACCTCATCTGCAATAATGGGTGATATCTGATGTTGTCAGTACGTTGTGTGGCCTTTTGGCCTTCAGTTGCTGCTCATATTTATCTGATTTCTATCTAGAATTGAGTTACTTGGTCAGACCTACGCCGTAGAACAAGATATCAATGGAAGCCTCTGTCAGAGTACTACAGAGTTGCTGTGCACAGACCAAGCACGCATCCCTGCGTGCGCCAATTTATATTCTGGATTCCGCTACCTCAGGGTTCACCTTAGGTGGCCAGAATAGAACAGAATTTATCTATCGTCATCAACAAGGCCTGCTCTCTAAATGTCAGCCGAACATTGATTATACTAAGGTGGCCTGGCCGCATCATCGTGGTGATGCGTCATCTTAAATAGTGACGATAGAGTCACTCTGCACAATATGCATTATGGGACTGTAGCAAATCCTCATTGGTTGCGTGAGGTTCAGTAACAAGGACATTGGAGGAGCTTCAATTGTGCGGTGTGGCATTCTGGGAGGCAGAATTATTGTGCTATATTTTTTCGAGAAATCCCTAAATGACAATGTATTCCTTGGCTTTTGGACGATGGGCCACTGGAAACACGGCATAACTTATTTTTGCAGTTGGTTGGTTGCCGAGCCATTTTGCTATTATCGTGCAGTATTTCAACAGCGGTGGATTGGAAGACGAAGTCTATTTCCATGGCCTTCGCGATCACCAGACTTGACTGGTGTTGATTTTTATTTGTGGGAACGGGACATCGCGTTTCAGATCTAACCTCAACCAGAGAAGATATGAAAAACCAGATTCGCAATGCTATACTTGGCATACCGAGAGCCGAAAATGAAGCTACAGTTTTTCCTAAGCATGAGAGATATCAGGAATGCATAAGGCGTGATGATTTTTCGGACCATAACAAACAAATACCAGAAAAATTAGTGTAAGGATTAAAAATTTAAGGGATTTCCGTATAAAATTCTCTTTGGTTTGGGTTAGGAACAAGATATCGATATTTGATTTTCACGAGCTTGTTTAGACATCATTTAGCTAGTTTTTCATACAAAACTCATACCAATGCGTTTAATTTCTTTGAGAAGAATAACCATTTCTGTCGGAATATAGAAAAAAGCCCTCTAGGGGCCACATGTGGAACTAAGAAAACTTCATAACATTTGTAGCCCAAGAGAGATACAGCAAAAACTGTCAAACAGAAAAGGTTCAAATTATCCACAAATATAAAAATCAGATATTTTTTTATGAAAATAATAGAGCGGATTTTTTTTTTTACATTCAACATTGCAGTTACGGCCCCTAGCGGTTGCTTCAGAAACTTGAAAATATTCTCCAGGTTTTTCTTTTAGCCGCTTTAGTAATAACTGTCGGTGCCGCAAGCATCTACGATGGATAGGTTCCCAGACGCATTCCCTCGCCTTCTTGGTTGGCCACCCTGTGCAAAGGCTATGCGATAAGGTTCATATTGTGCTTTCTACTGCGTAAGCATTTTTGTATAAATCGCTATAAAAAGGGTTAAATTACAAATCATGTAGGTTAAATTACTAAGCACGGGCATCTAATAGTCGTAAAGCTCACTGCAAACACCAGATTCATTAAGCAAAGAATGGGATGCATTCTAAAATATCTACGTAGACGAAGTCTACAGTTTCATGACCATAACTGTAGTTAGCAGAATCTTTATACTCAAAACAAAGTAGAGTAGAATACACTTTGAGGACCTATCCAAGGAGGTTTATTAGTTGCTACGCTTGACGAAAAAGAAGTATGATCCAAGGAATGTTTGGTCGTCATCTGGCAAAGTGTTTGTTAAGTGTGGTAACACCAAAAAGTGTATTTCCAGCCGTGATGATATAGTGTAACCCTTTTTTCGTTTACTCTTGTATCACTTTACACCTAACGCAGTTAGGCTTGATTTATTATTATTTTTGGAAATTAATAATTTTAGATATACAGGGTGTCCGCAAAGTTGGGGTTTTCCTTTACACGACGTGTAGATCTTGAAAACATAAGCAATCTTTCTTAGTACCATATACAGCAATGTCTTAAGGGAACTGACATAAAGGGCTCTGCAACGTCAAAAATATCTGAATACCGTCCTGTAGCCGCGACCCGCGACAACCCCGAGTGGGACTAGGACACTAGCTCAACCCGACGACAGAACTGGGTCGGGGTCAGTGTGTCAGGTCAGTATGCAACCTTCAACCGACGGTTACGGTCACGCGTGTAGAGGTAAACGAACCCGTATAATCATTGCGTTTCAAAAAACAACAAGCACTAGAGACGTGGCTAGAGAAGTGCAAGTATCAAAAACTAAAGTGTGGCAAACGCTGCGTGAAGAGGGGCTGTAGCCGTTTCACGTCCAACGTGTACAAGCCCTTCAACCTGACGATTTTCCAGCAAGAGTGCAGTTTTGTGAGCGGTTGTTGCATCAACATGACAATAATCCGGACTTTTTGAAGTGCATATTGGTGACAGACGAATCTACGTTCACGCGTAATGGGGTGAATAACTTTCGCAACACTCATGTTTGGTCAGTAGAAAATCCGCACGCTGTCCGTCGGGCACATTTTCAACAAACATTTTCGGTGAATGTTTGGGCTGGCATGGTGAACGGTATGGTCATTGGACCATTTATTCTCCCAAATCGACGGGATGCAATACCTAGACCTTTTACGCAACATTTTTCCTTCCTTGTTAGAAGATGTGCCATTTAGTGTAAGACAATCAATGTGCTTTCTGCGTCTGCTCGGTAGCGCATCAGCTGATTTGATTTTCTGTTGTAGCGGTATGATTTCGGGCAGAGACGTACTTAGCCCTTCTCGTCAACTGGAGAATGAGTACTTTTTCTGTTATTTTTTTTTTACTTGGTCGCCCTCGTTTCACTACACATTACCTTTCTTATTTCAAGGGTAGTTGTTTCTGAAAAGGAAGACCCCAACTTTGCGGACACCCTGTAGAGGCATTTATTTCCAACAGGTACATGTGCACTCAATAACAGGAAATGCGTAAAATCAAATGAACATTCCGTTTTATGTAAAAGGAAAAATATAACTAATGTTATATAACAATAAACACTTGAATAATATAAAAAAAATATTTCGAAAAAGTTACATATTAAATGTGATCCGCAAAATAGAACTATAAACTAGCGAGATAGGGGAAAAATTGATGTCACAGCTGTTACATATCAAATTAAACTTGTTATGAATTCGTTGATTTAACGGTGAATTGTTTTCATTTCGTGATCTTTATCGATGTGGAACATGAAATTCTAGTACCTTTCATTCTTGCTCTCGCAGTTTTGCTAAGAAATGTTTTTTGTATACTGGATCTTTTTTTGTAGATTAGGGCCATTCTAAATCTTGGATCTGGAAGAAGAGGCGGCTTGCCGTTTCTGCAGAGAGCATGAGGAATCCCGAGTGCATCTCGTGTGTCACTGGGAAGGCCTGACAAGGCTACGGTTTCAGATCGTAGGAACCACAAGTCTAAACAGCGCACATGTACGTGCAAGACCCCGTGTCAAGGCTATGCGTCTGATTGAGGTATAGTCAATCTACGTAACGCCATTTTATCTCAAGGATTCATGCTGGAGTAATAAGCTATGGAAATGGACAAACGTGACCTGAGATTCAAGTTTAGACCAATTAGGATCCTTGACTGCTTAAGCCGCTACTTCAGTTAAAATGCACAGTATATTAACAAAAAATTTCCGGGACATAAATTTCCGTAATAAGCTCCGCTCAAGCAACATAAAATACAAAGCAACAAAAGCCAGGGGGTTGCTGTTCTGATAGTGTGTAAAAAAATCGTTTACTTTGTTCGGTTTTCAACGCACGGTCGGCCTCACAGATGCAAAGTAAGATTGATGTCTCTATTTCGCCGGGATTCGGATCGTTCCTCTCGAATCGCCTGTATTTTTCCATTTGATTGCGGCTTGGCATTGAAGGGTTTCGCCTATACATACCTGGATACACGTTCTGCATCCGAAAAGTTGCTTAAGAGGATGGATTTTTTGCGATTTGTAACGTCATCGATTCCTTTCATCGCAAGCATCAGCGCGTCAGACAACCTCACTTCAGACGGCAGCCGGAGGGGATGCAATAGTAATTGTGATATACTCAGTGACAATTAGAAGACCCACAAAAAAATTATTTATTCAACTTGATTTTTTTGATAACATTCTCATGAAATTTTATTGACAAGTAAGTCAAAAGAAGTAAAAAAATTAATGCCTGCATCTTAAAGAATGTCCGTAGTACGACGAGCAATATGAGAATGTGCACTGTCTTGCTAAAAAAAAAGGACACCTGGACGGTCCTCTAGACACGACAGTAAAGTGGATTGTAGGACATCATCAACATAACGCGTGCCAGTCATATTATCTTGAACAAAGAGAAGGGGTGATCGGCTTCCATAGGCAATAACCCCCAAACCTAATGGTCAACTTTCAAAAGCAAATCCAAAATTGCGCCGTTCTCCATGGCTTACCTAGACAGAATCGCGATTCGTCGCTGAACATGACATTATGCCATTTTGCCTCCCAATGTTGCCGTTGTCTGCTCCAGTTCAAACGTTGGCGACAGTGGTCCGCAATCAGAGGTAGCACTAACCGTTGAGGGCATGAAAAAAGTCCAAAGGCTCAAATGCGGCGATAGAGTGTACGCATAGTAACAGGTCTACCTTCTTCTCTAAACCATTAGTAGCAAAACGGACTCGTAGGGCCAGTTGTCTGAAGCGCCAATCTTAACGCTCTGTGGTACGCCTCGGTGGACCACCTTCTTCTATCGACACAAGACACACACGCATTACCGTCATTGCAGTACAAGTAACACTGCCAATTTCGCGATAAGACAAACCAACATCTCGATACTGCCCCTGTCAAAGTTGATAACATGGTTATAATTTTAATGTATTTGAACTCGAGGCATTTTGTCATGCTTAACACTAGTAACACTAAACATATCTGTACTACTCACTTCTCAGAAACTGCTTTCTTCACGAAAACTGAGAGATGATATTTTAACTAAGCCAAACGAAAACAAGGATAAAACGTTGACATTGTTGTTACAGCTTGCTTTAAATATGGTCATTATGTTTCGAAAACACTGTAACACTTCTAATGTCACTGAGTACATTATGTTTCTGGTCCAGACTTGATTCGTGTGTTCTTCGAGTTTCTGAGTTCCTGACCATTTTTTGGCATAACCAAAATATATGTTTGATGGGGTGAATATTTTTGAAAGATTTCAGGATCACTTCTAACGTATTTCCAACGAAGCCTTGTTTGGCGCCGTTTTTCAACTTAATGGCCACCCGAGGGCGTAGCAAAAATGAAACTTTAAGGACTGTTCAATGATCAAAATTTTGCTACGTTACGGAGCAAATTCTCCCAGTTGGACGTCATTTTGGATCTTATGAGTATAGTTCATGAAAGATATCTCTCAAACTACACACATCATCAAAAGTGTTGGACCCCGTCTAGAGGTACGTTATCTACATTCTGTTGTGAACAAAAAATCTTTGTATATTCAGCAAGCAAAAAACGCAAAAAACGTTGAGATAAAAATGTGCTTGGATTTTTATCGAAATAAGTCAGTTTAACGGTGGTGTTTGAGAAAAAAGTATTAAAATAAAATTTTATACTGTAACTTTTAAAATGCCGCGAGCTGAAATTTCTGGTTTTGATAGAACACGAATAGTAACCCTCTTTCAAGCTGGATTTTCAAATCACCGAATAGCACTGGATTTGGATATCCCAAGAAGTTCGGTTATTCTAACAATTCAAAGATTCCAAGAAACTGGCTCAGTTGAAAATCGGCCACGCTGCGGGCGTCCTCGAGTAACAGATGATAGGGAGAATCTTTACATTTCTCTATTTGCCCGAAGGAATAGATTTTCAACAAGTACAGCTATCAGATCGCATATTCAACATACCTTTTGAAGAGTTATTTCCACTTCTACCATCAGAAGAAGATTGCGATTGGCAAATTTGCGCCCTAGAAGACCTTTAAGGGTTCCAGGTCTTACTCGTGAACAAATTGCTGCACATCTCCAGTGGGCTAGAGAACATCAGGAGTGGCTTTTACCACAGTGGCGAAATGTGGTACTCACAGATGAGGTTAGGTTTGGACTGGTGAGTGATGACCGTAGAATAAGGGTTTGGAGAGAACCAGGACATCAACATCGACTAAATTTGGCCCAAGAAGTTGTCCCATATCAGGTCGGATCAATAATGTTTTGGGGAGGCATAATGGTTAACTACCGAAGTCATTTAATTCAGATCCAGGGGACAACGACTGCAGAAACTTATTAAGAAAATATCAGACAACTCGTTATTCAACCTTTGCGAAATGAATTCGGTAACAACTTTATTTTTATGGATGATAATGCAAGGCCACATAGAGCGAGAAGGGTCCAGCGGGCTCTAGAAAGGGGCCAAATAATGAGATTGCCGTGGCCTGCGAACAGCCCAGACATGAACCCCATTGAAGAAAACATTTGGGGCACTATAGCTCGAGCCGTACGGAACATAATAGATCCACCTACAACCGTAAATGAGCTGGCTGCAGCAGTAAATGAAGAGTGGAGTAATTTAGCCCAAGAAAACATTAACCACCGAATAATAGGAATGCCAAGGCGTGTTAACGCACTGCTAAGATCTAGAGGACACCGAACTGGTTATTAAAATTTTTGGTACCTTACTTGTTCAACTTTCTTTTTCTTTTCATATTAATGGAATTAGTTTAACGTTCTGAAACATAGTAAAAATATCCTCAATTTAAAATATATCAAAGATTGAAATTAGAAGGCTATAGTTTCTCAGTACGCCAGGGGGTCCAACACTTTTGATGATGTGTGTAGCTGAAAGTTGTATGATTTTGAAAAAAAAAACATCATGTTACATCGGAATATTCATCACAAATCACCACACCACCACTACAAAAAATTATTTTTCCAGTTGATCCTGTGATCAAAATTAGTTTGACATAGTTTAGAATAAATCGATCCTACTGATTAAATCGATTACTCCAAACACTCCTTCTGATTCATCAATTTTGAACCGCGGATTGAATGCTGATCTCCGGATAGTGAAATCGGTCATAAGAGAGCCCAGTCAGGCATCTTTCACAGTTGCTGTCATTAACTGTAACTGATTTTGCACAGTGCGTCTTTAAATTTGGGTCTTTCTTATAAAATGAAAGACATATGGTCTCCTCTTTTTCTTTACTCTTATCTGTAGCTTCACTCTGGTATCCCAAGAATACTTGCTTCTGAGACGGAAGGTCTCTAGTTTTAGAACACCCTATAAATGATATATGTGAGAAGTACCAGGTGCCTCTTCCACCTTAAGTATACTAAGTGACATATAAATCCGAACACCCAGTTTAAATGGTTTTATTTTAATAAAATTTTGTATAAGTACTTAATGAAGCATAATAAGTAAATGATAAAAATTTCAAAATGATTACACTGCTTTAAAGCCCTTTGACCTTTAATAATGTGTGGATACACCCTGATGTGCTAGGCATTCTCCAACGCGCCTAGGCATGCTTCTGATCAGGTGGTCAATGTCCTCCTGTGGTATCTCATTCCAGGCAACCACCAACTCCTCTCGAAGTGCTTCTAGAGCCTGAGGAGGGCGTTGCAAATTGAGCAATCTCCTACCCATCATATCCCACACGTGCTCAATTGGGGATAAGTCGGGAGATCTTGGTGGCCATGGTAACAATGTGACATCATTATGTTGAAAGAAGTCTATTGTGACTCTTACAACATGTGGTCGGGCATTATCTTGTTGGAAAGTTGGATCTGCCAGGGTGTCAAGGGTGAAAGAGGGGTTCTAGAACTTCGTGGATATAACACTGGGCGTTCATGTTACCTCTGATGAAGAATAAAGGTGACCTGGAACCATAAGCTATAGCACCCCAAACCATAACTCCAACAGTGTGATGAACATGTCTTTCAACAAAAAACTGTGGATTCCTCCTTTCACCACGTCGCCTTCTAACCCTGGCACGACCATCGTGCATGCCTAAACAAAATCGAGACCCGTCACTAAAGATAATACTGTTCCATTCCTGATCCCAGAGTGACCGTTGTCTGCACCACTCAAGGCGATTACGTCGGTGTTTTCGAGTTAAAGGGAGGACCCAGTGTGGCCGGTATGAAAACAAGCCAAAACTTCTCATTCGTCGGTAAACACTTCGCATGCCAATAGGTCTTCCGTGTTCTGCAAACCATTCATTTGCAATGGACCGTGTAGTCGAGAAACGGTCCCTTAAGGCCAATAACCTTAGGCGGCGATCTTCACGGTCTGTTGTTCTACGGCGGCGTCCAGTGGCCCTTGTTCTTTGCGTACGGCCTTCTCGAAGCCATGCCTGACAACACCTAACCACAGTGTCTACACTTCTTTGCACTCTAACTGCAATTGCCCGAAAAGAAAGTCCAGCTTCCCGAAGTCCCACTATACGGCCCCTATCAAACTCACTAAGCTGACGAAATCGTAAAGGTGTCCGTACTCTAGGCATCGTAACCGATTGTAAAGGATGTCAAGAACCAAAATCCGCCAACGTTGATTCTTTACTGCGTTAGTGAATTAAAAAAAAGCAGTATAAAAACCGGAATGTCCAACTGATAAGGCTGAACATTTTTTCACTTGTTATTTACAGTAAGATAAATAGATTCACCAACTTTTATTAAAATAAAACCATTTGAACTGGGTGTTCGGATTTATATGTCACTTAGTATATTTATGTGCGTTCTCGTGTGGGATCGCAGTTGATAAGACTGCAACATTTTTAAAATTGTCGATGAAACATCTTAGGAGCAACTTGCTCAAATATACTCAACACAGACTGAGATTGATCGATCGTTTCTAGGAATATTAAAAATGATCCTTAACTGTCGCGAAATACATCCATCCAAGCTTGTTCACCTAATGGCTTTTTGTCTAGCGTATTACTGATAACAGAAAGTACCTTGGTTGGAAATGATTGAAGTATATCAGATCAAAATATGGACTGGCAAGATTCCAATTTTTGGAATATATGTGGAAAATATAAAATCAATAGAACAAAACAAAATAGCATTAATACCAACTAGATCAACAAAACTCCGCTTGTTCACTTCTCAGCGAAATTTTGTTGCGGACTCCGGACAGAATTTAGACACTAGACTAGACCATAAAAGACTAGACTATACCTGTTCCGACAGGAAGAAGTGCACACCGTTGCTGTTGGTGGGAGAGTAGTCGCTAGTCGCATGCACACTGAGCGGGTTGGCAGTGTTGCCGCTTCCTTTCTTAAAGTTACAGATTTTTTTATAAGACGTTCACTTTATACCACCTTTTCAAAGACGGGTGGGGGCGGCGGTCTATTACCACCTTTACCCGCCGCCCCCCCGTGGGAGCGCCAGTCTAACCACATATTCAAAAGGCTCAAACGTCTTCAGTGAATCTCGTAGACGCTTTCGGATAAAAATAAAAACACAGACTCAACGAAGAAGCAACGTGTTGATAGGCGATAATGATGTCATTAACCCAAGTACCCAAGGAGGAAGAGAATAGAGTTAAGTCGCCGTCGGCGGCAATCCGAATTCGAAATACCCGCCTGACTTTTCCATCCCGCGTACAAGAACAAATTCCCGCCCGCTAGTGAACATTTACGAGATGACCCTTAACCCTCCGCCCCGTGCCCAAGTTTTCCTTAATGGTCGCGGCAATCAGTTGCGCAATGACAAATAAATTATTTCTTGCCGTAATGTCCTTAATGTGAGCCGGTAATGGCGCTATTAGCTCTGAGAAAAATTGATGTGGAATAGTGGATCACGCGAAATGGATCATAGATATACGGACTGTGAACCCTGAAAGTAATTTTATTTCCATCAAAGGTCACAGATCCCGTGCCTAATGAAACGTTTATGGTAGAAGGACGTATAAGAAAATATATTCTGCCTTGATATTGTTATCGTAGGGGCAAAAACAATCGTACGCTTTTATTTTCCAAAGTATGATTTTACAAAAAGTCAGTAAATTAAATTATTGTGAAAATACTGTTGAATCGGGGAAACTCATGAACAGATTTCGATGAAACTCTGTAATAAATTGCAAAAGCAAAACATGAAGGTGTTTTCTTAGTTTCTGTTTTGATTCAATTATATCGGCGGCTATCAAGACCTATAGTGCAACATCTGGTGTACCTCAGGGATGTAATTTAGGATCTTTGTTGTTCATAATCTTCATCAATGGCTCATCGTTGTCCTTGCCATGCACGCTGATTTGAAAATGTATGCTCGTATTAATAACACTGGACAACAAATTTAAGTTTTTTAATTGTATCTTGTGGGAAAAGTGCACTTCTTTGTTAATTTTGGGGCGCTGAATCCAAAAATGACAATGAAATAAAAAAATTAGTTGCGGTTAGGAAAAACTTTTTATTTTTAAGGATATATTAAAAAAAGTAACAAGAGTCATATACTTATAAGAATCACTATATGCGCTATCTTTTTGCTGTTGTTTTATGGATCGTTTCTGAACCATCTCTACCAAGAGTCCAACAGTAGTCTGCAAGCATGGAAGGATTCCACTTTCCCTGGTACCTTTTTTCCATTGTTGAAATATCCTGATGAAAACGTTCGCCGTGCTCATCACTTACGGCTCCGCAATTGTCAGGAAAAAAGTCCAGGTGTGAGTGTAGGAAATGTATCTTAAGAGACATATTACAGCCCATCTTTTGATACGATGACAGCATATTTTTGACAAGGGTTTTATAGTTGTCAGCTTTAGTATTTCCCAAGAAATTAGTGACCACCAGACGGAAATAATTCCAAGCAGTTTTTTCAATACCTGTTAAAGTGTTTTCAAACTGTGTATCTTTCAAAATATTTCGAATCTGTGGCCCAACAAAAATACCTTCTTTAACCTTTGCCTCACTTAGTCTTGGAAATTTCTGACGCAGGTATTGAAAAGCTGACCCATCTCTATCTAATGCCTTGACAAAGTTTTTCATTAGGGCCAACTTGATATGCAGTGGTGGTAATAACATTTTTTTCGAATCTACTAATGGCATATGCTGTACATTTTTTTGACCTGGCTCGAGGAATTGACGAACACGCCAGTTTTGTCTGGTGTAATGAAGTGCCTTTGCCCGACTGTCCCATTCACACAAAAAACAGCAAAACTTTGTGTAGCCTAGCTGCAGCCCAAGTAAAAGTGCAACAACTTTCAAATCGCCACAAATATGCCATTGGTGCTCATCGTATTTTATGCATGTCAATCGGTACTTCATATTGCCATATGATTCTTTCATGTGAACTGCATACCCTACAGGAAGAGATGGTAAAGTATTTCCAATAAGCAATAACACTGCCTTTAAACTCAATGTTGAACTGTCTATAAACAATCTCCATTCTTCTGGGTTCTGGTTTATATTATTTAAAGCCGCCAGTAAGCCGTTAATGTTACTGCAGAAAACCAAGTTATTCTCCATATTGAAAAATGGTTCTGTCTTTGTGGCGTTTACGAAAAACACATACCAAAACATCGTCTTCTAACAAGTTCCACTGCTGCAGTCTTGATCCAAGTAACTCTGCCTTACATTTTGGAAGTTCTAAATCTCTTACAAGATCATTTAATTCTGACTGTGTTATTTTGTGCGGTTGGTGGCATGACGTGCTCGATATAAAATCAGGATCTCTTGACGTTGATGGCATATCTTTTTCCTGACGAATCACTCGATCGCCATGATCTGATTCGTTTTCTGATTCGCAAGTGTAGGATTCTGGGGGTTTTGGAATAGGATTTTCGTCACTGTGAGGCACAGGTCTCATCGCAGATGGTATGTTTGGGTAGTTAATAACCGATTTTGTTTTCTTGGACATACCTGTGGCTTGTCCAACACAAGGTACCATGCAAAAGTAACAATCATTAATATGATTTGTAGGCTCTCTCCAAACTATTGGGACAGCAAAGCGCATAGACCGTTTTTTGCCATTTAACCAGCTCCTCAGACTTGAAGCACATGTATTACAGCAGATGTGGGGTGCCCACTGTTTGTCTTGATCACCTAGTTTACAACCGAAATAAAGCTGATATGCCTTTGTTATTAGTGAAGTAATAGACCGTCTCTGAGACGCAAAAGTCACATCACCACACACGTAACAAAACTGATCTGGATTGTTTACACACTTTCGAGACATCTTGCATGAACGCTATCAGCCAACTGAGGAAAAAATGGCTAATATAAAACAATATGATGTACACGTATGTATAACGTAACACAATCATGCCGATTACATCATCTTTCCTTGCCGAATGTAAAAATGTAGCACGTGCATTCTTGTGAATTACAGTATATTAACACTGTCACAGCAGGAACACATATAATTACCGTATCTCTAAAACTTGAACTAATATTGAAAAAATAAGATTCATTCCGGTTTTAGCACATTAAAAATAGTAATGTTTTGTTGATTTTATTTAGAATATTTTTTGGCTGTTGATCAGTGTAATCTGAATGATTGCATTCTGTTGCAAAACTGCGTAAACTCATGGTGTTCTAACAATCAACTTATTATTAATATTTCAAAATGCAATGAAATGTCATTGAGTAGAAAACTATATAGTATACGATAATTATAACATTGGAGGCGACCTGCTAGAGCAAACGTAGACTTTCAAGGATTTGGGTGTCGTTTTTGACGCCAAATTGACATTTAATCACCACATTCTCCATATGGTGAATACAAAATTCCAAACATTAGGCTATTGCGTCAGAAATTGGTCGGGCCTCGCTGATATCGCAACATTAAAGCTCCTGTATTTCACTTTTATTGATGAGTAAACCGATGCACGCATCTGTTAACTGGCCTCCTACCTATCAAAAGTACAGAGCGAACAATGTATATAATACAGCTATTCTCTATGAAAGTAACCAGTGGCATGATGGGAAGAAGGTTACAAAGCACCGCAGCCTCCACAAACATTGGCCTGGGATACAATACACTAAGAAGACATCAATCACCTAATCCAATATAAATAAAATTCCAATCACTTTCTATTTACTGTAGACCTAACACTTGTAAAAGTGTGCTCAAAACTACACCACTCCTAGTCGATGTTGCATTTTCTATGTCATTTAGTTCCATTTCCACTCTAACGTCAGCCAAATTTTCTTACATCCCTACGCTTGTCGTGCTTCTGAAGTTTTCTTCTTTTCTGGGCGGCTTCTCGGTCTCTTGCAATAGCCTGCTGGTCAACGATTTTCACATTAAGTGATTCCATCTCTATAAGCGTCTTGGTCTCCTCGTCATTATCCTCGTTGCTTCTTTCGTCTCCCCAAACGGTGCTCTGCTTCTAAGTCCTTCTTCAGCTGTATTTAACGTATATATCTGTTTCTCCATGCGAGAAGGTTCGCTCTTTACACAACTCATAGAGTCACTCCGTGAGGCTCGTGGTATTTTGCAGAATTTCTCTCTTCCGCCCTTTAATTTTGACATTGTACATCAGACAACGAAGACGATCTGTTGCTACCTTTGCACAACATCCCCTCTTCTTCCCTATACAATTGTTTAGGTTTCGAAATGCTTCCCATATGCGACGGTAAGGCTATTTTACCTGCCGGGTCGCCTGGTCCGCTCCTCAGCACGATAATGTTACAGCTTGTGCTTGGGAGGATCATTTCTTGGCCTCCATTCCGCAGTCAAAGCCAAAAACTATGCGACCTTAATTAGTCATCAAAGAAGGTCGTAGTCCTTTTCGTTGCTTAGTTGTCGTTTTGTCCATCTGCCTCACCCACTTCTGTTGCGCACCACTTCTTAGCGCTGGAGATCCGCTTTCGTTGTTCCCTTCGCGACAACGTTATTACGAAAGGCATCAACTACTACAACTTCAACTACAACTACTACACCTACCCCATGGATCAATACGGTTGGCCCATATGTTGTGTCTCCAGTTTCCCTGCCACGATTGCCATAACGCAGCTATTGCCCGACGGACATTGATACAGCAAAACATGCCTTCTTGAATTGAGGAGTCAATTGGAATGGCACCTGAGTCGGCGGTGCCCACTAGCTTGCTAGTGAGCGGCTCTGGAACGTGAGTACCTGTCAAAGCAGAAGAAGCTAGTCTATTTAAGACAAACATCTGACCTGAGCTCCTAATCTTCATTGTGCTGAAGGAATAGACATGCAGGATGATACACGGAAGTCACAAGAATCCAGAAGATTCGGTAAAAGAATGATAGGAGAAGAACATCAAACCTTCAACCCGCGAACTCCTGATCCGGCAGACCCGGGATGAGAGAGGTAGGACGTGAACGGAAGACCAGTATGAGAAGAGAGAACAAGAAGATTATGGAGAAAAGACAGCCTTCTTGGCGCTTCCAGCACAAAGGCGATTAGTAGCCCCAGTCGCTCCAGATTGCGGCCTGGCGATAGTCCTTTAAAAAAACCACTACCCCATGAATTAAGACGGTTGGCCTATATGATGTGTTCTCAGTTTTCCTACCAGAATTCGCGGATCATTCGTCCTACCCGGTATCCTTTCAAAGCCCCTGACGGTACCGACCGAGATCATTGAAGCAAAAACAACAAATACATCATAGTTGCGATACCAAATAGAATTGTGCATGAAAATGAGAATCGGTAATCCTGTTCGTTACTATACTAAGTGACATATAAATCCGAACACTCAGTTCATATGGTTTTATTTTAACAAATGTATTTATCTTACTGTAAATAACAAGTGTCTTATCAGTTGGACATTCCGGTTTTTATACTGCTTTTTTTTTAATTCACTAACGCTCTAAAAATGAATATTTCAGCCGCAGTAAAGAATCAACGTTGGCGGATTTTGGTTCTTGACATCCTTTACGACCGGTTACGATGCCTAGAGTACGGAGACCTGTACGATTTCGTCAACTTAGTGAGTTTGATAGGGGCCGTATAGTGGGACTTCGGGAAGCTGGACTTTCTTTTCGGGCAATTGCAGTTAGAGTGCAAAGAAGTGTAGACACTGTGGTTAGGTGTTGTCAGGCATGGCTTCGAGAAGGCCGTACGCAAAGAGCAAGGGGCTCTGGACGCCGCCGTAGAACAACAGACCATGAAGATCGCCGCCTAATATTATTGGCCTTAAGTGACCGTTTCTCCACTACCAGGTCCATTGCAAATGAATGGTTTGCAGAACACGGAAGACCTATTGGCATGCGAAGTGTTTACCGACGAATGAGAAGTTTTGGCTTGTTTTCGTACCGGCCACACTGGGTCCTCCCTTTAACTCGAGAACACCGACGTAATCGCCTTGAGTGGTGCAGAAAACGGTCATTCTGGGATCAGGAATGGAACAGTATTGTCTTTAGTGACGAGTCTCGATTTTGTTTAGGCATGCACGATGATCGTACCAGGGTTAGAAGGCGACGTGGTGAAAAGGGGAATCCACAGTTTTTTGTTGAAAGACATGTTCATTACACTGTTGGAGTTATGGTTTGGGGTGCTATAGCTTATGGTTCCAGGTCACCTTTAATCTTCATCAGAGGTAACATTAAGGGGAAGCGTTATATCCACGAAGTTCTAGAACCCCATCTTTTACCCTATCTTGACACCCTGGCAGATCCACGAAGTTCTAGAACCCCATCTTTTACCCTATCTTGACACCCTGGCAGATCCAACTTTCCAACAAGATAATGCCCGACCACTTGTTGCAAGAGTCACAATAGACTTCTTTCAACATAATGATGTCACATTGTTACCATGGCCACCAAGATCTCCCGACTTATCCCCAATTGAGCACGTGTAGAATATGATGGTAGGAGATTGCTCAAATTGCAACGTCTTCCTCAGACTCTAGAAGCACTTCGAGAGGAGTTGGTGGTTGCCTCGAATGAGATACCACAGGAGGACATTGACCACCTGATCAGAACCATGCCTAGGCGCGTTGGAGAATGCGTAGCACATCAGGGTGCATCCACACATTATTAAAGGTCAAAGGGCTTTAAAGCAGTGCAATCATTTTGAAATTTTTATCATTTACTTATTATGCTTCATTAAGTACTTATACAAAATTGTATTAAAATAAAACCATTTAAACTGGGTGTTCGGATTTATATGTCACTTAGTATATCACGCTCTTATCCGAGATGGGAACACATTTTTATTAATGACTGAAATGGAACTTTTATGTCTATATCAGGGTGAAGGTATAGTTAGATTTAGATCATAGTATAGGCAGATATTTGAGCAGAATATATGCAAAGCACATCCAAGTGAAGATAAACAATGAGATACAAACATTCATCCAATTCTAGGACAGGGTGGGAGCGCCTGATATATATCAATTACCAGTTGATTGCCGTTCTTGTTAGCTTGTTTTCCTATTAATTGGAACGGTTTTGTTCGCCTTGCAAGAGTGATTTTGGAGCTGCACGTCGCTGTGCAAGATTGATTGAATTACGTACGTTGTGATAACGAACCAAAAAAATACTGTAAAACAATAGTTGATTGGTATCGCTTTGCGGTTATTCCAATTGCAATTTATACAACGATACTTTGTTTTTTGTTCCTGTCGTTGAATGGAGTTGGAGTAGCGCTGAAGCGTTGTCAACTTTAAATAAATATGAAACAGGGAAGCAAAAAACAATAAATAGAAGGCAAGTCCTTGCTTTGTACATGACTAGGTCGGCGGCCAAATAATTAACTTTTAATGCATTCCCATGCAATGCCATCAAAAATTACGAATTTACTTACTACTTACTACTACACTGTAAAATTATTTTTTAAACAACATTTCCTCAACTACTTTTTTTTAAATAAAATATTATTATCAATTTTGAATTTTAACTGGTAATTCGTTGCATAATATGACGCAGTTGTAACATAGGGACTTTTACAAATAGGTGGTAGTATGTTTCTGGACTATTTTCAAATTTTGATTTCTTGTGTTGTACTCGTGATAAAAATTGATATTTTTGAATAAGCAATTATATTTTAGACGTGAGTGCAATACACATTAATTCCCTTGACTTAAAAATGTATCTGCAGGTGGCTTCATTCCAAAAATTAATTTGCTGATTTTTTTTGGTGCTCTATCAATTTCACATGATATTTCCCATACCATAATATTGTAAAATATGTGGAAATAAGCCATGTATTAACTAGGGTTTTTCGATCTCTTACCTGCAATAGATTAAAATATGCTTTACTTAAATACTTACAAACATGATCCATATGTGCCTGAAAATTTAGTCTGCAAAATATGTGCCGAGAAATTTACAAGATTCAAATAAAGTAAGGTCCAGTTCTATATTAAAAATGCGAAAGGTTTTAAAATGTATTACAATACTCCTTCTTCAATGTAGGATTAGCCGATTTCTTTGGCACCAGGATAAAAGTGTGTCCAATGTACATTGAATTTTGGTATGAAGTGGTCCCAATACAGATCCCTGAGGGACACAATGCTTTTCAGGATACACATTGGATACTGTACTTCCAAGGTACACCTTAAGTTTTCTGTCCTCCATGTATAAGATCAGCAAGAAAAACTTCTTATATCCATAATATACAGTTTGTCACTCAATATATTTGTATCTATAGTATGAAATGCTTTAGATAGATCGCCATTATGAGCTTTATTGAAGACGTGTTCTAATAAGTAACAACTAGCAGTTTCTCCAAATCTTTCAGCCCTAAATACATGTTAAGATGTATTTAGGATACCAGATTTTTCAGCAATGTTCAATAGTCTATGATACATGGCTTTTTCTGTCAATTTAGATATGTTACTTAGTATCGAAATTTGGCGATAGTTGTCAACGTTATCGCGTTCACCGTTTTTAAATATAGGCTTTATAGTAGCGAATTTTCAATATGCCATGAAAATAACCACTCTCAAAAGATTTATTAAATAAAAATGCCAGATTCTGACTAATACAAGTTAAATTTTGAGTTGAAAGGTTGAGAATAATATCAAAATCTGCAGAGTTGTTGAACAATGGTATGTTGGGCTTATTATTGAGGACTGAGATCCTCTTCATCGTATCCCTCAAAGGAATACGGGCATTTTACCAATAGCAAGAAGTGATGGTGATATACCGTTAAACAGGTCTTTTTGAATGGAAAAAGATTTATTGGGATGAAAAGTTCGAATAAAAATTAGAAAAGTTTTACGTACATTGTTCGGTTCTACCGTTTTTTGGCCTCTCCCCTCTTCAGCGAAAACAAGTTCCCGATTTCCCTTAAATTATGACAAAGTCGCTTTCTTAATTAGTTCAAAAATACGCACATACGGGGTGTTCCTTAATGATATGCTAATACTCCCAAGATGCTGATCCTCTAACAATGCTATATTTATCTTTATGCCACCAAAATATGAAGTGTCTTAGTAATAAAGTGCTCTGTGTGAATGAGGTACTTAGTTATGATATCTTGCTCATATCTGAATACCGGCTTAATGCTGATCAACTAAATGTTACCAAGTTGACCAATTTTACATTGCGTACTGCCTTCTGCAGAAATGAATTTCAACATGGTGGGATAGAAATTTTTATTAACGATACTGTTAAGAATAAAGTAGTTGATGTGTCGGAATTTTGTATTGAAAGTATATGTGAATGTTGTAGTACTATTTTAGAAAGTTTTAATATTATTGTTGTGAGTGTTTATCGACCACCATCTGGTAACTTTTATGTATTTTTAAATCTATTGGTATGGAATACGTGGCTTGCCATTGCAGCTGTTTCGCTCGTATATTACACAAAGAAAACTACGCGTTTGGGTCAACGGTACCAAAAGTGAAACACCAGAAGCAAACATCGGTGTGCCACAGGGTTCAATTCTATGGCCATCTTGGTTAGCATACAACGGAATCATTAAATGGTCAAAATAACTTCCTCCGAGTAAACACAAAGAAGACCAGCATTGTGAAATTCGCATTAAAAGATGAACAAGATTTCAATATGTTTGATCATACTAACATACTGACATCCATCATCTAATTCAGTTAGCATGTTGGGGATGATACTTGATTGTCGAATGTCGTGGGGGTTGCACGTTAAGTATTTGTGCAATAGATTGCGAAGGAGTTGTTATGGCTTGAAATTCTTAGCAAAGCAGTGCAGTAATTTTAAAAACTTTATACTATGCCGCTGTCAACTGCCATATCCGGTATGGTATTATCAACTGGGAAAGTAGTTCACTAACTGTAGAAGTTCTCCTGCTGGAAAAATATGCCATTACAATTATTGATAACCTTGGTTGGTGCCAGTCCTGTAGAGAATCTTTTAGAAAAATAATGATGTTGACTGTTATAGGTATTTACATTTATGAGTTGGCTTTGTTTGCTTTCAAAAATAAGCGAGAATTTGAAGTCATCAAACACCAGCATGAATATCCGACTAGGTCTAGGATTCTTTCAATTCCGCCAAGACATCGAACTACTGCATACCAAAAAACATGCAGGTATATGGGATGTAAGATTTATTATTGATGTAAGAAATATAGTTGTTTTCAAAAGAGAACTAAAACTTTTTTTGATAGACAAATGTTTCTACACCTTGGAGGAGTTTTTTTGTTTAGATATATGTTTTCATACTTTTCAACCCGTCACCACTATTTTTATGACATTGTCTTTTGTTATAGAATTTTCTGTTCTATTCAACAATGAAATAAAGTATTATTATTATATTATATATTATTATTATTATTATTTATTATATTATTATGAAGAAAAACTGACCTCAACGTATTTCCGCACTGGCTCGGATTTTTTGAAGCAAGATGATGAGCTTTAACTTGTTTTAAATATCTTCGTATTTTTGCTTTAGATATTATTATTTTTGGAATGGTATAAGGAGTATAAGGATATGGCATTTTTGAATACAAAAAGCTACTCTATTGTGCACTAGTGCGTCACTGGGTAGTGTCATTATTTGTGACATTTTATTTTTTAACAAAAATACTTTTTTCTACTTTTTTTGTACGATGTAGTGTAGCTACTAGGTTACCTATTCTGTGGTTGTAATACCGTTCGATTACCTCAATAACATATACTACTATCCCACCGCTAATGACCCCTGCGTGATTGATGCGGTATTTTTTTGCTACTCGAAGTCCCCTCAATCAGACAATGACTCGGAAAAACGCCATTGTATTCCTGATTTTACAAGAAGAGGCTACTCAAATGATATACAGAGTGTTTTCAAAGTTGAGTCTTATATTTAAACTGCTTGTAGGATTCGTCAAAAGGAGTTGATATGCCGAAAATCACCTATATGAAAGTTGCATAATAAAAGAAATAGTAAAAGATTTTTTATGTTCTCGCCCACTGCCATCTTAGCGTTTTTTGTTTTCTACTCTTATCGTTTATCTAAATTTGGCAAACTCTTTGTGTTATTGTATGGTTTTCAGTACGAGTTTTTGGTTCGATCAGTTGTATCAGTGTTTTAATAATCCGTATACTTTCATTTGCCTGATTACTTTGTGTGAAAAAATGGCCCATGTTTACGAAAATAATGAACTAATGGACATAATACTAACATACGGAGAGCAAACAAAATGCAGCCGCAACATGCAGGTTGCACGCGTAAAGGGTTTCTATAAGAAATCATCATTGTCATTATTGACATCATGACAGGATATAAAAGATCAACAAGGAGGTCAGGAGAAGACCTCATCAACCTAAAATATTACAAATTGATGAAGACGTTTTAGAAATAGGTGTGAAAACCATTCTGGATATGTTTAGACGTACCTTGTGGCATAAAAATATTACCCTTTTTCCTTGAATCACACTTCATATCAGTTGTAATCGTTATTATAAGAAACCGCCGATTGCTTTCCTGTTCCAAAACTACTTCACAATACGCATCTAGAATCTAGTTGCTAAGCATTTGACGGGCCATAACATCCTATACCTTACGGTACAAAAACGTCACCCTTGTCTCCCATCCTGCTTTTTCAGTTTTTATCAGTAACTCGGAGCAAAAAAGTTGTCTGATCTACAAACGGCGTAACTCCATGAGGTGCACTCAACCAAATAAAATCGTCTTCTTTCAACGATACAAGGCAAGCGAGCCGACATCTCACAAGATCCATTATCTTGACGTCCCTTTAGAATTCGTCGTGTATATAGGTTTGTACTTCAATATACCTTTTTTTTAACGAAACGTGCATGTCAACAGTAAAATTGATAATGCACAATTGAGCCGTTACGAGAAACTAGATCAGTCCGCAGGAGCATAAAGGATTATGTTCGGCACATATATAGGATAAAAGTTAGTTACGAATATAAATAACAAAAAGAAATTGATCAAGTCAAACATGCCCATACAATCAGTCCACATTCCCAACCCATTCGATAACGCTGCGATCTAGAAATAATCCCCTTCCTTGTCGTCAGTGCCTTCCATCTGACGACGTTTCTAATAATAATAATGGTAATAATATCTTAATTTCTATGAGACTCCACAATAGAGTGTTGGAATAGGCGAAACAAATCCACATTTAAAAATATATCGATAAAAGCAAAATCTAATAGGTATCATATACTTCAGTAATCATTCAATCAATATTGAGTGGATACTCTTTATATATCATGGTAATCATTATATTGTGTGGGTAACATAATTGTGGGACTTTTTGAAGTCAACGACAACCTGGTTAGCTGGAATGATGGCATTGAATGCTGGATAGCGGCAGATCCTCTTCGAAGGCTATAGCTCTTAAAATTTTCTTTAACCTAGACAGCACAGTCATTATTGTTGATTTTCTAAACAGATCATCACAGGATGCACTTATGTTTTCAAATAAAATGGTTCTTATGATTTTCGTTTGACGTACAAGTACCTCCTTCACTCTTCAACTGTTACCCCAACAGACGATTACATAGTTTAGAGCAGAGTGTACATATGCAAAATAATATGTCCTTAACAATTTCACATCAACGTTATTGCGATGCTGTCATATTACATAACAGTGCTCAGAAAGTTTGACTAAGGTTACGTAAATATTCGCCTTCCATGATAAATTGTCATCTAAATAAATACAAAGAAACTTGGAATAAGTCGCCTGCTGTATGCTGTGACAATCGCATCTTACTAAAATACTTCGATCGTTTATATATATATATATATATATATATATAACAGGTTGTCCGCAAAGTAGGGGTTTCCCTTTTCAGAAGCAACTAGCCTTGAAATAACAAAGGTAATGTGTAGTGAAACGAGGGCGACCAAGTAAAAAAAATAAAGGAAAAAGTACTCACTCTCCAGTTGACGAGAAGGGCTAAGTACGTCTCTGCCCGAAATCATACCGCTCCAACAGAAAATGAAATCATTTGATGCGCTACCAAGCAGACGCAGGCAAACAAGGAAGGCAAAATGTTGCGTAAAAAGTCTAGGTATTGCAACCCGTCCAATCGATTTGGAAGAATAAATGGTCCAATGAGCATACCGTTCACCATGCCAGCCCAAACATTCACCGAAAATGTTTGTTGAAAATGTGCCCGACGGACAGCGTGCGGATTTTCTACTGACCAAACATGAGTGTTGCGAAAGTTATTCACCCCATTACGCGAGAATATAGATTCGTCTGTAACCAATATGCACTTCAAAAAGTCCGGATTATTGTCATGTTGATGCAACAACCACTCACAAAAACGATTAAAAACTTCAAGAAATTAACAAGCACATTGAAGAAAGTTGAGGTGATGAGCGGTATAAAACGAATTATTTTACAAAAGTAAGAAAGAATGAATCTTTTTGAGATCGACTGTCAAAATTAAATTCCGTTATCATTGCTAACTCCCTGCAATCATGCTTTGAATATAGCACCACAAAATCCATTAGGAAACCAAAGTGATGACGAGGAACAGAACTTCTGCGAATGCCTAGAGGAAGAGCAAGTAGACGCTGTCTAGTTTAGACTTTTGTTTTTAAAGCAGTGTTTCAGTATTGTTTTGCATTAAAACTATTCTCAGTATCTTGGTTTTATGCGTTTTATTGTGTGGTACCTGAAAAGCAGCTCATTTGGGTTTTACCTCTTTTAATCTTTATTACATATGAACAACACATATAGTCCAGACTAGATACAAAAAAAAGTCCAGATTATTGTCATGTTGATGCAACAACCACTCACAAAACCGCACTCTTGCTGGAAAATCGTCAGGTTGAAGGGCTTGTACACGTTGGACGTGAAACGGATACAGCCCCTCTTCACGCAGCGTTTGCCACACTTTAGTTTTTGATACTTGCACTTTTCTAGCCACGTCTCTAGTGCTTGTTGAGGGATTCTCGTCTACGCGATTACCTCTACACGCGTGACCGTAACCGTCGGTTGAAGGTTGCATACTGACCTGACACACTGACCCCGACCCAGTTCTGTCGTCGGGTTGAGCTAGTGTCCTAGTACCACTCGGGGATGTCGCGGCTAAAGGACGGTATTCAGGTATTTTTGATGTTGCAGAGCCCTTTATCTCGGTTCCCTTAAGACATTGGTGTATATGGGAAAAATTGCTTATGTTTTCACGATCTACACGTCGTGTAAAGGAAAACCCCAACTTTGCGGACACTGTATAGCTCTACAGGCCTGAAAGGCCCAATGCTATATTTGTAATTTCTTTTCATTTCTTCATATTTTGTCACATGAATTGCCAGTTTTGTACACCTAAGCTTCTCAGATCAGCTTCTACTTCGCTCTTCCATCTTTCCTTCGGCCTCCATCTCTTCTTCTTGCCTCCTATGTTCTGCTTACAATCATTTTTGGAATCCTATTTTCTGCCATCCTTTCTACATGCTCTAACCATTTCAACCTTTGTGCTCTTATATGTCCTGTGATACTTGGTTCTTTATACATATCTGGAAGGTCTTGGTTTTTTCTTCTTTCCCATACCCCATTGTTCTGTTTCCCTGCAAAAATTTTCCATAACACCGTTCCTTCCCACACTTCTAGGGTATTTATATCTGCCCTCCTCAAGATCTATGTTTCACAAGCAAATGTAACTGATGGTTTTATATAATTTAATTTTTAGTTTATTACTTATCAACTTGCTTTTCAGGAGTTGGTTCAGTCTATATTAAACATCTATTTCCCGTCCCCAGTCTTGCTTTAATTTCTTCCATTGTGCCCGGTTTTCTTGTGAAGGTTGATCCCAAATAGACAAATTGATCGACCTCTTTAAAATTGTACAGGGTGGCGCATCGAAAACGAAACAGGCGAATTTACTGGCAGCTGAATTTTTTGTTTTTAAAAGCGCTCAGACCCGTCGATTTTGTTTTCGAGGGGGACACAGGTTTATCAAAAAATCACGCTATCACGTGCAGCCCTCTAAGCGGAGGTGACACCACCCCCAAAATCTTAAATGGAAAGGGGGGTCGAGTGATACCTTATTTTAAAGGTCTTTCAATTCCTTTTATAATATATAATTAATGTACTTCAGTTCAGTAGTTTTGAAGATTTATTGGTTTAAAGCTTAAATAAAACTAATACATCATCATTAGTGGAGATCAATACATTTGGCAGCAAAGCAATTTAAAAATGAAGAATGAACTGACTCGTTAGGCAAGTAAATTGTGAAAATGGCCACCATGACTCTCGATGCAATAATAAAGATGTTGCTCAAAACGTTGCCACACATTTTGCAATATTTGAGGAGTAATTTGAAGGCACTCATTCACAATTCTTTGTCGCAGGTCTTCTAATGATGTTGGCTGAGTAGCATAGATTTTGCCTTTTAAATGAGCCCACATCAAGAAATCCAAAGGTGCTAAATCTGGCGATCCTGGGGGCCATTCAATGTCACCTCTTCTACCAATCCATCGATCTGGAAACGTTGGAACATCAACCTATTCGCAATGTACCGCCGATCATTCTGCTTTTCAATTTTGGCTGTTAATACAGGATCTATGGCGTCTTCCAGTAATTCCAAATACATTTCACCGGTCAAATTTCCAGGTAAGAAAAAAAGACCAACTAAATGATCGCCAAAAATACCAGCCCAAACATTTAATTTTTGCGTATGAACGATGATAAATTCTGGGATTAGATTCGGACCTATATCGGCAGTTATGACGATTTACTACCGATCAAAATCGTCTTCCAGGTAAATTTTATACGGATGAAAACTATGGGCCTTTAGAATCCGTTGGACAGTACGTCGACTGACACCATACACAGTCTCCAATTTGCGGGTACTTTCTAGCAACCAATAGCTATGAAAAGTTGAAAACAAAATATTATCAAAGTATGAGATCACAGCTGGTGCATATTTTTTTTAATATTATTGATTGTTTATTCATGTTTATATTTTCTTCAATTGATATGCGATATGCGAATATTTCAATAGAAATTAGCGATATTAGGCGAGCTTTGACAGCTTCCGTCAAATTGAATTCCGATAAGCTGCTCCCGAATTGTCGAAGATCCAAAAGATTTGAAATTGGTACTAAAGTTACTTTATCGCCCATTATCTTCTTTGATACTAGGCAAGAGATTTAACAACCAGCACCTGCAATGATATATTACTTCTACGTACACTTTAAATCTAAACTAAACTTTCATTATCCTTAGCTGGCCGTAGATGAAGTCTTGTATGAGCTTAGGCCATAAATGACCACTTAACACCCTAGATACACAGGTAATAATTATAATCATCGTATAAAAAGTGCTGAGTCAACCTACGTTGCTTAATTTTTCTGATACCAACATAATTTGCCTTAGTGTATTCCATGTTTCTAAAAATAAATATGTTGGCGGATACACATGAAATTTCTTTTCATAACAAACGACTTTTTATAACCTTTAGCAGTTCACAATACAGCTATTACACGCCTGTTATCGTGGGTCATTATAATAACTAGCTAATGCATGTATCGGTAGGTGGATAATACCAAACACGACGAATAAAGAACTCTATAACGCTGATGATATTTTTTTATAAGTTCAATGAAAAGAGCGACACCATTCTAAAGACGTGAATGAAAGTCATTTTATACAAAAACGCAGTGTTATTACCTAGATATCCTACAAAATTTTCGTCATTTGTTAATGCTAGAAGGAAAAATTCCAATATCACAGGAAATAGTTGATGCCTTTAGCAGACATTATTCTGTCCCTAAAATCTAATGCAGCAGGTTCGGATGGTATAACAGTTTCAACGCTTAAGCACTGCTTGCCTCGAGTACTACTACCATTGACGCATTTATTGAACTGTTGCCTGGAGGCTGGCTATTTCCCTGATGCTTGGAAACTATCTCTTGTCAAGCCCTTGCCTAAATGTAAAAATCCAAAATGTCTCTCAGACTTAAGACCTATAACTTTGATTCCTGTTATATCGAAGATATTGGAGAAATTGATTAAACATCAGGTTTATCATTATTTCTCTAATAATGATTTCTTTCCCAAGTGTCAATCTGGTTTCCGCAGTGGATTTAGTACAACTACAGCTTTAGCAAGGGTTTTAGATGACATCATTGCTTCGCTTGATAAGGGAGATGCTTCAGCACTTGTATCATTAAATTATTCTAAGGCGTTCGATAAAATAGATCATGAGTTTTTTGGTTTTTCAGACATACCTCTAATGTTTTTTATAACATATCTTTCAAATCGTAAACAAGTAGTAGAGATAGACAACACTATATCTAGTCCGATTGATATAACATCAGGTGTCCCTCAGGGTTCAGTTTTAGGGCCCTGGTTGTACTTAATTTATACTATAGACTTGGGTAGCTCTGTGAAAAACTCTTCTGTGATGTGCTATGCCGATGATACACAGATATATAAGAGCTTTAATAGTAACACTTTACATACTGCAATCAATGAGCTTAATGATGATTTTGAGGCAATAGTAGGATACTCAAATGGTAACAATATTAAGCTCAATAAGGATAAGTGCTCAGTGATGCTTTTTTGTCCTGCTGTCAAACGTAACACTTATTGACTTCTCTTGATGTAAATACTACAAAAAATTTAGGGTTGATTATTGATTATACTTTACGGTTTAAGGAGCACGTTTCGTCTATCTTATAAAATGTTATGCAACTTTGAAGTGCTTTTATGTCAATCGCTCTATTTTGAATTTTAAAGTTAGAAAAAAGTTATGTGAGGCTATTATATTTCCAAGCTTATTTTACTGTAGCACTGTGTTTTATCATTGTCTTGATTCTATCACAAAAGTAAGACTCCAAAAACTCCAAAATACTTGTTGTCTATTTGTATTTAATCTGAAGAAGTATGATCATGTTTCCTTAAAGGGATTTCAGCTTGATTGGATGTGTATAGAAAATGCTTGCAAGTACCATATAGCAGTGTTTACACATAAGATCATATCTTCTCGATCCCCCTTGTATCTTTATGAGAAATTTGTTTTCAGACGAAATAATTCAGACATTGATTTCAGACACAAAAAAAGACTAGAGATCCCTATGTATAAAACAACTTTATTTCGTAGTTCATACACTTACAATGATATCCTGATTTATAACGAATTAGATGACAATACAAAGGATTGGCCAGTAAACAGATTTCGTAAGCATGTGAAACAGATTTATTTGTCATTGTAGTAATTGTGGAAAAGTTAGTTTTTAATTCTTATATTTTATTTTATTCTTACGTAATATATGTGTGTATATATTATGTATGTCAGGAAGCTATCAAACTCATTGTCTTGAAGCGTCTTTTGCTGCTTGTCAAAGTTTTCTTTGATTAAGTATTTCAATTTATTATTTGGGTAGGTTAAGTAGAGTAGCCAAGAGGTAGACTTCGCCTACGTACAGGTCACATTATGTTGTAGTTTATATAATCTGCCTAATAAAGACATTTTATTATTATTATTATTAGAATACTTTTCAACAGTTTTTCCAAAATCCGACGCAACTAACAACAAATCATTATAGCTTGCCAGCTCAACTATTACATTGAACAGTATCAGTGAAGATGGTATTCAGCATTTGATGATGTTTTCATTTTTAAAGTAAATGATTGTATTAATGTATTAGCCAAACTTCTGAGTACAATTTTCAATCTAATGCTATCAATATGTTTGATGTGGAAAATGACGAAGGATTGTCAGACTTTCAAAAATGGTGATGTCAGCGATATCTGTAACTACAGGAAAATAGCAATACTTTGCAAGATTTTTGAAATCCTTATATACGGTGGCTTGTATGGATCTGTGAGAGGATCTGTTTCTGACAGTTAGCTTGGGTTTATGTCTGGGAGGTCACAAGCTTGACTTGTTTAACGCAAGATATTTCTGAGCTTTTGGATGATCAGGGTCAACTGGATGTCATACACACTGACATTCAAAAGGCATTTGATCAAATAGATCATTACTTCTTACTGGTTAAGCTCGATTCTGCTGGCTTGTCGGACACTTTACTGCTTCTCATGAAGTCTTATTCTGGAACAGAGCATGCGCGTGGAATATGGCGGCTGTCAATCAAAGACTTGTACTGAAACATCTAGTGTACCTCAAGGGTCCAATTAAGGACTCATGTTATTCACAATATTCATCAACGATTTATCGCTGTCTTTACCATGCATCCATCTACTTTATGCTGATGATTTAAGAATCGATGCTTTTATTAATAATCTCAAGGACTGCGTGAACTGGATCTACTTATGGTGCTCTGACAATCAACTTAATATTAATATTTCAAAATGCAAGTTTACGTCATTTACTAGATAACTACATCCTATAGTATCGGATAATGATAACATTAATGTCAACTTGCTAGGGCAGATCTCGACTTTCAAGGATTTGTGTGTCATTTTTGACGCTAATTGACATACAATAACCACATCCTGCAGATAGTGAAGACAACATTTGAATCATTATGCTCTTGCGTCAGATGTTGGTGGGGCTTCGCTGATACCGCCACGTTAAAGCTCCTGTATTTCAATCTGTCATCTGGTCTCCTACATATCAAAACTGCAGAGCGAGCATTGAGTACGTGCCAAGGCACTTGAATATTTTTATTTTAAGGGTCACGCTAACTACGCTGAAAGAGGTTTTGACCATTCGGCGCTGTTAAGAATCTTTCAAGTCGCGCCGTTTATCGGTGCTAGGATTTTTACATAAATTAATAAACAATCAAATTAATTGACAATTAATATTGAGTAAAATTTATTTTCGCGTCTCTAGGTTAGGTAGCCGCTGTCACATTTTGTTTTATCTTGAAACTTGTAATATAAACATTACAAACTATATGCGTAAGTATTTCAATGCGATTTGTTTCGCTTGCGATATTATCTCTTTATTAGATTGTTGCCGAGATGGATACCTTGCTGTGATATAGAATCAATATGTGCTAATTGTTTGTCTTCTATTATATAAAATAGGGCCACCAGATTATCTGAACACGTCCTTTCTTAGTCTGCATTGCACCGCAACGCTTGGATTGGCAGAAAGAAACAGTAGACAAAATTCGTCCAAAATTTGTAGAGGTTTGCGCGCTTAGAAGTTGACGGTTTATTTTTTGATATCTTTGAATGAAATTTTCATGGTGTGCTGAAAATAAAACTATAGAGTCACTTTTTCATTTTTTTTCACTAGATTCTTTTTAAAAAAAATCGCAAAGTTGAACAGAAAATGTGCGCGCTTCAACCCATCATAAAACTTGTGCAAAAACGAAATTTCAAAAAGTGCTCTTATAGCACCTAGGGCAATTATCTTCTGAACATACTGTATGACTTTCATTCAAAAATATTGAAAAATGGAATGTCAGTTTTGAAGCAGCTGAACCCTTGTAAATGGCTCGAAAGTCTGAGCGGCCTTAATTGCAGAACCAGGTTACATCCCTATCTAAGCACACAATTTAGAAAATAAAGTATCAACGGACAGTTCTTTATGTTATATTCCATTCTTGACTGATATATTCAAATGTATTTTCAAATATCACATTGACGTGTCACATTTTCTTTAGGTCTTTTCACGATTTTTGCGATTTCTATGTCTGTCTTACCGCTTTGCAAACTTTCTCGTCAACGTAGGAGTCTTCCACAGTTATACTTGTCACTGTCAATATGACAACTTTCTTGCCACAATCGGGCTATGTCAGTTCAACTTTTCTTGTTCTTCAATATTTTCACAAGTTGAATTAACACCCCTCATTAAGAACCACGCTGAAACGGAATGCACATAGGTCAAAAGCATCCAAACTTCCAGCATTACAGTCAACAAGTTTTCCAGCAGTGAAGTTTATAAAGACATCTCAAGGGTCATTAGAAACCTCCCTGGATTAACCTAAAAGGGCTCTAATGACGAAACTAAGGGAGAATGGCGACACCCTTGTCGAAATTTAAGTGCCTTGCGTAATCTCCTTAATCAGTTTACTCAACAAACGGAGAACACCTTACGGTTTATGCGAATACCAGCACAAAGTTTACCACTTCTATAATTTGACAAATAAGCTGTACTGAGAAACTTATAGGCAGCAGCGGTGGCCGCAGTAGTAGACCCTTCGTTTCGGTTCGAGTCCCGTCCCAGGAAAAATTTTTCTCTGGGCTATGGATGTTGTGATTGTCCGTAGGTGGTAGACGGTCTCTGACTGTCGAACGCGGGGGTACCACCCGGCGGATCTCGTAGGCGGAGCCAGAATGTGTGCATGTTGCATGCACACGTGTTCCCTCGCCAGAGTCCGTGTGGCGTTCCCCCTTTCCCATGTATCCCCTTATAGCCCCAATGGGTGCTTAGGCCTTAGGCCTTCGTGGTAGTTGGAGTATAAAAAAAAACAATGCAGGAGAGATCATTTGTTTTAAATTGAACGGGGAATTCAAAGACAATTTATATTTGGCAAGGAGCCATTGGCGTACCATTTTTTTCTTAAAAAATATCGAAGTCAATACTCGTACGCACGCCACTGTTAAAGCTAAAAATTATTTTTGCATTGAGGAATATGCACTATGTACGGTTCTGAAGATATTAATTAATTTCCATTTTTTTCTAAAACACCCCGAGTTTTTGTAAGGAAACACACTTAAATATTCGCATATCATTAAGGAACACTCTGTATATATAACATGATCTTGAACGATACATTGTTTTAGGGCGCCTCTCGATCTTAAACCCCCTGATTCCATTTCGTCCATTCAGCACTGTGCCAGCTCATTTGCAGCATCCAACGGGCGCATATATTCCGGTCCTTTTTACCAAATTGGATTACGCAAACATATATGTGCGGATAGGAATAATTTTTGGACTAACTTGTCGAAGAGCGGAGAATAAACAACGCTCGCAAATCCAGCCGTACAGCGCTGCTGGACTTTTTGCAATTATGATGGAGCTGGCCAGCAGGCTGCGTCTCGTAGCTTTGTATGTTGGCGTCACATGTTCCAGTCGCTTTGTCTTTTTGCTAGACACGACTATGCTTTAATAATCGGTAAGTGAAAAAGTCGATTGGATAGGCTCATAGTCGCTTCTCCCTCAACATAAGCAGCTACTTTGCTTCACAATTATTTACATCATTATGGTTTTGTTTTTATATCATCCCAAAGTTGTCAATTTCATCATCCGGAATTTCAGCTCGCTAAGTTGACCTGTTCAGACAGTGAGTAGGGAGGGAGCTAGGTGAAAAACATTACGTATGAAGACTAAGGCATCCCAAAAAAATTAAAATTTTTTCCAAACGCATACTCTCTAATTTTAGTACTAGCAGTTTTGTTCTATAATATCCGGGAAGTGGAATTAAGTGTCAACGAGAGCGCCAGCCTTACTATTCGTGAGTGCAGTATCTACGGGGAAACGGCAGGAATGCCGACTTCATCTCTACTATGTTAAGAAGCTAATTACCTCATATCAAGAATCGAGAAAACGCAAACAAAACACAAGAAGTGTTTGAGCAACATCGACAAGAGTTTGTTACGAACTTGGACAATCTGTTTGATATTGCACATGCCTACGCTACGCCCTTCAATTGATGAAAATAGATGAATATATGGTCTTCTTGCAGTGGAAGAGAGAGCCAGGTCGACCTGGTCACTTAGCTGGGGTGGTCAAGAAATTAGCCATAAAAAAAGGGCATCTTAGGAACGCCGAAGAACGGAAGCGACTAGCTAAATATGTCGATTCCTTAACTCCTTTGTCATCATCTTACGAATCAATGCAAGAAAATTTATCTTTTGATTCTTAGATAGTTTTTCGAGAAACTTTGCACATCCCAACTCAGGGCACGCAGCCTGATACTAATCAAACTCAAATAAGAAAAAGTTCCATAACTCCAAAATTAGTGGCAGCATTAGACAGGTGACAGTTAAGTATGAGAACTGTTGTTTCTATTATTCAAGCAACCATTGAGGCACTAGGACATGGCACTCACGAGTTTCCTATAGCAGCCGTCCATTCAAGGAATTCATACCGAAAAGCGAAAGGAGCGAGCAGAACCCATAAAGCTTGATTTCCAAAACTTGGTAAAGGATACTGTAACTGTCCACTGGGATGGCAAGTTGTTTCCACATGCAAATGCACGCAAGTCTCAAGAGTATATATACATATATATATATACGTATATATATGTGCAGGGTGTCCGCAAAATTGGGGTTTTCCTTTACACGACGTGTAGATCTTGAAAACAATTTTTCTTAGTACCATATACACCAATGTCTTAAGGGAACCGAGATAAAGGGTTCTGCAACATAAAAAATATCTGAATACCGTCTTGTAGCCGCGACCCGCGACATCACCGAGTGGTACAAGGTCACTGGCTCAACCCGACGACAGAACTGGGTCGGGGTCAGTGTGTCAGGTTAGTATGCAACCATCAACCGACGGTTACGGTCACGCGTAAACGAACTCGTATAATCGATTGCGTTTCAAAAAACAACAAGCACTAGAGACGTGGCTAGAGAAGTGCAAGTATCAAAAACTAAAGTGTGGAAAACGCTGCGTGAAGAGGGGCTGTATCCGTTTCACGTCCAACGTGTACAAGCCCTTCAACCTGACGATTTTCCAGCAAGAGTGCGGTTTTGTGAGTGGTTGTTGCATCAGCATGACAATAATCCGGACTTTTTGAAGTGCATATTGGTGACAGACGAATCTACGTTCACGCTTAATGGGGTGAATAACTTTCGCAACACCCATGTTTGGTCAGTAGAAAATCCGCACGCTGTCCATCGGGCACACTTTCAACAAACATTTTCGGTGAATGTTTGGGCTGGCATGGTGAACGGGTATGCTCATTGGACCATTTATTCTCCCAAATCGATTGGACGGGATGCAATACCTAGACTTTTCACGCAACATTTTGCCTTCCTTGTTAGAAGATTTGCCATTAAGTGTAAGACAATCAATGTGGTTTCTGCGTCTGTTCGGTAGCGCTTTAGCTGATTTCATATTCTGTTGGAGCGGTATGATTTCGGGCAGAGACGTTCTTAGCCCATCTCGTCAACTGGAGAGTGAGTACTTTTTCCTATATTTTTTTTTACTTGGTCGCCCTCGTTTCACTACACATTACCTTTGTTTCAAGGGTAGTTGTTTCTGAAAAGGAAAACCCCAACTTTGCGGACACCCTATATATATATATATATATAAAAAATAGGAAAATAATGGGCAAAATCTGCAAAAAGGAGGAAAGTGGATTCGAGCAGAAAATAGGATAGGTAACCCGAGCGATACGTATTTCTGCTGGTTGTCTTCATCAGGCCCGAAATGAATGTACATATGCAACTACAAAAGTAGATACACATGCGCTCATACATCCGGATATATATATATGTTTGTTTCCAGGTTTAGCTGCTTTACCGCTTTTAGACTCTTTCAGTGCTTTTCTCATTTCATTCATAGTTATGTTCTCTACCTGGGTAACGTTTCTTTACTGGTCTATTCTTTCTTCCTGGAATTCGCGCCTATTTTCTGTCAGTCGTTACTTGTAATGATTTTCACAGTCTTTCATGCCAATTACCTTTATATCTGACTTCTCCTTCCCTTCTGCGCGAAAAGACTTTATAGTCGTCCAAGCTTTTCTTACTCTTGTTCCTGCAATTTCTTTCCCACCTTTCATTTTTACCTCTACTCACTACTTTTTTAACTTCTCTATTCAATATCTCATGATCTTCTGCATCTTTTGTAGCTTAACCACTTCTGGTATGCCTCTTTTTCCTACCAGAACATAAATTTTCTGATCACCATTCCGGGTTCTTTTTCCGCGCACTTTTCTTGATACCCTAACGCTTCGTAAGCAGCTTCATGGACACATTTCTTTATTTGTTAACACATATCTCCAGCGAATACACTTTCTGTTTGGACATCTTGAAGTTCTGTTGCCAATCTCAATTTATACAAAAACTTAGTCGAATCTTGTTTTAAGCTGTCCAGGTTATATCTACAGTCAGTTAATCAGTTTCTTTATTCTCTGGCATCCTGTTGTACTCTGTTTACTCTTCTCCACTGTACTGTTATCTGAGCCATTACTAAGTGATGATCGGTTCCACATTCCGATCCACGGTAAACCCTTACGTATGTAGTCTTAAGGCGAGTCGTTTGGCGCTGGATCACATAATCAAGGATATAAAGTAAATTCCTAGTCGGTTGCATCCATGTGAATTTGTGAATGTCCTTATTTGGAAACAATCCATTCATTATTCTGAGTGACATGCTTTGGCAAAAATTCTCTAAGGTGTATTCCATTGTCATTAATATATTCACCAAATTTACCTACATCAGGATCCTTATCTTCTCTCCCTACTCTCCCACTTAGATCTCCTAATATACAAACTTCCTTGCTCGTTCTGATATCGGTTAGTATGTATACTAAGTGACATATAAATCCGAACACCCAGTTTAAACGGTTTTATTTTAATAAAATTTTGTATAAGTACTTAATCATAATAAGTAAATGATAAAAATTTCAAAATGATTGCACTGCTTTAAAGTCCTTTGACCTTTAATAATGTGTGGATGCACCCTGATGTGCTACGCATTCTCCAACGCGCCTAGGCATGCTTCTGATCAGGTGGTCAATGTCCTCCTGTGGTATCTCATTCCAGGCAACCACCAACTCCTCTCGAAGTGCTTCTAGAGTCTGAGGAGGACGTTGCAAATTGAGCAATCTCCTACCCATCATATCCCACACGTGCTCAATTGGGGATAAGTCGGAAGATCTTGGTGGCCATGGTAACAGTGTGACATCATTATGTTGAAAGAAGTCTATTGTGACTCTTGCAACATGTGGTCGGGCATTACCTTGTTGGAAAGTTGGATCTGCCAGGGTGTCAAGATAGGGTAAAAGATGGGGTTCTAGAACTTCGTGGATATAACGCTGCGCGTTCATGTTACCTCTGATGAAGATTAAAGGTGACCTGGAACCATCAGCTATAGCACCCCAAACCATAACTCCAACAGTGTGATGAACATGTCTTTCAACAAAAAACTGCTTTTACCACGTCGCCTTCTAACCCTGGCACGACCATCGTGCATGCCTAAACAAAATCGAGACTCGTCACTAAAGACAATACTGTTCCATTCCTGATCCCAGAGTGACCGTTGTCTGCACCACTCAAGGCGATTACGTCGATGTTCTCGAGTTAAAGGGAGGACCCAGTGTGGCCGGTATGAAAACAAGCCAAAACTTCTCATTCGTCGGTAAACACTTCGCATGCCAATAGGTCTTCCGTGTTCTGCAAACCATTCATTTGCAATTGACCTGGTAGTGGAGAAACGGTCCCTTAAGGCCAATAATCTTAGGCGGCGATCTTCACGGTATGTTGTTCTACGGCGGCGTCCAGTGCCGCTTGCTCTTTGCGTACGCCCTTCTCGAAGCCATGCCTGACAACACCTAACCACAGTGTCTACACTTCTTTGTACTCTAATTGCAATTGTCCGAAAAGAAAGTCCCGCTATACGGCCCCTATCAAAGTCACTAAGTTGACGAAATCGTACAGGTCTCCGTACTCTAGGTATCGTAACCGATCGTAAAGGATGTCAAGAACAAAAATCCGCCAACGTTGATTCTTTACTGCGGCTGAAATATTCATTTTTAGAGCGTTAGTGAATTAAAAAAAAGCAGTATAAAACCTGGAATGTCCAACTGATAAGGCTGAAAATTTTTTCACTTGTTATTTACAGTAAGATAAATGCATTCACCAACTTTTATTAAAATAAAACCATTTAAACTGGGTGTTCGGATTTATATGTCACTTAGTATACTATGTCTTCGAGGACCTGAGAGGATTCGCTGGCAGGTCTGAGTTCTATTCCTAGAACCCCTGACTCATTCGTCAGGGAACAGTTGGCATTTCTCAGAGTTTTGTTGCAATCTGGGCATCGACAACCCATATCGCATCCAAGACCCTTTACCAAGCATTTTAACACCCCGATTATTACGAGTATAACGTATGAAGATAAAATGAAATTTATCGCTGTGTCCAAATTGATTGACTCTTCAGGCAGCGAGCAGGCTCAGGCAGTTTGGGATGCTATCGTTGACTGGAATCTTGAAGATAAAGTTCAGATTCTCTGTTGTGAATAACGATGCCAGCATGCTTCTCGAACAGAAACTTAATAAGGAAATACTTATTTTTGCTTGCCGTCATCACGCGTACAAATTGGTGTTAAATGGCGTATTTGAATCAAAGATCGTCCAAGAAACTACAAGCTCTGACATGTTTAAAAAGTTTAGCGAGAGCTGGAAAAGTGTGGATCCCGAGAAATCACAGATTTATACTGAAAAGCTATCATGCCAGAATATTTCAGAGACTGACAAGCTGCTAGAATTTTATTCGCATGAATTGACGACTATCGAGAATTAGTAGAGCTTTCAATAATACTCCTTGGCGGAGATACATAGAAAAAAAGTAAGATTCGACCGACATGCCCCATGTATCGAGCTCGATGGATGACTAGGGGCCAATTTCACCAACATTAATATTTAACAGTCTCTTGGATGAGTATCGAAGTTCTCTGACTATCAGTGATTTCTATTGAAATGTTGAATAAAGTCGTGAGAAAACGGTTGTCTTGTAAATAAGGGTACATTATAGATGTAATATTATGTCTTTGTGCTTTAGAATTAGGATAATTTTCATAGAATTTCAAATATCTATGAAATTTTTGGTAGGTGTTTACTGGCTATCTGCAAGAGGCTCATAGGAAAAAAACACTGGAGGTCATGTTAAATCAGTAAAATTGCATATCAATTGAAGCAAATAATGCAAACATGAACAATAGTAATTAAAACATGAATTTTATTCAAAAATTAAACATTTCTTTAAATTTTGACTGAATTATATGTAATTTCTTAATATTCAGTAAGTTGGTGATGTTTTAAGGACAAGCTGTCATCTCATAGTTTGACAATATTTTGTTTCCAACATTCAATAGGTATTGGTTGCTAAAATTTGTTGAAGCTCATTCGCAGTATTTGACGGACTGTTACCCTATAGGTGGACAACCTTGGTGAAATCCACCCTAAATCAGTCTACTTATTAAAAATAGCGATATCAAGATCCCAGATCAAACTTCTTAATAAGGATAAGGCTGCTAGCTCTGTTAGATATCTGCCTGTTCATCGTGACAACATACGTGAAACCGTGATTGCAACTTACTTTAGCCGTAAAATCACCTAACCAGGATGTATGCTTTTTAAAGGCAATGCAGGCTTATGAAAGAATTGACGAAACCATTTCACAAGCAGCTTTACAAAAGTTCTGCCAACATTTATGGGATTTGACATATTAGGTCTCTGTCTTATCTCTGTTTCACGACGACTTATATCAGGAAACTTAAGCAAAGATTGTTGCTAACTTAGCCAAAGAAAGTCCATCAGCGGATGGTAATCGCTACATCCCATCAAAAGAGCCTTCTGGGTCAGTTCCTGGTATATCTGACGAATAGATGTTCCTTCTTCTATCACTGCTTCAATGTAATATGCTAACTTAAAATAAGCCAATATAAACCGAGATTCTAGCAATAGAACGCATCTTATCCTGTCTTGTTTCGATACATATTATACCTCATATAGAGGTTAGTTGCTATGCTTTCGTTCGTTATCCTGACATGAGGCCAAGCCTAGACGATAGTGGAAGCCCTTATTTCTGCTTCGCGCCAGCGTAGACCCCGTTGAGTCTCCCGTGGACCACTGGGGGTCTACCTGGTAAACTTTAAGAGTCAGCGCTCAAGGCTTGTTCACTAGTTCGTCTCCCATACTACCTTGATGTCGGAACACCCTGTACGAACACATATAGGGGATTTAGCAAAGCGCTGACATGGCATTATCCAATGCGTATTACGTGTATGTTCGGGATTATATGGAAACCGCACGCGTCAGCCATTTTTAGGGATAATGGTACACTCGTTTAATTGCCCGGACCATAAAAAGCATTAACGATTTTTACAATGTTCGCAGTTCTGCGACATTGTCCTGTGTCGCGTTGTCACAGAATATCACATCCGATACGAGGGATTTGCCTGAAAAATCCCGGGTAATTCCTGATTAATTTAGTACCAGTTAACTCAATTTTAGGAAGAAACAATTTTTCTCGTGTAAGCATATGCAATATCTCAATCACATTTTGCATGCGAGTTCAAACCTGTAGCATACGAAATCCTTCCAGAAGGTTTACAAATCTCGTTAGTGTCACTCAGTACGACGGTCCTTATGTTTTACATTCCATTCCTCCGTGGGCACTTGTTCTCAGGCTAAACTTTCCAATAATAATCCGCAATATAACTTTAGGAGAGCAGATCTTCTTGCGCTCTACACCAATATTATGGATTCAGATTTTTCTTTTCCATCTGACATCCTCGACATTAATATTGCTTGTGACCTGTTTTTTGATAAATTGTATATCGCGTTCGATAGGCACGTTCCATGCAGATCATTTGGTTAGATCTGACCATGAAGCTTTCAGTAACTTGCGAAGAGCCATCAAAATCGATATAGACTTGGCGTTTTCTAATTTTGTTGCGAGAACTGAGCGTGCCCTTGCGCAAAACCCCAATAAATTGTGGTCCTTTATTAACTTCCGCAGCAACAGATCAGCTATACCCAACAATATGTCTTTGGAAAATGAGGAGTTCAGGAATCCACAGGAAATTGTTGATACTTTTGCCATGTATTTCCAGTCCACCTACATCACGTCCTCTCAACAATCCGCTGCAGAAAATATATCGTATATCCCTATAGTGACTATTAATGTGGATCATGTACGGAATGCAATAAAACAGTTAAAGCCTAAATGTTCCCCTGGCTTGGATTCCATACCTTCATTTTTTCTAAAAGACTGTGCGTGTGTTCTTGCTGAGCCTTTGACATATCTTTCCTAGAAAGTGGAAATTGTTTAAAATAACACCTGTTTTTAAGAAAGGCGATCGATCTCAAGTAGAAAATTACAGGGCTATTTTAAGTAATATTGCCAACATTTTTGAGTTTGTTCTTTTTGATATTCTGTTCTCTCATGTAAGTCGGTCAATATCGACGAGTCAACATGGTTTCTATAAGAGTAGATCTACCTGTAGTAATCTAGCATGTTTTCAGCAGTACTCCGCATCAGTTCTGGATAATGGCGGGCAAGTTGGTCTGGTCTGTACTGACTTTTCGAAAGCTTTCGACCGTTTGGATCACCATGTTCTACTGCAGAAGTTGTCTAAGTACGGTTTAACATCTAGATTCCTAGCTTTCTTTCATTCATACATCAGTGATAGACAATTATGTGTGGACTTCCGCGGATGTACAAAATATTACTATTTTTAATGTGCTAAAACCGGAATGAAACTTATTTTTTCAATATTAGTTCAAGTTTTAGAGATACGGTAATTATATGTGTTCCTGCTGTGACAGTGTTAATATACTGTGATTCACAAGAATACACGTGCTACATTTTTATATTCGGCAAAGAAAGATGATGTATATATTTTTTCCTCAGTTGGCTGACAGCGTTCATGCAAGATGTCTCGAAAGTGTGTAAACAATCCAGATCAGTTTTGTTACGTGTGTGGTGATGTGACTTTTGCGTCTCAGAGACGGTCTATTACTCCACTAATAACAAAGGCATATCAGCTTTATTTCGGTTGTAAACTAGGTGATCAAGACAAACAGTGGGCACCCCACATCTGCTGTAATACATGTGCTTCAAGTCTGAGGAGCTGGTTAAATGGCAAAAAACGGTCTATGCGCTTTGCTGTCCTACAAATCATATTAATGATTGTTACTTTTACATGGTACCTTGTGTTGGACAAGCCACAGGTATGTCCAAGAAAAAAAATCGGTTATTAACTACCCAAACATACCATCTGCGATGAGACCTGTGCCTCACAGTGACGAAAATCCTATTCCAAAACCCCCAGAATCCTACACTTGCGAATCAGAAAACGAATCAGATCATGGCGATCGAGTGACTCGTCAGGAAGAAGATATGCCATCAACGTCGAGAGATCCTGATTTTACACCGAGCACGTCATGCCACCAACCGCACAAAATAACACAGTCAGAATTAAATGATCTTGTAAGAGATTTAGAACTTCCAAAATGTAAGGCAGAGTTACTTGGATCAAGACTGCAGCAGTGGAACTTGTTAGAAGACGATGTTTCGGTATGTGTTTTTCGTAAACGCCACAAAGACTTAGAACCATTTTTCAATATGGATAATAACTTGGTTTTCTGCAGTAACATTAACGGCTTACTGGCGACTTTAAATATAAACTATAACCCAGAAGAATGGATATTGTTTATAGACAGTTCAACATTGAGTTCAAAGGCAGTGTTATTGCATATTGGAAATATTTTACCATCTCTTCCTGTAGGGTATGCAGTTCACATGAAATAATCATATGACAATATGAAGTACCTATTGACATGCATAAAATACGATGAGCACCAATGGCATATTTGTGGCGATTTGAAAGTTGTTGCTCTTTTACTTGGGCTGCAGCTAGGCTACACAAAGTTTTGCTGTTTTTTGTGTGAATGGGACAGTCGGGCAAAGGCACTTCATTACACCAGACAAAACTGGCCTGTTCGTCAATTCCTGGAGCCAGGTCAAAAAAATGTACAGCATATGCCATTAGTAGATTCGAAAAAAATTTTATTACCACCACTGCATATCATGTTGGGCCTAATGAAAAACTTTGTCAAGGCATTAGATAGAGATGGGTCAGCTTTTCAATACCTGCGTCAGAAATTTCCAAGACTAAGTGAGGCAAAGGTTAAAGAAGGTATTTTTGTTGGACCACAGATTCGAAATATTTTGAAAGATAGACAGTTTGAAAACACTTTAACAGATATTGAAAAAACTGCTTGGAATGATTTCCGTCTGGTGGTCACTAATTTCTTGGGAAATAGAAAAGCTGACAACTATAAAACCCTTGTCAAAAATATGCTGTCATCGTATCAAAAGATGGGCTGCAATATGTCTCTCAAGATACATTTCCTACACTCACACCTGGACTTTTTTCCTGACAATTGCGGAGCCGTAAGTGATGAGCACGGCGAACGTTTTCATCAGGATATTTCAACAATGGAAAAAGGTACCAGGGAAAGTGGAATCCTTCCATGCTTGGACTCTTGGTAGAGATTCTCCAGAAACGATCCATAAAAGAACATCAAAAAGACAGTGCATATAGTGATTCTTATAAGTATATGAATCTTGTTACTTTTTTTAATATATCCTTAAAAATAAAAAGTTTTTTTTCTAAACTAGTTTTTTTATTTCATTGTCATTTTTGGATTCAGCGCCCCAAAATTAACAAAGAAGTGTACTTTTCCCATTAAAAAACTAAAATTTGTTGTCCAGTGATTTGGTTACGTTCCTGTCATTATCTCTACAAACCAGCTGACCAATATCGTATTTCTATCACATCAGGATGGCAGAAATTTGTATTGCTCGGAGACACAAACAATCTATTCAAAAACTGCACAGGACAATCCTGCACCCCAAGTTTTAAAATACATATTTGAATTATACAGGTTATTCCTCTAATGAGCTGGATGCAAAAGCTGTTTTTTTGATAGTTATCTACATTTTTTGTTTCTTATTGGGGGAGACCTAAGGTTTTTTCGTACAGTGGTCGGTGACTGTGTCTGAGACAATATTCATAAGTAATATCATAAGAGCATCTGATTTTTCCGAAAAAAAATCGAAAAAACACGCTTCTAGGCAATATTTCAACTAGAGGCAATAGAGTGCTGGTGGAAACAGAGGTCCGAGTCGGAGACAAGGATTTTTGCACCTGCACGAATGTTTTTTATAAATTTTTTTCGATTTTTTTTCACAGGAAAAAATTAGATGCCCGAATGGTATTTGACAAGACTATTTAATGAGTAACAGATTATTCTGCATACACATAGCTTACAAAACATACTACCTATAGAGGTATTTTTTTAAGGTACTTGCACATTCCTTCCTTTCACATTACGAGCTTCCCTACTAGACTTAAAGACGATATCTTTAAAAGGATCAAAAGTTATTTTCCACTCCATAAAATACATCTCTTGCATTTCTTTAGAACGGTTTAGAACGGTACTCCACATTGTCTTCACAACTAGTTCTTTGTAATTTCCTCCGTTTTCTTTCTTCATATTCCACGCCCAATCTTTCAGGATTAGGTGTAGTTGCTCTAAACTTGTAGTTTCCAAAAGCTCGTATTTCTTTGCCTTGCAGAGTTCCGGAAACTGTTTCCATATTGACGTATCGGTTTTAACGGTATTTTACGGTACACTTGTCTCAATCGTCAGATCAATATCAGTCGAAGAATCACATCCAAAGAGACTCATTTCCACTACATAAGCTGACTAGCACTGTTTAAAAACAATATAACAAAATTTGTTGACAGTACAATCAGAAAAATTGTTTAGCGTCGTTTTCTGGGGTCCTAAGAGACCAATTACTTGTTATCAAGGGTATTGTAACTTTTGGTGACTACAACTGTCAAGTTTTGCCGCGGGTAAACTCGAAAAAACTGTTGATAGGTGCTGTCATACAATCTACCTAGAAAGCGTTTGTGATTGGTAGAAATTAAGACGAGGAAAATATAACACTCCTCGCGCTCATAAGTAGAAAGTAACAATTGTTAGATGTATGTTTGTACTTACTAGTTGGCGTTTATTGTTGCGTACCTGAAAAAAAAGTAATACATTATTTAGTATAAGCCAAATAAAGATGCATATATACTCGGTGACAAAGAATAGAGAACACCTAGAGAAAATTATTTTGTTTGAATTCAACTTCGTATACAGTCAGTAATAATATGAAAGACAATGATACGATGAGCGACCTTGGTATACATTCATCCAGCTGTCAGGGCAGCTGATGAGGCGATTTATGTTCCTTTTGGAGTTTTTCCTCCCAAGCTAGCTAGACTTGATTCCCAAGAGCTGCTAGGATAAAGAGGCTGTTTTCCTTTCCATCACATTTCATAGATGTCCAATTGGCAAATGGTCTGGAGATCTAGCAGATCAAAAAGGCAATATGGGGATGGCCACCTTGTTGGTAATCTTGTTGGCAAATAGGATTCTAAAGCGTTTAGAGAAATGGCAAAAGATGAGGTTCTAGTATGTCCTGGATATACTGTTGTGCTTACTGGCCTCCTCTAAAAGAATCTAGAGGTGACGTCGCACTACATGTAACGGCACCTCAAGCCATGACTCTTACCGTATGGAATGCTTTACATCATAGCATGTCCTTCTCCGAGACTCCGCGACTTGCGTCCGTCCATCTTACATCCATAAAACAGAACTGTCATCCAGAAAATTGGGTATATGATTGGTATACAATTGTTTTTAGTGATGATTGTTGGTTTGGTAGTGATGAATGATGGATGGGCTCGAGTTAAAAGGCGTCGCGGAAAAAGACTATTGCAGTTTTCAGGTGAATGTCTTATAATAATAATAAGAAGCCTTTATTTCCCAACAGTTTATCGCCAATCAGAGCGCACTTTATAAAAATAAAAGTTAGCATAAAGGTATTAAGTATACGTATATATATATATATACAGGGTGTCCGCAAAGTTGGGGTTGTCCTTTTCAGAAACAACTACCCTTGAAATAACAAAGGTAATGTGCAGTGAAACGAGGGCGACCAAGTAAAAAAAATAAAGGAAAAAGTACTCACTCTCCAGTTGACGAGAAGGGCTAAGTACGTCTCTGCCCGAAATCATACCGCTCCCACAGAAAATGAAATCAGCTGATGCGCTACCGAGCAGACGCAGGCGGTGGTGCAGAACACGAACAGAGGTAACAAATATGACGGCGTTGCCGCGTTTTCAGTTTTTAGGTAAACGTACTTTATAGGTATTGTTCGAAGTTGTCGCCGTTTGATTCAAAAACACAGGTGCGTGCACGACGTAGCCAAGCATCGGTGCAGGCTTTGAGAATGGAGTCCCTCCCCCGAATGAAAGCACCAGCTTGTTCAATTCTGAGACGAAGTTCGTCAACCGTATGCACTTCAGTTTTGTACACTAAGCGTTTCATTTCTCCCCAAAGAAAAAAATCACATGGTGTTAAGTCTGGAGTTCGCGGAGGCCACGCTACGGGTCCATTACGTCCAATCCACCTATTCGAAAATAATTCATTCAAAAATTCACGCACTTCGCGTCTAAAATGGGGCGGTGCACCATCGTGCAGAAACCACATTGATTGCCTTAGACTTAATGGCACATCTTCTAACAAGGAAGGCAAAATGTTGCGTAAAAAGTCTAGGTATTGCATCCCGTCCAATCGATTTGGGAGAATAAATGGTCCAATGAGCATACCGTTCACCATGCCAGCCCAAACATTCACCGAAAATGTTTGTTGAAAATGTGCCCGACGGACAGCGTGCGGATTTTCTACTGACCAAACATGAGTGTTGCGAAAGTTATTCACCCCATTACGCGTGAACGTAGATTCGTCTGTCACCAATATGCCCTTCAAAAAGTCCGGATTATTGTCATGTTGATGCAACAACCACTCACAAAACCGCACTCTTGCTGGAAAATCGTCAGGTTGAAGGGCTTGTACACGTTGGACGTGAAACGGATACAGCCCCTCTTCACACAGCGTTTACCACACTTTAGTTTTTGATACTTGCACTTCTCTAGCCACGTCTCTAGTGCTTGTTGAGGGATTCTCGTCTACGCGATTCAGTAGTTCTTCCTCAACTTGCACCATTCGTGGTTGTCTAGGCCTCCCACTGTGCCCACCTCGAAATTCCTCCAAATGGCCCGTATCCCTGACTCTCTGGACCAGGTACACAAATCCTTGTATGATGTCGTCTAGGGAAACGATCTGCATACACTCGCGAAGCCTCTGTAGCATTTTGAAGACATTCGCCATAAATTAACAACATATCAACGAGTTGATTATTGGTGTATGAGTGGGCCATTATTATTTTTTTTTTTTGGAACGCAATCGATTATACGGGTTCGCTTACCTCTACACGCGTGACCGTAACCGTCGGTTGAAGGTTGCATACTGACCTGACCCCGACCCAGTTCTGTCGTCGGGTTGAGCCAGTGACCTTGTACCAATCGGTGATGTCGCGGGTCGCGGCTACAGGACGGTATTCAGATATTTTTGATCTTGCATAGCCATTTATCTCGGTGCCTTTAAGACATTGGTGTATATGGTACTAAGAAAAATTGCTTATGTTTTCAAGATCTGCACGTCTTGTAAAGGAAAACCCCAACTTTGCGGACACCCGTATATACAGGGTGACTTTGAAGTTGAGTCATTAATTTTCAGATAATGATTGTAGAATGAAGATAAATCAAAATATGTGTAAAAATAAAAAAAAAAATAAAAAAAAATTACCTTGTTTTATAAAGTATCCTCCCGACAAGTATTTCAGTGCGGACCTGTATTTGATCATGAGGTCTTGGAGCACCGACATGCCGTCACCAACAAAGGCACGAGGGGTTGGTTGCACTCGATTGGGAAACCGATCCGCATAAACATGAGCCATTTTTTATTTCGTTTGAGCCACGCAACAGACACAACTATTCACTCACGCGATACCGACTGACACTGACTGTATACAAATGAATAAAATAATTGTAAAAACATCGTTTCAAATTCTTTCGCTTTTTTGTTTCCGATGCGATGAACCGATAAGGCGGATTATATCCGTTGTCGCCAAACACGAGCACATAATATTATTATTGAAACAGGGCGGTACTCAAACTTCCAAAGGGCTATAACTTTGTTACTTTAATTTTACCAGAAAAATGGTATAGGAAAAAACATTTCTTTTGATCAGATCTACTCACTGTTAAAATAAATGACTCAACTTCGAAGTTGTATATAACAAAAAGTAGGAAAATAATGGGCAAAATCTGCAAAAAGGATGACAGTGGATTCGAGCAGAAAATAGGATAGGTAACCCGAGCGATACGTATTTCTGCTGGTTGGCTTCATCAGGCCCGGAATGAATGTGCATATGCAACTACAAAAGTAGATGCACATGTCCACACATCCGGATATGGGTGTAACCTGAGGAAACGAAGATGGAGAGGGAAAAAATCGACACACGATATATATATATATATATATATATATATATAGGTGAAAAATTAAAGCTTCCGCCTTTTGTTGGGTACTTCGACAAAATTTAAGCAAAGAGGACTCTTTATACTTTTTTTAATTCTCTCTAGCTTTCAATGGACTTTGCCATCATCATCAGGAGCTGCAATTACAATGATAACAGTAGCAACAAAAGTGTAAAATGAATTTAAATTGAATCAACTTATTCATTTTACACTTTTGTTGCTACTGTTATCATTGTAATTGCAGCTCCTGATGATGATGGCAAAGTTCATTGAAAGCTAGAGAGAATTAAAAAAAGTATAAAGAGTCCTCTTTGCTTAAATTTTGTCGAAGTACCCAACAAAAGGCGGAAGCTTTAATTTTTCACCTAACTGGTCTAGACGACAATGACCACGTCTCAAGTTATATATATATATATACAAAATTGCAACCAAAAATGTCAGTCGTTAGCAATTTTATGGGCATTGTTGTTCCTCATATTAACTGGTGCTTTTGATAATAAGTTAGTCTGTGCTGACATAAAAAAGAACACTAGCACGTGAAGCTAACCGCGGCACCAGAAATTGTAACTGCGAGAGAATTTGGGGACAGTCTATTTGACCATGCAACAGTTTATATAAAATCAGTACAGAAAATTGATTACGTCGCTACTCTAAAGATTGAAATTCAAAGTTTTGTAAAAGATCTTTGTAATCGGAATCTCATGCAGGGTACACTCCATCAGTTTTGAAACTGAGAAACTTCAAAAATGTTTTCTGAATTTTATCAACAGCATCAACATATTGTTTATAAAAAGGGCTCAATATAAGAGATCCATATTAAAGTTTAGAAATAAAGATCTCAATGTACAGATATTGTCGAAGTTCCTACAGTTTCTGACTATGAAGCCATAACCACTAGAAATTATTTGGTTGATATGACAACTGAAAGTGAATTCCTCGTCAAAGTAGACACCTAAATCTCTCACAGTCCCACAACGCTCCAATACAGAATCCTCCATTGTGTAGTTGTAAAATATAGGATTAGTCTGTCTAGAAAAAGTGAGATTTAGAGATATTTAGAAAAAGGTTGTTATTTTAACACCATCTTAATATAATGTTGATTTGTTCTTGCAACACAACACAATCCTCTATTGAGGAAATCGTAGAGAAAAACTTTCAATCGTCAGCGAACATCAACTTCAGATAGCCCAAAATATACAGGGTGACTTTGAAGTTTAGTCATTAATTTTCAGATAATGATTGTAGAAGGAAGATAAACCAAAATATGTGTGTAAAAATAAAAAAAAATTAAAAAAAAAATTTTACTTTGATTTATAAAGTATCCTCCCGACAAGTATTTCAGTGCGGACCTGAATTTGTTCGTGAGGTCCCCTGTGAGGTCTTAAGTCACCTGATTCACGAGCCCGTTGTACTACATTAACAAAGGCACGAGGGGTTGGTTGCACTCGATTGGGAAACCGATCCGCATAAACATGTGCCATTTTTTATTTCGTTTGAGCCACGCAACAGATACCACTATTCACTGACACTGACTGTATACAAATGAATGAAATAATTGTAAAAACATCGTTCCAAATTCTTTCGCTTTTTTGTTTCCGATGCGATGAACCGATACGGCGGATTATATCCGTTGTCGCCAAACACGAGCACATAATATTATTATTGAGACAGGGCGGTACTCAAACTTCCAAAGGGCTATAACTTTGTTACTTTAATTTTACCAGAAAAATGGTAAAGGAAAAAAACATTTCTTTTGATCAGATCTACTCACTGTTAAAATAAATGACTCAACTTCGAAGTTACCCTGTATATCATGCGCCTCTCTAGTTATATGTTTAAACACTCCTCGAAGCCTACTGAACTCTTGATAATGGGTAAGAAATCTAGTTTGCTTGAACTTTCTATGAGCTTTATCTTTTTGTTTTACAATTTTAATAATTTCGCCTGTATACCAAGAAGCATACTTACCCTTAAAGTTTTTGTACAGCGGAACATGTGCATCTATTAGCGATACAGTAAATGCTACCATTTCAAAATTAATTTACCACTTCCTCTTGCTTATGCATAACTTTATATCAAATTTCGTTCAAGTAAAGTCTATTTTCTTTCCCACTGAGTTTAATTACTGCATTTGTCGAAAATACGGGAGTAAGGACAAAATAGCAAACTTCAAGTATATCTGCGAGCCAACAACCGCGAACAAGCAAAACGTTCTTCCCTCGCAAGTCCTCGTGTGATAAAAAATGATACTGTTTATCGTTCTACCGCTATCAGAGAGGACGTTTAGACGTATAACCGGCATTATTGCCCTTATGTACCCTTTTTATTTCTTCGGTCTCCCGGTGAAGGATACAAATGACACTCAGCGGTCCCTGCAACCGGAAAGATCAGGGCTTATGAGTGGACAGCTGGAACTTGGATAATGTTCTCTAATCTGTTACGTGGTCGTCAAGTTGCGGCCCTTCCAGAGCCCGTTGTCCCCCCAACGGAAAAGATAATACACGCTTGGGCAGGAAAACCAGTTCACCGTCAAAATTCTTTAAGTCTGTCGACTTAAAGCGGTCAAATATACAGTTATTTGTAGGAGCTCAAGTTATTGATATATATATATATATATAGGTTTAAATAATAATAATAATAATAATCATAATAATAATAAGTTTATTCACGTAACATACAAACATAACTATCACTAACATAGGTATACGTAAATAAACTGAATTTACACACAGAAGAATTATTAATCCTTGCGCGTGGGTATTAACTTCTATCTTACATAAATATATACATACATATACACATATATATATACTATATATATACATATATACAGGGTTATCCAAATTAAGTGTCCACCATTAGTAACTTTGTTATTAGTGAAAATACAAAGTTGTTTGAATTAGCAAACTAGTAGCATTTTTAACGCTGGTAAAAATGAGAAATAAAAAAAAACAATTGAGAGTCGTTATTTTGATTTTTTTCAGTAAAATAACATTTTTTTAAATGGAAACCCCTGTATATTATATTTTTTTCTGTTAAAGCATCAAATTTTAAACAAAAAAGCTTACAATAACTTTTCTCCTAGGTTACAAATTGTTGAAGTTATGGCCTCCAATCTGAAACAATTAAATTGTATCGACAAACTTTATTTTCAACATCAACTTATAATCTTACAAAATACAATAACAATTTTTTTTAAAGAAGATGCTCAAAAACACCACCTTGTTCTTCAATACATTTTTGGGCACGTTTTTCAACTGCTCGAACTGTCTTAAGTATGGTCCTACCATCTATCTGGGTTATCTTTTCCCTAACTGCAGTCTTTAACGCGTCAAGGTTATCGTACCTTCGCTTGTAAATTTGGTTCTTTAAGTAACCCCACAAGAAGTAATCAAGTGGGTTTAGATCTGGTGATCTGGGAGGCCACTGTATTGGGCCATTTGTTCCTATCCACTGATCATTAAAAGTAGTACTTAGAAAATGATAAGTACCTCTGGAGTTGTGGGCAGGTGCGCCATCTTGCTGAAAATGCAGATGATGTCTACTTATAAGATCCAATTCGTCTAAGAAATTAGTCAGAATTTCTGACATAAATTCCACATATCTTTCACCAGTTAGGGTTCCCTCATAAAAGAACGGGCCAACAATTTTTGAACCAATTATACCGCACCAAACGTTGAAACTGAAACGGACTTGTGGGCCTCTTGGATGTACTAACAAAAGATTTTCTCTTGACCAATAATGGTGTTTTTTTCTATTAAACATTCCAGAATTTGAAAAATTTGATTCATCTGTCCATAAAAGGTAACGAAAGTTATTTACATTTTGGCGACAGAAGCTAAGATACCAATGGCAAAAAACAAGTCTTCTCTCTGGATCCCCTGCCAAAAGCGTTTGAACTGGTCGGTACATATACGGAATAAATTTGTATTTTTTTAAAATCCTTTGAACAGTACCATAACTGAAATTAGAGTCCTTGAGAATATCTGCTATTGAATTCTCACGATAAGCTTCAAAATATCCAATAACTGCAATTTCCGTGGCCTCGCTTATTATGAATTCTTTTTTTGCCCTTGTTTTAGCAAAAACATTTTCGTTGCCCCTAAATTTTCGATAAAGTCTCAGAAAATATCGTTCATACGGTTGAATGCGAGCGGGATATAATTCACTGTAGTATTCTCTTGCTCTCAAGGAGGATTTTCTGCACACTAAATAGCATTCTAACATATCACACTTTTCTTCATGGGAGAACATTTTTCTTTAAATTAATGACACAATAAAGCTTATAAACAAGTATTTACACTAATGTTTGACATTATTCGATTTTATCATTGTTTTCCAAAGCCTTCTAGTTGCGAGTATGTCCAGTTTAACAATTTGTCGCTTATCTTAATGCTGTCAAATCGCGAACGCCATGTTGTTTTCATAGCCGTCTTAATATTATAATACTGCAAATAATTAAAAATATTTATCGTTATTTTGACTTTATTTTTGACTTTAGCGGAAAAGTCATTATGAACTTTTTTGTTTAAAATTTGATGCTTTAACAGAAAAAAATATAATATACAGGGGTTTCCATTTAAAAAAATGTTATTTTACTGAAAAAATCAAAATAACGACTCTCAATTGTTTTTTTTTATTTCTCATTTTTACCAGCGTTAAAAATGCTACTAGATTGCTAATTCAAACAACTTTGTATTTTCACTAATAACAAAGTTACTAATGGTGGACACTTAATTTGGATAACCCTGTATATATATATACAGGGTGACTTCGAAGTTGAGTCATTTATTTTAACAGTGAGTAGATCTGATCAAAAGAAATGTTTTTTTCCTTTACCATTTTTCTGGTAAAATTAAAGTAACAAAGTTATAGCCCTTTGGAAGTTTGAGTACCGCCCTGTCTCAATGTGCTCGTGTTTGGCGACAACGGATATAATCCGTCGTATCGGTTCATCGCATCGGAAACAAAAAAGCGAAAGAATTTGGAACGAATTATTTCATTCATTTGTATACAGTCAGTGTCAGTGAATAGTTGTATCTGTTGCGTGGCTCAAACGAAATAAAAAATGGCACATGTTTATGCGGATCGGTTTCCCAATCGAGTGCAACCAACCCCTCGTGCCTTTGTTAATGTAGTACAACGGGCTTGTGAATCAGGTGACTTAAGACCTCACAGGGGACCTCACGATCAAATACAGGTCCGCACTGAAATACTTGTCGGGAGGATACTTTATAAAACAAGGTAAAACTTTTTTTTAATTTTTATTTTATTTTTACACACATATTTTGGTTTATATTCCTTCTACAATCATTATCTGAAAATTAATGACTCAACTTCAAAGTCACCCTGTATACTAAGTGACATATAAATCCGAACACCCAGTTTAAATGGTTTTATTTTAATAAAAGTTGGTGAATGTATTTATCTTACTGTAAATAACAAGTGAAAAAATTTTCAGCCTTATCAGTTGGACATTCCGGTTTTTATACTGCTTTTTTTTTAATTCACTAACGCTCTAAAAATGAATATTTCAGCCGCAGTAAAGAATCAACGTTGGCGGATTTTGGTTCATGACATCCTTTACGATCGGTTACGATGCCTAGAGTATGGAGACCTGTACGATTTCGTCAACTTAGTGAGTTTGATAGGGGCCGTATAGTGGGACTTCGGGAAGCTGGACTTTCTTTTCGGGCAATTGCAGTTAGAGTGCAAAGAAGTGTAGACACTGTGGTTAGGTGTTGTCAGGCATGGCTTCGAGAAGGCCGTACGCAAAGAGCAAGGGGCACTGGACGCCGCCGTAGAACAACAGACCGTGAAGATCGCCGCCTAAGATTATTGGCCTTAAGGGACCGTTTCTCCACTACCAGGTCCATTGCAAATGAATGGTTTGCAGAACACGGAAGACCTATTGGCATGCGAAGTGTTTACCGACGAATCAGAAGTTTTGGCTTGTTTTCATACCGGCCACACTGGGTCCTCCCTTTAACTCGAGAACACCAACGTAATCGCCTTGAGTGGTGCAGACAACGGTCACTCTGGTATCAGGAATGGAACAGTATTGTCTTTAGTGACGAGTCTCGATTTTGTTTAGGCATGCACGATGGTCGTGCCAGGGTTAGAAGGCGACGTGGTGAGAGGAGGAGTCCACAGTTTTTTGTTGAAAGACATGTTCATCACACTGTTGGAGTTATGGTTTGGGGTGCTATAGCTTATGGTTCCAGGTCACCTTTAATCTTCATCAGAGGTAACATAAACGCGCAGCGTTATATCCACGAAGTTCTAGAACCCCATCTTTTACCCTATCTTGACACGCTGGCACATCCAACTTCCCAACAAGATAATGCCCGACCACATGTTGCAGGAGTCACAATAGACTTCTTTCAACATAATGATGTCACATTGTTACCATGGCCACCAAGATCTCCCGACTTATCCCCAATTGAGTACGTGTGGGATATGATGGGTAGGAGATTGCTCAATTTGCAACGTCCCCCTCAGACTCTAGAAGCACTTCGAGAAGAGTTGGTGGTTGCCTGGAATGAGATACCACAGGAGGACATTGACCCCCTGATCAGAAGCATGCCTAGGCACGTTGGAGAATGCGTAGCACATCAGGGTGCATCCACACATTATTAAAGGTCAAAGGGCTTTAAAGCAGTGCAATCATTTTGAAATTTTTATCATTTACTTATCATGCTTCATTAAGTACTTATACGAAATTTTATTAAAATAAAACCATTTGAACTGGGTGTTCGGATTTATATGTCACTTAGTATATATATATATATATATATATATACAGGGTGACTTTGAAGTTGAGTCATTAATATTCAGATAATGATTGTAGAAGGAAGATAAACCAAAATATGTGTGTAAAAATAAAAAAAAAATTACCTTGTTTTATTATAAAGTATCCTCCCGACAAGTATTTCAGTGCGGACCTGTATTTGATCGTGAGGTCTTGGAGCACCGGCATGCCGTCCCCTGTGAGGTCTTAAGTCACCTGGTTCACGAGCCCGCTGTACTACATTAACAAAGGCACGAGGGGTTGGTTGCACTCGATTGGGAAACCGATCCGCATAAACATGTGCCATTTTTTATTTCGTTTGAGCCACGCAACAGACACCACTATTCACTCACGCGTTACCGACTGACACTGACTGTATACAACTGAATAAAATAATTGTAAAAACATCGTTCCAAATTCTTTCGCTTTTTTGTTTCCGATGCGATGAACCGACAAGGCGGATTATATCCGTTGTTTCCAAACATGAGCACATAATATTATTATTGAGACAGGGCGGTACTCAAACTTCCAAAGAGCTATAACTTTGTTACTTTAATTTTACCAGAAAAATGGAAAAGGAAAAAAACATTTCTTTTGATCAGATCTACTCACTGTTAAAATAAATGATTCAACTTCGAAGTCACCCTGTATACAGGGTTATCCAAATTAAGTGTCCACCATTAGTAACATTGTTATTAGTGAAAATACAAAGTTGTTTGAATTAGCAAACTAGTAGCATTTTTAACTCTGGTAAAAATGACAAATAAAAAAAAACAATTGAGAGTCGTTATTTTGATTTTTTTCAGTAAAATAACATTTTTTTAAATGGAAACCCCTGTATATTATATTTTTTTTTGTTAAAGCATCAAATTTTAAACAAAAAAGCTTACAATAACTTTTCTCCTAGGTTACAAATTGTTGAAGTTATGGCCTCCAATCTGAAACAATTAAATTGTATCGACAAACTTTATTTTCAACATCAACTTATAATCTTACAAAATACAATAACAATTTTTTTTAAAGAAGATGCTCGAAAACACCACCTTGTTCTTCAATACATTTTTGGGCACGTTTTTCAACTGCTCGAACTGTCTTAAGTATGGTCCTACCATCTATCTGGGTTATCTTTTCCCTAACTGCAGTCTTTAACGCGTCAAGGTTATCGTACCTTCGCTTGTAAATTTGGTTCTTTAAGTAACCCCACAAGAAGTAATCAAGTGGGTTTAGATCTGGTGATCTGGGAGGCCACTGTATTGGGCCATTTGTTCCTATCCACTGATCATTAAAAGTAGTACTTAGAAAATGATAAGTACCTCTGGAGTTGTGGGCAGGTGCGCCATCTTGCTGAAAATGCAGATGATGTCTACTTATAAGATCCAATTCGTCTAAGAAATTAGTCAGAATTTCTGACATAAATTCCACATATCTTTCACCAGTTAGGGTTCCCTCATAAAAGAACGGGCCAACAATTTTTGAACCAATTATACCGCACCAAACGTTGAAACTGAAACGGACTTGTGGGCCTCTTGGATGTACTAACAAAAGATTTTCTCTTGACCAATAATGGTGGTTTTTTCTATTAAACATTCCAGAATTTGAAAAATTTGATTCATCTGTCCATAAAAGGTAACGAAAGTTATTTACATTTTGGCGACAGAAGCTAAGATACCAATGGCAAAAAACAAGTCTTCTCTCTGGATCCCCTGCCAAAAGCGTTTGAACTGGTCGGTACTTATACGGAATAAATTTGTATTTTTTTAAAATCCTTTGAACAATACCATAACTGAAATTAGAGTCCTTGAGAATATCTGCTATTGAATTCTCACGATAAGCTTCAAAATATCCAATAACTGCAATTTCCGTGGCATCGCTTATTATGAATTCTTTTTTTGCCCTTGTTTTAGCAAAAACATTTTCGTTGCCCCTAAATTTTCGATAAAGTCTCAGAAAATATCGTTCATACGGTTGAATGCGAGCGGGATATAATTCACTGTAGTATTCTCTTGCTCTCAAGGAGGATTTTCTGCACACTAAATAGCATTCTAACATATCACACTTTTCTTCATGGGAGAACATTTTTCTTTAAATTAATGACACAATAAAGCTTATAAACAAGTATTTACACTAATGTTTGACATTATTTGATTTTATCATTGTTTTCCAAAGCCTTCTAGTTGCGAGTATGTCCAGTTTAACAATTTGTCGCTTATCTTAATGCTGTCAAATCGCGAACGCCATGTTCTTTTCATAGCCGTCTTAATATTATAATACTGCAAATAATTAAAAATATTTATCGTTATTTTGACTTTATTTTTGACTTTAGCGGAAAAGTCATTATGAACTTTTTTGTTTAAAATTTGATGCTTTAACAGAAAAAAATATAATATACAGGGGTTTCTATTTAAAAAAATGTTATTTTACTGAAAAAAATCAAAATAACGACTCTCAATTGTTTTTTTTTATTTCTCATTTTTACCAGCGTTAAAAATGCTACTAGTTTGCTAATTTAAACAACTTTGTATTTTTACTAATAACAAAGTTACCAATGGTGGACACTTAATTTGGATAACCCTGTATATATACAGTGCAGTGCGGTGCGGGCGATGCGTTGCGTGCGGTGCGGATCGCGACCACGATTAAACTGCGGTAAACAAATGAAGATGTCCCAAGTAAGCACGATTTGCGTGCGTTGCGTGCGGTGCGGCAACCCCGCATCGCACGCATTGTTTGAAAAATCAAACGGTTTGATTTTACCGGCAGTTATCGTCGGTTTCAGATGCTTTTTTTGGGATGGGTTGGACATGAGCAAATTTACAGCTTTCTGGATTCATAAGATATCTGGAAGACATGCGAAAGAACTGGAGTAAGCTCCGCTGCACACCTCTTCAGTACAATCAAGTTCGGGCCAGAAGCTTTGTTTTCAATTTAAATTTCAATTCTTTATTTGTGTTAAGTACACCAGCGTGTTTACACAAGTCAAAAGAAAAACAAAATTAATTCAAAAAAGCAGTCTGACAAAAGACTGATGTTCAAATTACACAGAAAAACATCAACTTATGACATTATGATTCAATAAAAACAGATACAGTCCATAAAAGTTGTAAAAACAGGAGGACATATATACGTACATAGATACACGCATATTCATTTAACCACAATATGTTTACTTCTACACACACATGCACACATACATATATACACACATACATACATATACGTTAAAATGGTAAGACATATGAAATGTTGATATAAAAATTTACCAGATGACTTAGTAGCAAGTTCAAGGAGCCTAGAGGACCAAAGGTGTAGGAACACTGTTGTATTTGCTAACAATCCGACAAGTCTGAAAAATTGTTGCTCAAATACTCGTTGATCGAGTAAAATGCTTTAGTAGTCAGATAAGCATTAACTTTATTTTTAAAAACTTTCGCATCCAGTTTCTTTATACGGTCTGGCAACAGGTTATAAAAAACTATCCCATAATAGTTTGTGCCGTTCCTGGTGGTTTGGAGACGGCTATGAGGCACTAAGATTTTATCCATATTTCTGGTTCTATAACTGTGGACATCACTGTGGGTAGTATATTGGCTCAGGTTAGTCTTTATATACATCAGACATGTTGGGGAGCGTCCATGGTGGAGTTGCCAGCAAAGATCTTGGCAAGCACTTCAGTCTTGGAATTCGAGTCAGTTACAATCATTCCATCCTGACACGTAAGTGTGGAAGGCTACTGCCATTTGGCTGCGACATTACCTTGCCAAATAAGACATATCTTTCATCATTTTCAAAGAAGTTGTACAAAATCTTCAAATTTATGAAGTTAGTGAGTTTCACTTCATACGTTGTTACCAGACATGCCCAAATCATCAGTTGCTGCCGTGATATTCATCCCGTCCACTGCACCCCCCGGGTAGGCGACCTGTATGTTAAATTTGTGTCGATAGGGCAGCGGGTTATGCTATAAATCATATGTCACAGTTTTTGTGCACTGATTACAACGGTTAGATAATACCAAAAATATTTTCATAAACAGGAGATCTTTCCCATTCCGGATCGAACAATCCACCAAAGATGCTTAAAATCATGATACCTAGTAAATTTACATGAAAAATCCTCTGTATGTAGGTATATAAGAGCTTTCTTATATTTGTTCATCAATTTGGTGATACAACACATCTGCCAAAAATGAGCATAATCAGTATAGTAAACTATGATGAAGGTCCACTGTATGTAAGAATTTTCAGATACTCCATTTGCAATTTGACAACAGACCATGATGGTGTTCACATTTTTTAAATATTCTTCAAGAAGTGTTATCAGCTCCAGCTCCAGACTTGGCAACCCTACGAGTGACAGATAGATAACCCCACCAGCGAAAAAGGCAAGCAAACAATATACATTAATAGTTTTTATAATTTTTGGACTTAAAGACATTATTTGTGAGACATTTTTCATTATTTTTTGTCTATGTCCATAGTAATTGCATTATGCATCACGGAGATGTAGGGATTGACACGTCTTACACATTTTTAGGATGGAGAGGACAATATTTTTATTGCTTTGAAGAAATTCATTAACCCGTAAATTAATAAATGATTACTATTATGATGTATATGTAAAGGAGAATGAGGAATTTGATGGATGTTTTTTATATTCTATTTTCTTGCAAAATACAGACAAATCCACACTATTCAACAGGTATGTAATGATAACAGTATATTGAACTTAAATTCGAGATTGCCATGCATTAACGAACGTCCAAATCTGCTGCCAAATTTAACAGCTAGAAAATCTACCTATTATTTGCCGCATTCCCATTGGCTTTGGGGATACTTGATTGTTAAATGTAAATTTATAACACAAATCAAAATACATGAAAGTTGTCCTGTTTTCTCTGTACAAAAGCATCATGTTGGAGTCAAAAGGTGATCTTGTTTATAATACAGTCGAATTTTCGAATAGAAATCACTGATATTCTGAGACCTTCGACAGCTTCTGTCAAATTGCATTTCGATAAGGTATTTTCCTATTGGTCCGTAATATTAATGTTGGTGAAATCGGCCCTTAAAATTGCAAAGAAGTCTCCGAGTACTAAAAACAAAAAACAACTCATTAAAGTCTATGTAAAAAATAATTTGCTATAAAGATAGTTCAATGTGCCGGTGTTGCCTGATATCGAGCCAGCGGCCGCAGAGAGTTTCATAGCTGATTGTTATTTAAGCTGAGGTTATACTCTGTGGTGACAGTCGACAGGTCTCGGAATTGAGTGCGGTCTAAGCGTGACAATTTTGGAAAAATGTTATCTCTTACCGTATTATAATTGCATGAAGATACGCGGGAGCTTTTCGAAACTGTGTATAAGAGAGTGACGTCCCAGGTACGCTTCCGATCATAAATTTCCTTTTAAACCTTCTTTGTCCTCAGCCACCAAGAGATATATATTTATGTCGCTATGGATTGAAACGTAAAATCGCTATACCGTACTTCATAAAATTGCAATTTCATTACAATAACGTGCGAATTTTCTCGGAAAAGAGGACGATAAAACTTTCCCGTTAATAGATTGTATACCCTTCAAACTTTTTCGCTGGCGGCGATGCAGTGCTTCTGCCGACGGATGTAATTCTAAAATAATTTTGATCGGTCGTAAATCATTCGTTGCTAATGACGACGGCGAGTTTTTTCCTCATCTGCGCAGTCAATTCTCAGCACTCGGTGGCTGTTACACATCTCTGTAAAAAGGAAATTGATCTAGCTTCGTTTTAGCTCATCGCTGAATGACCGGAACTGGAACGCGGAGTTTTTACGGCGACAGCGTATGGACGGAGGTAAGACTAAACATGCTCGCATACCAGATCATTCACCAATCCATACCATGAGGCTTTTCTGGAAGATGAAAATACAGCATCCTATCAGAAAGTCTAAACAAAAGAATGATTTGGTATTGTTGTATTTTTAAAATTAGGTAGCAATAAACAAAAGCTTCGAGTTCTGAGAGGTCAAAGTACGGAAGTTGTTTGTTTTTTTTTTGTTGTAGACAGTTTGGCAAAACAAGCAGCTCCTGCGACACAATACATTTTTGTTGACGATTTCATCACGAGTATCACAAAGGATATCCAGAAGATGTGGTGTGATTCTTATAAAAAAATGTTCCAAATAGCAGAACGCAGAACTGTCAAGTGCAAGAAACAATCCCATCAAAGCCATGGTTTAAAAGTCTATGCGTTGGTAAACATTTCATCACTATTTGATTGAGGTTTGGACATGGCTGTTACCCTTCATGGTTAGGAAGATAAATAAAATAATTATAATTGAGTCTGATGCTTGAAAAGTGTAACACAACTGCAACTTTAGATCATATTTTTTGAATGCAGAAGATATGACGAGCAACGTCACGATTCTTACATAGAGTGGGGACTGTTGGCATCTACTCACCATACAATTTAGTATTCCTTCTGTCTACGTATCTATACTACAACTATTTAAAACTGTAATGACTCATACGCGTACAGCCGTATAGCGTACGACATATGTCGTTTCTGTGGCTTTGCGGTGGTCAACAGCACAGACAGAGATGGAAATAATGGCTGATTGTTCTCCGCCGGTAGAACCAATGAAATCAAAGACGCGCCTCGACCGGCAGACTCATAGGCGTCGGCAACGCATTGGAACGTGTTTCGTTGAGCGATCGCATATTGTGTGTTTTTATAAGAATTGTTGTGTGATTGTTATTGTTGTGGTTTCTGTGGTTACTGTTTTGGTTATACTTAACCATGGAGAGTACAAATGGCACGAGTGGAAGTACTGAAAGCCAGGGAACAAGTAGACGGCTTCGTAAAGCACTGAAGAGGGACGCGAAAGAAATCGTGCTCAACGTGTTCAATTATCTGAACAGAACTATGTCGCAGGGAGATGCACTCGCGCGTTGTGAAAGTATGACAGGCGTTCCAGATTGGAACATTCGCAGGGTGGTGCATGAAAACAAGGAAACTGGAGCTACTACTGATCCAAAGTTTAATTTGAAGGGACGAAAGGCCGTTAAATTGGATGACGATAGCAAAATGGCGTTAAGGCGAACCGTACATTCATTCTTCTTTAGGAATGAGATACCAACCCTCAAGGCTGTACATGCAGCGATTAAGGAAAATGAAATTATACCCCAAATGAGCGTCGAGGTAATGAGGAAATCCCTGCACGAAATTAATTTTCGTTACGAAACGCGTAATCGGAAGTCAGTATTGATAGAGAGACCTGAAATAGTCGCCTGGCGTCGAAAATACCTACGCGAAATGATTGAATATAGGCGACAAAGCAGAAAAATCTATTATTTGGACGAGACATGGGTAAATGCAGGTCACACATTTAGAAAAACCTGGATAGACAAAAACGTAGAGAGTAACCGACAAGCAAGCATTGAAGGTTTGTCAACAGGTCTGCGTGGACCGTCAGGGAAAGGTCAAAGATTGATCGTAACTCATATTGGTAGCGATAGTGGCTTTTTAGAAGAGTGTGACTTGATTTTCGCCTCTAAGAAAGGAGGAGATTACCATGACGAAATGAATGCCAGCTGCTTCGAGAGCTGGTTTCAAGGGGTGCTTCAGCTAGTTGAGCCCAACTCTGTGATCGTCATGGATAATGCTTCCTACCATAGTCGTCGAGCCGAACGTGTACCGACTATGGGATCTCGAAAAAGTGACATGCAGCAATGGTTGCGCGAAAAAGGAATCCCGTTTGACGATTCATGTGTGAAAACGAAATTGTATGAAAAAATTAAACAGCACAAACCTGCGAACATTAGTTACGTGACTGATGAGATGGCCCGTCAATGTGGTGTCATTGTGCTGCGGTTACCGCCCTACCACTGTGAACTGAACCCAATAGAGCTCATCTGGGCTCAAGTGAAGGGTTATATTGCGCGCCATAACACAACCTTCAAATTACCAGACGTTAAGGTTCTACTTGAGACTTCCATACAGCTAGTAACGCCCGAAGCTTGGCAGAATGCTGTCCGTCATGTTGTGAAAGAAGAAACAAAAATGTGGCAGCTTGACCACCACATCGACACCATCATAGAGCCAGTTATAGTCAATTTCAACGAGGAAAGCGATAGCGACAGTTTATTACTGTCAGATGTAAGTGGAAGCGACGATGGATAAAGGTAATTCCAAAATTTTTGACTTACAATATGTTTCAAACCACTCTTTATTAAGCATGTGACAAATCTAGTTCACCCATGTTAAACATTCATACCCCGCCTATGGACAGCCGACTACTGGTAGTTAAGTGATGTTCACGTGAACATCGATGAGTCATTACAGTTTTAGATAGTTATAGTATAGTTGCTCTGGAATATGTCACCGGCTTTGCACATCTGACAAGTCTCTGTTATACAAATCTGTTCGCTGTGACGTCTTTATCATTATTTAGTTTTTACAATCTTGCTAATAAAGGTGAATTATTCAAATGCAGAAATGGCGGAAATGCATTACGTATATGGCCTAGCCGACGGTAATGGTAAGCAAGCCAGACGGATTTATCATCCGAGATATCCCGATCGTGCTTTGCCAGATAGTCGAACCTTTTCTAATATTCATCGTCGTTTTGTTGAAACTGGTTCTGTCCCAAAAGGAGCACCTGGAGATAGACCTCTAAGTGTGAGAAAAAGGAAGATCGCTAGACACTTAAATATTTGCCGTCAAATTGTTTGAAGAGTTTTAGTGGATTTCCTGTTATATCCTTACCATATTTTAAGTGTACAGGCATTACTTCCCATTGATTTGCAAGGCGTGTGACCTTTTGTCAGTGGTATCTTCGAAAAATTACACAAAACCCGCAATTTGAATCAATGATTCTGTTTACGGACGAAGCTAGTCTTTATGAATTTCCAGAATAATCATTTGTGGGCAGAAGAATATTCTTATGTCGTAACCGAAACCCCTTCCGGTTAACGTATGGGCAGAAAATATTGGCAACCACCTTATTGGCCCATCCTTCTTGCCGGGTCGACTTGACGGACAGACTTACCTCAATTTTCTTGAACAACAGTTGCCTTTGCTGCTTTATGATGTTTCGATAGTAATAAGAAACAATATGTGGTACATGCATGATGGTGCACCAGCGCATTTCAGTGTATCGGTCCGTAATTATTTACAAACTGTTTATCCAAATCGTTGAATTGGCCGTGGTGGGCCCCAACAATCGCCATCAAGGTCCCCAGACCTCAACAGTATATATTTATGTTTGTGGGGCTATCTTAAGATACTAGTGTACACAAGTCCCATTAACACTGTAGAGGAATTAAGAGCAAGAATAGTTGCAGCTTGTGATAATAATAAAAAACACTCCAGGGATATTTCAACGAGAGCGCAATTCCATGAGAAGGAGGGCGGAAGCATGCATACTAAGTGAAGGGGGCCATTTTCAACAATTTTTGTAATCATTTCGTTGGTTTTAATGTTACGTTTATGTTGTCAGTTGTTGTTGTTCATTACCCCTAATGTGTTTAATTTTTGCAATTAGTAATAATTTTGCATGTTAGACAATAGAACTGTTTTTATTTTTTTACTCAAAAATGGCACATCGAAGGTAAACCACTCAAGAGAGATAATTTGTTTTAAATTGAACGGGGAATTCAAAATTAATTTTTACTTGGCAAAAAACCATTGGCGTACCATTTTTTTCTTGAAAAATATCGAAGTCAATACCCGTACGCACGCCACTGTTAAAGCTAAAAATTATTCTTGCAATGAAAAATATGCAACTTTATTAACTTTCACTACATACTAAAAATCCGTGAAATATCTGAAGCGGTTCTGAAAATATTATTTTCCATTTTTTTTCCTAAAACTTCAACACCCCGAGTTTTTGTAAGGAAACATTTTTGGACCATAGTTTATAACGCAAACCAGCACTAATTTTTCATGTAGATTCACACCCTTAAATATTCGCATATCATTGAGGAACACCCTGTATATTGCATTATTAAATTTCTTAAGGAAACCAAAATACGAATTTAGCTGCCTATTATTATTATTATTGTTATTATTTATGTTGAGACCGGGTGCATCGAACCTAATAATCCTAATAAAACTGGATATAGCCAAATTTAATCGGACAGACTGGATTATTACTTTCCACGCATTGATATACCCCTTACCTATTTTTGAACTAAAGGCTTGTCTCTGTTTGAGAGAATAAACCACCCGTCAACAAGTTTTATCTTTTTTGTGCATATCTTCTTCTGAAACGATGTCCATCAAAACTCGTTTGATTTTTTTACCTCCTTTTCATGATCATATAATTTTAACTCCACTTCGGTCAAAATCTAAAATACTGTAGTCCCTACTTTTGGCCACCAGTATATTGTGAGCGCGAATTGTTTGTTTGCAAGTGTACCCCCGAATGTGTGTATCACCCCATTGCTGGTTCATCCTGCTATTTGACAACATTGTAAATGGGTCTTCTTTCCATCCCTTCCAGAATCAAAATTAATATGGAGCTGATGTGAGATTTTTAATAATTCACTGGACAACAAATTTTAGTTTTTTAATGGTATCTTGTGGGAAAAGTGCACTTCTTTGTTAATTTTGGGGCGCTGAATCCAAAAATGACAATGAAATAAAAAAATTAGTTTCGGTTTAGAAAAAAAACTTTTTATTTTTAAGGATATATTAAAAAAAGTAACAAGATTCATATACTTATAAGAATCACTATATGCGCTGTCTTTTTGCTGTTCTTTTATGGATCGTTTCTGGAGCATCTCTACCAAGAGTCCAACAGTAGTCTGCAAGCATGGAAGGATTCCACTTTCCCTGGTACCTTTTTTCCATTGTTGAAATATCCTGATGAAAACGTTCGCCGTGCTCATCACTTACGGCTCCGCGATTGTCAGGAAAAAAGTCCAGGTGTGCGTGTAGGAAATGTATCTTAAGAGACATATTACAGCCCATCTTTTGATACGATGACAGCATATTTTTGACAAAGGTTTTATAGTTGTCAGCTTTTCTATTTCCCAAGAAATTAGTGACCACCAGACGGAAATCATTCCAAGCAGTTTTTTCAATACCTGTTAAAGTGTTTTCAAACTGTGTATCTTTCAAAATATTTCGAATCTGTGGCTCAACAAAAATACCTTCTTTAACCTTTGCCTCACTTAGTCTTGAAAGTTTCTGACGCAGGTATTGAAAAGCTGACCCATCTCTATCTAATGCCTTGACAAAGTTTTTCATTAGGCCCAACTTGATATGCAGTGGTGGTAATAAAATTTTTTTCGAATCTACTAATGGCATATGCTGTACATTTTTTTGACCTGGCTCTAGGAATTGACAAACAGGCCAGTTTTGTCTGGTGTAATGAAGTGCCTTTGCCCGACTGTCCCATTCACACAAAAAACAGCAAAACTTTGTGTAGCCTAGCTGCAGCCCAAGTAAAAGTGCAACAACTTTCAAATCGCCACAAATATGCCATTGGTGCTCATCGTATTTTATGCATGTCAATAGGTACTTCATATTGTCATATGATTCTTTCATGTGAACTGCATACCCTACAGGAAGAGATGGTAAAATATTTCCAATATGCAATAACACTGCCTTTAAACTCAATGTTGAACTGTCTATAAACAATCTCCATTCTTCTGGGTTATTGTTTATATTTAAAGCCGCCAGTAAGCCGTTAATGTTACTGCAGAAAACCAAGTAATTCTCCATATTGAAAAATGGTTCTAAGTCTTTGTGGCGTTTACGAAAAACACATACCGAAACATCGTCTTCTAACAAGTTCCACTGCTGCAGTCTTGATCCAAGGAACTCTGCCTTACATTTTGGTAGTTCTAAATCTCTTACAAGATCATTTAATTCTGACTGTGTTATTTTGTGCGGTTGGTGGCATGACCTGCTCGGTATAAAATCAGGATCTCTTGACGTTGATGGCATATCTTCTTCCTGACGAATCACTCGATCGCCATGATCTGATTCGCAAGTGTAGGATTCTGGGGGTTTTGGAATAGGTTTTTCGTCACTGTGAGGCACAGGTCTCGTCGCAGATGGTATGTTTGGGTAGTTAATAACCGATTTTTTTTCTTGGACATACCTGTGGCTTGTCCAACACAAGGTACCATGCAAAAGTAACAATCATTAATATGATTTGTAGGCTCTCTCCAAACCATTGGGACAGCAAAGCGCATAGACCGTTTTTTGCCATTTAACCAGCTCCTCAGACTTGAAGCACATGTATTACAGCAGATGTGGGGTGCCCACTGTTTGTCTTGATCACCTAGTTTACAACCGAAATAAAGCTGATATGCCTTTGTTATTAGTGAAGTAATAGACCGTCTCTGAGACGCAAAAGTCACATCACCACACACGTAACAAAACTGATCTGGATTGTTTACACACTTTCGGGACATCTTGCATGAACGCTATCAGCCAACTGAGGAAAAAATGGCTAGTATAAAACAATATAATGTACACGTATGTATAACGTAACACAATCATGCCGATTACATCATCTTTCCTGGCCGAATATAAGAATGTAGCACGTGCATTCTTGTGAATTACAGTATATTAACACTGTCACAGCAGGAACACAGATAATTACCGTATCTCTAAAACTTGAACTGATATTGAAAAAATAAGATTCATTCCGGTTTTAGCACATTCAAAATAGTAATATTTTGTTGATTTCATTTAGGATATTTTTTGGCTGTTGATCAGTGTTATCTCATCCATTAGTATGTATAAGTTTAAATTTTCATCAATGAATTTTAACAACGATCAGTTTTTCAAGCTATATTGCTGTTATTCTCCGTTTTTTAAGATCGCTTGCCCTGAAGCAGGATTTCAACGTTGTAAGTATTTAGTTTTTACTTGATATTGTAATGAGTTTAGCAGTTCATGAAATATTTTGTAGCTCGACCTGAAGAAGAAAATGAACATTTTCGAAAGGTTGACGACATGAATGCAGAAAAAACTATCTCCTCTGCCCTTCTGACGTTTGGCTGTGTCACAACTGCATCTCAAGAGTTTTTCTACAGCCAAAAACCGAACATATCTAGCAGACTGCGCAATGTTGCTTAATTTTCAAAAGTATTAAAGAAATTAATGCGCAACAACTGAACTCGACAAACCGAGTATAAAAAGGAACCGGAACAATGATCCGCATGAATGCTTCACATCACAACTTTCATAAACAAAGGGACCTGTTCGGCTAAGAAGAAAAATATTTTTTCTCAGAAGAATAACAAAAACGAAAACCGAGTACAAAGGAGTTAATTTGCCTCTATCCGTTTGTCCGCGTTGTCTTTACGCTAAAGAAAAACAGAATAAATTCACTTTTAGCTGACAAGGTAAATTAGCGAAGATCTAAGGAGAACTTTGTATAGAAAGATGTACTTGATGGATTGAACTCCAACTTTCAAAAGTTATTCTATATGTAGATTTTTAAGGCATTAAGACACTTACGCTTAACGCGTTAAACATAAGTTTCAAATGAACGATAGGGTCTTGTCAAAGGAGTGGCGACAAGTAGGTTAAGTTTGAGGTAAACCCAACTTTCGTGGTAGTTTGTAGTTCTAAAAACTGTCCATAATCGTTGAATAATATACATATATGCTTTCCAAAAAGGACCACTCTACTTACTTTTTGGGTGTTTAGACGTAAGGCCTTCGTGACGGTTCAAGAATAAAAAAAGATGATGCTGCATGGAGCTAGCACGTTAAGTTTCCAACAGCGCTGACTTTTTTCTTTTATTCAAGTTTTGCACCGTAAATAGTGGTGCTACTAATATATCCAGTGACATTGGAAGTGTGTTACACCCAGAAAAAATAATTACTTTAACTTGATCCTTTGGTAATGATAACATTTTCACGAAATGTCATTGACAATAAGAGAAAAAAAAATTAATGATGTGTTGGGGGTGCCCGCAGCTTAATACACTCCTGTATACGTCTAGGCATCGACAAAATGAGATGATCGATGTCTGGTTGTGGCACCTCATTCCAAGCAACTCGAACTTCGCGGATTAGCTGCTGCAGAGTCTGTGACCAACCATAAACATCCCAGATACAGATATAAAATCTCACCTTAAACAAAGAGCTATTCAAACCTGGAATACCAACTGGCAGAACAACACATCAAAGCTGTTTGAACTGAAACGCAGATTCGGACCATGGACAACACACACAACAAACAGAAAACACCAAACAATCATCACACGACTCCGTTTAGGTCACACCCGGATCACCCATGGACATCTCATCACGCAGGAACCAGAACCCATGTGCGAAGTGTGTGAAACCCATCTCAGTGTCAAACACATATTAGTGCAGTGCCCTTTGTTAGAGCACTATAGAGTGGAATGTAACCTCACATCATCAACCATGTGTGATATTTTAGCACCAAATAGCAACATAAACAATCTATTACATTTCCTACAGCAAACTAATGTATTATATAAAATATAGCATGTAAGCCGTACCGCTAATGGCCTTTAGGTCGAAGCGGGTAATTAAATAAAAAAAAGAGTCTGTGACAGATGGTGCAAGGTGGATAGTCTCCTCTCCATCATACCCCACATATGTTCGGTGGAATTCAAATCCGGTGGCCATGTCAAAACGCCTGCTTCTTGAAGTCTTGAAGAGAATCCACAGTACGACGAGCAATATGGGGACGTGCGTTGTCTTGCTGACGGCAGTAAAGTGGTTTTTAGGACATGATCAACATAACGCGCAGCAAACATATTACCTTGAACAAAGAGAAGGGGTGATCGGCTGCAATAGGCAATAGCCTCCCAAACCGTTACTGCAACAGTCCTGTGTACATGCCTCTCAATAGCAAATTCAATATCACGTTTTACGCTCCTTTCACATTACACGATTTCGCTCGTACGGGAAAAAATCGTAGCACGACTGAAACCGTCTAGTGTGAAAGCGTGCATTTGGTCACGTAGACCACTGAGCTAGAAGGCGATACGATAGCCGCGTTTAGAAAACGTTCCCGTGTTGTAATCGTGTAATGTGAAAGGAGCGTTACCCTTCTATGACCGTGGTGCGTACCTAGACAGAATCGCGATTCGTCGCTGAAGATGAGATTATGCCATTCTGCCTCTCAATGTTGCCGTTCAAACCTTGACGCCAGTGGCCTGCAGTCAGAAGAAGCACTTGGCCTTCTTCGTATTCCTCTACCTTTTTCTATCCACACACGACACACGCGATACCGTCATTACAGCACAATTAACACGGCGACCAATTTCGCGATAGGAAAAACCGATATCTCAATAGGCAATAATTCTGGATAACATGGTGATGATTTGGACCTCTTCGAACTCGAGGCATTTTGTCATACTCAATACTAGTAAATGTAAGGGCAATAACTAAGAATATCTGTACTACTCAGCTCTCAGAAACAGTTTTCTTTGTTAAGAGATAACATTTTAACAAAAGTAAACAAAAACAAAGAAAGAACGTTGAAATTGTTGCCACAGCAAGTTGAAGAAATTATTTTTTCTGGGTGTAATACTCCTAATGTCACTGAGTATGATTTAGACGTAATAATATACTAGGGCCAATGACATTTATGCTACGTCATAATATAAGCGTCTTGTATACCATTCAAATTGTAATATGTAATGGCTGTCACGAGAGCCTAGTGGTCTTTACCTAAATAAGCTTTAGGGCCAATATTACAAACATTAATATTTGACGGTCAGTTGGATCAATGAGCCTACTCGTATTTCTCGTTTTAGTTCTACTTTAATTGATGACATATTTTTAAATAATATTGAAAGTGTTCTCAACTCTGGTACGTTAAATGCAGATCTGATATCTGACCACAAACTAGTATTCTGTGAATTAAATATTAAAACCGTTTCATCGGAGGAAAAACTCATAACCTATAGGGATTTTAAGAACATTGATGTAATCAAATTCAAGCAGGATTTGGCTGCAGCTGGCTTAGAAGAAATGCTGTATATTACCGATATTAACTCCAAAATTCTAATCCTTCATGGGGTGCTTATTGAGCTTTTTAACTTTCATGCTCCTATTCGGACGGCTCGTGTCACCAAAAAAGCTGCTCCATGGTTAACTTTCGCACTTAAGGCCATTCTTAAGGTGAGAGATGAGGCTTTCATTAAATTTCGTCACAATCCATCAGATGAAAATTGGACAGCGTATAAACAGTTAAGAAATTATTCACTTGCTTCAATCCGGCGTGAGAAAAAGGCATATTTATCTCGCTTTGATAATCTCAATTCTAGAAAAGCTTGGGATCAGCTGAGAGCAACGAATATTTGTCCCCAGAAACACATTGAAATACCCTATGATCTGTTAGACCCTAATGAAGTCAATAACCACTTCATGTTAAATTACCAAAATCTTAATATCAATTCCCGTTTGATTGACAGTACAGTAAAGTTTTATGAGAACAGCTTTAACAGCCAAGATGTAACTCCATTTACATTTAGAATGATGACCGCTGAAGAAGTTTTGGACATAGTTACCTCTATCAAGTCACCTGCTACAGGGAGTGATGAAATTAATTTGAACATGCTAGGATACTGCTTACCAGAAATTTTATTGTATTTAACACATATTGTTAATATATGCCTTGAGACCGGGACTTTGCTTGAGGCTTGGAAGGAAGCTATTATCATCCCTTTAGCCAAATTCAAAAATCCAACCACTCATAATCATTTGCGGCCTGTTAGTTTGCTGTGCTTTTGTTCGAAGGTATTAGAGAAAGCAGTGTACATTCAACTAGTGGAATATTTAGAGCAAAATAACTTGTTTTCTCCTCATCAATCAGGATTTCGTGCGGGACATAGCACTACTTCAGCTTTGCTCCATCTAACTGACAACATCGTAGGTAACTTAGACATATTAATACCATATTAGTGATGATTGATTTCTCAAAAGCCTTTGATACAGTTAATCACAAAATCATGTTAAGCAAGCTGAAGTACATTGGATTATCTGATATACCGCTAAGATTTTTCCAAAGCTACTTGGCAGAAAGAAAACAGTTAGTTAAGACGGTTAGGGGCGTCTCTTCTAGTACTGTGGTTTCGTCTGGCGTTCCGCAGGGGTCAGTTCTGGGACCCCTGCTATATTTAATTTACACTATAGACTTAGATTCATGTGTGGAATTTTGTTCTATACAAACGTATGCTGATGACACACAATTATCATTTCACTTCACATATGCTCAGTTAGATGAAGTGTCGTTTAAAATTAATACTGACCTAATCAATATTACGGATTTTTGTAAAAAGCACTGTCTCAGGATCAATTCTGAAAAGAGTTCAAGTATGCTTTTTTCTCCGAAACACATGTATAATAACATAAAGGACGCAATTGTACTCATTATAAATAAAGAGCGCATCCCCATGGTAGCACAATCTAAAAACCTGGGTGTTATCTTGGACTCTAACTTTAAGTTTGATAGAAACATCGGTTACCTGTCTCAAAAAACATATGCCAAATTAAAACTTTTATATTCCAACCGTTTCATTTTAAACTTTAAGACTAGGAAAAAATTAGTTGAAAGCTTGATCCTGTCATCTTTGCAACATTCTCTGATTTTATTCTATTCTTATTTGGATTCGTCGGATCGGTATAGGTTACAAAAAATTCAAAACGGCTGCTGCAGGTTTGTGTTTGGACTTCGTAAATATAGTCATGTCTCTTCGAAGATTAAAGATTTAAATTGGTTAAAGATGGAATCACAGTTCGTTTATGCTATGAAGGTGTTTGTCCATAAAGTAGTTCGCACAAAAAAACCACCGTACATTTTAGAAAAGCTAGTACCAAGAGGTAACATTAATCAGATAAATCTCAGACACAACCTAAATTTTGCGATGCCAGTCCACTTTACAGCCCTTTTCCAGAAAAGCTTCACATTTCATGCTGTCAAGTTATACAACTCTACAGATAAAATATGACGCAGTAAAACAATAGTGCCTTTCAGGAGACTCGTTAAGAAACAGCTGATGGGATATTAATAGTTCAAGTGTGCATTTGTTTCTTTTTCTTATTATTACTATTTTTGTTTGTGTATCGAGTTTAACTGTGTTACTCTTTCGTACACAGTGAGGTTAAGTGTAAGAGTAGCCATTTGGCTAAACTTCGCCTCACTGATGTATGCTGATTAATAAAGATATTTATTATTATTATTATTAAAAGACCTTATCGAAATGCAATTTGACGGAAGCTGTCAAAGCTCTCTGAATATCAGTGATTTCTATTGAAATGTTGAATAGAGTCGTGAAAAAACGGTTACCTTATAAATAAGGGTACATTATAGGTGTAATATTATGTCTTTATGCTTTAGAATTAGGATAACTTTCATAAAGTTTCAAATTTTTATCATTTCAGAAAAGACGGTCAGCTATTTAAATGGGCCAATGAAAATGCGAGATTTTATAGCTATTATATCGTCGAACACCTGACAATACCTGCTATCTGACATTTTTTCCCAATTTGAAATATATGCACCTTTTTCTTCATCTACCTACAGCTAACCGTAGAAGAATTCAGTTTTTGAATTATTCAGCCAAAACAATACCAACCACTGGCAACATGTCTGTCAATGAGCGGCAATTCCAGCTATCTGACAATTACGCGTGCTATTTTTCTTCACTTTGCAATGAAACACGTCGTTGTGACTTCTCAGAAATATCTCACCAAAGGAGACACCAAAATCGAATGTGATTCTGTACACAGTTGCAATTAAAGAAAATTGAGAAACAGAGTTATTTAATTACCAAATGACTATGTCAAGGCGTCAAAAGAAGAGAGGACAAAACCAGAGCCATATGAGGTGATCCAATTGAGTTACGATTTCTTCAAGGACTACCCTCGAACAAAGGTGCAGCGATACTCAACAATTAGACCAGGCAGGGACAATGTAGTCACGGACATCAAAGTACTATATTATAATCCCCATGGAAAAATTGAAGTGAAACTAGACTTCAGTGTAGAGCCTCAGGAGCTGCCTATGAGACCAAAACAGCTACCCGTCATTTCAGATTATAAGTCGCCACATGTTTTACGACAATTTGCCATATGTCAATGAAAGAAGCTGAACGTTCATTTGAGGTGCATTTGAGAATGCTATTGTCTTTTTTGATTTGTAAAAGCATTAAACTTTTAATTTGATATAATGAATAACGCGAATCTCACCAAATACATCTATCCATCATAGTACAATATGTGCTAACTGCAAAGAAAGTTAGCAGAAATGTCAGCTGTCAGTTAGAGCTTCATTTAGATAAAAACGCATTAAATATATGTTAAACGTCATCTATTTTTTGTGACCAAAGTTGTAGAGTCTTAAGGCTGGTAGTATAAAATTGATAAGGTTTTTTTCGTCACCTGTAAAATTTAGGTTCCTGCATATAGCAGGTATTTTCAGATGTCCGACGATATTTGGTAGGATGTTTACACTGTTTTTGACGACTTTTTATCCATGCAATCGAGTTTTGTCTGTATATCTACATAATACGTACCTGTAGAAACGTACCGATTTTTGTTATTTTGCAAAAAAGGATATAAAACGTATTCCAACTGGTTCATCATCTTTTGTTACATCAAAAACAATTTTTGCCAATTTATGATCTAGAAATCCACACCAAATGTAAACAAACAGCACATTCTGCATTTCTGGGACCTAAACCATCGATATTTGTAATTTGTATTCGGTATAAGGAAAATACCGTCCCAAGATCAGTGGTAGATCAAGGACCTTTGAGTCATGAAAAACGTCTGTTATTTTATTGAGCGAACATGTTTTTTGAGGGCATAGTTCTATATTACAACTTGTACAATGTGCATACTCGACGTTCTTTCAAAGTACTTTGGAACCATTCTGGAAACTCCTTTTTCGATTCTTGCTTATAAGATTGTGAATATTTTTCTGTTTTACCCTGAACAGACAGGTTTCGGTTTCTTTACTGCTTGTCCGGTGATGAGGTAGTCTCGATAATCTTTTTTTTTTTTTTGGTGAGGGGGGAATGCGTTTATGCACCATACCATAGCCCGAGCTACGGCGTGTGTGGAACTCCAGGTTGTCTTGAGGAGACCACCTAATACCCACTAAACCCTAACCTCCGCGTGGCCCGACTCATCAGCGTCTCGGTAAGCCAAGTGTTGTGCGTGACCTGCGGTCTGCTACAACGTCTCCTCATGTGTTTCAGTCTCTGGGAACGCCGGGTTGGTTCCCTTTACCTCGCACAGTTCTAACGATCTCGTTGAGCGAGCATCGATATAGGTTTGCAATGTTCTCTTGAAACTCTTGTTTTCGAAAAATCAAGAGTTTCAAGTCCTCTACTACTAGTATGTTGCCTGGTCCTGATGGGTCCTGGTCCTGGTTGGTCCTGGTCCTGGTCCTGGTGGTTCCTGGTCCTGATGGGATCTGGTCGTGGTCGTCCTGGTCCTCGTCCTCTGCTTCCACGCCGTGGGGGGGGAGCAACCGCGGGTTCTCCTAGTCAAGGTTCCAGTTAGCGGGTGCCAACTGGGACCTTGGTCTAGGGTACCTGGTTCTGCGTTGCGAGGCCTCTCGTCCGGATCGTAGTCCATGAGGAATCGTAGCTGCTCGTTCGGGTGGTCCTGAGCTTTCTGGAAGGTCTTCTCCGCTTTTTTCCTCATGTACTCGTGAATGGTGTCCCAATGCAGGTCTCTACGCAAGGTTGTGTTTCTTACGTAGGATGTGTCGATAATCGACCAGTCTGTACCTCTTATATGCACAGAAATCAATTCAGGACAAGCGGAGTAACGGATGAGGATATGCGTTCGTAATCATAGGCAACCCAAATCTACGCCTCTCATGTGCCCGACTGCCTGAGTTTGTATGCATATGTATGATTGAGATGGGGCATAAGACTACATAAAATTAACTTTTAGCTTTATTTTTGGTTTCAGTTCTTTTTCGGCAAGTATAGAAATATTTAAATTATTTTGAAAAATCGTGGAGAATGATGATATCGGTAAATATTCTCTTTTCGGTAAAAATACCGAAAAATCCGGTTCAAGTCCATACATAGAATATCTGAAATTTGCAATATGAATTTATATTCTAAATTCCATGAATATCCGTTCATATTCGTCAATACTTCATTTGAAGCTTTTATTTGTCATAAGATTTTAGGAAAATGTAAGGCAACACCGCACCCTGCAGCTCAGTCGACAAGAACGACAAGCTGTCAAGATTGGGGATGTTTAGATCCACGCGAAGTATATCGTTTTTGGAAGTATCGATACTAATATTGGAATAAAATTATCGATATCAGTCACTCTTTCTGAAACAGTCCGGATCGAAAAATGACGATACTCGTGAAATGTATCGATACTTCTAAATATAGGATCGTATCGAACATCCCTACTGCAATATCTTCGAAATTTTTGGCAGAGCCTGTCATCAAGTAAGTGCTTAATGGCTATCTGCAAGAGGCTTATAGGAAAAGAACACACGGTAGGTGATGTTGAATCAGTAAAATCGCATATCAATTGAAGAAAATAATATAAGCATGAATAAGCAATCGACAATATTATATAAAAACATGAATTTGATTAAAAAATCGAACACTTTTTTAAATGTTGACTAAATTATATGTAATTTCTTAATGTTCAATAAGCTGGTGTTGTTTCAATGACAAGCTGTCATCTCATACTTTGACAGTATTTTGTTTTCAACATTTCATAGCTGCTGGTTGCTCATTCGCTGTATTTGACGGACTGTTACCCTATAGGTGGAGAATAACGGACTGTTGATTTGACAATCCTGGTGAAATCCACTCTCACCCTTTCATCCCTTGTCTAGCGTTAATTTCACGTCTAGAGTACGAAGCAATTGTTGAGGTCTGCGCTTTTTCAACTAACAGTTAACAGACATATGTAACATTCCGACAAAAACAATCTAACAATATTAAACCTACAAGGCGGGCAGATAAAACATTGCAAAGGAATAAACAACCGGAACGCCTTTCATCTTTGTACCACACGTCCATTTTTCTTCGTAAATTACCGTTTTTCTCATTAAGCCCTATCAATACACACGCTTACGTTCCTAGGTAGATAGAGGTTAGAAGACAAACGTTTCCTCTGCCTCGATGAATCCCTTTCATTAGTATCGAGGCTGTTCATCTGCGAAAGCGGAATGACAAACAAAAGCTTTTTGTTTGCGGAAATTTCCGCTACCTGTATCACTATCAGAGTCACCGTCGCCTCAAGATAAATCTTAGTTCTGGAGACATAAACACCTTCCATTCCACAAAGGTTATATGTGGATTTACGAGTAGGACTTGAGCTTATAGTATACACAATACCTTTTACCCTGTGCTAGGTCCCGAGGAAGTTGTTTGCTGAATCATTTTATCAATGCCAATACACTGGACAACAAATTTTAGTTTTTTAATTGTATCTTGTGGGAAAAGTGCCCTTCTTTGTTAATTTTGTGGCGCTGAATCCAAAAATGACAATGAAATAAAAAACTTAGTTGCGGTTTAGAAAAAAAAAATTTTATTTTTAAGCATATATTAAAAAAAGTAACAAGATTCATATACTTATAAGAATCACTATATGAGCTGTCTTTTTGCTGTTCTTTTATGAATCGTTTCTAGAGCATCTGTACCAAGAGTCCAACAGTAGTCTGCAAGCATGGAAGGATTCTACTTTTCCTGGTACCTTTTTTCCATTGTTGAAATATCCTGATGAAAAGGTTCGCCGTGCTCATCACTTACGGCTCCGCAATTGTCAGGAAAAAAGTCCAGGTGTAAGTGTAGGAAATGTATCTTAAGAGACATATTACAGCCCATCTTTTGATACGATGACAGCATATTTTTGACAAGGGTTTTATAGTTGTCAGCTTTTCTATTTCCCAAGAACTTAGTGACCACCAGACGGAAATCATTCCAAGCAGTTTTTTCAATACCTGTTAAAGTGTTTTCAAACTGTGTATCTTTCAAAATATTTGGAATCTGTGGCCCAACAAAAATACCTTCTTTAACCTTTGCCTCACTTAGTCTTGGAAATTTCTGACGCAGGTATTGAAAAGCTGACCCATCTCTATCTAATGCCTTGACAAAGTTTTTCATTAGGCCCAACTTGATATGCAGTGGTGCTAATAAATTTTTTTTTGAATCTATAGTACTAATGGCATATGCTGTACATTTTTTTGACCTGGCTCTAGGAATTGACGAACAGGCCAGTTTTGTCTGGTGTAATGAAGTGCCTTTGCCCGACTGTCCCATTCACACAAAAAACAGCAAAACTTTGTGCTGCAGCCCAAGTAAAAGTGCAACAACTTTCAAATCGCCACAAATATGCCATTGGTGCTCATTGTATGTTATGCATGTCAATAGGTACTTCATATTGTCATATGATTCTTTCATGTGAACTGCATACCCTACAGGAAGAGATGGTAAAATATTTCCAATATGCAATAACACTGCCTTTAAACTCAATGTTGAACTGTCTATAAACAATCTCCATTCTTCTGGGTTATAGTTTATATTTAAAGCCGCCAGTAAGCCGTCAATGTTATTGCAGAAAACCAAGTTATTCTCCATATTGAAAAATGGTTCTAAGTCTTTGTGGCGTTTACGAAAAACACATACCGAAACATCGTCTTCTAACAAGTTCCACTGCTGCAGTCTTGATCCAAGTAACTCTGCCTTACATTTTGGAAGTTCTAAATCTCTTACAAGATCATTTAATTCTGACTGTTATTTTGTTCGGTTGGTGGCATGACGTGCTCGGTATAAAATCAGGATCTCTTGACGTTGATGGCATATCTTCTTCCTGACGAATCACTCGATCGCCATGATCTGATTCGTTTTCTGATTCGCAAGAGTAGGATTCTGGGGGTTTTGGAATAGGATTTTCGTCACTGTGAGGCACAGGTCTCATCGCAGATGGTATGTTTGGGTAGTTAGTAACCGATTTTTTTTTCTTGGACATACCTATGGCTTATCCAACACAATGTACCATGCAAAAGTAACAATCATTAATATGATTTGTAGGCTCTCTCCAAACCATTGGGACAGCAAAGCGCATAGACCGTTGTTTGCCATTTAACCAGCTCCTCAGACTTGAAGCACATGTATTACAGCAGATGTGGGGTGCCCACTGTTTGTCTTGATCACCTAGTTTACAACCGAAATAAAGCTGGTATGCCTTTGTTATTAGTGGAGTAATAGACCGTCTCTGAGACGCAAAAGTCACATCACCACACACGTAACAAAACTGATCTGGATTGTTTACACACTTTCGAGACATCTTGCATGAACGCTGTCAGCCAACTGAGGAAAAAATGGCTAATATAAAACAATATAATGTACACGTATGTATAACGTAACACAATCATGCCGATTACATCATCTTTCCTTGCCGAATATAAAAATGTAGCACGTGCATTCTTGTGAATTACAGTATATTAACACTGTCACAGCAGGAACACATATAATTACCGTATCTCTAAAACTTGAACTAATATTGAAAAAATAAGTTTCACTCAGGTTTTAGCACATTAAAAATAGTAATGTTTTGTTGATTTTATTTATGATATTTTTTGGCTGTTGATCAGTGATAATCATTGTTTGGTAATTGAAGACACAAGTGGATAAAGGGGTCATGTAACATTTGTTTTTTGCACTAAACTTTAACCATCGTTAAGTCTGAGTTACAAATGAAACTGCTGGAAAAATATAACACCAGCCAGCAAGCCAGACAATTCACATTCTCCCAAATAACTTGCCACGACGTAATGGGATTTTTTCGGAGTATCAAAAGTAATGCCTTAGGTGTTGACGGAATCAACCTAAATATGCTAAAAATCATATGCGATTTGCTAATTGAAAATATAACTTTCAGTATCAACTATGCAATTGCATCGTCAAACTTACCCAACTGTTGGAAAAAAGCAAATTTTTTCCCCCTAGCTAAAATAAGTAACCCTACAGAATTAGAACTAGCCATGAAACATCAGGTATCTGACTACGTCTTCTCTAATGGTGTCATTCCTGAAATCTAATCGGGTTTCAGGAAAAACCACAGCACAACAACAGTTCTGGCTATCATCACGGATGACTTAATCGGATGTGTAGATCAAGGAAATTTAGCATGCTTAGTGTTACTTGACTATACAAAGGCTTTTGGTACTCTGGAACCATCTATTTTTGTGAAATAACTTATGCAGGGTGGCGCATCCGAAACGAAACAAACGCATTTACTGGCAGCTCAGCTTTTTTTTGGACCCGTCGATTTTGTTTTCGAGGGGGACACAAGTTTGGCAAAAAATCACGTTAACACGTGCAGCCCCCTAAGCGGGGGTGACATCACCCCTAAAATCTTAAATGGAAAGGGGGTCGAGTGATACCTTATTTTAAAGGTCTTTCAATTCCCCATGCCGGTGCTCCAAGACCGCACGATGAAATACAGGTCCGCACTGAAATACTTGTCGGGAGGATACTTTATAAAACAAGGTAACATTTTTTTAATTTTTATTTTTATTTTTACACACATATTTTGGTTTATCTTCCTTCTACAATCATTATCTGAAAATTAATGACTCAACTTCAAAGTATACTATATACTAAATTGTGATTGACTGTAACCCATACCTTTTTTTAGATCGACAAATACACAAACAGATGGGAATTTCTTATTAAGGTTTTGGGTGGCCTGGTTTACTAGTTTTTAGATCAGATTCTTGTGCTACAAAATCGTATTCATTTTGACTCAGAAGTTTGAATGTATACTAAGTGACATATAAATCCGAACACCCAGTTTAAATGGTTTTATTTCAATAAAAGTTGGTGAATGTATTTATCTTACTGTAAATAACAAGTGAAAAAATTTTCAGCCTTATCAGTTGGACATTCCGGTTTTTATACTGCTTTTTTTTAATTCACCAGCGCTCTAAAAATGAATATTTCAGCCGCAGTAAAGAATCAACGTTGACGGATTTTGGTTCTTGACATCCTTTACGATCGGTTACGATGCCTAGAGTACGGAGACCTGTACGATTTCGTCAACTTAGTGAGTTTGATAGGGGCCGTATAGTGGGACTTCGGGAAGCTGGACTTTCTTTTCGGGCAATTGCAGTTAGAGTGCAAGAAGTGTAGACACTGTGGTTAGGTGTTGTCAGGCATGGCTTCGAGAAGGCCGTACGCAAAGAGCAAGGGGCACTGGACGCCGCCGTAGAACAACAGACCGTGAAGATCGCCGCCTAAGATTATTGGCCTTAAGGGACCGTTTCTCCACTACCAGGTCCATTGCAAATGAATGGTTTGCAGAACACGGAAGACCTGTTGGCATGCGAAGTGTTTACCGACGAATGAGAAGTTTTTGCTTGTTTTCATACCGGCCGCACTGGGTCCTCCCTTTAACTCGAGAACACCGACGTAATCGCCTTGAGTGGTGCAGACAACGGTCACTCTGGGATCAGGAATGGAACAGTATTGTCTTTAGTGACGAGTCTCGATTTTGTTTAGGCATGCACGATGGTCGTGACAGGGTTAGAAGGCGACGTGGTGAAAGGAGGAATCCACAGTTTTATGTTGAAAGACATGTTCATCACACTGTTGGAGTTATGGTTTGGGGTGCTATAGCTTATGATTCCAGGTCACCTTTAATCTTCATCAGAGGTAACATGAACGCGCAGCGTTATATCCACGAAGTTCTAGAACCCCATCTTGACACCCTGGCAGATCCAACTTTCCAACAAGATAATGCCCGACCACATGTTGCAGGAGTCACAATAGACTTCTTTCAACATAATGATGTCACCTTGTTACCATGGCCACCAAGATCTCCCGACTTATCCCCAATTGAGTACGTGTGGGATATGATGGGTAGGAGATTGCTCAATTTGCAACGTCCTCCTCAGACTCTAGAAACACTTCGAGAGGAGTTGGTGGTTGCCTGGAATGAGATACCCCACAGGAGGACATTGACCACCTGATCAGAAGCATGCCTAGGCGCGTTCGAGAATGCGTAGCACATCAGAGTGCATCCACACATTATTAAAGGTCAAAGGGCTTTAAAGCAGTGCAATCATTTTGAAATTTTTATCATTTACTTATTATGCTTCATTAAGTACTTATACAAAATTTTATTAAAATAAAACCATTTAAACTGGGTGTTCGGATTTATATGTCACTTAGTATATCTACCTTACAATAAGCTTCGGTGAACGCTAACTGCCCGTGCTTATTAACGCTTTGACAGGCTTGTAACTATCTACTAGAGGGAATTTAAGCAGAAGTTTCAAACAATGAGAAGAATTCTATTCCTTGGACGTAACATATACTCACAAGCAAGAGTCTCAATTGACTTTCATGTTCAAGAATATCTTAGTTCTTGGCCTGTGGTTTCACTTGGTGGCCAGTAGAACATGAAAATTGAACAGCAAGCCAACCAGAAGATAAGTTGCAGGTGTTACGTTAACGAACAGTGTCGATTACTGTATCGAGGAAAATGCTGAAGGAAAACAAAGTCCAGGCAGAAGACACGTGTATTTGGTGGATATTAGCTGCAGCTCAGTAACAACAGTTCTCTGGGTCGTCGCAAAGAAAAACAAAATGCATTAGTGCTAATATAAGTTTGGCGTGTTACTCAACTAAACTAATTTAAAACAACTTCAAGCTTTGTTACATAGGCGAACAACTCCACTAACTGTCTCGGCAGACGGGAGACCGCGCTACATCATAACCTGTCAACCCAGTTGGTAGTTTCGGTTTAATATATTTCACTGAAACGTCACGACAGTTTCTGGGTCGGTCGGGATAACTTCCACCTTAGGCGCTGCAACTCCGCCACAGCACTACGTTAGGCCACGTCTATTTTATGCACCATTTTTTGTACTCTACAGGTGCTAACAGAAAAGTATAGCTACAACTAATACTAGTGGGTTCACCAGATTTAATAGCTCACGAGTAAGGTCCAAGCTGGTTTGTAAGGGTAGTCAATTATACCAGTGCACACGTAAGTTCTTGCAACGTACGTTTCAAATCCCAATAGAGGTATCCTAATAAAGGACCATTACACTAAAGCATTGATTCCCAAAGTGGTCTATATCGACCGCTAGGGGTCTATGACAACCTGCAAGCGGTCTACGTCAGCGAAAAAAAATTTGGGGGTCCATGAAATGAATATGGGGGTCCATGATAGTGGATCTCAACACATACACTGATAGTACCTATTTACTTACATCATACTATCTTATAATATCAAAACATATACATTATTTATAAAAGTACCTATGAAGTAAAAAATGTATTATATATGTTTATAAAATTGTGTAAGTAGTAGGATGTTGGTATTCGCTCTGTGGTCGCAATACATTTTGAACTTGTAAAAACCTGAGAGTCGCAGTCTCAGAGGTTCGCTACCTTGCACTGGTTCAATTCGTCACTCTATAAATACGAATGTGGGACAAATACGTTTATTCGTTTTCTGAATCTTGAAAAGGAAAGTGCTAAGAAAATATTTTAAAAATATAAACAGATGGTATATCACACAAACCATAGTGAGTGTTATTTTGTTTGAGAGTGCTGGAGAAAAGTAAGTACATTATTTTTTATTAAATTTTAGTTTTGTACTCGTAGTTAGCAAAGATAGATAAATTACGCCAATCATGACTTTAGTTATTAGTAGTTAAATATTCAATCATGCAAAATTACACGAGTACTCCTCAATAGTTTCTTTTTGAATGTTTTAGCAATCGGTAATATAATTACAGTGCAATCTCCGTAATTCGAGCTAATTGTTGCAAGAAGATGTTCGAATTATGGAATGTTTTCGGAAAAATCAAAAAATATTTTTAATATACAGCTGCTGGATTTTCTGTCTTATTTAAATAATTTAATTTTGCCCACAGATGACTGATGCCATGTCCGAATCTAAAAAGAAATGTAGGCAGTACAGTGTTAATTATTTGAAATTTGGCTTCATTCCATCATTGCCGGACAAACAATCGCCTATGCAACAAAGTTTTGAGCAATGACGCTATGAAACCATCTAAACTGCAAGATCATCTGATAAAACAGAGAAAGATTTGAAATACTGTCAAACACTCAAAGATAAATTTCAGAAGAGACCTACACTGGACAGAATGTTCGCTTCGACGTCACAAAGAAATGATGATGGCTTGCGGGCGTCTTACAATACCTCGTTACTTATAGCAAAATCCGAAAAACCGCATACTATCGAAGAGAAGTTAATTTTGCCAGCCGTTGAAGAGGTTTTAAAAACTGTTTTACACAAACCTGCATCGGATATCATTAAAAGAATTCCCTTAAGCAACAATACTGTTGAAAGACGTATTGATGAAATGAGTTTTGATATTGAAAGCTTCATATGTAATTATTTACAAACAACCCATTTCTCTATACAACTGGACGAGTCAACTTTACCTGATAATGCAGCATTATTATTGGCATATGTTCGTTTTATTATGAATCAAGAAATCTACGAAGAACTGCTCTTCGCAAGAACTTTGATAACCGACTCTGAAGGTGAATCAATATTTCATGTTTTGAAGGATTACTTCATTGAAAAAGCAATTTCTTTATCAAATATAATATCAGTAGCTACAGATGGAGCACCTGCCATGGTTGGACGTTATCGTGGATTTATAAACTATTTAAAAGAAAATGTGTCATGGGTGTTAGCAATACAGTGCGTCATCCATCGACAGCATTTAGTTGCTAAAAATTTGAGTGTTAGATTGCATTAATCACTTCATTTAGTCATTCATGCAGTAAACCGAATCCGAAGCAACGCGTTGAATACGCGGTTATTTGCGCAGTTGTGTGAAGAAAATGAACACTTTCATCAATTACTCCTTCACACTGAAGTACGCTGGCTGTCGAAAGGCTTATGTTTGACAAGATTTTTTGCACTTTTTGAGACTATTTTAGAATTTCTGGATACTAAAGATAAAATTTTAAAAGAAAATTTAATGAAGAGGAAAACAGTCATCGCCTATTTAACAGATTTGTTTACAAAATTTAATATGGTTAATTTGCAATTACAAGGCGACAGTTTAAATTTGATAAAAACAAAGTCCATCTTATCAGCGTTTCTTGCCAGAGTTAAACTAATGAAGCAAAATATTGGACGGGGTAAATTTTCTCAGTTCCCCAATTTGTCACAGACAAGCTGCCAGGAAGACAAAGTTTCAACTTACGTTCAACATTTAAATGCCCTCTATTCAGATTTTGAATCTAGGTTTGAGGATATTTTGACTATGGTAATACCACCGTGGATAATTAATCCATATGGTGACATAGAAGAAACGAATGTCATAACACAAGAGGAACTGACTGAACTAAGTACAAACGAAGAACTTAAGGTTCAGTTTAAAAACGGATATCAGCAATTCTGGCTGCAAAACAACATACCCGTTACTTATCCCGTATTATGGAATATAGCGAGGAAATTTCTTTTCCATCGTCATACCTAGAGGAAAGAGGGTTCATCGCTGTTACCAATCTCCTAACGAAAAACAGAAACAGACTGGACATCATTAGCCGAGGAGATTTAAGATTAACCCTTACAAAATTGACGCCAAATGTTGATAATTTATTATTAAAGCATCAGGTTCATCCTTCTCACTAAAAATATTGACTTATTGCTTATGTAATTTTATTTATAGTTTATTTTATGTTTATTGGTGTCTGACCAATAAATGCCTGCATTGGGAATAAGTGCTCGCATTGATTTTTTTAAAGAACCCCCCTTTATAGAAAATATTTTTTTTAATTATTCTGAAAATTCAAGGATAGGTACACACTAAAATTCGTTAATTTTTTGCCTATTTTTAGATAACTTAAACGTATAAGAAGCGGAGTATAATCAAACTAACAGTGAAATTATTGTAGAACACACGTTTATGTTATAATTAATAAACGAACTCGCTTATTGTACTATTTTAAGTAAAAAACTTTTTTTTTATTATTTTTAACTTTTTTTTTTATTTTATCCCTCTTATTTGTTTTTCAATGTGGCACTTATTCCCAATGCGGGCACTTATTGGTCAGACACCTGTTTATTTAATGTTACGTATATTTTACATAACAGATACAAAATTTTATTTTGAGTAGTTTTAATTTAAATTCAATTAATAAATGTATAAATTAACATGTGTTTTTACTTTATGTTTTTAACACTACTATGGAGAAAAATAGCTTAAAGATCAACGTCTCCAATGATGGGTTCGTTTTTCTCAAATAAAAAATTCCGTGTGCCTGAAAAAAAATGTGGGGACACTATTTTTGAAACAACCCTCGTACATACTAAGGTAAAAGTGAGGTGCAAATTTATTACCTCAACAGCCTGCCATCTGACAAACAACAGCACGCTGAATAATTCCCGAACATCTTAACGAGTCAATACATTAGAAAGAACAAGTTTCCAAGCTATTCCTTTGACAGCGTGAAAGCAGGAATCGATCTTATTCGACGTATTCACCGCAAAGTTGCCGAAGTTCGTTGTTATTTTGAATAAGATTGCGATGCACGTCTCTCCACAGTTCCGCTGAACTTGCACCCGCAAAATGGAAGTCGCCAGGCTATTTCGGTAGCTATCGAAGCAAATCTTGTTGAATTGTATTGAAGTGAAACTATAAGCGAGTTGACAATTCGAGTTGACTGCGAGCTCTTGAACAAGTATCGGGTATACAGGCCACAAATGTTTCATGGAACGAGCCAATGCCCCGACAATCTATAGAGTCGTCGTCAAGCCGAAAACTTACTCAGTGACATAAGAAGTGTTACACCCAGAAAAACTAATTTCTTCAACTTGATTTTTTCAGCAATCAAGAATGAAACGATAACATTCTCACGAAATTTTATTGACAAGTAATAAGAAAAAAATTAATATCCCGCAGCTGAATACATCGGCATCGACAAAACGCGATCATCGATCACTGGTTGTGGCACCCCATTCCAAACAACTCGAACTTCGTCGATAAGCTATGGCAGAGTCTGTGGCGGATGGTGCAAAGTTGATAGTCTTCTCCTCATGATATCCCATACACGTTCGATGAGATTTAAATCCGGCGAACGGGGAGGTCACGGCAAAATATTAACGCCTGCTTTTTGCGTGCGTTTGATAGTCATCACCAACATAACGCGCAGCAGTCATATCGCCTTGAACAAAAAGGAGGGGTGATCAGTTACCACGGACAATAACCCCCTAAGCCATGACTCCAACAGTCCTAGGTACATGCCTCTCCGCAGCAAATACAATATCACGCCGATCTTCACGGAGGCGTCTTACCCGTCTACGACCTTCATGCGTACCTAGACAGAATCGCGCTTCGTCGCTGAAAATGACATAATTGTTTTCGGCGTCATTTCATCTAATTTTAAGTGGTTACAAAAACGCATATAAAAAGGTACGTGTTCAGAGTAATACCATCGATTTTGTGTTGTGTTTTTAAGAGACATCAATTATTGATATGTTTTGGAAAACATCTCTGTAACTACCAATTTTTTTTTGTTTGTTCGAAATTAAAAATAATGTTACACATGGGGGCACAACGGGGCCGTGGTTATGAGGTACAAAGGGGTACCCTATTGTACCTTAATATATCACTGTTAGTCGAACTTACAAGAAACTTTTTGATGCAGAAAAAAGATTCCAAAATAGCGCTGCGATTTCAAAATTACGTGACTTTTAGAATAAAGCTGTTTGTAGTTTCATGCTTCAATCATTCGCTAATAATAATAGTGGAAAAAATTAAAATAAACCCGTAACGCGGCACCTGTCGTCGAAAGTTTGACGAAAGTCATACTTTTTCAAAAAAATTGATTTACACGTTTTTTTTGTCAGGTCTTGACCGCAATCATCTAAGGCCCGTATCATCAGTCGTCCCTACAATTGTAGGGCGCCTTTATGGCCTCCTTGATCGTCATAGTTTTCTACTTCTCCGTGTCAGAACTCTATTTTGAGGTTATGTCACAAACATCTATTTGCATCAAATTATGCTTGCTTTTCAGTTATATCATGTTTTATCAGCCTGAAATTTCCTACAATTTAAAAAGAAAACATATCTTCACAATAGGAGAGCGCTGACGCTGACACGGTACAAGTGTAATCTAGAAATTTTTGAAGGAGAGAAAGGAGTATGACACTCAAGGATTCCATAAACGTGCCCTACAATTGTAGGGACGACTGACGATACGGGCCTAAGGTATCTCCCATTGCAATTTGATTCACATATTCTGCGACACCCTGTACTATACTTACAATAACAAATTCCCTAATTACGTCCGATATCTCTTAACAATACAAGTTTCTCCAGCTTAACGATCGGTATCTCTTAATTTTCATCTAAACATCTGTTATCCAAGGCACAAAGATATTCTCATATTATTTCGACTATCTTGCCAGGCGACATCGTCCCCTTGAGTTAGAGTCCGCCAGATAAGAGATCTACGGTTATAGCCCACTCCTTCCGGGAATGAGATTCATAGTCGTATCCATCGACATAAGGCCAAGGATATAATCTCGTATTTCACGGCTTTGAAGTTTTTTGCGGCAATCGGAAGATAGGCAGAGATAGCACCAGCGTGTGTGCAGGCTGTTCTGTGCCTGTTTACACCTTGTACTATGCGCTGCTATGTGGCATATAAGCACTTGACAATCTGACCATTGGTGTCGACAGCTCTACTGTCGTACCCTCATTGTTGTCATATAACATACAACTCAAAAGATATTGGCATCAGATTAATACAGACAGTACCTACATCGGAAAATTCCTTGTTTTTAAACTTTCCTGGTAAAATTCCGGGCAGTTTACGTGCCTACCCTACAGATAATCTATCGAGTACGAGACAGGATCAAATCAGATTACTGTGGAATGATACTACTTTGCTAATTCCGGCCTCGTCTCGTAAATAGAATAGCTGTAGTACCCCGTTTCCCGGCCAAACTTACGAGTTCAAAGCACTCATGCAGCGAAGAAAAGTGGCTCACCGCGCCCTCCCGTCTTCCTCCTCTCCGGCCCCTGGCCCACAAACTCAGCTGGTTATACCAGAAGAAGATGACGCATGCCAATTATCTGAAACTACTGGCAGTTTTCTTCAATCGTGAATATTTTGCTCGCAACTTGAGAGGCTGTCGAATATCATACCCCACTTATAATAGGACAACTATATCCTAGATCAATAGAATAGGGAACTTCCATTTTCCACGCCTGGGCCAGTTTGCACGAGAGCTATGGCAGTTGTGTCAGTCTTTTACCCAAAAATGCCACTAACCATGCGTGCATAAGATAGTTTTTGAACAGCATTTGCAGGCTGAGACAATCTCAACTGAAATACTTCAGATACTGTTGCTGTTCTCAATCAACTAGAGAGATTGCTGGTGACCTCCGTGGATATTGGGATGAGGAAATCAGCAACACTCCTAGCCCTAACCTCAAGTTCGAGTGTGCAAGCTCTGCCACTAATTAAAACAGACCATATCCGGATCGGGCTAAATAATACTGAAGTCGGGATTTCTCAGTTTTTGAGCACTTATGTGGCAACCACTTTTAGTTTTATGGTATTTTTCGCCCAAATATCTGAGCAGTCAAAGTATTTATTTGTCACTGTAAAGACACTTTATCATTGTGTCTCAGTTCCCACTATATGTACATGGATAAAGTCTGTTGTGACACCATTGACAGCCCGCAGTGCACAAAGCGCGTCTACATCTGCGCCGGCTAGATTATAGTGAGCTTAGACCCGCGTCTTCTGAGACACCTCACAAATTTTGTGTGGCTTTGCTCAAGGGGCATTTGGTCAGCCGCTTTTCTTCACTGCGTGCGAGCTTTGACCTTGTGGGTTTGGCCGGGAAATGGGGTAATTAACTTCAACCAGGCCTTCACATAATTAAGATCGAACATCGCTTACAGGTAAGTTCGTATGATCATGCAAGTTCATTTCAGATAATTGAAATTGAAAATGTCTTCGGTGTTTTCTATTCATTCTGATTCTGAATGATGGCTGTTAATGCAGGATCTATGGCGTCTTCCAGTAATTCCAAATACATGTCACCGGTCAAATTTCCAGGTAAGAAAAAAGGACCAACTAAATGATCTCCAAAAATACTAGCCCAAACATTTAATTTTCGAGGCTGCTGTGTATGAACCTCATGATAAATTCTGGGATTAGAATCGGATCAATATCGGCAGTTATGACGATTTACTACGCCATTTAAGAAAAAGGAACATTCGTCGGAAAAGCAAGTGTTGAATAGAAAATGTTCATCGTTTATAATTCGTTCACTCATATCTTCACAAAATTGTAATCGTCTTCATTAAGTTCTTGTACCAGGTGAATTTTATACGGATGAAAACTATGGGCCTTTAGAATCCGTTGGACAGTACGTCTATCAACACCACACACAGTCTCCAATTTGCGGGTATTTAACGTAGGATCTACATAAACTTGCCCTAAAACCCCCACTTCTGTATAAGAAACTAGATCTTATATTACAGTTTCTACCGTGGGCGATTTTCTACTAACTAGAAAATACCTCGAACCGAATGTTTCAGCTGGCCGAGGTTTAGTACAAGCGAATTATTTTTCAATGTAGGTTGTATCTCAGATATATCAAACGCCTTTACAATTAAATAAGGATATGGCTTTGCGGTGGAGTTCAAATTTCAGTCGTGGTTCTAGTTATGGGTTCAGTCTGTCGTTAAGAAACTTTTCTAGATACAGTAACCCGTCGTTCATGTGGGGATACAAAACTGACAGTAATTTTGATAAGAAGTCCTGGGTACGCCACATTTCAATCAATTGGTAATGATGCTGCATATTATTACATACAAAATGAAAACTTTGAACTGCGGGCGCTTCCACATCCCCAAGAACCACTCTCCTAAAACAACTGGCAGACCACTCAAAACTTTGCCATTGTTTGGAAAGCTTTAAGCACGCCGATGGTGGCAACGTAAACGAATACACCCCACCTGGAAAATTAACAAAATGTTATTCGTACTTTCAACCCCCGGGCTGGAAAGAAAACGTATTGTCGGGAGACGTGTCGAGATGATGAAACTCTCGTTTTGTTTTAAATGCTTATTTATCTTTTGAATATTTTTTCACGGAGACGAACTGTACGGTGTGAAGTAGCACGATCGTTCTTTGTCATCTGAAAACCAATAGGAAAATACCTTATAGAGATGAAATTTGACGGAAGCTGTCAAAGCTCTCTGAATACACTGGTTAACAAAATTTTAACTTTGTCGTGCCACACGGACTTTTTTGATATTTTTTATTTTAATTGGTGATTGTAAGAAAAAATAAACAGTTAAAAAAATTTTGCTAGACAAGGATTTTATTCTATTGAGTAATTTAAAATATTAAGAAAAAACACAGATCTCGTAAATCAAAAGTTATTTTTTTTATAAATGACTTAATAATCTAAGATTTTCTTGAATATTGAGCTTCTGGTTGGTCCCTTTTAATTGTCCAGCAGTAATCTGCTAACATATTTGGGCTCCATTTGCCCTGGTACCGCTTTTTCATATTAGAAATGTCCTGATGGAACCTCTCACCGTGCTCGTCGCTGACAGCCCCTAAATTGTCAGGAAAAAAAACCAGGTGCGAGTCTAAAAAATGGATCTTAAGTGACATGTTGCAACCCAATGCTTGATATGACAATAATAGCTCACTAACCAACTCTCTGTAGCTGTCACTCTTGTGGTTATCCAAAAAATTTGAAACAACATTTTTAAAAGCCTTCCATGCAGATGTTTCTAAATCGCTTAATTTTTCTTCAAATCTTGAATCTTTTATTAACTCCCTAATTTGAACTAACGATGCACGCGTAGGCCATGTTTTTTTATATAGTGATTAGTTCTGTCTCGGCTATCCCATTCACATAAAAAGCAGCAAAACTTTGTATAACCCAGCTGAAGTCCAAGTAATAGTGCAACAACTTTAAGATCACCGCAGATTTTGAAGGAATGTGTACTGTAATTTATTTTTTCAAGTAAAAGTTTCATATTTTCATAGGTTTCTTTCATATTTGCAGCATGGGCCAGAGGTACAGACGGAAGCTTATTTCCATTATGCAATAACACTGCTTTTAGACTTGCTTTCGAAGAATCAATGAATAAACGCCACTGAGAGAGATCAAAATCTATGTCCAACATTTTCATAATCTCATTTATGTTATTGCAAAACACCAAATCTCCATCCTGAGAAAAATACGTTCTGAAGTGTTGATCACGGTTTCGAAAATAGCTAACTTTTGTATTATGATGTAGCAAATTCCATTCTTTTAGACGTGATCCTAATAGTTCTGACTGCTTTTTTGACAAATTTAAATCCCGAACCAAATCATTTAGGTCTCGTTGAGTTATCAAATGTGGCTCGTTTACAATTCCTTTTAACTCAAAGTCATCGTCCTCGTCAACACATTCACCTGCAGTGGACGGTTGTGAATTGTTCTCAACAGACGTAGTTGCAACTGGTATTAGTTCTGGCAATTTTTTACAATGAGAGACTGGTCTTATAGCCGAAGATAAGTTAGTTTAAATATTAAATAAAAACTGTGGTTTTTTTCTTGTAATTTATACCTTTTATGTCTGTGAGACAAAAATATCAATCTGAAACGTGATCTCGCTGTTCAGTCCATATCATGGGTACAGCAAACGGCATAGGTCGTGCACCTTTCTTCCAGTCAGTTAAATTTTTCACACACGTTATGCAACAGACATGAGGGGCCCAGGATTTGTCTTGATGGGCGACAGAAAAACCAAAACATTGGTGATAACACTCCAACACAAGATTCGTAAAATTTCGTCGTTGTTTTTTGAATGTTAGTTCTCCGCAGACATAACAAAAATAGTTAGGATCATTATTACACTTCCTCGACATATTCACAGGGTTAATAAATCACAAAAAAGTGTTCAAATTCAACAACAAATATTTTTATAAGGATTTACTTGCAAGCGTTTCTGTTAATTTACTGCCGTAGTACTAGTTATGAGTATTACCGTATCACAACAAATATGAGGCTAATAGACATATGACAGCTGTCATGTAATAATGAGGGTAGACTGATAAAACAAAATCAGCTGTCAAAGTTCGTGTGGCAAAACCAGTGTTGACCAGTGATATCAGTGATTTTTATTGAAATGTTGGATAGAGTCCAGAAAAAATGGTTGCCTTATAAATAAGCGTACATTATAGATGTATTATTATGTCTTTGTGCCTTGGAATTAGGACAACTTTCATAGAATTTGAAATTTTTATCATTTCACAAAAGACGGTCAGTTATTTAAATGGACCAATGAAAATGAGATAAATAGTAGGTCGATTTTCTAGTTATTATATTTAGTAGGAGTAGGAGAGTATATTTCAACAGTTGGAGGAGCTGACTCCACTGGGACCAAGGGTTGACGGATCCCACACGGGTGTGTGGGGAGTTTTGGAATGTGTTATTCAAATAATGTCTAATATAAATCTAACGTAGAATGTGTACTCAGTGAAACAAGAAAGTTATTGCAAATTCTATTTTTTTGCAGGCTTTAAGTTTGCCGATAGCTTTACGACATATACTAAGTGACATATAAATCCGAACACCCAGTTTAAATGGTTTTATTTTAATAAAATTTTGTATGAGTACTAAATGAAGCATAATAAGTAAATGGTAAAAAATTCAAAATGATTGCACTGCTTTAAAGCCCTTTGACCTTTAATAATGTGTGGATGCACCCTGATGTGCTACGCATTCTCCAACGCGCCTAGGCATGCTTCTGATCAGGTGGTCAATGTCCTCCTGTGGTATCTCATTCCAGGCAACCACCAACTCCTCTCGAAGTGCTTCTAGAGTCTGAGGAGGACGTTGCAAATTGAGCAATCTCCTACCCATCATATCCCACACGTGCTCAATTGGGGATAAGTCGGGAGATCTTGGTGGCCATGGTAACAATGTGACATCATTATGTTGAAAGAAGTCTATTGTGGCTCTTGCAACATGTGGTCGGGCATTATCTTGTTGGAAACTTGGATCTGCCAGGGTGTCAAGATAGGGTAAAAGATGGGGTTCTGGAACTTCGTGGATATAACGCTGCGCGTTCATGTTACCTCTGATGAAGATTAAAGGTGACCTGGAACCATAAGCTATAGCACCATAAACCATAACTCCAACAGTGTGATGAACATGTCTTTCAACAAAAAACTGTGGATTCCTCCTTTCACCACGTCGCCTTTTACCCTGGCACGACCATCGTGCATGCCTAAACAAAATCGAGACTCGTCACTAAAGACAATACTGTTCCATTCCTGATCCCAGAGTGACCGTTATCTGCACCACTCAAGGCGATTACGTCGGTGTTCTCGAGTTAAAGGGAGGACCCAGTGTGGCCGGTATGAGAACAAGCCAAAACTTCTCATTCGTCGGTAAACACTTCGCATGCCAATAGGTCTTCCGTGTTCTGCAAACCATTCATTTGCAATGGACCTGGTAGTGGAGAAACGGTCCCTTAAAGCCAATAATCTTAGGCGGCGATCTTCACGGTCTGTTGTTCTACGGCGGCGTCCAGTGCACCTTGCTTTTTGCGTACGGCCTTCTCGAAGCCATGCCTGACAACACCTAACCACAGTGTCTACACTTCTTTGCACTCTAACTGCAATTGCCCGAAAAGAAAGTCCAGCTTCCAGAAGTCCCACTATACGGCCCATATCAAACTCACTAAGTTGACGAAATCGTACAGGTCTCCGTACTCTAGGCATCGTAACCGATCGTAAAGGATGTCAAGAACCAAAATCCGCCAACGTTGATTCTTTACTGTGGCTGAAATATTCATTTTTAGAGCGTTAGTGAATTAAAAAAAAGCGGTATAAAAACCGGAATGTCCAACTGATAAGGCTGAAAATTTTTTCACTTGTTATTTACAGTAAGATAAATACATTCACCAACTTTTATTAAAATAAAACCATTTAAACTGGGTGTTCGGATTTATATGTCACTTAGTATATATTTGAGTATTTCTTAATTGCTGTAAATATAGTGTGGATGTTTGTTCAGTTCCTGAACAACGAAAAATATTCGACTTTATGGATATATGGATATCAAAAAACCTGAATGGTTTTGTGGGAATATCAATGGACGGTGCTATAATGGTACTGATGAACGGCAAGTAAATGAATGTTATTTTAAAACAAGCAATATCTACGAACCTTTTGGTAGAGCCTGTCATCAAGTAGGTGCTTAATGGCTATCTACAAGAGGTTTATAGGAAAAAACACAGGGTAGGTGATGCTGAATCAGTAAAATCGCATGTCAATTGAAGAAAATAATATAAACATGAATAGACAATCGTCAATATTAAATAAAAACATGAATTTTATTCAAAAATCGAACACTTTATTAAATTTGGACTAAATTTTATGTAGTTTCTTAATAGTCAATAAGCTGGTGATGTTTCAATGACAAGCTGTTATCTCACACTTTGACAGTATTTTGTTTTCAACATTTCATAGCTATTGGTTGCTAAAATTTGTTGATTGGAACTGAAGCTCATTCGCTGTATTTGACGGACTCTTACCCTATAGGTGGAGAATAACGGACTGTTAATTTGACAACCTTGGTGAAATCCACCCTTAGGGTCGTATTCTCAGTCACTCCTAATAACAATGATAAACAGCCAAAAAATATCCTAAATAAAATCAACAAAATATTACTATTTTTAATGTGCTAAAACCGGAATGAAACTTATTTTTTCAATATTAGTTCAAGTTTTAGAGATACGGTAATTATATGTGTTCCTGCTGTGACAGTGTTAATATACTGTGATTCACAAGAATGCACGTGCTACATTTTTATATTCGGCAAGGAAATATGATGTAATCGGCATGATTGTGTTACGTTATACATACGTGTACATTATATTGTTTTATATTAGCCATTTTTTCCTCAGTTGGCTGACAGCGTTCATGCAAGATGTCTCGAAAGTGTGTAAACAATCCAGGTCAGTTTTGTTACGTGTGTGGTGATGTGACTTTTGCGTCTCAGAGACGGTCTACTACTCCACTAATAACAAAGGCATATCAGCTTTATTTCGGTTGTAAACTAGGTGATCAGGCACCCCACATCTGCTGTAATACATGTGCTTCAAGTCTGAGGACCTGGTTAAATGGCAAAAGACGGTCTATGCGCTTTGCTGTCCCAATGGTTTGGAGAGAGCCTACAAATCATATTAATGATTGTTACTTTTGCATGGTACCTTGTGTTGGACAAGCCACAGGTATGTCCAAGAAAAAAAATCGGTTATTAACTACCTAAACATACCATCTGCAATGAGACCTGTGCCTCACAGTGACGAAAATCCTATTCCAAAACCCCCAGAATCCTACACTTGCGAATCAGAAAATGAATCAGATCATGGCGATCGAGTGATTCGTCAGGAAGAAGATATGCCATCAACGTCAAGAGATCCTGATTTTATACCGAGCACGTCATGCCACCAACCGCACAAAATAACACAGTCAGAATTAAATGATCTTGTAAGAGATTTAGAACTTCCAAAATGTAAGGCAGAGTTACTTGGATCAAGACTGCAGCAGTGGAACTTGTTAGAAGACGATGTTTCGGTATGTGTTTTTCGTAAACGCCACAAAGACTTAGAACCATTTTTCAATATGGAGAATAACTTGGTTTTCTGCAGTAACATTAACGGCTTTCTGGCGGCTTTAAATATAAACTATAACCCAGAAGAATAGAGTTTGTTTATAGACAGTTCAACATTGAGTTTAAAGGCAGTGTTATTGCATTTTGGAAATATTTTACCATCTCTTCCTGTCGGGTATGTTCACATGAAAGAATCATATGACAATATGAAGTACCTATTGACATGCATAAAATACGATGAGCACCAATGGCATATTTGTGGCGATTTGAAAGTTGTTGCACTTTTACTTGGGCTGCAGCTAGGCTACACAAAGTTTTGCTGTTTTTTGTGTGAATGGGACAGTCGGGCAAAGGCACTTCATTACACCAGACAAAACTGGCCTGTTCGTCAATTCCTAGAGCCAGGTCAAAAAAATGTACAGCATATGCCATTAATAGATTCGAAAAAAATGTATTATCACCACTGCATATCAAGTTGGGCCTAATGAAAAACTTTGTCAAGGCATTAGATAGAGATGGGTCAGCTTTTCAATACCTGCGTCAGAAATTTCCAAGATTAAGTGAGGCAAAGGTTAAAGAAGGTATTTTTGTTGGGCCACAGATTCGAAATATTTTGAAAGATACACAGTTTGAAAACACTTTAACAGGTATTGAAAAAACTGCTTGGAATGATTTCCGTCTGGTGGTCACTAATTTCTTGGGAAATAGAAAAGCTGACAACTATAAAACCCTTGTCAAAAATATGCTGTCATCGTATCAAAAGATGGGCTGTAATATGTCTCTTAAGATACATTTCCTACACTTACACCTGGACTTTTTTCCTGACACTTGCGGAGCCGTAAGTGATGGGCACGGCGAACGTTTTCATCAGGATATTTCAACAATGGAAAAAAGGTACAAGGCAAAGTGGAATCCTTCCATGCTTGCAGACTACTGTTGGACTGTTGGTAGAGATGCTCCAGAAACGATCCATAAAAGAACAGCAAAAAGACAGCGCATATAGTGATTCTTATAAGTATATGAGTCTTGTTACATTTTTTAATATATCCTTAAAAATAAAAAGTTTTTTTTCTAAACCGCAACTAATTTTTTTATTTCATTGTCATTTTTGGATTCAGCGCCCCAAAATTAACAAAGAAGTGCACTTTTCCCACAAGATACAATTAAAAAACTAAAATTTGTTGTCCAGTGTAATTGGATTCCTGAGACAAAGTTAGAGTTTTCTGTTAAAAAGGCAAACAGCATTTTTTGGAAGAAACATTTTGAAGTTTCTCTGACAGTAATCATCGGGACTGATGTTGTCAAACTAGAAAAGGTTATCGAAAGCTGAGCTGCACATCTGTTCATTGTTGTATGACATTATCCACACCTAGTAACGGCTCGAGTACATTGGGGCGAGTTTATTTATTGCTTTACTGCCATAGTTATTCACAATGCGAACGAACAATGTGTGCAGTGTAATTTCCGTTGGCTATCCGCGAATTGGCCAAGCATCACGTAACACCTTCCAGACTGACTCATTTACGTACGCATGATGCACTGTAAGCAGCAGGCTTTATTCAAATACGTACCACGTGTGCTTAGTGAACTAATGATAAGAAATTCTACTTACATTCCTTGTGCATACGTATGTAGTTGTGACATACCTGTAACAAAGAAAAAAATATGAGTAACTCTACTTGACCCGAAACATCTGAGCTCGATACAATTCAGAGAACGCTGTACAGGTCGTATACAGTTCCTTTGTTCTGTTCATATAACTGTTCAACCATGCCACTAATGGAAGACCCAAGGAATTAGAAAAATTACTCTCTCATAAGATGATAAATTTCCTTGATAAATTCAAACTTCTGAGTCAAAATGAATACGATTTTGTAGCATAAAAATCTGATCTAAAAACTAGTAAACTAGGCCACCCAAAACCTTAATAAGAAATTACCATCTGTTTGTGTATTTGTCGATCTAAGAAAGGCATTCGATACAGTCAATCACAATTTATTAGAGACTTTGTACAAATCAAGTTTTCGTGGAAGAATACATTCTTTGGAACAAAGTTATTTATAAAAAGGCCCCTAGTAGTGAAACTATCAAAATTATATAGCGAGAAATTGTTTGTTGAATGTGTTCCTCAGGGTACATGGTAAGTCCCTCTTTTATTTAGTATCTATTTGAATGGTATATTCAAAATTGACTGTGTTAGAACAGCTATACAAGCAGAATAGTCATGCAGAACAATTCAGCCATGTCAGGGGTTGTATAAGGGCGGCAGGTAACAGTTATACAACAAAAGTATAAACCCATTGCAGCCGCTAAAGAACATTTGCATCATTGCAAGGTTAAATGTTAACACTACACAACCATTCCGCTGGATGATTCTACTTTATTAAAACCAATATATTTCTTATGCATTGCATAGGCGAAGTGAAGAATATACAGGGTGGCGCATCCAAAACGAAACAGACGCATTTACTGGCAGCTACAAAATGATAAACAAACCATGGGCGTAGTGAAGAAAAGCATTTCCTTATTAAGTAACTTCTTTTAGTCAAATTTCTTCTGAAAGTAGTACAAACTAATCAGATGTACCTATTAAAGTCTACCTTAAGGTTTAAATCAATAAATCTTCAAAACTACTGAACTGAAGCTCATGTATTTTACATCATTATAAAGGAAATTGAATGACCTTTAAACTAAGGTATCACTCGACCCCCCTTTCTATTTAAGATTTTGGGGTTGGTGTCACCCCCGCCCAGGGGGCTGAACGTATTAACGTGATTTTTTGCCAAACTTGTGTCCCCCTCGAAAACAAAACCGATAGGTCTGAGCGTTTTTTTAAAAAAAACTGAGCTGCCAGTAAATGCGTCTGTTTCGTTTTCGATGCGCCACCCTGTATAACTATCACATTACAGTCATCTAGTTTACTTAGATATCGGTCATTTTGAGTTTCATACACAGGTATATGATGAACCGTCATATAGGGCTATTGAATGACTTGCGTAGCAAATTTTATTGTGATTGTCCTACAAAGTAGGGACGCAATTTCTACGGGCTTCGGATTTGATTCATGTTCTAATAATGATCAAAAACATGTCTTGATTTTTAAGATTAAAATCAGAGCTTCCTCAAACCCTGTAGTTAGATACAATGACAGTAATGTTTATCATCGGATTTTCAACACAGGAATATTTATTACCCAATATCGCGGGTGGTTATGTATAATCAAGGCATCGTCCATATTGACTTTCGTTTATTACATTTTGGTGCAAGCAATTTGACAAATCTCTGAAATTAAATACGGGAAGAGTGTACGAGTCCCTTCTCAGTTCAGTTGGCCCACTTCAATATTTGTACCAAAATATGCCTTTATAAACTAAACATGACGAAACTATATACTTCTAAAACAATTTATTTTCTCAGCAACATTTTAGATACACTCTAGTCGTAAAAATACATATTAGAAATCACTTATAACACACCTATAACTAATAGGACATCTGAACAAATTAACAATGTGCGAATAAATGCGCGAAGTTAACAAAGTATTAATTTTAAAGATTACCATTGGGTAACATCACCTTAATTTTTTATTACGGCTAAAATTCTTTGGAGCATAGTGTTAACTAAGTTTTGGCAAAAATTTGGTGTAAAACAATCCCATATTTCTTGAAGCTTTTGTCCCAGTTCGGTGATTGTACGAGAAGGATGTTGTCGTAGAACCTTTTTCATCTCGTGCCACAAAGTTTCAGTTGGTGACAGATCTGGACTGCTAGAAACCCATTTCAAAAGTGGTACATTATTTTCTTCCATCCATTTTATAGCCTTTTTTGAGGTATGGCACGCTGCACCATCTTGCTGAAACACAAAATCTTGGACGGATGTCAAGGATTCTTCCATCACTGGTAAAAGCGATTCTCCTAAAATTGCCAAATATTTGTTTATATCCACATTTCCATCAATAAAATTATGTTTTCCTACACCTTTTGATGACTTACTGCCCCAGAATATAATGGATGCCGAAAACTTCATTTTTCTCTTCAGACAGTCAACATAGAATGCTTAATTTTTTTTGCGAATAACTCTACTGCTACTGTCACCAACACAAACTTCGAATCGGGCCTCATCACTACATTGTATTGCACACCATTGCTGAAGTGTCCATTGTCAATGTTCTTTAGCCCATCTAAGCCGATTTTTCTTTTGCAGTGGAGTTAATAGTGGCTTTTCTTTGGCCTATAAACAAGTTGTGCAACTTTAGGGTTTTTACTTCACTTTTTTTATAAGAAAACTTACCTTGCAAGTGCTAAATCCCAGTTTGTGGGCCTCTCTATGAGTTGTGGACCTCGAAATTCTCTCACTCCACAGAGCACTTAATTGTAAATAATTGGCACGCCTGTTTTTCACGATTATTCTTCTTAATGCTCTTCAGTCGGCATTTGTGGTATTACTTTTTTTCACATATCGTGGCTTAATATTAACTGAACCAGTTACGTTATATCTTCTAACAATATTTCTCACACTGTACCGCGATAAGTCTAACAATTTCTGAGTTTGATTTCCCAGAATTAAAAATTTTTATTATCATTAACCGAATTTTCTCACTAATAACCTTTCCTCTAACCATTTTGAAAACCTTAACTATCCAAAACTATTTTAAACGTATTCTGACAGCTGTGATTAATAAAAACCATTGTCATGGCCTTTATTTTTCAAAGCCACCTATGCGTTATAGACTTATTTTGCATTGAAATGAAAATAGGTTGATATGCTGTAATTGCAACATGTGTTATTTTTATGTCGAAGCACATACGATTTATTATAAACAAAATCAAACGCCTCACAGACATGTTGACAGAAAATTATATGTATGGCATTTTTGCGTGGAGTACATCAGTATTAGCTTTACAGAAAAATATTTTGAATCCTATGTTCGGAAAATCAAAATTATATTCAAAAAGCGATTTACGTAACGAAGCAACATTTTTTTGTATCAAGCAGCTTTATGTCTTATATATCACGAAGTTGTCAGTAAGTGCGATAAAATCACACATTGCCGTGGTACTCGATATAAATTACGTGCAAAAACTTTCACTGCATCTCTTACGACCAGACTGAAGCGATTTTCTCTATTTGGACATGTACCGATGATATAAATAAAATTTTAATACGATATTTACAAAATACGCTCAATGCCAAGACAACATGTTATCGAACTCATATCAAATATTCATTAAAGCTTATCGTCTTCCTCGTACACCTCTTTAGTATAAACTTCGTTCCAACTTTATTTTAACTTTTTTTGTGGACTAAAACATATTTAGGGTAAATTACCTAGTTACTGGCACTTTAAGGACATGTTTGTTGACAGCCAGAAACTGAAACCATAAAATTCGATAACAATTAGAAAATGTCAAGGGCGTATCGTTGGTCCGTTCCAAATTAAAACAAAATAATCAGAAAAAGAAATCATATTGAAAAAAATGTCACTCCTAGAGTATACTTAATACAACAAGTAGTAAAAAACAGCCACAGATGAACCTACCTCCTAGAGACTGCTTGAGGATATCATGTTTCTTCAAAAAATTACAATTATTTAAGGCAGCACGTCACGTCAAACTAAATTACTGACTGACACTAATAAATTGGTCCATTTTTTTTAAAGATTACCAACACATACCTACTTATTTTATTTAATGCTTTAATGGAAAAAAATCGTCCAATAACTGGCCGAGGGCCAACGATTGGGGTGTTTACCCTCTTTACACATTCTATATTGTTATTTTTGTTAGTTTATCATGGAGTAAATCAATATCTACTATTACCATTACTGACCCATGAAGTACCTCGTTAATTCAAAAATGAAAAATATGCCTATAATAAGCACTAACATTTTACAAATTTTACAGGAGAGCTAGAAAACGAAAATCTGCAATGAAAATGAGTGATTTTTAGTCTACACGTTACTGTTTTTGTTTTTTGTTAGGCTAAAATTATATAGAACTTTGTTTTCGGATGGTTTAATTTTGTAAAAGTAAAATGAGTTTTTAATTTTTTTTTACATTTCTTGACGAATCTTGTTTCTTTTATTGTGTAGCTACGCCAACAATTTGAAACTGGATTTGAGTATCAAGGTATCAAAAAACTGCTTCAAAAATAAAAATTGTTTTATTCTCTACATAATATTATAAGTACAAACAGAAAGTAAATGCTAGAGTAAGTTTAACCTAAAATACAAATATGATTATGAAAATAATGACAGGCTTTGGACATTAAACTATTGCTAAATGTTGAACTGTGCAGAGAATAATAAAATTGTTGCAATTGAGATATACGGATAACTGGAGTTTCTCTTTTGCATAAAAATATAAGAACCTCATATTTTTTCTTCGATATCTTAGTAAATCCTTTATTCAAAGGCCGGTAAGTTACTTAGACCGCCCTTAATCCATTGTTTCAATACTAACTTATCATAATTATGGTATTGATGACTGCATTTGAAAAATAGTGTCGTAGGTTCATTCTGTTTTACCATTATTTCCATCATGTCTGTCTTTTTTATTTTATTTTCTAGTTCACTCTATTTTACCGCTAACATCCGTAGTTCCTTAACATTTTGTTTAGGTAGACCGTCACGACAACACTACAATATATATATACGTTATGTTTACGTATTATTAGACACATGCGTAGGTACGTGTCTGTAAATACAGAAGACCAGTTTTAACGCAGGGGCGTAATATATTTAAGCCGGTACGTGGAAACTGTTTTCGGAATTTTATCCCTTCTGCAATTTTTCAACAATTTTATTTCCAAGCAGCGAATTGATATTTTTTGTCATTTACACCTGTACGTGCGAAGACCGACGACATTTTCGAATCACGCCGGTTTCAGATGACCGCAGTCAATGCGTTTGATACAATTCAACAGGAAACGAGGGGGGATTGACTTCCTGACGTTCAAGTTCTGTGATGGATATGCTTCGTAGAATGGCTTTATCGTAGCAAAATGGATCCACCAGTGCAAGATAATTGAAATTAATCCCTAACTCCCAACACGAAAGATAGAAAGGCGCATACCCGAACCCAGTACACATTCTCTCACTTTAAATTTTGCGCCACCCTGTGTAACGCTCTATATCTATTATGAATCTTATTCGCCATGCGTTATCAGCAAAAATACTGTTTGCATCGCAGCAAATGATCTGGAAAGATCTTGCTCCATTTCATTAATTCATCCACTTTGACCGTCAGATAAAGTTTCGTTTGGGAATTATGTCGTTCCCAAATAGCCGGCCAATTGCACAGGCGATTGGGCAGAATAATGTTATCTGTTATATAAAAGCGTATATCAAAAAGTATGAGAGTATTCTGTATTCCCTAGATTTCATCTTGGCTACTCAGGAAGTCTGGAATATTCTTAGCTTTCCTGGGATAATATCAATGTACTGCAAATGAATATGAACAGAGCATCACTGTGTCAGTAGGAATAAAGTAATGGTAGTTCATAAAACATGCAATGAACAGTTGGTATGCAAATAGAGAATGTTGACAAATTGAAATCTTCACAGTGGAGATTTTCATAAGTAATATCTTAAGGGCATCTAATGTTTCCATTCGTGAAGGTGCCAACAGCACTCATGCTTCTTGTTAAAATATCACTTTGCGTTGTGTTTTTTCGGTTTTTTTTTACAACAAAGAATTAGATCCCGGAATGGTATTTGTCAAAACTATTTCATGAGTAACAGATTAAAAAGAAATCAAAAAAATGGTTTGGCGTCATTTTCTGGTAGACCATAATTACCTGTTATCAAAGGTATCTTTGGTGACAATAGCTGTCCAGTTTTGCCAGGGGGCACTCGAAAAAACTTCTGACAGGTGTTGTCATCCAATTTTTGTAAGTTGTATACTATAGCTATAGTTTGGCAAACGGATCTGCAACATCGGGGTATCGGTGAGGGGAAAGCAAAACATGGCTGGTTTCATTCATAAAATGCCAGCGGCGTGCGGTATTTTATAAAAGTTTGGGATTATTTCATAATTGGTTTAAATTTAGTAAACTATACGTTTATGTTTCACTTTAAATTTGGGGAGTATCTCAATAAGCCCACAATGATATGGAGCATTGTCCATAATAATAAATAAAGTCTCGGGTAAACTCAAAAATAGCTGTTCTCTACAATCTACACCATGTAAAAAAATACTTGAGTTTGTTTCTACACTTCAACAAACGGAAAAATGTCTACTCACTTCCCAAAATTGCCACAATTCAAAAAATCATGATATCTGCGCGATTTAAAACCTAAATCAAGCTAGCGTTTTTGTCAAAGCCGTAAATAAAATATATTTTTCAAATACAAATAGATACTTAACGTGGTTTTTTACCTTGAGAATATATATATATATATATATATATATATATATATATATATACAGGGTGACTTTGAAGTTGAGTCATTAATTTTCAGATAATGATTGTAGAAGGAAGATAAACCAAAATATGTGTGTAAAAATAAAAAAAATTAAAAAAAAAATTTTACCTTGTTTTATAAAGTATCCTCCCGACAAGTATTTCAGTGCGGACCTGTATTTGATCGTGAGGTCCCCTGTGAGGTCTTAAGTCACCTGATTCACGAGCCCGTTGTACTACATTAACAAAGGCACGAGGGGTTGGTTGCACTCGATTGGGAAACCGATCCGCATAAACATGTGCCATTTTTTATTTCGTTTGAGCCACGCAACAGACACCACTATTTTTATATATATATTATACATCCGTGATCTTATAATATGCTCATTTACTTTAAAAAGTGCCACAAGCCGAAACATGACCAGAATTAATTTTTATTTTATAATCCGCATCTTTCTGGATTCCTATTGTTGCAATTTTGGACTGTTGATGTGGATATTTCTAGAGCATCGGTGTCGCTTAAATAGAAACAAAGAACTTTAAACATATTTCATATCCGTTTAACTTATAACCTCTGTAATAAATAATACTTACATTATATGTACAGCATTTCAAAATTACATTTCACCTATTGAATTAGCATTGGTGTTCGTCAACTTCATCATTATCATCATCGTCACTGTCGTCATCAGTTTCGCTGTCGTCATCTTGCCCTATAGTTATTATAACTGGTTCCATTTCCTCCATAAATTGATCATTTTCCCAAAATTTATCTTCAATGTCCCTAGCATGTTGACAAAATTTCTGCCAATCATTAATGGATATTAAGGACATCGCTTCCTGAGTAACTTCTTTCAGTGCGGTTAAACTGAAGTTTCCAGTGGTATTGCGGCTTCTTATATGAAATTTAAGCTTTGCCCAAGCTAATTCTATTGGGTTTAGCTCGCATAAATAAGGAGGTGTTCTTAGAGGAGTATGTCCATGTGATCTTATGATCCGATCAACTACATAATTTTTTTGGTTGTCAGGGGGCTTATGAAGTAAGACCAGATCGAACAAGTCAAATTTTCTGGCAGTTGCCTCATGATTTATGCCTATAAAATATTTTATTGTATAGTTTGATATGTACATGCATGTTTTGAGTCATAAGTACCTTTCTTTGTCAACCAGGCCATTATATCTTTTTTCGAAGATGATTTTGTTGGGGTTTTATCTTCCTGGACGGAATGATATGGAGTATTGTCAAATACTATAACCGAATTGGCAGGTATATTCGGGAGGAGTTTTTCTGTGAGCCAGCGTGTGAAATTTTCCCGATTCATCTGACCGTGGTAATCGCCTGTAGCTAATCCCGCCTTAAATATCAAACAGGCATTGTCAACAAATCCATTTTCTGAACCTGCATGGACTATAATGAGTCGACCTAAAATATACAAGACGATTATATAATATGTTACAAATCAGAGTTAAATGTAACATATATATAGCATTTTTGCTTACCTGTAGAACCTATACTGCTTATTACACCAGAAACAGTTTCGCTCTGCCAGCATTTTTTGAAAGTCAAGTCATTGTCCACCCAGGTTTCGTCCAAATAAACAATGTTGCGCCCTTCTTCACGATATCTACGTATTTCACGGATGTATTTGTACCTCCATTGCAATACAGGGTTATCCAAATTAAGTGTCCACCATTAGTAACTTTGTTATTAGTGAAAATACAAAGTTGTTTGAATCAGCAAACTAGTAGCATTTTTAACGCTGGTAAAAATGAGAAATAAAAAAAAACAATTGAGAGTCGTTATTTTGATTTTTTTCCGTAAAATAACATTTTTTAAAATAGAAATCCCTGTATATTATATTTTTTTCTGTTAAAGCATCAAATTTTAAACAAAAAAGTTCATAATGACTTTTCCGCTAAAGTCAAAAATAAAGTCAAAATAACGATAAATATTTTTAATTATTTGCAGTATTATATTAAGACGGCTATGAAAACAACATGGCGTTCGCGATTTGACAGCATTAAGATAAGCGACAAATTGTTAAACTGGACATACTCGCAACTAGAAGGCTTTGGAAAACAATGATAAAATCAAATAATGTCAAACATTAGTGTAAATACTTGTTTATAAGCTTTATTGTGTCATTAATTTAAATAAAAATGTTCTCCCATGAAGAAAAGTGTGATATGTTAGAATGCTATTTAGTGTGCAGAAAATCCTCCTTGAGAGCAAGAGAATACTACAGTGAATTATATCCCGCTCGCATTCAACCGTATGAACGATATTTTCTGAGACTTTATCGAAAATTTAGGGGCAACGAAAATGTTTTTGCTAAAACAAGGGCAAAAAAAGAATTCATAATAAGCGATGCCACGGAAATTGCAGTTATTGGATATTTTGAAGCTTATCGTGAGAATTCAATAGCAGATATTCTCAAGGATTTTAAAAAAATACAAATTTATTCCGTATAAGTACCGACCAGTTCAAACGCTTTTGGCAGGGGATCCAGAGAGAAGACTTGTTTTTTGCCATTGGTATCTTAGCTTCTGTCGCCAAAATGTAAATAACTTTCGTTACATTTTATGGACAGATGAATCAAATTTTTCAAATTCTGGAATGTTTAATAGAAAAAACCACCATTATTGGTCAAGAGAAAATCTTATGTTAGTACATCCAAGAGGCCCACAAGTCCGTTTCAGTTTCAACGTTTGGTGCGGTATAATTGGTTCAAAAATTGTTGGCCCGTTCTTTTATGAGGGAACCCTAACTGGTGAAAGATATGTGGAATTTATGTCAGAAATTCTGACTAATTTCTTAGACGAATTGGATCTTATAAGTAGACATCATCTGCATTTTCAGCAAGATGGCGCACCTGCCCACAACTCCAGAGGTACTTATCATTTTCTAAGTACTACTTTTAATGATCAGTGGATAGGAACAAATGGCCCAATACAGTGGCCTCCCAGATCACCAGATCTAAACCCACTTGATTACTTCTTCTGGGGTTACTTAAAGAACCAAATTTACAAGCGAAGGTACGATAACCTTGACGCGTTAAAGACTGCAGTTAGGGAAAAGATAACCCAGATAGATGGTAGGACCATACTTAAGACAGTTCGAGCAGTTGAAAAACGTGCCCAAAAATGTATTGAAGAACAAGGTGGTGTTTTCGAGCATCTTCTTTAAAAAAAATTGTTATTGTATTTTGTAAGATTATAAGTTGATGTTGAAAATAAAGTTTGTCGATACAATTTAATTGTTTCAGATTGGAGGCCATAACTTCAACAATTTGTAACCTATGAGAAAAGTTATTGTGAGCTTTTTTGTTTAAAATTTGATGCTTTAACAGAAAAAAATATAATATACAGGGGTTTCCATTTAAAAAAATGTTATTTTACTGAAAAAATCAAAATAACGACTCTCAATTGTTTTTTTTTATTTCTCATTTTTACCAGCGTTAAAAATGCTACTAGTTTGCTAATTCAAACAACTTTGTATTTTCACTAATAACAAAGTTACTAATGGTGGACACTTAATTTGGATAACCCTGTATATTAGGCCTCTCCATCAAAACTTTTCTTTTATTTTGACATTTGCGCCAAAAAAAACCATTTGATTTTAATAAACTCCTGAGTGTATTCAAGATAAAATATGTTTATCAAATGTCTAATAATCTGAAAATCAAAATTTTCATCTTTCTCAACAAGAGACTGACGCGGTCTTTTTTTTCCGGGACTGGATAACATTTTATTCGGGTTATTTTCTAGTCTTTCTTTATCTTCGTTATGAATTTTCCTAACAGAAGATAGTCCGACTCCGGTATAAAGGGACACCCTATCAAGCTTACGTTTAAGCGGCAACTTGAGGGAATTGTTTGCCGCTTCCTCATCGCAAACCCTATAAATAATCATCAGAATGTTAGCTTAGCATTTCCTTGTTTTTTATTTATATTCAGACTCAGTAGTCAAAAACTACAATTATTGCATATTATTATTACTAACCTATAAACATTCGCAATAACTTCTCTTGTTTGGCTATGAAGCGTCTTTCCGCGAGTAAATTGGTTCATTTTAAAAAATAATACTAAAACGAATAACAATAACAAATAACAAAACACTAAACTATTCAAAAACACACAGCACTAAACATACAAACTTAATAGAACAATTAATAGTTAACAATAATAGTTGTAAAACTCGACAATCAACGGAGATAAAGCCTACGCCACTGGACTTTTCAATAGTATGGATATTCTAAGAAAGGAGCAAAAAATTGTCTGGGACGGTACCCAATAGGGAGTCGAATTTTCTCATGGAGACAAAACATGTGAGGATATCCGCCAATCAGATTTGTTTAGGCGGTGTCCAATATACCTTTCGGGTGGTTGTTGCCAGCTCAACCGATGTCGATAAGATCTTTGGAAAAATGTTTACTTATAATACGATTCAGTAGTAAAAAATAGTTATTAAATACAAATAGAGCTGACAACCCATTAAAATACTCAGTATTTTGAATTATTATTTTTTGGAATTGTGAAAAATCGATTTTCAAATCATTGAAATTACTTTTATTATTATTATTGCTTTTTTGTAGTTAAATTTGGCAATATCGAATATTTTCGGTCGCATTCCTTTCGCTGTTGCAGATCCGTTTGCCAAACTTTAGGAGGGAACGGCAGTGCATAAGTACAAAAATAAGCCATCGAAGTTGCACATACCTCCTTCATCTTCTGCCCTCCAAATATACCGAATTGCAACATCGCCTAAGGTCGCCAATAAGCATTTAGGTAGCGGCGAAATGATATGGACTGCAGAAAAGTAGCGTCACTCCATCGTTAAAACAGTCTGAAATTACATTGTGGTATCTAAGATCCTAGAATCGCAGAACACTGTATTGTTTTACGTGTCGCGAAACTAGCAGGAAGTGCGGTGCTGATGTTTCGATGCTCCGCTAATGATGTTAAGGCGACTATTGTTATTCTAACATTTTTGGAATCTGAGACATCGTCGCTTAAGTTGTAGCACCACGAAATGCAAAAAGTAGCTTATGTATTTGCTTGAAGAAGCCACCGTGATTGCCGGAATGTCATCAATAGGCACTATTAGCTTATGAGGTTTCATTTTCGACTAGACAGACATGGAGGATTATAAGATCATTCGATAGCGACTCCATCGGCCCACCGTCCTTTTTGCTCTCCTAAAAAGTTGCTGGTTTTAAGTTACACCGAGCCGGAACTCTTTTTATTGAGCAACTAGATTTTTGTGATTCATGGGTGGGTAGTACCAAAAAGAAAAAGATACGATACAAATTTGTTATTTAGTTTTACATTTTACATTTCCAAAGTAGATTGTTCAAGTATACTGCGAGAAAATAGATGTCATGTTGAATTGTTTTATTAAATTTTATACTCCTCAGTATACATTATTCATGTTCACTGAAAAATGAATACGAACATTTAAAAAACAAAGTGATTTTTTTTCATCTGCACTAAAAAGCTTTTAGGATGTAAGCACACAGTTTGAAGAATCTGCTTTCTTTTCTGGTTATTAAGTTTGCGCCCTTACACTCATTTTCAAACTTGTGACCGAACAATAATCCATTCCAGCCTCTGTTCGAATCAGTAGAGTGGTTACTTATATTGCCGAATGTAAAGGAAACCAGAACGACAGGTTGGTTATCGCCAATGGGTGGAACGCTAAAACACTCTATTTTTCCAGCCTATTTTCCAGAAAATGCTATGTATCATATATCATTTAGACAGAAAAAATAATAATATGGATTACCCTGTATAAACACAATTACTCTATAACATGTCAAACTACGCATTGAAATCAATAAAATTAAAAGTAGGAAACCCATTCAGATTAACCATCCGCCTGTAACCCTGTTTCCCTTTATTTTAATGTCTTGGTAGTCCAGGCAGTAAATCATAAAAAAATTCTAATTGTATACCGGCATGTGTGTTGGTGTACCTGTCCAGTTGAAGGGTGCATCTAAAGCTGGACATACACGCTTATAATATGCATATCCGCCTAGTTTACTATTATGGATATTCAGATTCATGATTCCGCCACAATATGATCTGTATCAATATTTTTTTGAACAAATCATAATCAACTGTCTCTACCCACACTCCGGTAACACACGACGCTAATCCGTACCGAAAATTACCAGCGTTTAAAAAGCTTCATTCCATTCTTTGATTTCTTACCTTTCGTCTTTCACCCATAAGCAACTGGTCTACAAAATGCTCAAGTTGATAATTCCTTTATTACCAACGGCAGATTTGAGAGTGGAAGAATTTTATATATATATATATATATATTATATATCGAACGACGATTATGTAGTATATATGTATAGTATGAGCAGAAGTCATTGCCAAATCCAACGACCAGTTGGGCACAAAATACAATTAATTGTTAATTGGGAAATTGGCAAATTTTTAGGCTTAACTTGACTCTTTTGACGATAAAATCAAGCTTTCGCCATTCTCTATGGAGCCTTCATCAGGATTTCGTCGTTGAGGTTGCAGCCACAAGATGTTTCAAAACGAACGTAGAGAAGATAGAACCTGTAATAAGTATAAAAACAAAAGGACGGACTCATTGGGCTTGTTGATAACGATAGATACCTTCGTTACATGTTAAAAATATCAATATACCCGGTGGCCGCACTAGTAGACTCTTCGGTCTCCTGATCAGTCACCGTGCGCTGTGCGGGTTCGAGTCCCGTCCCAGGAGAAATTTTTCTCTTGGCTATGGATGTTGTGATTGTCCGTAGGTGGTAGACGGTCTCTGACTGTCGAACGTGAAGGTACCACCCGGCGGATCTCGTAGGCGGAGCCAGAATGTGTGCATGTTGTATGCACACGTGTTCCCTCGCCAGAGTCCGTGTGGCGTTCCCCCTTTCCCCTGTATCCCCCTATAGCCCCACGGTACCCAATGGGTGTTTAGGCCTTAGGCCTTCGTGGTAGTTGGAATATAAAAAAAACAGTAAAAAATAATAAATATGAAAAGACATTTTAGGGAAACAATCGAAATGCAGTCTCTAACCTTCTATTTCCGCTACACGTGGAGAGGAGGACGGCACGGAAAGATAATGTGTCGACAGATGACAAGTGATTGACGCGACGGACCGTGGAACTGTAAACCTCATTGTCCAATTTGGGTATGAAGTATACGAGGGACGCTCGGTAAACCTCCACCCAAATTACTAAAATGCTGAATTAATCTGTTTTGGAAAATTGTGTAGTTCATATGACTGTACGGATGTGAGATAGTGATACAACCTTGGAAAGGTGGTTTATGTGAGTTTATATTAAAGATTGTGAGTGAGAAATTTCAATTACCAGGATAGCAATTGGAAATGTATTCTAATTTTGTGACGATGTTGGTTTGATTTGGATATGTAGCCGTTCTAGCTTTTCGCAATTCAACAGGTAGGAATAAATGACACTGAGCTGCTTAACATAAGCCTTTTTATTCATGCAATGATCTGTCATGAAAAAGTGGGACATTTCTTAAAATAAACGTTTTGAGAGTCTTTTTTCTTTATCTGCTCATATATATATATATATATATATATATATATATATGAGCGGTAGTCATTGCCAAAGCCAACGACCAGTTGGGTACAAAATACAATTAATTGTTAGTTGGGAAATTGACAAAACTCTTAGGCTTAAGTTGACTCTTTTGACGATAAAATCAAGCTTTCGGCATTCTCTATGGAGCCTTCATCAGGATTCTGAAAACACAATTGTGATGCTAGCAAAGAAAACAGGACAGATTTAAATTGTCAGACAACTTACTCGTCGGTGAGGTTGCAGACACATGGTGTTTCAGAACGAACGTATAGAAGATCGAAATTATAATCAGTATAAAAACAAAAGGACGGGGACATTAGGTTTGCTGTAAAAGGACAGATACCTTCGTTAAATGTTAAAAATATCAATCTACCCGAACAAGTTAAAAATATTACACGTGAGACGACATTTTGTTGAAACAATCGGAATGCAGACTCTAACCTTCTGTGCCCGCAACACGTGGAGAGGGGAACGCACGGAAAGATAATGTGTCGACAGATGACAAGTGATTGACGCGACGGACCGTGGAACTGTAAACCTCTCTGTCCAGCTTTGGGTATGAAGTATACGAGGGACGCTCGGTAAACATCCGCCCAAAATTTCTAAAATGCTGAATTAACTTGTCTTGGAAAATTTTTGTGTAGCTCATATGAGTGTAAGAATGTGTGATATGGATACAACCTTGAAAAGATGGGTTTTGTGAGTTTATATTAAGTTAGACAAGTTAATTCAGCAAAATTACATATTGTTATTCAAAATAGATTTCCAGTATACAGTGAAAATGTTTCTATACTACGTATATACACTGAAAAAAACCTCCGTCCCATTCCCCCAAGTAGGGAATAACATTTCATAGCGAAGCCTCACCAACTAAGTTTTTCAAAAAGCTTTCTGAAAACAGTTTAGCTACAGTTTGCTTTCAGTGACATAAAGCACAATAGGAAAATGAACAAATAATTAGGCCGAATTTTTTTCTGAGGATGTGATTAGATGTAATAATAGTCAGCTTTCTAAATGCTAAATCCACTAAACGTAAGAGTTAAAATTGAAAAATGCGACTTTTTTCTGGCTACTGTCAATTTCTTTGTGAGCCAAAAACACAAAATACAGCTTTTGTCTTTGAGGTGCCGCGTCGCCGACTGCATACGCGTACTCGCTGGTTGTTCCACTTGCACATTCATAAGAAAAAAATACATGGATTACTGTGAATACAGCCTATTGAAATTTAAAATATTATTTTGTTTCTCAAATGTCTCGTAATCATGATTAACAGTATAATTTCTTTGTTTAATGCATTTATTTGTAAATTGAATCAAGAAAGACTTATTCATTTCTTATTTACTTCGTCGCCGTCGCTGGATGGGTGCAATCCCAATGATATTAGAAAGAAGGGCGGAACTCTTTGAGCTAGGCCCACAGACTCCACGCCCACCCGAAGTTCAACTGCTCATTACTCTACATATTACAGCATGTTATATTTTCTGTGAAGTGTAGCTACCTGGACTAAGCGAGTTCCCTCCTACTATGCAGACCCTGGATCCTGACCCTCCTCCCAGATCTTTTTCTGGATAACACCACTGGTTGAGCAGTATCCCAATCTAGAGGAAACGATTTCTATCGCGAAATCACCCACAACAAATCACTTTTACATGAATAAAATTAATAAATCATAACTGATCAATTGTTTGTATTAGCATTGGGAGGATTTCTGGAAAAGCAAAAATTCTATATACTTGGATTTCTGCTTAAAGTGGCTGAACCTACCAGTATATATACAAAGTAAGAAGCATGCACTTTTGTATAGACACATAAAGTGGTTAAACTGAATACTGGTGGAATACTTTTCAGAGCTAAAGAAATTAGTTGCAAGAAGGATAAATAGCCAGCGCTAATTTCGTAAAGTAAACGTTTTTCATATTTACATTTTAAAAGCGAATGTTTTGTTTCCAAAAGTAACTATATTAGGTAGCCTACCACTTACGGCTTGTCTATTCAATACCAAAGATCCAACCTACCATATCAGAATGAATCAAACAACCTGCTTCTCCCTGAATATTGAAATTTGAAGGAAATATTTTGCTTTTGAAAAGCCTGGATATATATTATTTGAATTATTTGAAAATCACACCATATTGAGAATTTAATTAAACCTGCACCTCATCAACAGCAATAGCCCACCGCCAGTGAAGACAACTCAATCAACCTACGCGCCTCTATAGAATGCGGTACTTTTTATCTATAATTTATTGCTCGGACATTACCTTCCAGTATCAGTAATGCTTTTTAGACTATCTTCGTCGCTAATACAACGTTGCAGTTCAGTATTTTGGGAGGCCAGAAGATGAAAGAACTATGTGCAACTTCGATCGCATATTTTTGTACATAGTAGTATTTGTGTGCCAATAATATGTATTGGTGACAATTCCAATAGCTTCTTGTTTTCAAATACACTTACTAGAGATGTATACCAAGCTAGAAATTAGTTAGGTATCCACTCTTACTTATTCATTCTGGAAATTACATATGCAATTTTGCTAGACTTCAAAAATGAGACAGATAAGCACAGAAAATCCCTGGTTGGTGAAGTATATTACAAGTAGCAGGTGAGGAAATATGTTACAGACAGGAATGCTTATGAAACGTAAAAAAGTTGTTACATTATTGGCCAGAGTAAAAATAACATGGCCACCCAAGACAACTGTTGAAATATACCCTGCTAGGCTCTACAAGACTATCCGTAGCGAAATTTTTCCCTAAATCTTTGCACAACACTTAAAAAATGCAAATGAAAATTAAAAAATTGACATCTTGACGTTCGAAATGACTGCGTCGGTTGGACATAAGATTTGGCAGTGGGCCTTGTTATTCTTATCACCTGGATTACGGTATTGCCAGCTCATCAGGCGTTTCTACTACCTTTGCTATTTTGTTAGAATGTTATAAAAAAGAAGCTTTGAATAAAATACTGAGAAATGCCAACGAGGAAACTTAAGATTCAAGGCGTAATAATGTTTGCCAAACAGCTAAACGTGGTTCCGATAAATATTCCTGTTGTACATACAAGAACAAACGGAACAAGACTGGTGGTGTTTATGCTTTATGGAAATTTGTATTTTTGCGAATTGTTTATCATTTACATCTCGTGCCTACCACTTGCACATAACAATAAAACAGTTATTTACGAGGGATGTCTTTTAAGTTTTGCATATGGAAATAAAACAACGCGGTAGGTAGTTTTAAATGACTTTTTAAGATTAATACACATCTGCATGCGCTCGAACCAATTTTCGAAGCACTTATTCCAGTCGTTTGCTGGCAGATCCAAAATGGCATTTTTGAATGCGTCAACTGCTCCTTCTGGTGACTGGAACCTTTGACCACGCAGTCTGTTTTTAATTTTCGGTAAAGTAAAGAAATCGTTATGACTTAGATCGGGACTATATGGAGGATGGTCCAATAGCGTGATATTTTGATATTTAAATGACAGTAAAACACTATACATAATAGTAAAAACAATGCATTTAACTGAACTTTTTTAGGATGAATATGGTAGACCATCAAAAAAAATATATTTTTGTACAAATCTATTATAGCTTCATACAAGCATATAATTTTATAATATCCAACAATAATTGTTAGACGTACCTTTTGTAATCTACCTATCAACCGATAAAGTTATAACAGTATGAGTTATTTATTACAATTTAATATCATACCTATTACAATAATACTAGCAAGTCGATGTACATAGACGTTACATAAGGTTGAGTCCCACAAAATTTATATTCAAACTAGTACCCAACACAAATATTGGCGTAAGTGTGAGATTTATTACAACGTGATATTAGAATTGTACTTTCTACTAACAGTCGATATATATGCATCATATATTAAGCCGCAGCCTTCTTTTGAGCTGTTTCAAGGACAGATATAGCTTCCTAATATAAGATTTGTATTTCAGATCACTACCTTTATCTAGTTTAACATGAGCCTGAGTTTCTTTTTGACCTAGCACTATCTCCTAGCTGTTGATCAGAGCTGTGAACAATGTGTAGAATACTGGTCTCTAAATTCAATGAGCTTGACCGATTGACCCCAGCTAGTGAATGCCAATAAATATTTCCGCATATATTATCTTCCACAATTTATCAGTTTCTGGTTGTATCATGTAAAGGCAGTGTATTGCTTCTTTAAGAAGCTATGTGAAATTCACATTATTACACCTTCACCAACAAAATAGCAAAGGTAGCAAAAACGTTAGATGAGCTGGCAACACCGCAATCCAGGATACAAGAATAACAAGGGTAGCCGCCGAAACTCATGTCTAGCCTGGGGTACCGATGGAGCCATTCCAAACGTCAAGGCTTCAATTTTCCAATTTTCATTTGCATTTTTTTAGATGAAGTGCAGCGATTTTTTGGAAAAAAATCGCTATAGATGGTTTTGTAGAGCCTAGCAGAGTATATTTCAACAGTTGTCTTGCGTTGCCATGGGCCAACCTCTCTCCAGAAGGGACATCATACATCATATAAATAGCCCGTTAGGCACAGCTTATCCAGTACTTTTCTTTAATGTCCCCCTCTCCTTTGATTTTGTATGTCCTGCATTTATCCAGGTTTCATCCAAGTAATGAATCTTCCTGCCCTGGTCGCGGTATTTCTTTATTGATTTTAAATAATTTCTTCCCCATAAAAGAATATCTTGGATGTCGATCAAAATACTATTTCTGCCCCGTTTCCTATACTCAAAATGAAATTCTTTTAGTGAACTACAGAATATGATCCTTTTGAATATAGGTAAGTCTTCATCACTATTAGCCTCCTGTAATACTTTGTCTCTGCCTTAAAAAAAAACTGATGGACTTTGCGTCTAATGACATACCGATCAAAGTTATCAATTGTATCCTACGACTTCGTGTAATGCAGCCTCTTTTGTGGTGCGGACAATTTTTTGTCTCTGCCTTTAAAAAACCTGATGGACTTTGCGTCTAATGTGTTCGCCACACGTCTTCCAATATCATGAATTTTTAGTTCAAGATGCTCTAAAATTTAGATCTTATAAACGTTGGGGACACGGTAACGTATAAGCGCACGCTATGTATGCACCGAATATGAACAGCAACAGCCGGCGTCGGCGTGCCGGCGATACTCCGAGCCTGAGTTCTGTCCTGTCGAATCTTGCACTTGTTCCTAGTTTTATGGCCCAACGACCAATAGCTTTAGCAACGCTCAGGCGGCTGCCGCTTTGCCGCGCAGGATCTTTGTTGTGCCGGAGCGTAAATGGACTACGGATAGGGTATAGAAACTATCTAAGCAGCAAGTTGACATTTGTGTTTTTTTTTGACGTTTTTTAGATTGTTTACCTAATATTCTGGGAAGGTGAAATGGCAATGCGAGTAACCTAGAATATCAGCCCTGTTGTTTAGTCCACAACCGATACAATTACACAGGGCACATCGAACAAGCGTTTTTCAATGTATGTTCACCCTCGAGGCCCATTCATTGCGGCACATATGGAGCTTCACTAATCCCCAATAATGCTCATACACACGGCATCAGTATTCTGATTGCTGTCCAATTGAATCTCTGCATGGACATCATATATTGCGGGGGATTATTAGGAGCAAAATAAATATTTAGTTTTATATTGTGCATTTCGCTCGCTCATTTGCATAAATGTATCATTATTATATGAGTGTTCGCCAGGATATTAATTCAATAGGTATTAGGTAAATGAAATGCGCTCAAAAGTATTTACCTGTACGGGTTAAAATATGATTTATTTATAAAGCAAATGATTTTAAACTGCCTTTTTAGTGATTTCATAAAAAAAGATGTTAAGCTTCAACTTGCGTCAAGACAATATTGTCAAACAGGATTCAGAGTCTGAGAAGCATCCATAAAAATCAGCATAATTGTAGTAGACTTCATGTACATTGGTAATGATTATTTTTCGTTGCCACAGGTGATTGTAAGAGAATGCAAACCTCCAATCATCAGAGGCCACACGCTTGACAAATTCTTGCAACATAGGACGATGTAACGTACCAAAATCACATGACCCTTTTTTCTACTATTTTGACTTACTAATTTGAATTTCTCCTTATTAATGGTAGAGTGCCGATTCTTAAGCCAAACCCTTTTTAATGATTTTCTTTTGGAAAATTTCATAGTTGATTGATTGTATAATTTCACACTTATTGTATCTTTCTTTCTTAGCGACTCAGTATTGTGTTGACACTAATGTTATAGTATTACTAACGACTATCTTAGAAATTTCCCTATAAAATATCGTTGGTCCCTCGTAGAGTTGGTTCCGCGCATTGGCAATCAGCGCCACCCTGTGATTTCCGTACTCACTAGCCTGCATAGTAATATTTGATTTCCTATCAAGGTACCTCCTTTTAAAAGCTTAGGTGTACAGTCGGGGCAACGCCATTTTCTTTTGCTTTCTGCTCATGCGTTGGATGCGCGAAGGTCGTGCGTCTGATTTCCAGTTACTGGGTTATTAGACCCCAAACACCAGATTATGGAGTAGCATCCGTTATTCTGTACCTTACGTTTAGTTCTTTTGGTTTGGGTGCTACCCCGTCCATTTTCTGATGGGATTTTAGCCTTCAGCGGTCAGTTCTTCTTTATAAGGTATGGAGGAAAAACCACCATCCGACCTCCTCCAGCTTTGTAGCTGTTTTGTAAACGGTTGTAGCCGATTTTGATGAGAACCATCCCTTTTTCTTGACAAAAAATCCTGATGTAAGCAAGTAAAATATTGATTATTGTTGACTGAAATTCTTAGAGTGTACTTGGTTTTGTCTAGCATTTTTCGTGTTCAAATATGGGGCAATGCGTATATTGACACCTTCTCTCGTGCTTACTCCAATACGTTGACCATGATTTTGATTTTTGAGCTGTCGTAACATTTTAGAGCAAGGGTATGTCACTTTAATATATTTTTCTGTTTTCTTTGCCTTTGTTTTGCTTTTTTTTAGAAAAATGTACATGGTTTTTAATGAGCAGTTTTGTTTCTTGAAACGAATATAGAGTGGATTTTTAACCGGTCTTTCTCTCTAGGGTTTGTTTTCTCCTGCACCGATGCAAGAAGCCCATTCTTCGTGAAGTTCCTTTCGGCACTGGCCACTACTGGCCACAGGTTTTAACCAAAAAGCTTGAGATTTTGTAAGCCGAGGTCATTTCGGTTGCGACGAGAGCTGTGACTGGAACAAGTCTACAAACCAAGTAGGTTTAGATTTCAGTTTTGCTTTGTAGTGATTAATAAAACTTTAAGGTACTAGTCCGGTCTGATTGATTTTCTTTGTAACCTATATACAGGGTGCCGCATCGAAAACGAAACAGGGGGGACACAAGTTTGGCAAAAAATCACCTTAGCACGTGCAGCCCCCTAAGCGGGGGTGACACCACCCCCAAAACTTTAAATGGAATGGGCGGTCGAGTGATACCTTATTTTAAAGGTCTTTCGATTCCCTTTATAATGATGTAAAATACATGAGCTTCAGTTCAGTAGTTTTGAAAATTTATTGATTTAAAGCTTAAATAAAACTAATACATCATCATTAGTGGAGATCAATACATTTGGCAGCAAAGTAATTTAAAAATGAAGAATGAACTGACCCGTTAGGCAAGTAAATGTCAAAAATGGCCACCATGACATGAACAAAAAGCGTCCTAGTGCCCATCCGGTTTCGATGGATGGCCAAGTTCTGCCAAAGAACCGTTCACTCTGACTGATTGGAAACACATCTCGTCAATAGCGGCAGCTGCTGGGAAAAAGCTAGGCTATTTGTTTAGGGTTAAGAAGTGTTCTTCTCCACATGACCTCCTCACTCAATACAAGGTCCCGATAAGGCCCAGCCTCAAGTATTGCTCACACGTTTGGGGTGTCCGACTGATCGATGACTCTTCTCTAACAGACAGCCTCGGGACCACATTTCCAGTTCCACTCAATTTGGTTCTGTTATGCGAACACAACCCTGAAAGAAATCTCAGAAACATATATCAAAAAAGTTTAGCTACTTCCATACGCGTTGAGAAATTACAGATGTATGCAAAACATAAAAAGTTGTAAGTGAATTTCGCCTTCGGCAATTTTTAAGGCTCAACACACATATAGGAAATTTTTCTTACGTGTTCGACGCAGCTAGAGACGTAAGAAACTTGAGATAGAAATATCGTGGCATTGCGTAAAGCCCACTAAAAGTTTCCTCGCGCACCTGGATGCTATCCCTTTGTTTCCGGCGCTAAGCAAATAACGGCTTCAATAGGGCATTACCTGCCAGGGACGACTCGTGGAAGCCGGTTGCAGCTCGCCGGAGTTAGCTGCTAAATTGCAACGTATGGGTGTTTACTTTAAGATGATCGTTACACCTGCTACGGGCGGTATATGGCTACAATGTTGGTTATTTCAGTTGCAATGTAGTTGCACACATACGTACACATCTAACGGGTAGTGTTAGACCTCAGGGGCACATGTCATGCTAAAAATCGTATCAAGTGGATTGTTTCGTTGTGTACTGACATTAGACAGGGTGTTAATAAAGTATGTAGACAAACTTTAACCATCGAATCCTTGGTCAATTTGAAGACGAAATTTACGTATGAACATGGATCCGCAAAGGCTTTATTTTCACGCTACAGGATATTACCGCTAAAAGAAATGATGATATTGTTCTAGTAAATTATAAAAGAATAGAGATGTTTCCAGACCCTCCATGTACGTAGATACGGATAATGTTTCGTTCCCTTATCCTCCGTGGCAATTTCGCTGCACGATTTCCCTTTCAAAAACAAGAATCGTATCACCGAACGATATAGCTCTTTTTCCATTTTTCTACAATCCGAGCATAGTAAATTTATCTCGCCATAGTGGCGCTATCGTGCATTGGGGCTAACTACTTATCGGATTGGCCTCATGTATCAACTTTAACAAGCTGTATTAAGGAAAAACTGCATCCAAAGCATTGATATAAGCAAAAAAAGAATGTGAGAAAAGTTCTTTTACAAGAAGACAAAGCTAACGATCTGGAACAGATCTGGTTAGTTTTTTAGGCTAAACATTGAATAATCCCTAGTCGAAGGGTTTCCCCTATCTATTACACAGCAGTAGGTCCTTCGACGGTGACGAGCTGCTACCGAGAGTAATCCCCGGAAGATTTATTCTACACCCGAGAAATTCTCAAATAAAACGGTTTCAAAATACCTGAATCGCTAGAACGAGCGCACAATTCACGTAAATGTAGGTACGGAGGAATAAGTAATGACAGCCACAAACTCCGCTTCTAATGGACTCTTCAGGTTCTCTGCAAAACGCTACCGGCTGTCGCTTCTTTTCGCCACGCCGTACCGTTGACAGATAGAATTAAGTTCATTAGTAGTGGTTTTCTATGCCGGATAGTTCGAACATACCGTTACTTGTTATCTGAAGTTGGCAGAATGAGACGCAAATCCGAATTATCTGGCCAATAGTTGAAACCTCGGTAAGGGGAATAAGACGCATTTCTAAATTCAAAATGAAGATATATACTAAGTGACATATAAATCCAAACACCCAGTTTAAATGGTTTTATTTTAATAAAATTTTGAATAAGTACTTAATGAAGCATAATAAGTAAATGATAAAAATTTCAAAATGATTGCACTGCTTTAAAGCCCTTTGACCTTTAATAATGTGTGGATGCACCCTGATGTGCTACGCATTCTCCAACGCGCCTAGGCATGCTTCTGATCAGGTGGTCAATGTCCTCCTGTGGTATCTCATTCCAGGCAACCACCAACTCCTCTCGAAGTGCTTCTAGAGTCTGAGGAGGGCGTTGCAAATTGAGCAATCTCCTACCCATCATATCCCACACGTGTCAATTGGGGATAAGTCGGGATATCTTGGTGGCCATGGTAACAATGTGACATCATTATGTTGAAAGAAGTCTATTGTGACTCTTGCAACATGTGGTCGGGCATTATCTTGTTGGAAAGTTGGATCTGCCAGGCTGTCAAGATAGGGTGAAAGATGGGGTTCTAGAACTTCGTGGATATAACGCTGCGCGTTCATGTTACCTCTGACGAAGATTAAAGGTGACCTGGAACCATAAGCTATAGCACCCCAAACCATAACTCCAACAGTATGATGAACATGTCTTTCAACAAAAAACTGCGGATTCCTCCTTTCACCACGTCGCCTTCTAACCCTGGCACGACCATCGTGCATGCCTAAACAAAATCGAGACTCGTCACTAAAGACAATACTGTTCCATTCCTGATCCCAGAGTGACCGTTGTCTGCACCACTCAAGGCGATTACGTCGGTGTTCTCGAGTTAAAGGGAGCACCCAGTGTGGCCGGTGTGAAAATAAGCCAAAACTTCTCATTCGTCGGTAAACACTTCGCATGCCAATAGGTCTTCCGTGTTCTGCAAACCATTCATTTGCAATGGACCTGGTAGTGGAGAAACGGTCCCTTAAGGCCAATAATCAGTATGAAAACCGGAATGTCCAACTGATAAGGCTGAACATTTTTGCACTTGTTATTTACAGGAAGATAAATACATTCACCAACTTTTATTAAAATAAAACCATTTAAACTGGGTGTTCGGATTTATATGTCACTTAGTATACATTGATGTCCATACCTCTTCAAGACCGTTGGTGCTTTTTTCCAGTCAAGTTATAGTGGAAACGCAATAAAAAAAGTATAGTCCACCTGGACAGTAATATGGATTCCAGGAAGCAAAATCAACTGAAGAAGCACTTATTCAGTTAACGACTAAAATTTACAAATATGTTGATAGTGATAAGCCAAGCATTCGATAGATAGCATTACGCATGACAAATTATTAAAAGCCTTGGAAAATTTAGGATATCGTGGAGCCACTTATCAACTCATGAAAAGTTATTTGGAAAACAGAAAACAATGTGTGAACATAACAGTAGACTAAGTGAAAATATGACACTTAGAGACGGAGTTCCACAAGGATCCGTATTGGGACCAATGCTGTTTAATCAGTATATTATTGACCTTTTTAGTTAAAAAGCGATGGAAAAATTATTGGTTTCGCAGAAGATACGTCAATTATTCACTCAAAAATTGGGCTTCTTTAAAAAACAAAATTGTGTTAGATTTTAAAATACACATTTGCTTTACGGAAAGGATTTTAACAGTCAATTAAAACATTGCATAGCTGCAGAAACAACAACAATCAATTCAAGATATTTATGGGTATTTATAGATAACCACGTTGAAGATTTCATAAAAAAATTAAGACACCTTATTCTACTAAGTCAAACATTTTAGCAGTTTTTTAAGCGGAAATTGTCTACATATGATATATCACGCCCTTGTTCAATCGTTAATGACTTATAGAATCTGAGCATGGGGGAGTCATGCATAATTATTTTAAAAAATTGAAATGATTGATGTTGAACCTTACGTTGAACAAAAACAGATGTTATCCCTCAGAAGATCTTTACATTGAATCTCAGGTTTAAGACTGCCCACAAACATATTTTTATCATACAATAATATATTTAACCAAAAGTTCAAAGTCGTTACATTTTATCAGTCACAACCATCATCCTAGTTTAGATAGTCAAAAGTTTATAATGTTATCCCTGCAAACTTCAAACAGAGTAAAGCGGGGGAATATGGAAACATAACTTTCAAAAGCTCACATTCTAACAAGCAACCAATCCAACCACAATTAGAATGCGGCATCTTGGAGCGTGTATTTTTGGCTATGTGAAGAATGGTTAGAAGCAAAAAGCTCGAATGATATGCTATGGCCATAATACCCGTACCTATAGATAATATGGCATCATACCTTGGGGAATATGGCAACACGCTCTTCTCGTAAAAGTTGAACAACTTTTTTCAGGTTGGATAAAAAAAAATCCCTACAACATAATAAGAATATTACTAAGTAATACGACAATATCTCCAGAGCTCTGGAGGTACTTGCTAGTTGAGTTAGTGGGACACAATCGCTACAATATATGTCTGAAGGAGTACAGATCTCGTGAATCAGTTCAATTTAGACATTACAACCAGTCACATTCGGGACCTTCTCAATCAAAACAATATCTACCGCATTGGGTACAAAATTCTGATTCATCAGTTATAAAATATAACGCATATTACCCCACATTGCACCTTATTACATCAAAAAGTGGCAACACCTACTTTAGATACATTTAACGGATTGTTCCGCTAAAAAAAGCTAGGTTAGGAATCGTATGTTGGCATACTCTTATTAAAATTGGATTAAAAACACTTACAACTTCTTATATCCCTATAATAGTATAACTTGATGGTATTTTTTAAACGGGCCTTTATACTGACGATATATACTAAAAACCACACTTAAAAGGAAGATTACAGGCTGCGGCGTATTACCCAGCGTGGCATGTTCCCCCACTTTACTGCATATGGAATGTAAAAAACATTGGAAAATTGAATTAAACCTATGGATACTAACTAAAGCAAGGATTCAAATTCATAAGTTTGTAGACATTAAAAATCAATCTGCTATCTGATAATAAAGAGATGCTAATTTATATACATTTGACTAGTATACTTGTGTATTCATATAATTCAAGTTCGGTTAAAACCCACGCACAAGTATACACTTTTTTGGGTGTCTTATGTTTTTTGGACACTACCGGTATTATTTATACAAAAACTTTGTAGTTAGACAAATAAACTTTATTATTATTATTATCATTATTATTATTATTGCTATTATCATTATTGCTATTATTATTATTATTATTATTATTATTATTATTATTATTATTATTATTATTATTATTATTATTATTATTATTATTATTATTATTTCTCATGAATCACAGTCCAGTTAAATAAGTGCAAAACACACTCCTATCCCTATTAATATAAGGTAGCTGTTTAGTAGCACACCATATAGGTTACTGTCAAACCCAGGAGGAGGTCTGTTCGAGTATTTAATTTAATATTCTGTTTTCTTTTTGATTAGAATTATTTATTTCAGTTTTGATGCGACTTAGTGTTTTAATTTATTTTAGAATTACACTGGACAACAAATTATAGTTTTTTAATTGTATCTTGTGGGAAAAGTGAACTTCTTTGTTAATTTTGGGGCGCTGAATCCAAAAATGACAATGAAATAAAAAAATTAGTTGCAGTTTAGAAAAAAAACTTTTTATTTTTAAGGATATATTAAAAAAAAGTAACAAGATTCATATACTTATAAGAATCACTATATGCGCTGTCTTTTTGCTGTTCTTTTATGGATCGTTTCTGGAGCATCTCTACCAAGAGTCCAACAGTAGTCTGCAAGCGTGGAAGGATTCCACTTTCCCTGGTACCTTTTTTCCATTGTTGAAATATCCTGATGAAAACGTTCGCCGTGCTCATCACTTACGGTTCCGCAATTGTCAGTAAAAAAGTCCAGGTGTGAGTGTAGGAAATGTATCTTAAGAGACATATTACAGCCCATCTTTTGATACGATGACAGCATATTTTTGACAAGGGTCTTATAGTTGTCAGCTTTTCTATTTCCCAAGAAATTAGTGACCACCAGACGGAAATCATTCCAAACAGTTTTTTCAATACCTGTTAAAGTGTTTTCAAACTGTGTATCTTTCAAAATATTTCGAATCTGTGGCCCAACAAGACTACCTTCTTTAAACTTTGCCTCACTTAGTCTTGGAAATTTCTGACGCAGGTATTGAAAAGCTGACCCATCTCTATCTAATGCCTTGACAAAGTTTTTCATTAGGCCCAACTTGATATGCAGTGGTGGTAATAAAATTTTTTTCGAATCTACTAATGGCATATGCTGTACATTTTTTTGACCTGGCTCTAGGAATTGACGAACAGGCCAGTTTTGTCTGGTTTAATGAAGTGCCTTTGCCCGACTGTCCCATTCACACAAAAAACAGCAAAACTTTGTGTAGCCTAGCTGCAGCCCAAGTAAAAGTGCAACAACTTTCAAATCGCCACAAATATGCCATTGGTGCTCATCGTATTTTATGCATGTCAATAGGTACTTCATATCGTCATATGATTCTTTCATGTGAACTGCATACCCTACAGGAAGAGATGCTAAAATATTTCCAATATCCAATAACACTGCCTTTAAACTCAATGTTGAACTGTCTATAAACAATGTCCATTCTTCTAGGTTATAGTTTATATTTAAAGCCGCCAGTAAGCCGTTAATGTTACTGCAGAAAACCAAGTTATTCTCCATATTGAAAAATGGTTCTAAGTCTTTGTGGCGTTTACGAAAAACACATACCGAAACATCGTCTTCTAACAAGTTCCACTGCTGCAGTCTTGATCCAAGTAACTCTGCCTTACATTTTGGAAGTTCTAAATCTACAAGATCATTTAATTCTGACTGTGTTATTTTGTGCGGTTGGTGGCATGACGTGCTCGGTATGAAATCAGGATATCTTGACGTTGATGGCATATCTTCTTCCTGACGAATCACTCGATCGCCATGATCTGATTCGTTTTCTGATTCGCAAGTGTAGGATTCTGGGGGTTTTGGAATAGGATTTTCGTCACTGTGAGGCACAGGTCTCATCGCAGATGGTATGTTTGGGTAGTTAATAACCGATTTTTGTTTCTTGGACATACCTGTGGCTTGTCCAACACAAGGTACCATGCAAAAGTAACAATCATTAATATGATTTGTAGGCTCTCTCCAAACCATTGGGACAGCAAAGCGCACAGACCGTTTTTTGCCATTTAACCAGCTCCTCAGACTTGAAGCACATGTATTACAGCAGATGTGGGGTGTCCACTGTTTGTCTTGATCACCTAGTTTACAACCGAAATAAAGTTGATATGCCTTTGTTATTAGTGGAGTAATAGACCGTCTCTGAGACGCAAAAGTCACATCACCACACACGTAACAAAACTGATCTGGATTGTTTACACACTTTCGAGACATCTTGCATGAACGCTGTCAGCCAACTGAGGAAAAAATGGCTAATATAAAACAATATTATGTACAAGTATGTATAACGTAACACAATCATGCCGATTACATCATCTTTCCTTGCCGAATATAAAAATGTAGCACGTGCATTCTTGTGAATTACAGTATATTAACACTGTCACAGCAGGAACACATATAATTACCGTATCTCTAAAACTAATATTGAAAAAATAAGTTTCATTCCGGTTTTAGCACATTAAAAATAGTAATATTTTGTTGATTTTATTTAGGATATTTTTTGGCTGTTGATCAGTGTTATCATTGATTTTCACCGATGATGATAAGATCAACACATCCTGAGTTACTGTTATATTTCTCAACAGCGAGCGGTCGGAAAGTGTAACAAATACCACTACGCAATATAAATCATCACTGTCTGCGTCTACGCAGGTGAAGCGGATTTCGAAGCAGGATGACACCCCCAATGAGCGCTAGATAAGCACTGACCAAAATCGCTCATTTATGATCATAGAGGTGGAAACTTTGCCTTGGAATGTACGAGATGCGGTGTCGCCAAGCGAAACAATGATACAATGTTGCAGAATTTGTAGCGAACCTGACCTTTCATTTCGACCCAAAATGCAGCGCCGGTAGGACCGATCCGGAATCGATTCTAAACAAATGCGACACAATTCACAACTCAAAAATGCATACCCTCTAAATAAAACCATTAACGTATATTTTCAACAGGCCTCTTAATTCAAGGATCTCGTGAAACGTATTAGCAACGCGACAGATGACCGCGTCAGCGTTGCTAGACAACGCGGTGATGAGCTGCGCTTTTTCAGCCGGCTTCTATCTCTTTCTAGCATGTTATCTCTCGTACACATTGAACTCAAGCCGGTTCTCAATGTACATTCTAATACGGTGCTTTTCAGAAATATCCTCACTAGTTTTTATTTTCCGCACCGCAAGCAATGTAATTGAAGCCGGATTAGCATAACAAATATCATCGGTTCTGATAAAGGAGAACACTATCGTAGAGGACTGTACGTATTGCAACTCCACAGAGGTCCCAGAATTTTATCGGGGAGTGTATTGCAAGAAACTTTAAAGGTAGGACATTAATCCCTGCGAAAGTACAATGATAAGAGTTGCGATAAGCTAAAAAGAACCTTGGATGGGTGTAATAGTTTTTCGATAGCAATATAGATGCAGGCTTCCCAGTCCGGTTACGTCGTTAAGAATTTCGGCCACGTCTTCGTACGTTGGTTTCCAGACGTTTACCAGCGTAGCGAAGCCATATACTCACTCGCCATTATAGACTGGCAAGCTTAGAATCGATTTGACCACAATAAACTGTGATTTTTCTTTTTCTTTGTAAGTGAAGAATGTATCAAACTCAAGAGTAGATCCAAACGTCCTTGGTGCATTCCTTTTGGTGATCCTAACGCTCACACGACCGTGAGTTTTGACGTTCTACTTGTGCAACTGGAATGGACGTTCAGGTGACTCTGTGATTTAATGAAAAAGGGACATATTCTGAACTGAAAATTGTTGGTGTCCGATGAGGTAGGGGGCTCCTAATTAAATTTTTAGGTGAGCTCATTGCGAATAATAATTTTGTCATATATAGGTTATAACTGATACTATTCATAAGCGCAAGCACCTTTAGCAACTCCTGGATCATATCATAGTTGCTCAGACTTTCACAGGTTATCCACTGTGCGCGCAAAAACCCGGAATGATCATTCTGACCCGTCGTGAGACTAGGGGAGATATGGGTTCGAACCGCAGGGATATTACGTAAAAAAGCCACGTGACATCAAAAAAACTGACAAAATGGCAATTTGCCGACTAGGTAGTTTCTAGAGTTCAAATAGTTTATTCCGTGTTTGCACGCTGTGAGCGTCATCAAAAGCGACATCTATCGAGGAATCACTCAACGACACACTCAATGACCATGATTCAAGTGAGTTCAGCATGCTTTGTTGGTTGCAGAATGCTGAGATAGTCTGTAGAGTATATCTCTGAGAAGATGCGACAGAAATAAAATTGGTTGAGTAGCAAGATCGCGTCTGGACGATTGTATAGTGATTGTACCAAATATATTCCCCATGAAGAATATCTATTAGCTGTAGCAGCGGGTTATTAATGGTTTGTCCTATCTGAAAAGAGGCTATTATGTTCATATTTTCTCACCTGTTTGTTGCGATATGCTTCTCCATGATGCCGCCGTGCGATATGCCTGCCAGACAGACCCGCCCGACTTTAGCCTACCTTCCTAACCTTGACGAACTTCGTACATCCAGATCTGACCTGATAAGACGGCTTTTTTGTCCGGAGGATGTCGACATTATGGAACAATCAACGACAGGAAGCTTTTCCCAGGTCTACTAGCTTTAGGCAATCGAATCAACGAAATTTATTTGGGAAACGTAACGCTTTTAAAGGGTCCTAAACGACTGGACTATTAGCTGCACGCTACACTAGGTGGTCAGTGGCCGCATCAAAAAATGCAAACACTGCACCGCAGGGTTTCTGTATGTAAAGGCCGAACAGGGGACGTGCCGCTGGGCTTTTTATTTTTCGACCTAATAATGGTGGGAGATGAACGAGAGGAATACTAATCTGTTGCATCAGCGGAGTTGTCATCGAGTTAATGCAATTACGTGTAGTATGGGTTGTCACGTGCCAAAATCAAGTAGCCTTTTTGTACTACTTTGACCACTTAAAAATAATTTGAATTTTCATTTATTGATTATAGAGTACCGATTCCTAAGCTAAACCTTTTTGATGATTTTCTTTTGGCAAATTTATTTATTAATAATATTAAATTTATTGATTGTATAATTTCTCACGTATTATATCTTTCTTTCTCGGCGACTCGTGTGTTGAAATCTTTTGGACTCTAATGTTATAGTATTATTAATGTCTATCTTCGAAGTTTCCTCATAGAATATCGTTGGACCCTCGTAGAGTTGGTTCTGCTCATTGGCCACCTTGTGATTTCCGTACTTACTAGCCGTATAGAGATATGTAGTCTTATCAATATACCTTCTTCAATGCGACTCATTTAACCTTCTTTTATAAAGTTAGGTTTTCTGAGTCATTTACTGTCCTGCGGAGATTGTGGTGTGGGTGTCGTTTCATTAATTTCCAGATTTTGGGATATTAGACCAATTTATGGAGTAGTATCCTTTTATTTTGTACCGTACGTTTAGTTGTGTTGGTTTTGGTGCTTTTTCGTCCATTTTCTAATGGGATTTTAACCTCCAACAGTAACTTCTTTTCTGTATACCATCGGACCACGTTCATCAATGCATGTCCTGAGGAACTTTGTTCAATTCCTTCCTCTTAGTGGAAAGGCATTGCGAAGAATCACCATTCACACTCCTCCAGCTTTCTTTTGTAACTGCCTTGTAGCTTTTTGTAGCTGATTCTGCTGGAAGCCATCCGTTTCTCTTGAAAAAATTATGATGTGAACAGGTAAAATATCATTTTAATTGGGTATTTTATGGATATTAATATATTGACACTAGCCACTGGTTTTTGACCCGAACGCTTCTGAGCTGAGGACATCTCAGCTGCGCCTAAAGCTGTAACTGGAAGAAGACCATTATCCAGATAAGTTTAGGTTTAGGTGTTAAAATTTTTGAGAATCCTATATTTGTAAAGCCTTCGTACGTGTACCATGGTAAACGTCTTACAGTGTTAATTATCACGGTCTAATAATTTTATTGTCAGGTAGTGTTTAATAATATCTTTTCTTTTGACTTGCACTCCAGTGGTGGAGCATCTGAGCTGCTTGTTTTGATAATATATTGTGATTTTTTTTAAATATCGCGTTTTATCTGGCTCTCTGTATACAGTTAATTAGGTTTCGTCATTGCTGTTAGGTTCTTTTCTTTTGTGTGGTGGTCAAGCAAAACAAGTTTCGACTAACACCTCGGAGAGTTGTGGCCTAATCCGTCTCCGACTTATGGAGCTAGGGCCTTAGATTTCATTTATAGTGTTCTATTAATTTATAAATTTAAACCAAAAAAAAAGGAAAAAGGAATCATATTAACATTTGCTCTTGTTTATAAAAAAAGGCGTGGCACGGGTCCATGCTGGAGAAGGTCTTGCTGAATAATTTTTTGGCAAGGTCAATGATTAGCTGTTTCACTGACGTATGTGAATATTCTGCAAACAGCTTTCTCTGTGCGTTTACTTTATGGTTTTTCTCAGAGTTAGGAAATGTGAGAGAGCGTTGTCAATCACAAATACAGCATATATTCAAAAAAAAATTTAATTAATAAATATGAAGCTCTATAGGGTCGTCTCGTCTTTTAAATAAATGTTAGCTTTTTTTGCTAAAAAACGAATTTTTAATTAATCTAGTTAGAGACGGACATTTTTTCCAACCATTAATTCCAGATTCTAATTAAGAAACTAATGATTACGCTACCGCGTTCATCTTTTGACAATGGGTTTATTAGCAATTTGAACGATGAGTTAAGACTGTGAAAATAAAACTGCTATTAATGCCAGTTGGTTTGTAAATAACTCCTTCTTCAGCAGCACACTGAAAAGGTCAGTAAAACTAAAAACTAAAACCATCATAAAACTTTATTATCTTGACCATGTGCTGTGGAGGTACTTTATAACTAGCTTAAATACGTTTTAAGCACACGCAGTCTGAAAATGTTTACTTTTAATGTTAGCTTATCTTGTTGTTCACATAATCGTTAAAAAATGATTCTTTGGGATTATATGCTCATTTGTTGTTACAGAAGAGCAGTTTAAAGATAATAATAGAGGCCAACAAATTATATGTATTATACCGCGTATTAATCAAGAATGTACCACAAATTTAACAGACTTTTATTTCAGTAATTTTAAGGCAAAAGGTTCATATAAACATAGATCCGTAAATTCTTCGTTCTCAAGATATAGGGCGTTAAAATTAGAAAAAAATGTTTTTTCGTAAATTTCTAAATATCATTTACATAATTTTGTAGCAATTTGATGGTGAGGCTCATGTCGTTGCTATTGATATCACGGAAGCGTTCGATCAGCTGTGGCACGCTGCCCTCTTAAGCAAACTTCCATCCTATGGCCTTCCAGAAAAGCTTTGCAGATGTGGTTGCTTCCTCTTCGACCGCAAGATATCCTTCCTAATTGACGGGTTCTCCTCTTCATCCCACAACGTCAACGCTGGTGTTCCCCAGTGATCGGTCTTGGCTCCGACTCTGCTGCCCTTACATCAACGACCTCCTTACCTGTGCGATTAACAAAATCCACAGCTCTGCTCGACAGCACTTTACATGCAGGAATTCAGACTGACAAGCTGATCTCTGCCGCTGAGCTGGAAAAAAGAGGCGACTTCCTCTGTGACGAGAGACCTGGCGGTGAACAATGCTCCTTTGCCCCGAGGATGTCGAGATTGTTGAACAATCTACAGGAGGAAGCTTTTTCCAGTTCTACTAACCTCAGGCACTTCAAAAATCGGAATAACAATGCTTTTTAAGCTCCTCATAGCAGCCTAGGGGTCGTGACCCTGAATCGATACTAAACACATTCGACACAACTCGCAATTCAAAAATGTGTACGCTCAAAAGAAAACCATTAACTGCGCGTAGCTAATAAACTAACGCACATTTTCAATATGCGCCTGAATTCAAGGAACTGGTGTAGCAGATAGGCAACGCCGCAGATTGCGCGTCAGCCGGATTCTGTCTCTTTCTAACATATGTGTCTATACACACTTCTGTCTTGTATACATTAAACTCAAGCCGTCAGACAGATTTGCTTTTCAGTGTATACTCACTCAATCTAGATCTAAAGCGTGAAGCTGTACCGGAGCTATGGTTGGCTCGGAGGTCGTAAATGGTGAATAACCACGGATCGATATGATCATTACAGTTTCTGATGATCCTCAGGACGAACCATCAAAAGACTGATATCCAAATGCTACGTGACATTTCTGTCAGATTAGGGGTTGGGGGAAATCCAGGCAGAACCCTAGGCAAAGCAACTCGCCCGTTTTACAGCCAAACCAGGACCATGAGCTATCACCAAAGGTTAGCGCGTGCAGCCCCCTAAGCGGGGGTGACACCACTACCAAAATCTTAAATGGAAAGGGGGGGTCGAGTAATACCTTATTTTAAAGGTCTTTCAATTCCCTTTATAATGGTATAAAATTAATGTACTTCAGTTTAGTAGTTTTGAAGATTTATTGATTTAAAGCTTAAATAAAACTAATACATCATCATTAGTGGAGATCCATACATTTGGCAGCAAAGTAATTTAAAAATGAAGAATGAACTGACCCGTTAGGCAAGTAAATGTTGAAAATGGCCACCATGACTCTCCATGCAATAATAAAGATTTTGCTCAAAACGGCTACGTTTTGTACTATTTGAGGAGTAATTTGAAGGCACTCATTCACAATTCTTTGTCGCAGGACTTCTAATGATGTTGGCTGAGTAACATAGACTATGCTTTTTAAATAACCCCACATAAAGAAATCCAAAGGTGATAAATCTGGCGATGTTGGGGGCCATTCAATGGCACCTCTTCTACCAATCCATCGATCTGGAAACGTCTGATCTAAATATTGTCGAACACGTAACGCGTAATGTGGTGGGGCACCATCTTGTTGGAACATCAACCTATTCGCAATGCACCGCCGACCATTCTGATTTTCAGTTATGGCTGTTAATGCAGTTAATGGCGTCTTCCAGTAATTCCAAATACATTTCACCGGTCAAATTTCCAGGTAAGAAAAAAGGACCAACTAAATGATCGCAAAAAATACCAGCCCAAACATTTAACTTTTGTGGCTGCTGTGTATGAACCTCATGATAAATTCTGGGATTAGAATAGGACCAATATCGGCAGTTATGACGATTTAATACGCCATTTCAGAAAAAGGAACATTCGTCGGAAAAGCAAGTGTTGAATAGAAAATGTTCATCGTTTATAATTCGTTCACTCATTTCTTCACAAAATTGCAATCACCGATCAAAACCGTCTTCATTAAGTTCTTGTACCAGGTGAATTTTATACGGATGAAAACTATGGGCCTTTAGAATCTGTTGGACAATACGTCGACTAACACCACACACAGTCTCCAATTTGCGGGTACATAACGTAGGATCTACATAACCTTTCCCTAAAACCCCCACTTCTATTGCTTCGTTCCTTATGGGATTTTCAATGTTGCGTTTTTTATTGGCGACTGTCCCAGTTTCCCGAAATTTAGCTACAAGTTCTAGAACATATTTTCGATGCACGTTACTGTTCTCATGTCGCTCATTAAATATTTCTGCTGTTCTATTAGCGCACTGATTATTTCCGAAAAATATTTTGATAATTTCAACTCTTTCTGCTGTGGAATATACCATGGTTAATTTATGTAATAAAGCGTTACAAGTTATTTTAGCAACAACGTTTGATATCAAATCAATCGCGAACTATGCACTAGATTCCTATTTAAAATAAGTACGAGATATTTCCTTATCTTTCTTCAAGAAGTAACTTTTTTGTCTACTTTAAGCTTTAAGTCAGTAAATCTCCAAAACTAGTGAACTGAAGCTCATGTATTTTACATCATTATAAAACGAATTGAAAGACCTTTAAAATAAGGTATCACTGGATCCCCCTTTCCATTTAAGATTTTAGGGTTGGTGTCACCCCCGCCCAGGGGGCTGCACGTGTTAACGTGATTTTTTGCCAAACTTGTGTCCCCCTCGAAAACAAAATCGACGGGTCTGAGCGTTTTTCCAAAAAAAAAACTGAGCTGCCAGTAAATGCGTCTGTTTCGTTTTCGATGGGCCGCCCTGTATATTTCTGCAATAAAAAGTTTGATTTTTCAGGATAATTTATGTGGTTATGATTCCAGTTTTATACTGTCTACCTGAGCGGCTTTTTCATGTATCTAATGCACCTTAAAAACACTCTTCCTGCTAAACAAATGAGGATAATTAGGACGATGGTATTTCAAACGGAGCCGAGTGCTAGAGGGTGTCACGCAACTAAGCTTCCGTGATCCAGAAATTCCAGAGAGGCAAAATATCTTGGAGTCATTTTTGGCCAAAGATTAATTTGGAACTCTCATATCAACAGATCAGCACAAAGTTGCAATAGCCCTAGGGAGGTGTAGACGGGGGTGCGGGAGAAATTGGGATTCAAACTCAAAAATTAGTATGTGGTGAGACTTATGACCTATGAATCAGTGACATTGTGGCTAAAGGCCACACAGTCGGGAGCGGTAAGGCGTATAAAGGCTAGGCTTGGTAGAGCGCCACACCATTACGCATGTGTATTCAGGATAATGCTCTTTTTTGTGGCTCGAAGACTAACTCAAGGTCAATCACCGATCAGTTGTCAGCATGGAAAAGATCATCAAAAACTGCACCCGGAATTGAAGGCAGATCCTATTTTCTTAACGCCCACAGACATAACCGTCTCAGTGTACAGTTTAGATAAAAAACTTTCAAACGATAGTATCAGAAAGGAAGGCGTGAGAAAAAGGAGCTCCTACGCATGCCAAAAGACACAGGTACGCAGTCGTCTCTATAAGTGGAGACGGAGCGGAATCTCTGATTTATGATACAAGGCCGCGAACTGAGATCTCTAACGGCCATACGAGTCTTCGCAAAAAAACACAAGAAGGAATAAAACTGCAAATCAGTCGATCGCGACTTATTCAGACAGCAGGCAGCCATTAAGGCATTGAGTTCAACGCAAATATCGTCTAAACTAGTGCCACGCCTTTTTTTGGTTAATTGATAAAACACAATGATAAATACTGTCTAACGATTGGTCCAAGCACAACAGTTGTCTAGTGGCGTGCAAATTTAGGCACTAGCTCAATAAAACGGAGAGTAGGGGGGGTTAAGAGCGCCAGTGACTTAGGACGGATTAAGCCACAACTCCCCGAGATATTAGTCTTTTTTTGCTTGACCACCACACAAAATATCTTAAAAATCTCTTAAATATCTTAAATCTTAAATACAACCTGACAAAATTCACTGCCCCCATATTTGAGTACCTACGTAGAATGTCCAATAAAATCAAGGAGTCTCTAAGAATTTCAATATGCAATGATAAATGTATAGAGATCTATGAAATTGTTAATTAGAATGATATTTTACCTGTTCACATCAGGTGTTTTTTTTCAAGGGGATGACTTCCACCAATTTGCAAAACTGCAACAACATGCAACCAACTGGAGGAAAAAGAATGATGATTCTCTTCTGCTTCTATTGACTAAACGCTGCGGGTGAAAATCTTATAAAAAAAATGGAAGACGTAGCACCCAAACCAAAATGACTGAACTTGAGTTACATAAAAAAAGGGTGCTAGTCCATGAATTGACGCTTGGGGCCTGATATCCCAGAGTCCGGATAATGACGAAACGACACCGGCACCAAGACCTCAACGGAAACAGAAAAGCGAGTCACGCAGAACACGTAGCTTTCTAGAAGAAGGTATCTTGAGTGGCCTTGAAGAAGATACGTTTTATAGGAAACCAACTAGCGGAGAAAAACTACAGAGTTTTTTGCTGATCCTCAACATCATACCGAATGGCTGAGAAAGAAAGATATATATATACTTTGAAGTTGAGTCATTAATTTTCAGATAATGATTGTAGAAGGAAGATAAACCAAAATATGTGTGTAAAAATAAAAATAAAAGTTAAAAAAAATGTTACCTTAAGTATTTCAGTGCGGACCTGTATTTGATCGTGCGGTCTTGGAGCACCGGCATGCCCTCCCCTGTGAGGTCTTAAGTCACCCAATTCACGAGCCCTTTGTACTACATTAACAAAGGCACGAGGGGTTGGTTGCACTCGATTGGGAAACCGAACCGCATAAAGACTCAATAATCATGTCCACAAGTTCAGCATTTTTGTAAACATGTGCATTTTTTATTTCGTTTAAGCCACGCAACAAACACCACTATTCACTCACGCGTTACCGACTGACACATTGACGGAAAACAACTGAATAAAATTGTACATTGTAGTAAAAACATCGTTTCAAATTCTTTCGCTTTTTTGTTTCCGATGCGATGAACGTTGCCAAACACGAGCACATAATATTATTATTGCGACAGGGCGGTACTCAAACTTCTAAAGGGATATAACTTTGTTTTTAATTTTACTAGAAAAATGTTAAAGGAAAAAAGCATTTCTTTTGATCAGATCTACTCATTGTTAAAATAAATGACTCAACTTCGAAGTCACCCTGTAATACGAGTGAAATTATATAATCAATAAGCTATTAAATTTGCAAAAAAAATCATTGAACAGGGTTTGGCCTAGGAATGGGCACTCTGTTATCAATGAAGATACATTCAAATTACGGATAAGTGATAAATAGTAAAGAAAAGGTTATGTGATTTTGGCACGTGGCACTAGTATGAGATTGCGTAAACACTCTCAATGAGCTGCGAAACTGAAACAGGGTAACATTACTCTGGGTACGAGGACATGAAAAAGCGGATGAGCTAGCCAGACAGAGTGCGATCAATCGCCTGATAGGTCCAGAGCCTTTCTGTGACGTGACGAAATCACGCACTAAATAGTCCATAGAAAATTGGACCAAGAAAAATTCCCTAGAATGGTGGAACACCATCCGGGCCAAGGGCAAGACACAGTGGACACAGTGTTTTAGAAAGTATATTTGGGGGTCATAACAGTTTCACTTGGGTCGCAGTGACGTTAAGGCTGTCAAGCCTTTCTTCTGTAATCTGTAAATAGTTTTGGTAGAAATCAATAAGTGACTTCGGGCAAAGTGGATACCGTATTTACACGTATGCTTATTTTTGTTGTTCGTGAATTTAAAATGGATATTTTGGTGCAGACATTATGCAGACCGACCTCCTGAGCAAGCGACGAGTGCAATCATAGCGATAGCCTACGTATCTGCTCTTCGTACGTATAGTTCGTCTGCGAATTTGCAAATTTGCGAAGGAATTGGTCTTTTCGTTTCTACGTTTTTGAGTAAGCACTACGCCTGGGTGTTCTCAGGAACCCGATCGCTCCCAGACTATCGAGTAACCCGATATAATCCTCGCATATCCGCTGTGTTCTTCTCTTCAACCTCACCGTCTCTCTCATCTCACCCTGAGCGCTGCGGAGTTTATGTCGTTACCGATATCGGGAATCTTCTTAACATGCCTAAATTGCATTTATGCTAAGTAAACGTTTATCATGTTTCGGTTGCTGATACTAGACAGCTTACTGGATTACATTCTCGGCTAGGAAAACGATAATAAGATATACATATATGTAGTTGTATCCATTCAACACGCCTTACCGCACCCTCTGTCACAGACTAGCGTTCCAGTTTCTATTGAAGTTCCTGTTGTAGATTGTTCAGAGGTTGGCAAGGGTTGTTGCTTGGATAGACAGGAAGATTTATCCGTGTTAGCGCGGTATCGCAATTGAAAGCGTGTTATCCCAAGTATATTGTCCCAGTATAGGAACAATATTACGGATACATTGGTCCAAGTCAATTTTCTAATATTGGCGCCAGAAAAAAATATGTACAGATGGATACATTGGTACAATATTGATTTGCAGTGCCTAACCAATATGGTCTTTCTTTATTGGCCGAATATTACAATTCAATATTCGTTGCACGACAGTTTATATATTGTCTCAGTCAACTATGACAACACTGTTTCAATATAGGAACAATATTACGGATACGTTGGCCCAAGCTAATTTTTCAATATTGGTACAATATTGATCTGCAATATCAAACCAATGTGACCTTTATTCATTGCCTCGATATTACAATTCAATATTGGTTGCACGACAATTTATACATTGTCCCAATCAACTATGACAATACTGTTTCAATATATGAACGATATTACGGATACATTGGCCCAAGCTAATTTTTCAATATTGGTACAAGAAAAAAAGCGAACATTTGGATGCATTGGTACAATATTGATTTACAATGTCGAACTAATATAGTATTTCTTTATCGGCTCGATATTAGAATTTTATATTGGCTGCATGACAGTTTTTATATTTTCACAATCAACTATGACAATACTGTTTCAATATAGGAACAATACTAGGGATACATTGATCCAAGCTAATTTTCCAATATCGTCGCAAGAATTTGGATACATTGGTACAATATTGTTTTGCTTTATCAACCCAAAATGATCTTTCTTTATTGGCTCGTTATAAGAATTCAATATTGGTTGCATGACAATTTGTATATTGTCCCAATAAACTGTGACAATACTGTTTCAATATAGGAACAATATTACGGATACATCAGTCCAAGCTAATTTTCCAATATTGACACAAGAAAAAATGTGGACGTTTGGATACATTGGTGCAATATTAATTTGCAATACCCAATCAATATGACCTTTCTTTATTGGTTCGACATTACAAGTCAATATTGGTTGCATGACAATTTGTATATTGACTCAATCATTTATGACAATACTGTTTCAATATAGGAACAATATTAGGGATACATTAAAATCTGGATACGTTGGTACAATATTGTTTTGCAATATCAAACCAATATGATCTTGCTTTATTGGCTCAATATTACAGTTCAGTTTTGGTTGCACGACAATTTGTATATTGTCCCAATCAACTATGACAATATTGTTTCAATATATATTGGTCCAAGCTAATTATCTAATATTGGCACAAGAAAAAAGTATGGACATTTGGATACATTGCTACAATATTAATTTACAATGTCAAATTAATATGACCTATCTTTATTGGCTCCACATTACAATTCAATATTGGTTGCATGACAATTTATATATTGTCGCAATCAACTATGACAATACTGTTTCAATATACATTGATCCAAGCTAGTTTTCCAATATTGGCCCAAAAAAATTGTTGATATTTGGATACATTGGTACAATATTGTTTTGTAATATCAAACCAATATGACCTTCCTTTATTAGCTCGACATTACTATTCAATATTGGTTGCATGACAATTTGTATATTGACTCAATCAGTTATGACAATACTGTTTCAATATAGTACTAATATTAGGGATACATTGGTCCAAGCTAATTTATCAATACTGGCACAAGGAAAAATGTGAAAATTTGGATACGTTGGTACAATATTGTTTTGCAATATCAAACCAATATGATCTTTCCTTACTGGCTGAATATTACAGTTCAGTTTGGGTTGCATGACAATTTGTATATTGTCCCAATAAACTATGACAATAGTGTTTCAATATACATTGGTCCAAGCTAATTTTTCACTATTGGCGCAAGAAAAATATGGACATTTGGATACATTGGTACAATATTGATATGCAGTATCCAACAATTCGTAAGACCTATCTTTATTGGCTCGAGATTAACATTCAGTATTGGTTGCATGACGATTTGTATATTGTCCCAACCAACTATGACAATAATGTTTCAATATAGGAACAATTAAGGATACATTGCTTCAAGCTAATTTTCCAATACTGGTACAGGGAAAAATGTGAACAGTTGGATACGTTGGTACGGTATTGATTTGCAATATCAAACCAATATGACCTTCCTTTATTAGTTCGACATTACTATTCAATATTGGTTGCATGACAATTTGATTATAGTCCCAATCAATATGCATATAATATTTTCGATTTACAATATCAAATCAATATGACCTATTTTTATTGGCTCCACATTACAATTCAATATTGGTTGCATGACAATTTGTATATTGTCGCAATCAACTATGACAATACTCTTTCAATATACATTGATCCAAGCTAATTTTCCAAAATTGGCCCAAAAAAATTGTCGACATTTGGATACATTGGTACAATACTGTTTTGCAATATCAAACCAATATGACCTTCTTTTATTAGCTCGACATTACTATTCAGTATTGGTGGCATGACAATTTGTATATTGTCCCAATGAACTGTGACAATACTGTTTCAATATAGGAACAATATTACATATACATTGGTCCAAGCTAATGTTTCAATACTGGCGTAAGGAAAAATGTGGACATTTGGATACGTTGGTGCAATATTGATATGCAATATCAAATCATTAGTATGATCCTTCTTTATTAGCTCCACATTACAATTCAATATTGATTGCATGACAATTTGTATATTGTCGCAATCAACTATGACAATACTGTTTCAACATACATTGACCTAAGCTAATTTTTGAATATTGGCGCAAGAAAATATATGGACATTAGGATACATTGGTACAATATTGTTTTGCAATGCCAAACCAATATAACCTTTCTTTATCGGCTCAATGTTACAATTCATTGTTGGTTGCATGACAATTTGTATGTTGTTCCAATAAACTGTGACAATACTGTTTCAATTTAGGAACAATATTTCGGATACATTGATCCAAGCTAATTTTTCAATATTTTTAGTCCAAGTTGCCACGTAGTGTGAAAATAATATGTTTTAGTTTGTTTTATTTCATTAATATCAGATTATAAATATAATTAAGGTACTTCATTGATAAAAGCTTTCGACTACTTCATAAAGTGGTGAATGCAAGCAGTTTTTCTGTCGGAATGGTGGATATATTACCGGCAATCTGTATAATCCGGTATTCTATACAATACCTAGCCAATGTATAGGATACCTGAAACGTTTAGGCAATGTATGAAATATTACTTGCTTTATACTTTGCCTAGGTATTCTATACAATACCGAATGCGCAGCCGGTAATGTATGTATACTAAGTGACATATAAATCCGAACACCCAGTTTAAATAGTTTTATTTTAATAAAATTTTGTATAAGTACTTAATGAAGCATAATAAGTAAATGATAAAAATTTCAAAATGATTGCACTGTTTTAAGGCCCTTTGACCTTTAATAATGTGTGGATGCACCCTGATGTGCTACGCATTCTCCAACGCGCCTAGGCATGCTTCTGATCAGGTGGTCAATGTCCTCCTGTGGTATCTCATTCCAGGCAATCACCAACTCCTCTCGAAGTGCTTCTAGAGTCTGAGGAGGACGTTGCAAATTGAGCAATCTCCTACCCATCATATCCCACACGTGCTCAATTGGGGATAAGTCGGGAGATCTTGGTGGCCATGGTAACAATGTGACATCGTTATGTTGAAAGAAGTCTATTGTGACTCTTGCAACATGTGGTCGGGCATTATCTTGTTGGAAAGTTGGATCTGCCAGGGTGTCAAGATAGGGTAAAAGATGGGGTTATAGAACTTCGTGGATATAACGCTGCGCGTTCATGTTACCTCTGATGAAGATTAAAGGTGACCTGGAACCATAAGCTATAGCACCCCAAACCATAACTCCAACAGTGTGATGAACAATTCTTTCAACAAAAAACTGTGGATTCCTCCTTTCACCACGTCGCCTTCTAACCCTGGCACGACCATCGTGCATGCCTAAACAAAATCGAGACTCGTCACTAAAGACAATACTGTTCCATTCCTGATCCCAGAGTGACCGTTGTCTGCACCACTCAAGGCGATTACGTCGGTGTTCCCGAGTTAAAGGGAGGACCCAGTGTGGCCGGTATGAACACAAGCCAAAACTTCTCATTCGTCCGTAAACACTTCGCATGCCAATAGGTCTTCCGTGTTCTGCAAACCATTCATTTGCAATGGACCTGGTGGTGGAGAAACGGTCCATTAAGGCCAATAATCTTAGGCGGCGATCTTCACGGTCTGTTGTTCTACGGCGGCGTCCAGTGCCCCTTGCTCTTTGCGTACGGCCTTCTCGAAGCCATGCCTGACAACACAGTGTCTACACTTCTTTGCACTCTAACCGCAATTGCCCGAAAAGAAAGTCCAACTTCCCGAAGTCCCACTATACGGCCCCTATCAAACTCACTAAGTTGACGAAATCGTACAGGTCTCCGTACTCTAGGCATCGTAACTGATCGTAACGGATGTCAAGAACCAAAATCCGCCAACGTTGATTCTTTACTGCCGCTGAAATATTCAATTTTAGAGCGTTAGTGAATTAAAAAAAGCAGTATAAAAACCGGAATGTCCAACTGATAAGGCTGAAAATTTTTTCACTTGTTATTTACAGTTAGACAAATACATTCACTGACTTTCATTAAAATAAAACCATTTAAACTGGGTGTTCGGATTTATATGCCACTTAGTATAAGTAAAAGACGCAGATGCAAAATATACTGCGATAATAAAAATTGTTCTTGTCTTAAAAGTAAGATTTTTTTTTGCACATCAAAACATCTCAATAGTTCCTCATGTAAAAATAAAAAAAGGTTTTTTTTGTACCCTTTTCATAAAGCTTATTTTTAAGGAGCACTCTAATTGTTAATTTGAATGAAGCTGATCTTAAATAATATAACTTGTTTCATTTGCCCTTCATTTTATAGGTAACATAAATTTAGACCAAGATCTATTTATTTTATACATTGCGGGTGGAACAGCAGGTACTCTATACAATCCGTAGGAATTGTATTCATTACCTAGGTAAACTATGTAATGGATAATAGTATTCATAATATTTCATACAATGCCTGGGCTACCCAGGTATTCTATACATTGCCTAGGTATTGTATAGAATACCTGAATTATACAGATTACCGGTAACAGCATATTTTTGAAGAAAGGTGGATGATAATAAATGCTGGATGCGGGCTTATTTTTAAAAATATGGCAAAAGCATGACGTTCTTTCAAAAAATTGTGGAAGCGTATGCTCTTTTCCAGAAAATAGTGAAAGCAGGCTGTTTTCTTTTTCAAAAATTGGTGGATGCATAATGCTTTTTAGACACAGTGGCTGTTAATGAGCTTATTCTTGGAATTATCTAACAGAATATTTTTAAAACTGTAAATAGATTTCGAGTTTGTTTAAGCGCTTTGAGCTGCCCTACAAATATGGTTATGAAAGGTAGTAATAGTAATATGTATTTTAATGCATGTCTGGCTATTTTCCAAACTGAGCCCTTAAAAGGTTTTTATTGAATCAAATACCTTAAATAATTTTATGTATGGTGTTCTTAATGACAAAACAGCTAAAAACAGTCAAAAAAATAAAGAAACCGATTAACCCATCGAAGAAAACAATAACGCGGCAAAAAATAAAAAGAAAATTTTTGACATGTTCACGTCAACATTTTTCATGGTGTTTCTGATTTCGCCTTAGTATTTACTTGTATGATATGAGACACGTTCTCTATTTTATATATGCCTTCATCTTCTTCGGATGGCAGTTAAAACCGGTCATATCAAAAAGCGGTAGACATCCATCCTCTCCGTGAACCCCATCTGGAAGGCCAGTAATTCGATAAGGCACGACGCGACGTCGAAGTGCTTACGTGTCACTCGCGAAGCGGCATTGCGGCAGGAATTGACACTGCTCAATAATTTATTTGTTCCTGCGGGAGAGAGACGGGCCACTTAATGTTTCCTCGCTTTTTTAACGGCTCGACAACGAGGAAATCATTAATCAAAGGGAGTGTAGGTTTCGCGTCGTCATCCCCACGGCACGTGAAAGCCCCATTGTTACCAGTTTCACTTCAAGTCGCGGTTTCCGTTTTTGCGTGTTACCGGATAAAACAGGAGCTCTGTTCTTGTGAGGAACATTTTATACAAGGTGGATGGTTGATGAGTACGAAGCATGACTGTTCAAGATCGTAAATGCTGTTGAATCGATTTAGTAGTTGAAAATGTGACCCTGCGACATACACATCTGGTCATTTGGTGTTTAACCCCTCAAGTGGTAATGACATATATATTCGCTAACATATGTTTTATCCAGGTTGACTACGATGGTTATATTTGCCAAGAATGTTTTACTGAGGCCATCCATGGCTATCACGAATACGTTCGCCTGTGATGATTCCACCGTACATATAAAGAATAAGGAACAATCACTTGTGTTTGTGATACCTCTATTTGATTTCGGTGTAAACTCGCAGTCATTATTGCATGGTTTCATATACCGGCTGATTCCTGCTGGTTTATGTTCAAACGTTAAAGGTACTTTTGATTATGGCTAGTTCTGATGTTGAAATGACTATAGATGATTATAGTGATGATGAGACGCAGTGCACTAGATCTGACGAATCAGATAATGATTTTAATTTCAACGAGGATTTTGAAGACAGTGATACCGAAAGTCAGCATGAATCTGATCTTGATCCAAGTTTTGAAATGCCATGGACCGAGAACGGGATTCCTAGGCCAGCGTTCCATTTTACGCCAAACAGTTGTGTTAAGATGATGATCTAATAGATATAATAGAGAAACAAACAGATATCCATCGCAGTGTACGAGCCCCTTCACTTCAGTTGGCCCACTTCAAGATTTGTACCAAAATATGCCTTTATAAACTGAACATGATGAAACTATTTACTTCTAAAACAATTTATTTTCTCAAAAACATTTTAGATGCACTCTAGTCGTAAAAATACATATTTGAAATCACTTAGATCTATAACTACTAGAACATCTGAACAAATAAACAATGTGCGAATAAATTGAAATATTACCATTGGGTAACATCACCTTTATTTTTTATTACAGCTGAAATTCTTTGGGGCATAGTGTTATCCAAGTTTTGGCAAAAATTTGGTGTAAATCAAACCCATATTTCTTGAAGCTATTGTCTCAGTTCAGTGATTGTACGAGCAGGATGTTGTCGCAGAACCTTCTTCATCTCGTGCCACAAAGTTTCAATATGTGACAGATCTGGACTGCTAGAAACCCATTTAAAAAGTTTTCTTCCATCCATTTTATAGCCTTTTTTGAGGTATGGCACGCTGCACCATCTTGATGAAACCCAAAAGCTTGGCAGGATGTCAAACATTCTTCCATCACTGGTAAAAACGATTCTTCTAAAATTGCCAAATATTTGTTTGTATCCACATTTCCATCAATAAAATGGAGTTTTCCTACTACTTTTGATGACATACTGCCCCAGACCATAATGTATGCTGGAAATTTCACTTTTCTCTTCAGAAAGTCAACATGGAATGCTTATTTTTTTTTTGCGAATAGCTCTACTGCGACCATCACCAACACAAACTTCGAATCGGCCTCATCACTACATTGTATTGCACACCGTTGTTGAGGTGTCCATTGTCTATGTTCTTTGGCCCATCTAAGCCGATTTTTCTTTTGCAGTGGAGTTAATAGTGGCTTTTCTTTGGCGTATAAACAAGTTGTGCAACTTTAGGCTTTTTACTTCACTTTTTTTTATAAGAAAACTTACCTTGCAAGTGCTAAATCCCAGTTTGTGGGCCTCTCTATGAGTTGTAGACCTCGAAATTCTCCTTCCAACAGCGTCACTCCACAGAGCACTTAATTGTAAATAATTGGCACGCCTGATTTTCACGATTATTCTTCTTAATGCTCTTCGGTCGGCATTTGTGATATTACTTTTTTTCACATATCGTGCCCTAATATTAACTGAACCAGTTACGTTATATCTTCTAACAATATTTCTTACACTGTACCGCGATATGTCTAACAAAGTTGCAATTTCTGAGTTTGATTTCCTAAGAATCCTAAGATTAAAAAATTTAATTATCAGTAACCGCATTTTCTCACTAATAACCTTTCCTCTACCCATTTTGAAAACCTTAACTACCCAAAACTATTTTAAACGTATTCTGATAGCTGTGATTAAAAAAACAATTGTCATGGCTTTTATTTTTCACAGCCACCTATGCGTTATAGACTTATTTTGCATTGAAATGAAAATAGGTTGATATGCTGTAATTGCAACATCTGTTATTTTTATGCTGCAAATTTGATTAGGGAGTGATAAAGTTGGTGTTTTCTACTATATATTATCAAAATATTCATTGTTAATATTTTAAACCTATAACACCCTGCTACATTTTTATTATATGTGGTTGATAAGAAAAAAAACTAAGATTTCAATAGTTGGGCCAACTGAAGTGGGAAGGGGCTCATATTTCTTCGAATCAAGATAAGCTCAAACCAAATTCCCGAGCTAAAAAATGGTTTGATCCAGATAGTAATGAAATTAAGATACTTATCGGGTTGCTAATATTACAGAGCTGTCCTAAGCCTGAGTACAAAATGCACGACGAGAGAGCATCGAGACTATTGGTGAGAGAGAATTTCATTTATTATTATTATTATTATTATTATTATGATAATTGAGATGAGCAGAGTACACAGTACTATAAGCTCATGCAGGAAATATAGTGTACGGACACGTAACACGAATACATCAAATAGAAAAAAATAAAAAAGACAGTTCATAGCTATAAAGTTTGTACACTCCTCCAGCTATCATACTGCACTTTGAAGCTATTAACTGAAGTAGCACCAACCACACTTTCAAGTAAACTATTCCAGGTGTTGAATATGCGGTTGGGAAGAAACCACTGTCGGACTGTTTTTTTAAATGGCTCCTTATGCAGTTTGAAGCTGTGTCCGCGTAGATTGCTGCGCGACAGACGGTATAGATGCATGAGGTTGGTGCCCATCAAACCATGAAGTATCCTGAACGTAACTATAAGATCGCCACGAAGTCTTCGCTCAGAGAATGAGGTCAGGTTGAATAATCCAAGGCGATCTTCATAGCTTGGTCTTCGTGCTCCAAAAGGGATCTGAGTAGCCCGACGCTGTACTGATTCGACGAGATTTCTATCGCGCAGAAGCACAGTGTCCCATACCGGGCCAGCGAATTCAAGAATTGGCCTCACGAATGCCATGTAAATGTAGGCGCAAGTGTTGACATGGGATCCTTTGAAAGACCTCTCCAGCATGTATAGAAGTTTCTTGGCTTTTGATGTAACGTGGTGAATATGCTCTGACCAGGAAAGACGATCATTGACTACAACGCCCAGATCAGTGTGGCTGGAAACTGCTTCGATGTTGTGGTCAGAGATCTTGTATGTAAATCGCGGATTTGTCTTCCCGAGGTGAAGGACACAACACTTAGTTAGATTTAAGGGTAAAAGCCAACTGGCTGACCATTGACAAACAATATCAAGATCTCGTTGAAGCATAGCAGAATTTACGACAGTATTATAAATCTTGGTGTCGTCGGCATAAGCTGAACATGTGGAGGAAATCAATGCGGGCAGGTCACTTGTATACAGAAGGAACAGCACTGGCCCCAAGACAGAGCCTTGAGGAACTCCACTTGCTACATGATGAAGGTGAGACTGGCTATCACTGACGCGCACAGAGAAAGTCCTCCCGGTGAGAAAAGCCTTAATCCACAGTAACAACTCGCCTCTTATTCCCATACATTCCAACTTAAACAGAAGCCTTCTATGTGGTACGCGATCAAAAGCCCTAGAAAAATCTAAGTAGATTATATCAACAGGAGTCTTTGTGTCCAGATACTGAGTCCCATCGTTGAGAGAGTGGAGAAGGTTGGTCATTATTGATCGACCAGGGAGAAATCCATGCTGATTCTTAGGGATAAGGTCATTTTCGAAAGCAAATGACAGGAGCTTATCTAATATGATTCTTTCAGCTATTTTGGCGGCGATAGGAACGAGACTTATTGGTCGATAATTTTTAGCGGAGGATTTGTCGCCCTTTTTGAATACAGGGGTAACAGAAGCACTAAGCCAGCATGAGGGTAGTGTATGAGATCTAAAAGACGATGTGAATATCAAGCTTAATGGTAGGGCCAGTGCTGAAGCGCAGTTTTTAAGTACAGCAGCCGTCATCCCATGTTTACCAGGGGAGGAAGAGGTCTTCAGATTTCGCAGGTGCATTAATACATCTTCAGGCAGGAACTCAACTTCGCAAAGGCTGTTGGGACACCTATGGAAGATAGTGGTCGGTAGAAGGTCTCCATTAGGCTCATCGACGAAGTCATCACTAAAGGATTCTGCCAGTAAGTTGGCAGATTCGGTGGCATCCATGTGGAGATGACCGTCAGCGTCGCGGATCTGAGGTGATGAAACTTTGGAATTCAGGTTTGTTCTTAGATACCGAAACAGCTTCTTCTTATTTTTCTAGGTAACGAGTTTTCGTTCATAAGCATGTTTGGCATTATGTAACGTTCTAGTTAGGAGGTTAGAAAAGGATCGATGAGACACGTAATCTTGTGAATGGCCACTCCTAAACCGTTGCCACAAAGATCTCTTGTGACGAAGCATCCTCGATATGTTAGAGTTGATCCAGGGCTTTGAGGGGTCACAGTATACCTTCTTTTCAACAGTATTGTCAGCCGTTTCGCTTAGGACTCGTTGAGCGAAAGTGTCCCACATATCTTGGGTGCTACGGTTGTTAAGCAAAGCAGGCCAGTTGACTTCAGACAGGGCTTGGTTAAGAGCATCGTGGTTTACAATTTTGATGGTTTTAAACTTATCGGTTGTAGAACGACTATTTATATTGAACTGGAGAGAAGATAAAAGTGAACAGTGGTCAGACTTGCCAAAAGGTGGCAAATAATCTAAATTAGAAACAAAGTCGGCGTCGTTAACGAATATCAAATCCAGAGCCCTCGGCGTCTGTCCTTTCCTGAATCTCGTTGGACGATCAACAAGTTGAGATATGCTAGAGTTGCTAAAGTGTTTACACTTTGTAGATAATTCTACTATAAATCCACATACAAAGAGCTGAAAATTGATCAAAGTTTCACCAGTTTTGGATTTGTTGAAAAAAAAAATATGTCAGCTTATGTACCAGAACAAAACATAGCCATAGATGAGTCCCTGGTAGGATGGAAAGGCAGACTTGCTTGGAAACAGTATATACCCTCCAAAAAGGAAACGATTTGACATAAAAGTTTTTGCCTTATGTGAAAGCAGCAGTGGTTACATGGACAACTTTTTTGTTTATACAGGCGCAGATACTGAATACAATGCTTTGTATATAAAACAACCACTTACTTCGAGGGTAGTATTGACATTGATTCATCATCTTTTAGATAAGGGATACTGCCTGTTTTTAGATAATTATTTTACAAGCGTAGACCTGTGCGACAAACTAATAAAAAGAAGGAAGGATAGCGTTGGGACAATGAGAATAAATAGAAAAGGAATTAAAAGTAAAATTAGAGAGAGGAGAAACTGTAGCACGTTTTAGAAGAAAACTCATGATCCAGAAATGGCGCGACAAGAAAGACCTCCTTAGGCTAAGCACAGTACACGATGACAGCATGAAATGGGGATATTGAAAAGCCACCCTGCGTAATCGCTTACCATGCCAGCATCGGTGGTGTTGATTTATCTGACAATTACCTTCACTTTTATGAAATTGCTCGTACTAGAGTTAAAAAATACTACATGAAGATGTTTCTCCATTTTTTTCAAATTTATAAGAAGGATGGAGGAAAAGTAAAAAGGCTGAACTTTTTACTGGAGCTGGGTGAGAAGATGCTCATTTTCGACCGATACTATAATGGTACTGCAAATTTGCATTTTTTCCGCATATGAAAACGAAGCCAAAAGGAAAAGGGTTTTTCAGCTATGAGGACCTTTTGGGAGCTTGGGGCAACGAGTGCGCCGCACTCCCTGGTGAAACTTGGCACAGCTCGTTTAAGGAGTGAACTGAATGTGGAGAAAATCACTTTGAACGAAGTCAATAAATAAATCTCTATTGCAAAGTTTTTAAAGTAGTACCCTTGTATTAAATCTTCCAGGATTGGGATAAATTCAGATTCTGTCAATACGTCGAAAAGGCCTGACACCGCCGAGTTGAATATTAAAGGCCTGTATAGCTATGCCTTCAAAACGGGAATGAATTTAAGTGGGTAAGGTGTTTGTGATTATAAAAGCACTTCAAACAAAGAGTCCTCTGAAGGGAAATGAATAATTTATCAGTACGCCAAGCGTAGGAATAATCCTGTAAAATTATAAAAAATATAATAAGCGAATGTGCGAGACAGACTGAGCACGCTGGCGCAACAAGGACGGAACGATCGAGTACAAATGTAGAGTTGTTTACTTTGAGAATCTCGTTTCCCGACACGCTATACCAATAACTTTTTTTTTTCGAGCAAGCGAACTCGAACACAGACAGATTATTCGAAGTAGGACGAAGATTGGCAACCGTCTGTTAAAACATAAATCCCTTGTACGCTCAAGGCCCTTGGAAAAAAGGATCGCTCGCGCAAGAGCAGGCTAATATAAAATAACAGCTCGATTTGATGTTTTTAGGAAACGGCGTCCTCGGAATGTGAGCAAACACCCCTACTGAGCGAGGGCCGTGGCAAATGCTTGTTCCGGAAGTTGTTGTATCCAGTATACAACTTCTTCCCGTCCAAGTGATTGTGCACGCGTTAAGGAATACCACAGTACCGATTGCCGGGTGGCGGTACAAGTCCGCCAACGGGCCACTTTAGGTCTATTTAACATCACTAATACGTAAAAAGAAGGTGGTAGACAAGGACCAGTCGACCGAGGCAGTACCACCCGCTAGCTTTTCCCAGGGTGTCTTATAAATGTCCGCATGTTTCCACACCTAAGCTATGCAGTCGGTTATCTACCAAAACAAAGAAATTAATGATGATGGATCCCTCGAGCACTAAAAACTCCGGACGTAAACTCACTCCACTCTCGGAATGTCCGGGTGGAGGGTGGGCTCGAGGGAACAACATCGAAGATAAAATTTGTTTTTCGAACATCTGCGGGATCAACAGCAACATTGATGGTGTTCATCACTACCTGCAATCCAATCGTCCCGCCGTCCTTTTCTTGGCGGAGACAAAAATCTCAGAGACTGCACCGATTAACCATCTCAACTTCCCAAACTACGAGGTGCACTCCAATCTGAGAAAGAACGGGGGAGTTGTGGCTTTTGTCCGCAGCAGTCTTTCCTGCTCCAGGGATCTTTCTTTGGAATGAGACCGGAAGGACATTCTGTCGCTTCGCCTCAACTCCAAAACATCACCCAAATTTATTTGCTGCCTTTATCGCTCTCCCTCGAACCATAACTGGGATGACCTACTCGAATACCTCGTCGTCCAGATCGACTTCCTGAACATCAATCACCCCGCTTCAGAGGTAGTTCTTCTCGGTGATTTCAATGCCCATAATGAGCTTTGGTTGGGCTCAAATAAGACCGATGCAGCAGGTCGTGCAGTCGAAGCGTTCGCTCTTACTCAAGGGCTGACCCAGCTGGTGACGAGCCCTACTTATTTTCCCGCGTCTCGTCACACGCCAGTAGCCTGCTGGATCTCTTTCTGACCACGCATCCTGCCCCTTACAGCACTGCTGTCCTGTCCCCCGTGGGTAACTCAGATCACGGTGTTGTGGAGGTTAGGTTTCGGTCAGAAGCCGCTGTGGCAGCAGAAACTCGCACAGGCCGCAAAACTTGGCATTACGGACATGCCGACTGGGAGGGGCTCAGAGACTTCTTCTCTAGCTTTCCTTGGAGAGATGTCTGTTTCACTGACGCGGATGCATCGACTGTCTGTTCTTCAATAACCGAAATTATCCACGTCGGAATGGAGGAATACATCCCTCACACAGTGAAAGTTCCTAAACCAGGGTCCAACGACTGGTTCAACAAATCGTGTGACACTACTCGCCAGCAGAAGATCAAGGCCCACAGAACCTACTTACAAAACCCCACTGTAGAGAACAGACAAGCCGACGTCGAGTCCAGAAACAAATATAACGAAGCGGTTCGCAATGCCAAAAACCAGCATGATATAAATGTTAGGCACAGGGTAATGTCGCAGCGCAATGGCAGTAGGTCTTTCTGGACGCTGGCCAAGCAGATTGAAAAGAACTTCTCACACAGTAGCCTTCCACCACTTACGTGTCAGGATGGAACTATTGTATTCGACTCAAAGGCCAAGGCGGAAGTGCTAGCCAAGATATTTGCTGCCAACTCCACCATGGACGTCCCCACCAACGCCCAAGTGCCGTCAATTCAAAGGGTTCCCCACACTATGCGGGAGGTAACATTCAGGCATAAGACGAGTGCTGTTGTCGCTCGACATCAACAAAGCTTCTGGTCCGGACTTGATTCCTGCCATTGTACTGAAGAGATGTGCAGCGGAGCTTGCTCCAGTTCTTTCGCGTCTCTTCCAGATATCTTATGAATCCGGCACCTTCCCAGAAAACTGGAAATTTGCTCATGTACAGCCCATCTCAAAAAAAGGATCTAAAACCGACCCTTACAACTACAGGCCTATAGCTCTGCTTTCTGTTATAAGTAAAGTGATGGAGAGGTGCATAAATCGCGAGATTCTGGACTACCTCGAACGTCACAGCTTGATTAGCGACAGGCAGTACGGTTTCCGGCACCAACGATCCACAGGGGACCTCCTAGCTTACGTCACGCAACTGTGGAGTAAACTCATCCAGTCTCATGGTGAGGCTCATGTCGTTGCTCTTGACATCACGAAAGCGTTCGATCAGCTGTGGCACGCTGCCCTCTTAAGCAAACTTCCATCCTACGGCCTCCCAGAAAAGCTTTGCAGATGGGTGGCTGACTTTATCTCTGGCCGCAAGATATCCGTCGTAATTGACGGATTCTCCTCTTCATCCCACAACGTCAACGCGGGTGTTCCCCAGGGATCGGTCTTGGCTCCAACACTGTTTCTCTTACATATCAACGACCTCCTTTCCTGCACGATCAACCCAATCCACAGCTTCGCTGATGAGAGCACTCTACATGCAGGAATTCAAAGTGACAAGCCGATCTCTGCCGCTGAGCTGGAAAAAAGAAGACTAGCGACGACTTCTTCTCTGACAAGAGACCTGGATTCTATCACTGCTTGGGGACGCAACAATCTTGTACAGTTCAATGCTTCCAAAACACAGTATTGTACTTTGACGAACAAAAAGCGTCCTAGCGCTCATACAGTTTCGATGGACGGTCGAGTTCTACCAAAGAGCCATTCATTTCGGCTGGTCGGAGTCCAGATCACCGAGGACCTGATCTGGCACGAACACATCTCTTCAATAGCTGCAGCTGCTGGAAAAAAGCTAGGCTATTTGTTTAGGGCTAAGAAGTACTTTTCTCCGCATGACCTTCTCACTCTATACAAGGCCCAGATAAGGCCTAGCCTCGAGTATTGCTCACACATTTGGGGTGCTGCCGCCCCGACTACATTGTCCATGCTCAATACCGTCCAGAGGAGGGCGGTCCGACTGATCGATGACTCTTCTCTAACAGACAGTCTAGATTGTGGGACAATCTACGGGAGGAAGCTTTTCCCAGTTCTACTAACCTTAGGCAGTTCAAAAATCGTATTAACAAAATTTCTTTGGGATCATCATAGCAGCCGCGGTGTTCCGGCATTTAGGCTTCTGCCTGCGCGGCTGTTTCGATATAAAAAAAACAGCCATGCTTCTTGAGAGAAGCTGCTCTCTGTGATTAAACTGGGTTTGTATTGGGAAAGTCAGTTGGTATGCCAAGGTGGAAGCTTTTCCAGCAGAAGGTGTATTGGAAGGCGAGCACCAAAATTCAAGCGTACTTGGAGAAAATATTTTCGTTGGATTGCCACGTCTTTTTTAGAAAACAGAAGAAATGGTGTTGTGATTGCCCTTTGCCTTTTTTAATTAATTAATTAATAAATAACATACGACAAATGAAATCTAAGGGTTAGTCAATGCAAAACAGCTGTCTAGTGGCGTGCATATCTAGACCCTAGCCCAATAAAGCGGAGAGTAGGGGCGGTTAAGAGCGCCACTGACTTGAGACAGATTAAGCCACAAATCCCAGAGGTGTTAGTCGGAACTTGTTTTGCTGACCACCACATAAAAGAAAAGAATCTAACAGCAATGACGGAATCTAATTATTTGTATACGGAGAGACAAATAAAACAAGATATTTAAAAAAAATACTAATCAAACAGTACATATGCTCCACCACTGGAGTGCAAGTTAAGAAGGAACGATATTATTATCAAACTTCCGCACAATAAAGTTATTAGACCATCAACCCTGCAATACGTTTACCATGGACAGTGGTCTTCTTCCAGTTACGGTTCTAGGCGCAGCCGAAATAATAATAGTAATAATAATAATAATAAAATGTCTTTATTAGGCACATTATATAAACTACAACATAATGTGACCTCTACGTAGGCGAAGTCTAGCTCTTGGCTACTCTACTTAACCTACCCAAATAATAAATTGAAACACTTAATCAAAGGAAACTTTGACAAGCAGCAAAAGACGCTGCAAAACAACCAGCTTGATAGCTTTCTAACATACATATATACACACATATATCACGTAAAAATAAAATAAAATGTAAGAACTTTTCCACAATTACTACAATGACAAATAAATCTGTTTCACATGCTTACGAAGTCTGTTTACTGGCCAATCCTTTATATTGTCATCTAATTCGTTATAAATCAGGATAGCAGTGTAAGTGTATGAACTACGAAATGAAGTTGTTTCATATATAGGGATCTCTAGTCTTTTTTGTGTCTGAAATCAATGTCTGAATTATTTCGTCTGAAAACAAATTTCTCATAAAGATACAAGGGGGATCTAGAAGATATGATCTTATGTGTAAACACTGCTATATGGTACTTGCAAGCATTTTCTATACACATCCAACCAAGCTGAAATCTCTTTAAGGAAACATGATCATACTTCTTGAGATTAAATACAAATCGACAACAAGTATTTTGGAGTTTTTGGAGTCTTGCTTTTGTGATAGAATCAAGACAATGATAGAACACAGTGCTACAGTAAAATAAGCTTGGAAATATAATAGCCTCACATAACTTTTTTCTAACTTTAAAATTCAAAATAGAGCGATTGACATAAAAACACTTCAAAATTGCATAACATTTTTTTAAGATAGACGAAACATGCTCCTTAAACCGTAAAGTATAATCAATAATCAACCCTAAATTTTTTGTAGTATTTACGACAGCTAGACGCTCCTTGTCGATTTTTACATCAAGAGAATACAATATAGTGTTACGTTTGACAGCAAGACAAAAAAGCATCACTGAGCACTTATCCTTATTGAGCTTAAGATTGTTACCATTTGAGTATCCTACTATTGCCTCCAAATCATCATTAAGTTCATTGATTGAAGTATGCAAAGTGTTACTATTAAAGCTCTTATATATCTGTGTATCATCGGCATAGCACTTCACAGAAGAGTTTTTCACAGAGCTACCCAAGTCTATAGTATAAATTAAGTACAACAAGGGCCCTAAAACTGAACCTTGAGGGACACCTGATGTTATATCAATCGGACTAGATATAGTGTTGTCTATCTCTACTACTTGTTTACGATTTGAAAGATATGTTATAAAAAACATTAGAGGTATGTCTGAAAAACGAAAAAACTTCAATTTAGCACATAAAAGCTCATGATCTATTTTATCGGACGCCTTAGAATAATCTAATGATACAAGTGCTGAAGCATCTCCCTTATCAAGCGAAGCAATGATGTAATCTTAAACCCTTGCTAAAGCTGTATTTGTACTAAAACCACTGCGGAAACCAGATTGACACTTGGGAAAGAAATCATTATTAGAGAAATAATGATAAACCTGATGTTTAATCAATTTCTCCAATATCTTCGATATAACAGGAATCAAAGTTATAGGTCTTAAGTCTGAGAGATTTTGGATTTTTACATTTAGGCAAGGGCTTGACAAGAGATAGTTTCCAAGCATCAGGGAAATACCCAGCCTCCAGGCAACAGTTCAATAAATGCGTCAGGGGTAGTAATACTCGAGGCAAGCAAAGCTTCAGCATTGAGACTGTTATACCATCCGAACCTGCTGCATTAGATTTTAGGGACAGAATAATGTCTAGCACATTTTGTGGGGTAGCAAAGCTAAATTCAAATCTAGCACTTTCATTAATTTTGGTACTATTAAATTTATCAACTAGATCCTTGCAATTGCCCGAAGGCGTGAAAACGGAAGAAAAATAATTGTTTACTTCATCGGCATTTTTCAACTGCGTAGGTAAAGGTCTATCTACATTAGTTTTGAGTTTCAATGAATGTACAGCTTTCCAGAGATGCTTGTTACTATTTAGTTGTTCATTGAAGCTTAGATATGCTGCTTTATCCCTCCTAATACCGGAAATGACATCATTTCTTAATTTCTGGTAATATTCGAGACTAGCTGGACTTTTTAAAATCTGATATTTTCTAAAGGCTTTATTTCTCTCGGAGATCAAAAATTGTATGCCACCTGTGAGCCATGAAGCATAAGGTTTAGTAATACGTGCTGAAATAACAGGAGCATGGACATCAAACAAATCCAAAATATGATTAGAAAAAAACGTGGCTTTATCCTCTAAGTTACTGATGTAATATATATCATCCCATGGGATTTTATACAAATCCACCAAAAACTGATCTTTACAACAGTGTTTAAAGTCTCTATATTTGACAGTCTTTTGAAAATTCTTAGGCCGTGTGATGTTGAAGTCACATCTGACTACATTATGATCTGACAAATTCGGAACAGGTACAGAGCTAGTTGAAATTAATGATTCAGCTAAGTTATTTGTTGTTGGAGGTTGCCGTGGTTAAAGTTATCCTAGTTGGTTGGGTGATGTGAGATACCATATCGTAGCACGTAATGCAATCTAGAAAAGAATGGTCAGTAAGTTGATCAACGTTTATATCACCCAGCAAGCATATATTATCATAAATGTCCTCAGCTCACAAGCGCTCGTGTCAAAAACCAATGGCCAGAAGTGGGCAGCGACGTGAGGAACGTCACAAGGACGGGGCTTCTTACCTTGTTCTCAAAATGTACGGTATAAAAAACCCCTAGAGAGAGAAAGACTGCTTAAAAATCTGCTCTCTACTCGCTGTTTGAGACAAAACTACGCATTTAGACAGTCGAGCTTGAAGAAAACCGATGTATATTTTCTTTTACAAGTAAAGCAAAGCAAAAGCAAAAAAATGTGAAAATGTACTAAAATAATATACCCTCAGAAAGTTATCTCTTGATCTAGCAGATCAAAAATCAAAATCATGATCAATGAATGGAGTAAGTCCAATAGCAGGTGACAACAAGACACTGCCCCGTTTTGAAAACTTTAAGATGCCAAACAAAATAAAGTACACATTCAATTTCAGTCAGCAATAATCAACATATAGATATCTATTAAATATTTAATTAAAATGATATTTTACCTGTTCACATCAGGGTTTTTTTGTGAAGAGGGAGAAGCGGCTTCTAGCAAAATCGGCTGCGAAACAGCTACAAGGCAGCTACAAAACAAAGCTGGATGAAAGGAAGCAGATATTGAACAAACTTCTTAAGGACATGCATAAATGAACGTGGTCCGATGGTATAAAAAGGAACTTTCCGCTGAGCGTTAAGATCACATAAGAAAATGGACTGGGTAGCACCCAAACCAAAACAACTAAACGTAAGGTACAAAATGAAAAGGTGCTTCTCCATAAACTGGTGTTTGGGGCTTAATATCCCAGAATCTGGAAGTGAAACATACCTATGAACCACGCACTCAAAAGCCTCAACTGGAAAGAAGAAAATGGCACCGAACTCGTAACTTTTTAAAAGAAGGTATCTTCATAGGAAACCAAATATTCTTATATAGGCTAGTTCGTAGAGAAATGACAGAGTGGCACTGATTGCCAATGGGCGGGCCCTAGAAAACTGACTCTACGAGAGACCAACGATATTTTATGAGGAAATTGCTGAGATACACTACTGTCCAAAGGATTTCGACACAATACTGAGTCGCTGAGAAAGAGAGATATAATACATGTGGAATTATACAATCAATAAACTATGAAATTTGAAAAGGGTTTGGTCTAGGAATCGGCATTCTACCATCAATAAAGAGAAATTTAAATTACTGGCAAGTGATTACAATAGTAAAAAAGCGTGATTTTAGCACGTCACAAGATTTTGTCATGGTCACCGTGACGAGAGGCCTACATTGAGAACTATCAAGAGAATCAGAAAGCGTTGTTGTAGTACAAGTTTAACAAATATATAAAGTATAAAAGAAAGGTATTTAAGTCGAAACTGAATAGTAAAAATCATTCAAGATAGCTAATATGTATGTATTAGGACGTTCATTTGAAGATTTTGCATCACAGAGTAATGAAAACCACTGATTACAATAAAAAAAACGCCGAGACTTGTCAAAAGGTTTGTCGAAGTGGACAACTTTTTAACCAAAACCTACTTCACCGCTTTTCAAAATGTTACATAGAAGACCCCCCTTAAAATGCGGTCCTGTGGATGATGTTTAATTTTCATTCACGAGTTGTGAATTACCCCGTATTGTCTTCGATAGCGATAAGCCCGCGACCCGTCCCGTAAGTCTGATGTCAGCTCCTTCTGAGCTCGCCGATGATTTATCGTCACCTTGAGAATTTTTCGTCAAATCACCAAGTGATTCCTGACGTTCAATTCGGTTTTCGGTTCGAGCATAGCACCAAGCTACTGGTAGTCAGGCTGGTGGAACATGTACCCAGAAGGTTCACCCTGAGCATGAGTACTGGCATCTTGCTTTTGGATGTCTCAAAAGCGTTTCACAAGGTGTCGCACGCGGGCCTCCTCTATCAACTAATCCAAAAGGCTTTTTGGCTTCTAAAATCAGTGAAATCCTTTCTTGAAGGAAGGAAGTTTCGGATCAAAATTAGCAATGTCTTGTCAACAAGGCCGGTGATCCTCAGGGTTCCGTCCTAGGACCAATCCTTTATTCGCTTTTCATCAATGATGTGCCTTGCCCCAGCAACTGTGAAGTCTGCCTCTATGTTGACGACACTTCACTTGTCGCCTAGTCGTGTACTGGTGATCTGGTTCACGATGGGTTGCAGAATGCTATGCACGAAGTACCAGAGTGTACATAAAAAATGATTATTAGACCAGCCATTACTTATGCATGTGCGGCTTGGTGTTTTCTTGCCAAGACACACATGCAAAGTCTTCAAGTACTGCAAAGCAGAACTTTGCGGACAATTTGCAACGCTCCATGGTATGTCTCAAATGAGGCACTGCACAGAGACCTTGACATTCCTTACTTGAGAGATTATGTCAAGCTTCAGGCGCAGCGACGTCATGGTCAAGCGGAATCGCACAGCAACCCTCTGTTGCGTGACTCAGTGGACTACACAGTGCGACAAGCTCGTAAACATTCAAGGCCACAGCTCGCACTGTAATTAAAAGTTAGCGCGAATTTTTAGTTAACTCAAAATTGCACTCTAACAAAACCGAATCAAATATTTGTTTAGTTCATCTCAAAATTAATCAGTGTACCAAGTCAAAAAGTCTAGGTGTTTCCTCTTAAACTAAGCACACCTGATTTCTTTGCTCTTCTCTTTTTCTCTTCTCTTTCCCGTTCTCTTTTTCCTTGACTTTCGCTGGTTTCTGGGCAACCAGGACTGACAGATTCGACTAACGTACATTAGACAGTGACTAATGGGCAATGGTCCTATGGACCGCCCAAACAAACAAATGACGAATAGTAAGCCCGCGATCTGTGATAGCCGAAACTCTATTTTATTTTGATCGGCTTGAAAATGCACTCAGTATTTTCGGCCTGTTTGTCGATCTTTCTGCAAGTACTTGGTCTGTATACAGGGTGACTTCGAAGTTGAGTCATTTATTTTAACAGTGAGTAGATCTGATCAAAAGAAATGTTTTTTTCCTTTACCATTTTTCTGGTAAAATTAAAGTAACAAAGTTATAGCCCTTTGGAAGTTTGAGTACCGCCTCGTCTCAATAATAATATTATGTGCTCGTGTTTGGCGACAACGGATATAATTCGCCTTATCGGTTCATCGCATCGGAAACAAAAAAGCGAAAGAATTTGACAATGTTTTTACAATTATTTCATTCAGTTGTATACAGTCAGTGTCAGTCGGTAGTGGATAGTGGTGTCTGTTGCGTGGCTCAAACGAAATAAAAAATGGCACATGTTTATGCGGATCGGTTTCCCAATCGAGTGCAACCAACCCCTCGTGCCTTTGTTAATGTAGTACAACGGGTTCGTGAATCATTTGACTTAAGACCTCACATATGGACGGCATGCCGGTGCTCCAAGACCTCACGATCAAATACAGGTCCGCACTGAAATACTTGTCGGGAGGATACTTTATAAAACAAGGTAAATTTTTTTTTTTATTTTTACACACATATTTTGGTTTATCTTCCTTCTACAATCATTACCTGAAAATTAATGACTCAACTTCAAAGTCACCCTGTATATCCTGGAAAGTAGATCTCGGATTTTGTAAAAATTTTCACACAAGAATACTATTATGCCAAATACGAAATGGCCTGATAGTCCATCTGTAGTTAAGAAATGAAACAAATAAAAATCACTCAAACTCAGCTTTTTCACGTTTCAGTTTTAAACATTGTACGGATTAAAAATTGAGGGTTATATGAGAGAGGGTATATCTGAATTTTTGTCGTTAGTATCTCTATCCGTCTCTTACCCTGGTAACCCTACGTGATCATAGTTTTCCTCGAACAGTTTTCCTTAAAACTTAGAACGATAGAGAAATATTTTCAACAAACGTGTCTCTCTGTTGATGGGTGTATTTCGCAGTTTGTAGTAACTGCCATCGACGACGAGCCGTTAGGTTACTTATAACACGTTTTTCTCAGCGGGGATAGAGCGGGCATTCATGGAGAAGAGATAACTACCTATTTAATTCCTGCATACAAAAGGGCTTTTTTCCTGCGCAATGAAGAACGGATGTGGTCTTGTCGCTGCCTACAATTAGCAGCCCTAAGGATGTCTCTGATTTGCGACCAATTAGTATACTACCAGTGCTGTCTAAAGTATTTGAAAAGCTTATTTATAGGCAAATCATTACTTATTTCACAGATAATAATTTATTAACCAAGTTGCAGTCTGGATTCCGTAAAGGGTTTGGTACTACCACGGCACTGTTGAAGGTTCTGGATGACATTCTTTTGCAAAACTTTTCTACTATGGATTTAAACCTAAGACTATTCAACTTATTCGTAGTTATTTGATCGCAGTCGGTCTCAATTGATGGGCTTAAATCAAAACCCTTGAACGTGGATAGAGGAGTTTCTCAGGGATCACTTTTGGGCCCTTTATTTCTTTTTCTGCTGATATGTCGGAGTTCTTTGGTGGTATAAACAATCATAGATACGCTAACGATACACAGATTCAGCTTTCTTTTGCTAAGTCGGACGCAACTGAAGCGGCTAGGAGGCTAAACGAGTGTTTGGATTCAGTTTTTAAATACCCTTTCAATCATGGCTTGAAACTGAATCCTAATAAATCAGCCATATCTACTTTGGGCCAGCTAAAGATTGGGCGTCTGTAAACTTGGTGATAGCGATGGATGGTGTGGCAATACCGGTTGTTGAGGAATATAAAAATTTGGGTGTTATCTTTGATAACAAGCTTAGATTCGGAAGTCATGTGTCTAGGCTTCTACAAAAAGCCTATTTTAATCTTCGCAATATTTACAAAAGTAAAGATATTCTTAGTTTTAAGTTAAAAAAGGTTCTCTGCGAAGCACTGGTCTGGTGTTAACTTAACTATTGCAACTTTGTGTATGGTCCTTGCTTAGATGTATTTACTAAGGATAAACTCCAAAAAGTGCAGAATTCTTGCATACGACTTATTTACCAGCTTAGACGTCACGATCATGTCAGTCATAAACTTTCCGAACTGAAATGGTTGAATGTTTCCAATCGATAAAAGCTGCATTTTGCTAGCTGTCTTCATAAATTGATTAAAACTAAAAGCCCTCCATATCTGATTGAAAAATTAACTCGTAGAAATCTGATTCACTCTCGTGCAACACCCTTTAATGCACTTATACCTAAAATAACTAAAACCATGACTCAAAGCTCATTTTCCTATACATCAGTCAGACTTCTAAACCAATTCAATATAGGTCAATTTGAAGATATGTCTCCTAATATGTTCAAACGAACACTGAAACAACTGCTTCTGTGAAGTATAAGTTGTTTATTATTGCTTATTTTCTTTGTATACGTACATCTGTAGTTATTCTTGTTCATTGTTGTTATGTAATATTCTAAAATTAATGCAATGTAAAACTTGTTTCTTGTCATATTACCTCTCTTTTTGGCTTGTTGTTACTTTTTAAATGCTCGGTTAAGTTAACAGCATAGCTGGCCTTCGCCGAGTTTAAAATAAAGGCGTTTTTATTTATTTATTTTATTTATAACTTTCTGTGAAAGTTTACCTGTCCCCAAACATTTTTGAAGAGCGGGGTGGCAATTTCCTTACCGAACTAAATCATAGAAATCCCTTAAATTGTGCTTAACCGCTGCTAAGTATGCAAATAGCTTGATGTTCGTATCCACCTTTTTTCTCAGAGATTCTAAGTTGCGCCTCCATGAAGTGACAGCATTGCGTGGGAAATGCAGAGTCAAGATGCTCGACGCCACTTTTTTAAAAGTAAATTTCTGATATTAATTACGGATTCCAGTGCCGCTGAGATACTTCTGAAAGTATTCGGAAGCTTCACATTCCATGAAAAATGGCGTAATATAGTTTTAGTCCAAACGAACGGGTTTAATATAATCTGAAGGCAGCCAATTAGGGAAAGCAGCGACAAGAACTGTCCGAACTTGTGCGGAAGTGGAAAACTTTTAAATTAATTCAGGTGATGCGGCAAGTGGTAATGATTCGTGAATCTGCTTCGACGTTTGACGTTTTCCAAATTCGTTCGGAAAAGCGATTTCAACATAAGCGGAGGAGAAGGGTAGAGGTGGGTGTTTCCAGTTGAATCCCGCGAGTTTCTTTTTTTCTACACGCAGAAGCGTAAATGCTAGGACACCGCAGCTACTCTGAGAATCGGAAAGGAATTTTGTTGTTCTGATTTTTGAACTTCCTAGGGTTAGCGGAACCGAGAAATGCCTCTTCTTGTAGATTCTTCCACAATCTCGACACACTAGGAACAAAGGAGCGATAATATCGGCTTGAAATGTATTTCAGGGTTTCCATCCTCTTGGATTGTATTTTCCAACATATCCAAATAAATGTCTAAATTCAGATTTCCATCAATAAACAATGGCCCAATCACTCTGTTTCCTAAAATGCCTGCCCATACATGAACTTTTGGGGATACTGGGTATACCCTTCTACAAAAGCATGAGGATTTTCATTGCTCCAGTACCTGTAATTACGCTTATTAACAAATCCATTTAGATAAAATGTGCATTCATCACTGAAGCGAATATTCTTTATTGACATTATCGTTAATCGCTGCAGTCATTTGTTCACCTATCGCCTATCGACATCATCTTCGGTTAACTCTTGCAATATTTTCATTTTGAATGGTTTTAGTAACTGTGTGTACAGAGCCTAATGATATACCAGTCGCTGCAACAGCTTGGCGTAATGAAGTATTAGGATTTACTCCAGAATGAGCCAAAGCTTCAACTTGAGCGGCTTCATGCAATTTTAACCTTAACATGCATCATGCATCAATTTCATCATTTGAGCTTGCTAACCTAATCCGTTAAGAAATGAGTTGGAGGGGACTTCTTAAAAAACAGTGCATGTATGTATGTCAACATCGAGAATGGTTTGATGAAATCTGACATTGTTACTTGTTCCTATTTCCTGTATTAAGGCCAAATTTCACCAACATTAATATTATGGACCAATGGGAAAATACCTTACCGAAATGAAATTTGACAGAAGCTGTCAAATATCTCTGAATATCATTGATTTCTATCAAAATATTGAATAAAATCGTGAAAATTCGACTGTATTATCAACAAGACCACTTTTTGATTCCAACATGATGCTTTTGTACAGAAAAAACAAGGCAACTTTCATGTATTTTGATATATTTTATAGGTTTTTCATTTGACAATCCGTTATCCTCTCAGCGAATGGGAATGGGAGAAATAATAGGTCGATATTCTAGCTGTTAAATTTGGCAGCGGGTTTGGACGTTTGTTAGTTCATGGCAATCTCGAATTTTTCATGCTCAATATACTGAGTGTTATAAAAAATTTGACGGACAGGTCTTGAGCCTGATTGGGTATGTTTGAGAGACTGTTTAGTACTTGTACCCTATTGGTGCAGAATAACGGTTTGTCATCATTATTGGAATCTATTCTCTAATAATTCTGGTATCGATACGAATTTTTATACAAGGGTCATCTTATAAGTGAGAACCGTTTTGTGATGTAGTCAGAAAATATTATAACAAATAAATAATAATTTCATTAAACGGGTCTTATCTATATTTAGTATTATTTACCGTCCATTTTTGGGCTGCTATGCATACTGCTTCACTATTAAGAAAAAGTTCAATGCAACTAGAGCTGGTCAATGAGATTTTAGTATCACTCGCATATGTTATAATTTTACAACTTGAAACTGCATTCGATATTCGCTTACAGTATTAAAAGGATACGCCCAGGACCAATCCTTGGGGAACACCTGCCTCAAAAGCCATCACATCGTTACTTGTATCATTGACACGGACATATTGCTTTGTTCCTCGTAAGTATTATTGAAAAAGTTGTAATGGCCATCCCCGAACTCCATATCCGCACAACTTGTACAGCAGCAGCTCATGATCAACATAATCGTGAGAGAAGTCTAAGAAAATGCCTGAAATATGTTGCTTTACAAGTAATCAGTAAAATTGTACACAGCAGTTTCAGTAGCATTGATAAGATTATGCTAATTATCCGAGATCACCATGTTTCTACTGCAAAAATCTTTTTTTATATTTAGCTCAAAAACCTTTGAAAAACACAATAGCAGGGTAATGCCTATGTAGTCAGCATAATCACCATTTCTTTTATGGATTGGAATAACTAATGCTTGTTTTAAAAAGCTTCTAAACTTTCCTTTTTCAATGTGACAAATACGTAACAAAAACAATAGAGGGTATACATTTTTCGAGCAACTTATTTGAGACATCATCATATCCCCATGAGTTTTAATTTCTTAGTAATAGTAACAGGGCTTGAACGTTTTATCAAAATAGTAGCTGTACTATCCACGCTACAAATGGAACCATTTAGATATAGATGTATGTACAGGGTATTTCAGTTTATTGTTGCATAACTTTAAGATTCGATAGAACTTTTAAAATTAATGCATAAAGTCTATATAAACATGGGTCGAAAAATGCGTGGCTTCCGAAATACAGGGTGTTTAAATTTACTTTTTAAAATAGTTTTTTTTTAAATATTTCGAACAATATTTGATGTATAACAGTGAAAATTGGTATACAAGTTTTTTTTGGTACGACAAAACGAACCATGTGCATAGTTTTACTGTAGCCGCTAGAGGGCGATCTCTACTTAAATTTTCTCAGTGCAATTTTTTGCTTTTTGAATAAAAAAACTGATTCTTCGCACTTTTCAACATAAAAAGCTCTCTTGTGAATTTTCGTTATAGTTAGCCGTTTTTGAGATATTTCGATGTTTAAGGTTCGATGCGTTTTTAATTATTTATGATACAATAACGTTAAAAAGTCAGTATCTCGATAATTTTTAGAAGTAGGCTGTGCCTGCAAATATTCTTGAAATTGAAAGCAGAATAAGGTTAAACGTCAATTAGTTGACAGTTAATTTTGTTGTCTGTTGAAACCTGATTCTTCGCTCTTTTCTGCATAGAAAAGCTCTCTTGTGAGTTTTCGTTATAGTTAGCCGTTTTTGAGTTATTTCGATTTTTAAGGTTCGATGCATTTTTAATTATTTATGGGAAAATAATATTTTTGTTACATTTTCGATTTGGGCAGTAATTAAGATGATCGTTTAGATTGTGTTTTTAAACAGCAATAATTCCTAACTCCAAATAAACACAAAAAAACAGAACATTAATTTGTTTAATTTTCCAATATTATTTTTAACAAATTAAATTAATTATTTACAACTAAAATGCTATTGGATAGTTAGGACAAACATACAAAATCTAAAGTAGTTGCTCGAAATGTAAACCCAATTGTTCAATACACAATTCACATCTACGAATGATCGAACGTGGTATAGCATTATTTAAATAAGGTCTTATTTCATCACATGCATTCCTGATTCTGTATATTAGCATATCTCTTGTGGTTACGGGAATCTGGTACACTTCTCCTTTAAGAAATCCCCACACAAAGAAATCTAATGGATTTAGGTCAGGGTATCGTGGAGGCCAGGCGACTGGTCCTCCACGGCCGATCCATCTTTCTGGATAATTTTCGTCCAGCCAGTTTCTAACTATTCTCGAATAATGAGCTGGACAACCATCAAGCTGGAACCAGGCCAATCTTCTTAAATCTAACATAACATCATCCCACATATTTGCATGTTCAGCCTTTGAAAATTCCAACAAGGTCGCAGCATTAAACCTTGCAGGCAAAAGGTAGGGTCCAAATAGTCGATTACGGTAGATACCAATCCACACGTTCACACTAAATTCATGCTGTAAATTTCTTTCCCGAACTGCATGCGGATTTTAATGCGACCAAATATGTTGATTATGAAAATTTACCACTCCACGTCTAGTGAGGCATGACTCATCGGTCCATAAAACGTTACTTAAAAACTTCCTATTATTATCAGTTCTATCGAGAATCCACTGACAAAATGTGATTCTTCGTTCTCCGTCCCCTGGCTGTAGTCCTTGCACAGGTTGCAATTGTAAGGACGTCTATGGTCATTTCTAAGAACACGGTGAACATGGCTTTCTGAAATTCCCAAGGCACCAGAAACTCTCCTAACACTTGTGGTCGGATCTCTATCAAACTCACGCAGAATCATACGGTTAAATCTGTGCTGACGAACATTTATGTTTTGATCCCTTTGGAGATTTACAAAACCATTTTCAATTATTTGGCGATGCACTCTTACAAATACTGAGCGAGTTGGATGTCGTCTGTTTGGAAATCTTCGTGCGTATTCTATGGCTGCTTCTGCTGCGTTTCCATTTACAAAGCCATACACAAAATGAATATCCGCTAACTCTTGATTGGAGAATAAAAATGGCATTTTTATAAAACTTACAAAAAAAAAACAGGTAAAAGAAACTACTGTTATTTTATCATAATTAATTAAAAACGCATCGGACCTTAAAAATCGAAATATCTCAAAAACGGCTAATTATAACGAAAATTCACAAGAGAGCTTTTTTATGTTGAAAAGTGCGAATCAGTTTTTTTGTTCAAAAAGCAAAAAATTGCACTAAGAAAAATTGGTCGGTCATTTTAATACACTACAGGTACAGTAGAGAGCGCCCTCTAGCGGCTACAGTAAAACTATTCCCATGGTTCGTTTTGTCGTACCAAAAAACCCTTGTATACCAATTTTCACTGTTATACATCAAATATTGTTCGAAATATTTAAAAAAAAACTATTTTAAAAAGTAAATTTGAACACCGTGTATTTCGGAAGCCACGCAATTTTCGACCCATGTTTATATAGACTTTATGCATTAATTTTAAAAGTTCTATCGAATCTTAAAGTTATGCAACAATAGACTGAAATACCCTGTATACCAAACCATACAGGGTGGCCCAATGAAAGGGTCTGAACCCCCATTCGTGACTCTCTTCGGAAAACGCTCGAATACGACAATTTTAATTTCATCTAAGGCCATACAATACAGGATGATCCAAAAATAAGACATTTTAGAACGGAAATCCCAACTTTTTTTAACTTTTAGATATTACAAGTTTTGTTGCAACTTTAGTACAATAAAGTTTATACCTTCAATCATTGTGAATCTATTTGAGTTTATAATAAAGTTCTAAAAATTGTGATAATAAGGGATTATATCGTAAAAATAATAATCAAGTTCCCATAGTCACAAGACTTTAAAATTAAAAACAAGCATCCGAACGAAAAACAACTTACAGTTTACAAACAAATATTAAATAACAGATTGCATTGTTGATTAAGCGTTAAGTTTTATCTTGTACGGGTGAATTTTATTGTCTTTAAAAATTCTTTGTACTGTTGACGGTGTAAATGATGAAGAAGTAGAAAGTCCACGAGTGCTTTCTGTGTTGTCAAGTGCCACGTGTCCCAAAGCTGCTATTTCTGTGGCTTTATTTTTAGCTGGTCCATTTTCTCGATAGCTATTACGGCGACTATTAGACACCGATCCAGTTTCTTCAAATTTTCTTATAAACTCAACCACATACTTGTCGTTAATATTTTTGTCTGGATGTTTTCACTAAAAAACGGGGCGGTAGCTCTTGCAATGACCATATTTTGATAGTACGGTTCTGTTATGTCTGCCCTTCCTTGAATTGAATATAACTTACCTACTGTTAAATATTATGGTTATTATTTAATGCCGTTCATTCCATTATTATCAATATTAAGTTAGACGAATTATATTATAAAATCAAATAGCGTCACAACGATTGAAGATAGGTATAAACTTAATTATACAAAAGTGTCTAAATGCCTTATGGAAAACCTACAAATTAAAAAAACGAGGATTTCTATTACGAAATCTAAAATGTAATAAAATACCTAATTTTTGAATCACCCTGTATTGTAAGGCTGTAGATAAAAAGCTGTCCCCTAGAAATCAAAATTGAGAGTCACACGATCTTTTCTTTGGGCCACCATGTATAACCAAAAAATATACTTTATATTCAAACTTCTTTGCGATTAGAAAACTTCCTCGGCAGTAGCATGAGAAGTAGGAAACCGGGCCATAGGAGAATTAAATTAAACCAATTTAGTCTTACTCCTCAGTCTGTGACGATCTCCAAGTCGTTCTATTCGGCTCTAGCTCCAGAGCATTGTCCCCTGCCTGCTGAGCACGAACGGCAGCTGTAACTCCTTCATCAAATCCCAAACAAGAAGAAAACTCCCATTTAATCCTTGTTTACTCTGCGCCTGGCTCGGCGCTGCCCGTCTATCTCGACAATTAGCAAGCCATTGTTGCGAGCCATAATTCGATGTGTATCTTAGTAATCAAGTTTTTCTCTATAGGCTGCTAATTATCAAATGCAGCCAGCTACAGCTGCGTTGCATCGCAGCCCAGCGGACTAATTGCTCTATAAACATGCAATTTGCCTACTATTATTTTTGACGGCTGGTTTTAGTTGAATTAGGACTGGCGTTACAAAGTGATGCTTGTTCTCGGATCCGTAGGTGGTCGAAGAAGCAATTTTACGTTGCAAATATCTCTAGTTTTTTTTCTATTTGACTCTAACAGCTCAAAAAATGAAAGACTTTGAATCTTGTAGTTAATAGGGAAACTGAATTCCCATTCGGCAAATAAAACACTGCTTTATTTATATCTTATCATTAAAAGAATACCATTTACTAAATTCTCTTCTTACAATCAGGGTATAGGTGCCTGTGTTTTCTCTCACATCTTTATAGATATACAGGGTGTCCGCAAAGTTGGGGTTTTCCTTTACACGACGTGTAGATCTTGAAAACATAAGCAATTTTTCTTAGTACCATATACACCAATGTCTTAAGGGAACCGGGATAAAGGGACATCAAAAATATCTGAATACCGTCCTGTAGCCGCGACCCGCCGCGATATCCCCGACTGATACAAGGTCTCAACCCGACGGCAGAACTGGGTCGGGGTCAGTGTGTCAGGTTAGTATGCAACCTTCAACCGACGGTTACGGTCACGCGTTTAGAGGTAAACGAACTCGTATAATCGATTGCGTTTCAAAAAACAACAAGCACTAGAGACGTGGCTAGAGAAGTGCATGTATCAAAAACTAAAGTGTGGCAAACGCTGCGTGAAGAGGGGCTGTATCCGTTTCACGTCCAACGTGTAGAAGCCCTTAAACCTGACGATTTTCCAGCAAGAGTGCGATTTTGTGAGTGGTTGTTGCATCAACATGACAATAATCCGGACTTTTTGAAGTGCATATTGCTGACAGACGAATCTACGTTCACGCGTAATGGGGTGAATAACATTCGCAACACTCATGTTTGGTCATTTTCAACAAACATTTTCGGTGAATGTTTGGGTTGGCATGGTGAACGGTATGCTCATTGGACCATTTATTCTCCCAAATCGATTGGACGGGATGCAATACCTAGACTTTTCACGCAACATTTTGCCTTCCTTGTTAGAAGATGTGCCATTAAGTGTAAGACAATCAATGTGGTTTCTGCGTCTGCTCGGTAGCGCTTCAGCTGATTTCATTTTCAGTTGGAGCGGTATGATTTCGGGCAGAGACGTACTTAGCCCTTCTCGTCAACTGGAGAGTGAGTACTTTTTCCTTTATTTTTTTTTACTTGGTCGCTCTCGTTTCACTACACATTACCTTTGTTATTTCAAGGGTAGTTGTTTCTGAAAAGGAAAACCTCAACTTTGCGACAACCTGTATAGATAGATTCACCCCAAAAAAATCCACCACATCATATCCAAAACGTGACCTTGGGTGATCATCTAGCGTGAATATACAGGGTGTATGCGAATATTTAAGGGTGTGAATCTACATAAAAAATTAATGTGTTTGCTTTATAAACTATGATCCAAAAATGTTTCCTTACAAAAACTCGAGATGTTGAAGTTTTAGGAAAAAAATGGAAATGAATTAATATTTTCAGTACCGTTTCAGATATTTCACTGATATTTGGTACGTGGTGAGAGGTAATAAAGTTGCATATTTTTAAATGCAAAAATAATTTTTAGTTTTAATAGTGAGGCGCGTATGGGTATTGACTTCGATATTTTTTGCCAAATTCAATGTATCAGAACCAAATAATACAGTGCAAAGTGGACCCCAACCTCTGAAAGTGTTTGCGCTCAGGTTATGGCACCATACTGGTATACTTTAGAAATATGATTTTACATGACCCTATTCCGAACATGGATGAGTAGTTGATGAGGTCTTCTTTCAAATGAAAAGGTTATGAAGGAAGAGTTAATCAAGGATTCACTAGAATGAAACAGGAATAAAAAAATAAAAGGTAAAACTTTTTTTATAAATATGGACTATTGGCTCGCCTTTGTGAATTGAAAGAAGAGGTAACTCTTTTCCTTGAGCTCAAAGAAAAAACACGATTTCTTGACAGCGTTCAAAGATGGCACATTTCAATGGAGGTTGGCTTATTTAACTCACATATTTGACTCCTTGAACGGGTTAAGCTTGAAACTTCAGAAACAACACTATAATAAGCAATTATGATTATATTCAGGGGTTCATATCAAAGCTTCAACTTTGGAATCAAAAAGTGCCTTCTGGAAATGCTATATATTTTTCTCGGGTTTTCGACGCAATTAAAAATAACATACTGGATGCAAATTTAAAAGCCGTCATAAAAACTCATTTGCAAGCGCTGGAAGACGAATTTCCCCGATACTATCGAGACATCAATTTATAGTCACCAATATGGCACATGACAAGAAATGCATTTGTTGTCGATATGTCAGAATTACCAGAAGAAGTTCAGGAAGAATTTCTAGAAATGAAATCTGACATTTTGGATCAAAAGATTGCCTGTTAATTCAACATTTGCCTGAAGAATTTCTAGAAATGAAATCTGACATTTTGGATCAAAAGATTGCCTGTTAATTCAACATTTGCCTCTCTTGCTTTACAAATACTAGTTTCTTTTTCTTCAACTTACTTATGTGAGACAGGATCGTCTGCTCTAGTTTTAATTAAGACTAAACAGCGAAATCGTCTTGATGTGGATAGCGACCTGATGATAGCTCTGGCAAAACAGAACCTAGAATCAACCAACTGGTACAGAACGTGCAGTCTCAAGTGTCTCGTTAGTACCTACTCCCGTTTTATTTACATTTTTTGATAAAAATAATTTATTAGTTTATTTAAGCCTTTAAAGATTCTTTATTAGAATTAAAATAAAAGTCTTTGTACCTGTATAATGTGCGTTTTTTTGTATTTATTGCAAAAGTAAAGAGGGAGCATGAAAATGTAATTTATAGTCCGGGGAACCTCAACAAAAAAAGGTTGAGAACCCGTGCTATAGAGATCTATTACTTACAAAGAGCGTGGAATGCAGAACTCGGAACGCTTTCTGTCTGCGCGAGCCCTTAACTGGCGGACAGCTGCGTCCACATCCCTAGTTAAATAAATAATTCACGCAGAATAATATCTGTCAAAATGAACGGCATTCATTATGAGATCGCGAACAACAAACGCGCGACGGCTGCCGCCGTTTTAATAATCGCTCTGCTCGTAAAATTATTTCAATTGTTATAAACGCTGTTGATTTGTTTCGGTCGTCGTTTAAGCGGTTCGATTAGCTCGTTACGCCACTTCGTTACGCAGTTCCCGTTTGGTTATACGCGCGGTTATAAACTAATTGCAATTGGAAATTGTCTAAACAATAATGTAGTTATTCCCGAAACGGCGATGATGGAACGCGTTTCGCTATGTTGGCATGGCGAGATAAATTAATATAACAGCGATCGGTAGGTGCTCCTTAATTGCAATCAGCTGATGTCTGGTCGCACACGCCAAAGTTTTAACTGACACCTATCTACGTAGTGCTGCCACTAATTACACTCATCAACAGTCAAAAAATATCCTAAATAAAATCAACAAAATATTACCATTTTTAATGTGCTAAAACCGGAATGAAACTTATTTTTTCAATATTAGTTCAAGTTTTAGAGATACGGTAATTATATGCGTTCCTGCTGTGACAGTGTTAATATACTGTAATTCACAAGAATGCACGTGCTACATTTTTATATTCGGCATGGAAAGATGATGTAATCGGCATGATTGTGTTACGTTATACATACGTGTACATTATATTGTTTTATATTAGCCATTTTTTCCTCAGTTGGCTGACAGCGTTCATGCAAGATGTCTCGAAAGTGTGTGAACAATCCAGGTCAGTTTTGTTACATGTGTGGTGATGTGACTTTTGCGTCTCAGAGAGTCTATTACTCCACTAATAACAAAGGCATATCAGCTTTATTCAGGTTGCAAACTAGGTGATCAAGACAAACAGTGGGCACCCCACATCTGCTGTAATACATATGCTTCAAGTCTGAGGAGCTGGTTAAATGGCAAAAAACGGTCTATGCGCATTGTTGTCCCAATGGTTTGGAGAGAGCCCACAAATCATATTAATGATTGTTACTTTTGCATGGTACCTTGTGTTGGACAAGCCACAGGTATGTCCAAGAAAAAAAATCGGTTATTAACTACCCAAACATACCATATGCGATGAGACCTGTGCCTCACAGTGACAAAAATCCTATTCCAAAACCCCCAGAATCCTACACTTGCGAATCAACGTCAAGAGATCCTGATTTTATACCGAGCACGTCATGCCACCAACCGCACAAAATAACACAGTCAGAATTAAATGATCTTGTAAGAGATTTAGAACTTCCAAAATGTAAGGCAGAGTTATTTGGATCTAGACTGCAGCAGTGGAACTTGTTAGAAGACGATGTTTCGGTATGTGTTTTTCGTAAACGCCACAAAGACAGAACCATTTTTCAATATGGAGAATAACTTGGTTTTCTGCAGTAACATTAACGGCTTACTGGCGGCTTTAAATATAAACTATAACACAGAAGAATGGAGATTGTTTATAGACAGTTCAACATTGAGTTTAAAGGCAGTGTTATTGCATATTGGAAATATTTTACCATCTCTTCCTGTAGCGTATGCAGTTCACATGAAGGAATCATATGACAATATGAAGTACCTATTGGCATGCATAGAATACGATGAGCACCAATGGCATATTTGTGGCGATTTGAAAGTTGTTGCACTTTTACTTGGGCTGCAGCTAGGCTACACAAAGTTTTGCTGTTTTTTGTGTGAATGGGACAGTCGGGCAAAGGCACTTCATTACACCAGACAAAACTGGCCTGTTCGTCAATTCCTAGAGCCAGGTCAAAAAAATGTACAGCATACCAGCATACCATTAGTAGATTCGAAAAAAAATTTATTACTACCACTGCATATCAAGTTGGGCCTAATGAAAAACTTTGTCAAGGCATTAGATAGAGATGGGTCAGCTTTTCAATACCTGCGTCAGAAATTTCCAAGACTAAGTGAGGCAAAGGTTAAAGAAGGTGTTTTTGTTGGACCACAGATTTGAAATATTTTGAAAGATACACAGTTTGAAAACACTTTAACAGGTATTGAAAAAACTGCTTGGAATGATTTCCGTCTGGTGGTCACTAATTTCTTGGGAAATAGAAAAGCTGACAACTATAAAACCCTTGTCAAAAATAAGCTGTCATCGTATCAAAAGATGTGCTGTAATATGTCTCTTAAGATACATTTCCTACACTCACACCTGGACTTTTTTCCTGACAATTGCGGAGCCGTAAGTGATGAGCACGGCGAACGTTTTCATCAGGATATTTCAACAATGGAAAAAAGGTACCAGGGAAAGTGGAATCCTTCCATGCTTGCAGACTACTGTTGGACTCTTGGTAGAGATGCTCCAGAAACGATCCATAAAAGAACAGCAAAAAGACAGCGCATATAGTGATTCTTATAAGTATATGAATCTTGTTACTTTTTTAATATATCCTTAAAAATAAAAAGTTTTTTTCTAAATCGCAACTAATTTTTTTATTTCATTGTCATTTTTGGATTCAGCGCCCCAAAATTAACAAAGAAGTGCACTTTTCCCACAAGATACAATTAAAAAACTAAAATTTGTTGTCCAGTGTTATGGAATTATGAAACTGCTCCTCATTTGAGTTTGATTAGTATCAGACTGTGTGCTCTGAGTTTCGCGTAAATCTATCTCGGAATCTGAAAATGAATTTTCTCGCACTGGTCCATAATATGATGTCGAAGTAGTTAAAGAAGCAAGATATTTAGCTCGTCGCTTTTGTCCTTCGGTGTTCCTAAGACGCGCGTTTTCTTCTGTTAGGGCTAATTTCTTGTCCACCCCAGCTAAATGACCTGGCTGTATCTGCCGCTGCAAAAAGATCCTATCTTCATTTATTTTCAGCAATTGAAGGGCATCTGCATGCGCAATATCAAACAGCTTGTCCAAGTTCGCAACAAACTCTTGTCGAAATTGCACTTTTTGTGTTTTGCTTGCATTTTTTTGCAAATCCACCAGTAAAGTATTGTATTGTACTGTATAAGATATGCACATAACGACGCACCGCCGCTGAGTTTAGCTGCCCTCTTTCAGTTTGTTACTTGATCATAGTAAAAATGAATGACTGTATGTTATTAGCACTACTTAGGGCCACCTTGATTGTCATAGTCTTCTACTTCTTCGTGTCAGAACTCTATTTTGAGGTTATGTCACAAACATCTATTTGCATCAAATTGTGCTTGCTCTTGAGCTATATCATGTTTTATCAGCCTGAAATTTCCTGCAATTTAAAAAGAAAACATATCTTCACAATAGGAGAGCGCTGACGCTGACACGGGACAAGTGTAATCTAGAAATTTTTGAAGGAGAGAAAGGCGTATGACAATCAAGGAGGCCATAAACGCGCCCTACAATTGTAGGGACGACTGACGATACGGGCCTTAGAAATTCCCAAATATATCCCTTAAAACTACCAGCAAACCTAAAACCTGCAAAAAAAACTACAAATTTGACATATTTTTCTTTTTTCACGAGTACACATTCTAGGTTATATTTATATTAGACAATATTTGAATACAGCTGATTATTGCATTTCAAGGAGTGACACATGTGTGGGATCTGTCAACTCTTGGTACCAGTCACAAAACATATACTCTGAAGGTTTAATTCCACGCTATTCAATGACAACACGGTGACCTGTGTGGTTGTCAGCGGCCATTTTGTGAGGGTGCGACAGGGTTGCCAGATTGTGCATTAATATTTCACCCTCCTGGTCCCAGTGGAGCAAGTACCGCCAACTGTTGAAATATACTCTACTATGCGTTATAAGACTATTAGTGACATTTTTCCCAAAATCATTGCACAACACTTGAAAAAATGCAAATGAAAATTTAAAATTATTTCCATGACGCCGCAAAATAGCTCCGTCGGTACCTTGGGTTATACATTTTGACAGTAGGGATGTTCGATACGATCCTATATTTAGAAATATTAATAATTTTTTTGTCTATGTCCATAGTAATTGCATTATCCATGAGGGAGGTGTAGGGATTGACCCGTCTTACACATATTATCTGTGTTTTAGGATGGAGAGGACATAATGTTTTTATTGCTTTGAAGAAATTCATTAACCATAAATTAATAAATGATTACTATTATGACGTAAAGGAAGATGAGGAATTGGATGGAATGTATTTTATATTGTCTATTTTCTTGCAAAATACAGACAAATCCACACTATTCAACAGGTATGTAATGATAACTTTCAGTATATTGAAGTTGGTAACTTCAAGAGTGCCATGCATTAACAAACATCCAAATCTGCTGCCAAATTTGACAGCTAGAAAATCGTCCTATTATTTGCCGCATTCCCATTCGCTGAGGGGGATAACGGATTGTTAAATGTAAACCTATAACATATATCAAAATACATGAAAGTTGTCCTGTTTTTTTGTACAAAAGCATCATGTTGGAATCAAAAAGTGGTCTTGTTTATAATACAGTCGAATTTTCACGATTCAGAGACTTTTGACAGCTTCTGTCAAATTGCATTTCGATAAGGTATTTTCCCATTGGTCCATAATATTAATGTTGGTGAAATTGGGCCATAGTCTGCACTTGAATGAGACATCCAGCAGTAACGCAACTATAATTTAATCCTTGCCTTGATGCTATCGGATATCGACCGTATCCCCAATGAACGGCCATTACATGGCCTAATGAAAACTCATCCTGAAGGCTTGGCGTAGAAAGTAAAAATCGCGTTTCGATCCGACGAAATAATACCGCGATTCGAGATTCGAATTAAGCGGGTATCGTGTCTCCAGCCGGGTATAATACCGTTGAAAATTCATGCTTCGTTTGTAATTCAAATATCCCCAATCTTTGCACAAAGGCCAGATAGAGAATATGCCTCGTTAATGCTCGCCTCCTGCGGGGATTTATCGGGAATGTGGAAACGGTGAGAATTACGGACGACTTGCGATCGCTGCTGACAATCGCGGTAAATTCGCGCGGCGAACGCCGAAGGAGCATCGCGGATTTGCAGGGAGGAGGGGGTAACATCAGTCACGTGATCCGAAGAAGCGGGGCTCCAACATTATTATATCAATCACTCCAATCAGGCGTTCCCATAGGGTAATATAATTTCGGGGCATAAGAAGAAGGAATAGAGTGAGAAGAACTTCTGATCCGCAGGGGTATTGCGTATCTTGGAAGGTGCAGGGTGGTCCAACGAAAAGGTCGCATTGTCAGCATTATCGGCTGTCGAACTTGCAAAAAAATGAAAATGTTGTTATACAGGGTGTAACTAAAACGTGCATTTTGCCCTAAATTTCTGAACGCCCTGTGGCAACATTGGATTACTGAATAACGAGTCTTCGTAGGAGAATTTTGAGTCTCAACAGTTCTTTTTTGATTCATGTCAATATATCAATTACTGAAGAATATAAATATGCTGTTTTGAAGAAAAACGTGCGAATCATAGCCATAAACAAGAAAGCTTTGCCGGGTAATAAATCAGGCTGTGTCTGTTAGCATTTTTATGGCATGATAAAAAGATTATTGTCAAGCAAAACTCAACAAAAATGACACCAGAACAAGTAGCGCAAGCTGTACTGTAACCGATGCGATACAAAGATTTGACGAAACTGGTTCTTACTCAAGAACACCTGGACAGGGAAGACCGAAAGCCACAAACGCAGTTGAAGATCAGCTTCTGAGACTCCAAGCTTCGAGAAAGGACAGTTTCTGCAACAGCTTTAACTCGAAGATCGGATGATGGTACCATAGTGTCACCTGATACCGTACGCCAAAGGTTGAGAGGAGGAAATATATCATCTTGTGTACCTGCTACAGGTCCTCTATTGGATTTAGCGCTTTGTATTTTCTCGATCTCATGCAGATTGAAATAATAATAATATATAAATAAATGGGCTTTATTTCGTACCTAAGTAAAAGTACAAAAAACGCGAGGTGTCGCTAAGATTTTTCAACTTAACCTTTGAAATAATAAAAATATATAATAAAACATTCCACCAATAAAAATGTATCCATAATTCTCAATAATTACTAAATAATTAACAGCACAAAAAAAAACAGAACAATTACAAGAATATTCCATATTTCTAGCATTTTGTATTCATCATCAGACTGGACTTGTAGTTTTAGTTTATGCCTCTTTTAATATTATATTATCTTGTTGGAGCGCAAGACTGAATTATGACGTCACATAACACAAGCTATCATCGGTACGATAAAACGGCGCGCTTGTTGTCCCAAAAATGTTAATTGCCTGCCAAGGTATGTTTCGCACAGCGTATTTAATCATTTGGCATTATGTACACCTTTGGAAGATAAGTGAAATCAACACGCAGAAAACCTTCTTCCATTTTATATATTGTATATCATTAATATCGCACAGTCTATGTTAAGACACAAGCAATACATTGCGACTGATCAACTTGAGCGCTAGGATGTAGTCGAGCTTATGTCATGTGATGTCACGATTGAAATTCGACGCGCGACGGCGACCGGCTACAGCACCCAACACATAAAATGTCATAACTTCGTAATATATATAATTTAATTATTGTTTGAGTCCACTACCGTCCTTCCCGGGATTTTGTTGTCCGTCATAAATCTTCAAAAAGCCAGCAGCGCCTCTTCTGTCATTAACGCTAAAAATAATATAATCTACGTTTTTTGTTATTAAAGTTAAAATATACTAAGGGTTAATTTCACCAACATTAATATTTGACCGTCGGTTTGGACCAGTGGGAAAAGACCTTATTGAAATGCAATTTGACGGAAGCTGTCTAAGCTCTCTGAATATCAGTGATTTCCATTGAAATATTGAATAAAATCATTAAAAACGTTAAAAACGATTTTATTATAAACAAGAGCACTTTTTGATCCCAACAAGATGCTTTTGTACAGAGAAAATAAGTCAGCGTTCATGTATTTTGATTTTTCTTATAAATTTACATATAACAGACCGTTATCCCATTAGCCAATGGGAATGCGGCAAATAATAGGTCGATTTTCTAACTGTTAAATTTGATAGCACGTTTGCACGTTTGTTAATGCATGGCAATTTCGAATTTGTTAAGTTCTATATACTGATTGTTTATACGTTATCATTATATATACATACCTGTTGAAATATGCGGATTTTTTTGTTTGTACTTTACTTGAAAAAGGAATATAAAATGTATACCGACCAATTCTTCATCTTTCGTTAAATCATAGGAATAATCATTTATTATCAATTTATGTGTTAATGAATTTCTTCAAAACAGTACTTAGTCTCCATCCTAAAACATCGGTATCTGTAAAACGTGTCAATCCCTACATCTCCGTGGTGCATAATGGAATTATCATAGACATAGACCTAAAATTATTAGTAATTACTGAAAAATAAGAGCTAAAAAATATATAATAGTAATAAAATATTAGTCGTTAAGTTTTTTGACTGGTGGGGACACAAAGCATATACTGTAGAAGTTTAATTCCACGATCCACGCTATTCAAGGGCAACTCGCCTGACTTATGTCATGTCAGCGGCCATTTCTGAGGGTGCGTCATGGTTGCCAGATTGTGCAATAATACACCGCAACGTATCCAGCTCAACATATAAATCTGAGATTGTTAAAGTTTTATATGTGTATATAGAAGTTTGGTGAGATATGACAGCATGTGTTACTAACAATTTGCGCTATAATGACGAATAAGTTGTTTTTGGAATATTAAAGTAGCAATGTCAATAGCACAAGCTCTTATAAGGTCACTCATAGGACAGTGATAGGACATTTCATGCATACTGATCGGTGGTCGAAAATATCTGCAAATGGGGAAAGTGATTTTTCTCAGGCACTAAAAGGAAAGGTTAAACAAGAATTCCATTTGACACCCATGGAACATTTTTAGAGGTCAGGTTTAGGTATTCACGACCTGAAGCAACTTCTGCTGGTGTTTTCTACTGTCTTGTGCATTAAGTTCTACAGGGTGTTTCAGTTTATTGTTGCATAACTTTAGGATTCGATAGAGCTTTTAAAATTAATGCATAAAGTCTATATAAACATGGGTCGAAAAATGCGTGGCTTCCGAAATACAGGGTGCTTAAATTTACTTTCTAAAATAGTTTTTTTTTAAATATTTCGAACAATATTTGATGTATAACAGTGAAAATTGGTATACAAGGGTTATTTGGTACGACAAAACGAACCATGGGCATAGTTTTACTGTAGCCGCTAGAGGGCGCTCTCTACTGTACCTATAATTTATTAAAATGACCGAAAAAATTTTCTTAGTGCAATTTTTTGTTTTTTGAATAAAAAACTGATTCTTCGCACTTTTCAACATAAAAAAGCTCTCTTGTGCATTTTTAATTATTTATGATAAAATAACGTTAAAAACTCGGTATATCGATAACTTTTAGAAGTAGGCTGTGCCTGCAAATATTTTTGAAATTGAAAGCAGAATAGGGTTAAACGTCAATTAGTTGACAGTTAGTTTTGTTGTCTGTTGAAACCTGAAACGTTTTTTTGCAATTGTGAATGCACGAAATTTAGTTTCTTTTTTGTAAGTTATATAAAAATGCCACTTTTATTCTCCAATCAAGAGTTAGGGATATTCATTTTGTGTATGGCTTTGTAAATGGAAACGCAGCAGAAGCAGCCAGAGAATACGCACGAGGATTTCCAAACAGACGACATCCAAATCCCTCAGTATTTGTAAGAGTACATCGCCAAATAATTGAAAATGGTTTTGGAAATCTCCAAAGGGATCAAAACATAAATGTTCGTCTGCGCAGATTTACCCGTATGATTCTGCGTGAGTTTGATAGAGATCCGACCACAAGTGTTAGGAGAGTTTCTGGTGCCTTGGGAATTTCAGCAAGCCATGTTCACCGTGTTCTTGGAAATGACCATAGACATCCTTACCATTTGCAACCTGTGCAAGGACTACAGCCAGGCGACGGAGAACGAAGAATCACATTTTGTCAGTGGATTCTTGATAGAACTGATAATAATAGGGAGTTTTTAAGTTACGTTTTATGGACCGATGAGTCATGCTTCACTAGACGTGGAGTGGTAAATTTTCATAATCAACATATTTGGTCGCATGAAAATCCGCATGCAGTTCGGGAAAGAAATTTTCAGTATGGATTTAGTGTGGATTGGTATCTACCGTAATCGACTATTTAGACCTTACCTTTTGCCTGCAAGGTTAAATGCTGCGACCTTTTTGGAATTTTTAAAGGCTGAACATGCAAATATGTGGGATGATGTTATGTTAGTTTTAAGAAGATTGGCCTGGTTCCAGCTTGATGATTGTCCAGCTCATTATTCGAGAATAGTTAGAAACTGGCTGGACGAAAATTATCCAGAAAGATGGATCGGCCCTGGAGGACCAGTCGCCTGGCCTCCACGATCCCCTGACCTAAATCCATTAGATTTCTTTATGTGGGGATTTCTAAAAGAAAAAGTGTACCAGACTCCCGTAACCACAAGAGATATGCTAATAGACAGAATCAGGAATGCATGTGATGAAATAAGGCCTTATTTGAATAATGCTATACCACGTTCGATCATTCGTAGATGTGAATTGTGTATTGAACAATTGGGTTTACATTTCGAGCAACTACTTTAGATTTTGTATGTTTGTCCTAACTATCCAATAGCATTTTAGTTGTAAATAATTAATTTAATTTGTTAAAAATAATATTGGAAAATTAAACAAATTAATATTCTGTTTTTTGTGTTTATTTGGAGTTAGGAATTATTGCTGTGTTTAAAAACACAATCTAAACGATCAACTTCATTACTTGTAATGCCCAAATCGAAAATGTAAACAAAATTATTATTTTCCCATAAATAATTAAAAATGCATCGAACCTTAAAAATCGAAATATCTCAAAAACGGCTAACTATAACGAAAACTCGCAGGAGAGCTTTTTCATGTTGAAAAGTGCGAAGAAGTTTTTTTATTTAAAAAGCAAAAAATTGCACTAAGAAAAATTTTTCGGTCATTTTAATACACTACAGGTACAGTAGAGAGCGCTCTCTAGCGGCTACAGTAAAACTATGCCCATGGTTCGTTTTGTCGTACCAAAAAACCCTTGTACACCAATTTTCACTATTATACATCAAATATTGTTCGAAATATTAAAAAAAAACTATTTTAGAAAGTCAATTTAAACACCCTGTATTTCGGAAGCCACGCATTTTTCGACCCATGTTTATATAGACTTTATGCATTAATTTTAAAAGTTCTATCGAATCTTAAGTTATGTAACAATAAACTGAAACACCCTGTATATTTGAATGCTATTTGCTCGTTATTTACAATTCTTTTTTGCAAGGTCAAAGTCATCAAGGCACTAACGTCTCTGTTTGCATATGTATGGATCACCTTTTAGCTCATCGACATCCTTGTCCTCAATTATAGTGGTCAATAGACTCTTTGAACTGAGTCGTCAAAAAGTAGAAAGCTGCTCTCAAGTTTGTAAGTAGACTCTGATTCGTCCAAGTTCAGTTCCTCTGTGCATGCTGGATTGACCTGTTCATATTTTCCAGTAGCAAAGACCAGTTTGGCCTTGAGGATCCCTTCGGGTCTCCTAGACCATGAGGTTCAGTAGCTTCCATTAGCCGTTTTCGTGCGAAGACGTTAAACCAATTCTTGACAGTCGCCATCTAAGGAGAAGAGTCACCGTACACAGCATCAAAGAGCACTTTGATTTTGCTGCGCGAAGCAAGAATCGAATCACCGATCATTTTTTCATTTTTCTCCAATCCGCGGACACGTCCGCTTCCATACGCGGTCAAAACTATAAGTCCGATTTGCTGAAATTTTGACAGTAGCCGCCTACGAGAATGTACTACACGGTATTAATTTCTCTTGCGATAGAGCGTACCTGACCACCCTCATATACTGTGGATAATACGTAAATTCGATCTCAACCTATTTCCACTCATGTTTGAATTATCGTTCATTGATAGGATAATTCGTCTATCGTATGAATATGAAATTCAACTAATAATAATACGCGAAACAAGGCGTTGCTCCATCAGCTCGCTATAAGCCTTACATGCTAACTAGGTCATCGCCTTTATTACCTACACGTAGTCAATGCCTTCAATAATGGATAATAGGGTGATATGATGATATAGTCATCTGATAATAACAACAAAGTCTTGTAGCTGAAGGCCTACGTTCAATCAATGGAGCTATTCAAACCACCGTCCGACCATACTCGGCAATTATCTTCTAGCATTACCTCCATTAAATGGCATATGTGTATATTGATTAAGCTTTGTCCATTGTTTACATGGAGTTAACATTAAAATTTAACCGCCTCTGAGCAATTTCACGTCTCACGGACTGACAATCACACGACATTTATCGACATCTTCTACAAACTGTTTAAAAATGGCAAAAGATAAAGCAAATACGAGGGCGGCTCGATAAGTACTGCACCCGATAATGATAATCGTAATAATAATAATAAAAAAGTTTATTGAGATACAACTCAAAAGGAAAGGGTATTGTATAGACATTTTTCAACAAAATTATCTCGACTATACGAAGCCTGGGCATCAACCTTGACGGCATCTGGTTTTAACAAGATGGCTGTCCTGCTCGCAATGCGAGGGAGATTCGGAAAGTTTTTGACACACTTTTTCCTGGACGCCTGATCTCTACACATGATAGCCTACTATGGCCAGCGAGATCACCTGACTTGGCGTCTGAAGATTTCTTTTTGTGGGGATATATGAAGGTTTGCATTTACGGTTATCCCCTTGGAGGAATTGCGACTGAAAATAATGGTGACTCCTACCATACTAGAAAATGTTCGCACATGCTTCTGCTATAATAGGTTAGGTTACTGTCATATCCAACAAGGGGTCTCTTCGAGCATTTAATTTCATGTTTTGTTTTCATTTTGATTAGAATTACTTATGTGCGTTTTAATGCAATTTCGTGTTCTAATTTATTTTAGAATTATCTTTCATTTGCACCGATGGTGATAAAATCAACTCATTCTGAGTTATTGTTACGTTTTCTGAAGAGAGTGGTCGGCAAGTGAACAATGTTACGCAACACAAATTATCGCGGGGTGGATGCACGAAAACATTTCAGAGCAGGATGGCATTTCTCGATGAGAGCTATTAGGTACTGAACAAAATCGCTCATCTCTAATCTATGGAGATAGAAACCTTGCCTTGGAACGTATACGAGATGCGGTGTTGTCAGGCGAACCAATGATGCAATGTTGCAGAATTTGTGGCGAGCCTGACCTTTTATTTCAACCTGAAATAGAGCGCCTTTAGGGCCCATCTGGCATCGATTCTAAACAGATTCGACACAATTCGCAATTCAAGAATACGTACGCTCAAAATAAAACCATTATTTGGGCGTAGAGACTGAATTGAGACATATTTTAGACATGCGTCATAATTAAAGGAGCTGGTGTAACATATTAGCAACGCGGCACATTCCCACGACCGTTTGCGTCAGCGTTGCTAGACAACGTAGTGACGAGCTTCGCTGACCAGCCAGCCATCTCTTTAAATGTGTTTTTACACAATTTTCTGTCTTCTTTTTTTCTCTCATACACACTCGCACAACTCAAGCCATCAGTCAAGTTCGGCTCTCTCCGTATCTGATTGGGCAACGAAATTGAAGACACCACTGGATGTGTCATGTAACATTTTTTTTAAAACGTTTTTGCATTACGCTGACCTTAAGAGGTGATTCTTTTATTCTGTGATTACCTTGTTGCAAACACAAGATAATAAACCAATTAAACTAAATATAACTAAACTGTTCATAGAGAAAATAAAAAAACTAATAGATATTAGTACCAATAAAGTAATAATTAGTCGCAAAGAGAAAAGCAGAAATGCCTGGATTACCAAAGGATTAATAACATCGGCAATAGAAAAAGAAAGACTATATAATGTAATGAAACTAACGCCAACTACAGAGAATACCGACTGCTACAACCAATATAAAAATAAATTTATAGAGCTTGTAAGGCAAACCAAACGAAAACATTATCTAAATAAATTGAATAATAACTTAAATGATCCTAAGCGGCTTTGGACAACTATTGATGAGATTACTGGGAAAACAAAAGTTACAAAGTGTGTCACTGAGTTAAATACAACATCGGGAACAGTATTAAAAAATACTCAACAGATATGCGATGAATTTGTACAATTCTTTACTGACATAGGCGAAAATTTAGCAAGTAATATACAAGCAAATGTACAAAATACTCAGCCTCCAAAAAGAACTTTGAACTCATTTATTTTGGATAAAGTCGAGCAATGTGAAGTATACACCACTGTTATGTCCTTAAAAAATCGGAAATGTCCTGGGTTCGATGGTATTAAAAGCGAGCATTTGAAAATTATAGCCGAGGACATAACAGAACCACTCCCTTACCTAATCAACAAATGCTTTGAATCTGGCATATATCCCTCAATTTTAAAAAAAGGTAATATAATACCGATACATAAATCAGGAACAAAAACAGATGTTAACAACTATAGACCAATATCAATAATATCCAGTGTAGCAAAGGTTTTTGAAAAAGTTTTATCTACTAGAATGATTCGATACCTCACAAAATTCAAAATTTTAAGTGAAAATCAATATGGATTTACAGAAGGGAAGGCTACATCGGACGCAATAACTAAAATTGTAAATGAAATACATCAAAATATTAATAACAGAATCCCTTCAATCTGCATTTTTGTTGATTTAAAGAAAGCTTTCGACACAGTTAATCACAAATTATTATTAGACGCATTGGAAAGAATTGGTTTCAGAGGAAACGCGTACTCACTGATCGAAAGTTATTTGTCAAATCGCCCACAATCTGTGCAGATATCAGGATCATTTAGTAAAGAAATGTATATTAAGTGTGGTGTCCCACAAGGAACTGTCTTAGGTTATTCAATGATATTTTCCAAATTAATTGTGATGGCAAAATAACTAGTTTTGCAGATGATACTGCAATATTATATGAAGGCACTGACTGGTCTGATCTGAAAAATGTAATTGAAAATGATTTTATCAAAATTATTCGGTGGTTTAACAGTAGAAAATTAAGCATTAACTACTCTAAAACACATTTTTTACCATTTGGATCTTATGCTAGACATCTGCCAAATTACACAAATTTCTCCTTCAATATTAATGATCAAAAAATGCAAATTAATAGAGTGCCCAACATAAAATACCTTGGAGAGGTCTTGGATCCTCACTTACGATGGGACATCCATGTCAATTATATTTTAAAGAAAGTTAGATTTGTATCCTACAAAATTAAATACCTTGGGAATATATTGACAGAAAAATATCTTCAAACATTATACCATGCACAGATTGAGCCTCATCTCACATATGGTATATTAGCATGGGGAGCTGCATGTTCCTCACATATCTATAATTTAGATGTTTTTCAAAAAAGTATTCTAAAAATGATATTTAAAAAACCGAAACTTTATCCCACTGAAAAATTATACGCAGATGTTCGAATGTATGATATAAGACAGCTTTATTTCTTACACAGTATCACTCACTACCATAAATTTGTAAACACCGACCAAAAAATTAAACATAATCATTATACCAGGTACAAAATTCGTGGCACAGTAGTTCCTCAACCGCATAAATCTATAATGCAGCAATCATATCTCTATTTAGCGCCTAAATTTTATGAAATTATACCTAAAGACTTAAAAGATTTACGTTTCGGAAATTGTTTCAAAAGAAATTTAAAAAAGTGGCTACATTCTATATCTAGGACTGAAATTCATAAACTCATAAATACGAACATCAACTAAATACATAATCTACTGTAGCTAATTTTTGTCCTTTTTTGTCATTTGCATTCTGCAGTTTCAACTTAAATTTATTGGTCCATGTACAGGCGATGCCTTCTATTGGGCCTGTTTTGATTTTATATTTATTTACTCATATTGTTTGTTATCTTTGTACATTGAGTGAATAAATATTATTATTATTATTATTATTTAAAAGTTCAGTCAAATACAAAGTCCCAATAAAAATTGTTTAAAGTCTATTTTCTCCATACAACGATTTTGTGACATGACACCTGCCTTGTGTATTTAATTGTCAATTGGTACTATCAAAATTCTTAGCATACTGCTCAGGGTTAAGTCGCCTGTTTTACATTTAAAACGGTAAGCTTTGTTCTAATGCATTTGGACTTCCCGGTCGGATCCCACAAAACAGCTTTCCCTTGTAATCCTACATCCATTAATTTCCTGAGAATCTTGAGCTCGCGCCGATGATTTGCCAAATGGCTCGTTGTCTTCGTAGGGATAGCAAAAACATTTACCCCTTTGAGCTGTATAATATCGTATCTAGATCTGGCATTATAGGAAAGAGGAGGGTATTTCACAATTTACTATCGTGGTGAAGACGGGAAAATGATAAAACATGCGTTTTTAGGAGCTGCAGATTCATTACTTGCCAACTTTAGAAATGAAGACGATATAGTGATGAAGCGAGTAGACGAAATGAGCAATGACATAGTTTTACGGTTAAGAAATGACTGTGCTTATTTTTCATTGCATCTAGATGAATCCTCTGATATCGTTGACATCTCTCAGATGGCCGTGTTCGTCAGGATGGTTTTTAGTGATTTCACGATTAAAGAAGATCTTTTGAAGTTTATTCCCCTAAAAGAACAGATTAATAGACAGGACTTGCTTTCTTCTTTTAAAAATACTATTTCTTCTGAGAAAATACCAATATCGAAAATGGTACACAACCGATGGCGCTCCAACTATGGTGGGTCGCGAGAAGGGTCTCGTGGGGTTATGTCGTAAAGATGAAAGTTTTCCGCAATTTCTCTGTTACCCCTGCATTATGTGGACATTTTCTAAAGCTAAACATCGTTGTGAAATCGGTAGTAAGAATTGTGAACAGGATTACAGCTCAAGCGTTGCAAAGAAGATTATTCAATACCTTGACCGATGAAATTGACTGTCAATACGGGGATCTTCACTCTGAAGTTCGATGGTTGAGTGAGAGTGCTGAAACGTTGTAACGATATCTTGAAGTAGAGTGCCTCAATCGTGAGAAAGAGTTACTAGTGAACCTTAACAGTGAATTAACATGCAACAATGAGCTCCTCAAGGACAAATTATCATTTACAAGTAGTGAATTATCACCCTACGCTGCAAAAACACGGGGACCATTTCTTAAGGCGGCTCCGACGCAGTGAGTTTCAAGCCATTTACAAGGGTTCAGCTGCTTCGAAACTGACACTCCATTTTTCAATATTCTTGAATGAAATTCATACAGTATGTTCAGAAGATAATTGCCCAGGGTGCTATAGGAGCACTTTTTGAAATTTTGTTTTTGCGCAAGTTTTACGATGGGTTGAAGTGCGCACTTTTTCTGTTCAACAATCGTATTTTGGACGAATTTTGTCTACTGTTCCGTGCTGCCAACCCAAGCGTTGCGGCGCAATGTACGGACTAAGAAAGGACGTATTCAGATAATTTGGTGACCCTATTTCATATAATATTTCATATAGATAAGTCGTTCTGCAAATAGGTATTCATAATCGCGATCGCTGATAGAGAAGATAGAACTTGTTATAAATATAAAAACAAAAGGATGGAGACATTGGGCTTGTTGATAACGACAGATACCTTTGTTACATGTTAAAAATATCAATACACCCGAACATATTAAAAATTATTAAACATGAAAAGACATTTTAGGGAAACAATCGGAATCCAGTCTCTAACCTCCTACTTCCGCTACACGTGGAGAGGGGGACGAAACGGAAAGATAAAGCGTCGAAATATGACAAGTGATTGACGCGACGGAACGTGGAACTGTAAACCTCATTGTCCAACTTGGGTATGAAGTATACGAGGGACGCTCGGTAAACCTCCTCCCAAGTTACTAAAATGCTGAATTAATATGTTTTGGAAAAATGCGTAGTTCATATGAGTGTGAGATAGTGATATACACTTGAAAATATGCGTTATGTGAATTTTTATTAAAGATTGTGAGTGAGAAATTTCAATTACCAGGATAGTAGTTGGAAATGTATTCTAATTTTGGGATGATGTTGGTTCGATTTGGATATGTAGACGTTCTAGCTTTTCGCAATTCAACAGGTAGGAATGAATGATACTAAGCTGCTTAACATCAGCTTTTTTATTCATGCAATGATCTGTCATGAAAATGTTGAACATTTCTAAAAATAAACCTTTTGAGAGTCTTTTTGGTTGCCCCATGGACTCTGTGCTATCTCCAATTTCGGCAGAATATGTGCTTGATGTTGTTATTCAAGTATTGCCATACAATCTAATTTTCATAAAAAAGTATGTGGACGATATTATCGTTTGTCTTCCTGTCTTCCTTATGAGAGGGTGGGTGATATTGTTGAAGTTTTAACAGTTATGACCCCTACATCCAGTTCATAGTCTAGACCAGTTAGGTGAAAAATTAAAGCTTCTACCTTTTGTTGGGTACTTCGACAAAATTTAAGCAAGGCGGACTCTTTATACTTTTTTTATTCTCTCTAGTTTTCAATGGTCTATATATATACAGGTATATATATATACAATTGATTGTTAATTAGGAAATCGGCAAACTTTTTAGGCTTTAGTTAACTCTTTTGACGGTAATCTCTAGCTTTCGGCATTTCTCTATGGAACCTTCATCAGAAGTCATCGTTGGTTGGTTCCAGCCAAATTGATAACGATAGATTTGTCGAGTCGGATTGTTTTCTTTCTTTTGATGAAAATGGTCCTCAATTTTATGTAGGACTCTAGACGATTCAAGTAGCTAATAGACACCTATTCTATCGATCTTATTACCAGTAGTTTCTTGATATAGATGTTATCTCCACGCTATTGATTCAAGAGTACATCCTGGCAAGCCATCTGGCGCCTGGACTGTACCGGGCCGTGAATCTAGAACTCCAATAAAAGCGTATTACACGCTCGGAAGGCTGATTAAACTGTAATATAACGGCAGCTAGCAATGTTACAGCTACGTGCTGTTGCTGAACAAAAAAAAATGTACATAATAATAAATACCGTGAGTATGCATACGTATCGGAAAATCAAAAATGGAGATTTTCCATCGACGAGAATGCTTGTATACAAGCTATGGCTATTGATTGTACAGCAAAAAAGCACGTTAGCTTCGCAGCAATTTTTACGCAATTCACAACTCAGTTAGTGCAAATGGTCCACATACATTTGCAATTACTGTCCAGTAAGAGCCAGAGAGGCTAGAAAATAGTAATGGAAATACTATTTCGTCCTACGACCAAATTAATTTAGTACATGTTATGACATGATTTTGAAGAATACTGCTACACCTACTACAATACTTGATCAAAGTAACAAACTATTGCGGCTGTAAGATTTTTGGAGCTTAATAGACGTATTTTATGGTATGAAAGATCCCATATGCCCATAATGGGCGCAGGCAAGACCGATGCACCAGGTCGTACAGTTGAAGCGTTCGCTGCTACCCAAGGACGAATCCAGCTGGTGTCGAGTAACACTTTTTTGACAACGCATCCTGTCCCTTACAGCACTGCTGTCCTGTCTCCTCTGGATAACTCGGACCAGAGCGTTGTGGAGGTCAGGTTTCAGTCAGAACCCGCGGTGGCAGCAAAATTTTGCATTACGGACATGCCGACTGGGAGAGGCTCAGATACTCGTTCTCCACCTTCCCTGAAGAAATGTTTGTTTCGATGAAGCGGCCGCGTCGGCTGTCTGTTCATCGATAACCGAAATCATCCTCGTTGGGATAGTGCGACACTGTCAGCCAGCACGAAGATCAAGGCACGAGGATCGAGTCCAGAAACAAATACAGGGTGTCCGCAAAGTTGGGGTTTTCCTTTTCAGAAACAACTACCCTTGAAATAACAAATTTAATGTGTAGTGAAACGAGGGCGACCAAGTAAAAAAAAAAAAAAGGAAAAAGTACTCACTCTCCAGTTGACGAGAAGGGCTAAGTACGTCTCTGCCCGAAATCATACCGCTCCAACAGAAACTGAAATCAGCTGATGCGCTACCGAGCAGCCGCAGAAACCACATTGATTGTCTTACACTTAATGGCACATCTTCTAACAAGGAAGGCAAAATGTTGCGTAAAAAGTCTAGGTATTGCATCAATTTGGGAGAATAAATGGTCCAATGAGCATACCGTTCACCATGTCAGCCCAAACATTCACCGAAAATGTTTGTTGAAAATGTGCCCGACGGACAGCGTGCGGATTTTCTACTGACCAAACATGAGTGTTGCGAAAGTTATTCACCCCATTACGCGTGAACGTACATTCGTCTGTCACCAATATGCACTTCAAAAAGTCCGGATTATTGTCATGTTGATGCAACAACCACTCACAAAACCGCACTCTTGCTGGAAAATCGTCAGGTTGAAGGGCTTGTACACGTTGGACGTGAAACGGATACAGCCCCTCTTCACGCAGCGTTTGCCACACTTTAGTTTTTGATACTTGCACTTGTCTAGCCACGTCTCTAGTGCTTGTTGAGGATTCTCGTCTACGCGCGTGGCCGTAACCGTCGGTTGAAGGTTGCATACTGACCTGACACACTGACCCCGACCCAGTTCTGTCGTCGGGTTGAGCCAATGACCTTGTACCAGTCGGTGATGTCGCGGCTACAGGACGGTATTCAGGTATTTTTGATGTTGCAGAGCCCTTTATCTCGGTTCCCTTAAGACATTGGTGTATATGGTACTAAGAAAAATTGCTTATGTTTTCAAGATCTACACGTCGTGTAAAGGAAAACCCCAACTTTGCGGACACCCTGTGTAACGAAGCGGTTCGCAATGCCAAAGACCAGTACGATATAAGGGCCAGGCACAGGGTAATGTCGCAGGCGAGAATAGAAAAGCTGGCGAGCCAGCTGAAGGAGAAAGAGGAGAACTTCGAAATGCTCGCTGAGCAGATGAAAAATCTGCAAGCCGCATTCGAGCAGGCGAGGGATGAGATCGATGAGGTGAAAAGGAAGCTCCTCAAAGCAAAGAGGAAAGCTAAGAAGACGGAGGAAGATGTAGAAGGAGAGGACCAGGGAGAGGAGGACCAGCAGCCTACGGAGAACTTGGACATGGATGCCCAAGATATCGACGTAGAAGAAGCGGAGAAGAGGACGGACGACACCGATTTCAGTGTCGCCACCAGACGGAGGAAGCGGGTGCGAGTTTCCTCCTCCGAAGAAGAAGAAGAACCCAGGCAGCCAAAGATGCCGGCTGCCACCAAGAAGAGAGGTCCTAGAGCAACCAGGACCACCGAGGCCCCCATGGCAGGAACAGGAGTTCCGCCAATCAATATCGAGGGCACCGCTGATTGGTCATCCTTGAGTAGGATGATGAACAGCAAGGGGATTCAATTCTCCAAAGCGAGGACGGCGGGTACCAGTGTGAAGGTATTCACAAATACACCAGCTGACTACCGTCAGCTAGTCGCACTGCTTGAATCCATCAAGCGGCCCTTCTTCACATATCAACTGAAGGAGGACAGGATGGACCAGAGGGTCATTCGTGGGCTTCCGAGAGAGATGTCAGTCAATGACATCAAAGAGGATCTGGTGAGCCAAGGCATCGCAGACGCCGTGGTTCAGCAGCTGACCTCAAGGACCACAAAGAAGCCACTTCCGCTCTTCCTCGTCAAGACGAAGATGCCGGAAAAGCTTGCAGAGATCCAGAGGCTGGCCATGCTCACGGTCAGCTTCGAGAGGAAGAAAAAGTCTTCCGAGCCCAGCCAGTGCTACCGCTGCCAGCGGTACGGGCACACACAGCGGAACTGCCGTCTCGCTGAACGGTGCGTTAAGTGTGGAGAGGACCACAACAGCACCAGCTGCAGTCTGCCAGCGCCGCCAACAGGGCAACGAAACGCCAAGTGTTGCCTCTGTGGAGAAGGCCACCCCGCCAACTACAAGGGATGTAGTAAGGCGCCGAAGAAAGCTGCTTCTGCCCCCAAAGCAGTCCCCACCACAAATAGGACTTCTTACGCCCAAAAAGTGAAGAAGCCTATGTCCACTTCTGCCCCAGCAGCCGCCACTGCTACTGGAACTACTGCGCAGAAGCAACACGGCGATGACAGACTGCTAGCAATGATGCAAGCCATCATAACCCGCCTGGATGCACTCGAGGCCAAGATGCAAGACAAGCACTAGACCCGAAATGTCTACAGGTCAAAACGTAGAATCTCTACGCATTATCTCCTGGAACATCAACGGTTTCAGGGCACGGAAACCAGAAATCCAGGAGATACTAGACCAGTACCAACCAGAGGTGATGGCCATCCAAGAAACGAAGTTGGATGCTGCCCATAGTCTGACGTTCCCGCGGTACGAGACGTACCGCTACGACAGAAGGGGCAGAGGTGGAGGAGTCGCATTACTCGTCAAACGTACCTTGACGAGTCATGTCCTCGACGATGCCGCAGACATAAATGGGGACGGAATCACGGTCCAGGTCCATCACAACCACCGTCCCTACAGAATCACCTCCCTATATGTGCCACCAGGGGAGGCCCTAGACGAAGATGACATCGCTGACCTCCTGAGAGGCCCAGGAGCACGCATAGTCATCGGAGATCTAAACTGCAAGTCTCCGGCTTGGAACAACAACGTCGAAGACAGGAATGCAAGGCAGCTCCAGGAACACGTCGATGCCCTGGCAGGGGTCATCGTCGGTCCGGAGCAACCAACCTACATTCCATTCGGCCTTGGGCGACCTGCGGTACTGGACATAGCCATCCTCCGCAACATCAGAGAGGAGTTCGAGATAGAGACCCTGGTGGAAGGATCGTCGGACCACAATCCGATTCTACTAACACTTGGTACAGGGTCTAGAACTCGAGATAGCTTGAGCACCAAACGGACGAACTGGAACCTTTACAAATCCAACGTCCAGAGGAACATCACTCAAATTCCAACCATCCGATCAGCGGAGGAACTGGACAACGCAGTAGAGGAGCTGGAGAATGCTGTCCTGCGAGCGCACGAGGACAGCACCCGCTCCGAGACTACGGCAGTTCCTAGATACCTAAATGGTCCAGCACCGCACCATATTAGGCACCTGATCAGGGAGAACAGAAGACTCAAGCGAGAACATCTCCAGCTGTTGACAGAGGAGTCGAGAGTTGCGCGAAACAGAGCATCGTTAGCTCTGAAGAACGCACTCGCGGAACTCCAAAACAACAGATGGAATGCAGCCTGTGCAGAACTAGAGACCCAGGATGGTACGGCCTGGTCTATGCAGCGAAAATTTCGTCGTCAGCGCACCACGATCCCCACTCTTCACGGCCAACGCGGCTTGGCCTACTCCAGTGAAGAAAAAGCCGAAGCATTCGCCGATTCGCTAGAATCCGAATGCAGACTCAATTACCATGAAGACGAGGACGACAACCACGAGGAGGCCGTGGAAGTCGCAGCCGAAAACATGAGGAGTCGACCACCTGGCCAGGAGACGGATCACCCCTCCAGTCCAGAGGAAATCCGTCTGATCATCCGCAGGTTGAAGGTCAGAAAGGCGCCGGGAAGGGACGGCATCAACAATAGGATGCTGAAGAACCTTCCCACCAAAGGCATTGCTGCGCTCACCAACATCGCCAATGCCACTCTGAGACTTAACCACTTCCCGCGGCGGTGGCGGGAAGCCCAGGTTATAATGCTCACCAAGCCAGGCAAGGACCGGAAGTTGCCCCAGAACTACCGGCCCATCAGCCTGGTTTCCTCGGTGGGCAAAGTAGTCGAAAAGGCTATCGCCGTTCGACTAGAGAAGCAGGCAGAAGAACTGCAACTTCTCCCCCCAGAGCAATTCGGCTTCAGATCCTCCCACAACACGGAACTCCAAGCGCTACGACTGACGGAAAACATCACCAGCGGCTTCAATCTCCAGGAGGCAACCGGTCTCGTCCTGCTGGACGTGGAACGAGCCTTCGACCGAGTTTGGCACGATGGACTCATCGCCAAAATGGAAGCCGCCGGAATCGATGCGAACATGTGCCAACTAATCCAGAGCTATCTAACACAAAGATGGTTCACGGTGAAGATTGGTACATGCCATTCAACAAGACGTCAGCTGGAAGCAGGCGTGCCCCAGGGGTCAGCCTTAGCCCCCCTGCTCTACAACATCTATACTTACGATGTGCCGAAGACAGCTGACACAATGCTGGCCCTATATGCAGACGACACTGCTATAGCCGCCAAGCATAGACGACCCGAGATCATCCGTAGGAGACTACAGGGTGAACTGGACCAAATTCAGGACTGGTGCGTGAAATGGAAAATCCGCATCAACGTCCAGAAGACGCAGGCAATCTTCATTCAACGAAGAAGGATTGCAAGACCTCTCGAAGCATCCATCTTCGATGAAGATATCCAGTGGAGCGACAATGTCAAATATCTGGGGATCGTTTTTGACAAGTCCCTCACCTGGAAAGCGCACATAGAAGCTGTCATCGCAAAAACCAGAGCAGCCATGGCTCAACTCTATCCATTACTGGGTAGACACAGCCAGATGCCGCTAGCGACCAAGCTACGGCTGATCAAGGCCATCGCCAGACCTCAGCTCGCTTACGCCTCCGCGGTCTGGGGGTACGCTGCCCCCAGCTACCGCAAGCGACTTGCTGCTCTAGAGATGAAGCTACTCCGGATCGCCACCAATGCACCTTCCTACGTAAGGAACTCAACCTTGCGTAGAGACCTGCATTGGGATACCATCCACGAGTACATGAGGAAAAAAGCGGAGAAGACCTTCGAGAGAGCTCAGGACCACCCGAACGAGCAGCTACGATTCCTCATGGACTACGATCCGGACGAGAGGCCTCGCAACCGCAGAACCAGGTACCCCAGACCAAGGTCCCAGTTGGCACCCGCTAACTGGAACCTTGACTAGGAGACTAGGAGAATTTGCGGCTGCTCCCCCCCCCCACGGCGTGGATGCAGAGGACCAGGAACCACCGGGACCAGGACCCACCGGGACCAGGACCAACCAGGACCAGGACCCGCCACGACCAGGACCCACCAGGACCAGGACCCTTCAGGACCAGGACCAGGAACAACATATTGGTAAGATGACTTGAAACTCTTGATTTTTCGAAAACAAGAGTTTCAAGAGAAACTAGCAGACCCTCTATCGATGATCGCTTAACGACATCGATAGAATGTGCGAGGTAAAGGGAACCAACCCGGCGTTCCCAGAGACTGAAACACATGAGGAGACGTTGTAGCAGACCGCAGGTCACGCACAACACATGGCCTACCGAGACGCTGATGAGTCGGGCCACGCGGAGGTTTAGGGTTTAGTGGGTATTAGGTGATCTCTTCAAGACCCTGGAGCCCCACACACGTCGTAGCTCGTGCTATGGTATGGTGCGTAAATGCATTCCCCCCTCGTTAAAAAAAAAAAAAAAAAAAAAAAAAAAAAAAAAATGTCGCACAATGGCAATCGGTATTTCTGGACGCTGGCCAGGAACTTCTAACAGAAGAGCCTTCCACCACTGACATGTCAGGATGAAACGATTATAGCCGATTTAAAGACTTGCGTGTACGTTGATTCTTCGTTGACTTGGGACGAGCATGCTACAAAAACTTTGACAAAAGCTATCTATCTGATCAGGAATCTGAGAAATCCTTGTTTCAGAACACACTGCTCACCGGTTAGCATGCGTACTTCGACAGTACGCCGTTCTGGCATGGGGTCATTCTTCACACATGCCTAGAGTTTTTGGCCTACAGAGAAGATGTGTTAGATACATGTCAAACTTGAGATACAGAGATCCTTGCAGAAATGAGTTCATTAAATTCAGTATCATTACATTGCCTTGTATATACATCTATGCTAAACTCACCCTCGCAATTACGCAACTCATCAAGATACTCATAATTACTACACCAGAAACAAAGAACATTTGTGTCCAAATCATCATCGCCTTTCCAAAACTAGAAATGGTATTAACTACCACGGGTTAAAATTCTAGAACCTGTTGCCAATCAAATAAAATTTCTAGATGTTGAACAGTTTGGCAAAACTATTGAATGCCTCCTACTACCTGAAACTTTTTTTGATGTACGAGCCCCTTCCCACTTCAGTTGGCCCACTTCAAGATTTGTACCAAAACATGCCTTTATAAACTAAACATGACGAAACTATTTACTTCTAAAACAATTTATTTTCTCAAAAACATTTTAGATACACTCTAATCGTAAAAAAAATACATATTTGAAATCACTTAGACCTATAACTAATAGAACATCTAAACAAATAAACAATGTGCGAATAAATGCGCGAAGTTAACAAAGCAACAATTGAAAGATTACCATTGGATAACATCACTTTATTTTTTATTACGGCTGTAATTCTTTGAGGTATAGTGTTAACCAAGTTTTGGCAAAAATTTGGTGTAAAACAATTCCATATTTCTTGAAGCTTTTGTCTCAGTTCTGTGGTTGTACGAGCGGGATGTTGTCGTATAACCTTTTTCATCTCGTGCCACAAAGTTTCAATAGGTGACAGATCTGGACTGCTAAAACCCCATTTGAAAAGTGGTACATTATTTTCTTCCATCCATTTTATAGCATTTCATATTCATTATAAGTCTAAATTGCTAAAACATCGTTTGTGTATTACCTGCTCAATCTAGAGGATCTCTTTTATCTGATATACCTGCTTTTATCATGATAACCAATTTTTCGCTTTTATGTATATCAGATTATATAAATAAAAGTTCGTTTAAAGTAAAGTAGATTTTTTTATTATTATAAGACTTTGGTCGACACAGTACAACTGTTGTAGTACAGAATGATAACTTAGAACGGTCAGAGAATGCATGAATCATGAATGCTGCCACGGCGATGTTTATGCTAAATCTCAAACAAAGAAATATTCAAGAAAGCTCTAGAAGTAACACCTGTAAATCTTAGAAATTGATAAGAGTTGGAGAGCTGTGCAAACAGTCGTTATTCGAAGAAATGACCGATAAAACACGGTCACATTCAGGGGATGGTCATTCTAGCGTAGTGCTAAATTAAGGAGATGGTCTCTTAAGGAAACTAGTTATTAGGATACCATAATTTATACCTTCTACTCATATAATGTTACAATGAAAAACGAATTACCTTGTAATGACAACAAAATTCCTCAAAGGTATTTTTCATTCTGGGCATTACCTCAGTTTTTACAAACAAAGCCTTCACTGTCTATAGTCAACGCCAAACAAAGTGGCGTGCACGTCATCACGATAAAAATTCCCCGACCTAATGCCTAGGTTTCTATCACAAACAATTGCTCTATTGCAGTTTCATATTAATGTGATATATAAATTGTAAAATGGTCATTACTCTCTTATTATGGTTAATAGTCATATAAACATTGTTATTAAAATATCACATAAGTTGCTTTCTGATAAATTTAGACGCATTATGTGAAATAAAATGTTTTGCAAACGCTCCAATCACTTATCGACATGTAAACACACTAAACCGATTTCGCAGCGTTGGCACATTGTCAACTTGAAACTTATTTAAACTGGGAACTGACCTTTGTATTAATTTTGACACTGAATCAATTTGTGGCATTTCAAATCTTTATAAATCCTTTGGCCCCGCATACTGTAAATCAACAACTGTTTGTTTCAAAACAAAATTATTCATTTTACGAGTACATAAAGGCAATTTTGGTATATAAAGATGCCCAAACAGTTAAATAGTCGGTGTAAGGAACTCGTGGCCTCGTTAATGCACTACTTTGAGCAAGAAAGGGACAACAACGGGCCTTTGTTGCCTTTAAATGCTGTTCAAGAGGTAGGTTACTAATAATTATATGTAATGTATATTAATAATAGTGAAATTTTATTTCATTTTTTGTAGCGTGTTGCTGCTGCTTTAAAAATTAGTTTAAGGACAGTTAGTCGTATTTCCGAGGGTGTGAAAAGTGATGCAAATTTAGAATCGCCCAAGAAAAAGCGGAGTTATATTAAACGTGTAACCAACACAGCGACATTGGATACAAGTGCCATTCGAGAAGTGATCTATAATATGTATCACAAAAGTAAGATCTTATTATAATGTCATATTACACATGGTTTCAGAAGAACAAGTTACGATACAAACTTTATGGTCTCGATTAAGAGATAGGGCATTATTTGATGGTAGTGCCACGTCTTTAAGGCGGTTGCTTAGAGATCTTGGATTTAAGTGGCTTAAGGACAATCCGCGACGAGGGCTCATGGAACTACCAAGTATAGCTTTGAAAAGGGTGGAATTTCTAAGGCAATACAATCAAGCCAAGGTTGAGGCCTTATACCAGTTTGTCTTCCTCGATGAAACTTGGATATTTCAAAATGGGACCATAGGTCGCTCTTGGCAAAATGGAAACCAAAAAAGCGTGAAAGCTATTAAAACGGATGGTAAAAGGTATGTACTGTTACACAATTTGCACAATAAAATTTAAAACTAATATATTTTAGATACATTATATTACATGCTGGAAATGAAAATGGGTTTATTGAGGGTAGCGATATTTTCTTCGAAAACAAAATTGAGCGATTACCATGGAGAGATGAACCAGGACAATTTTTTGAAATGGTTTCAACATCAGTTATTAGAAAAATTGGAGAGTCCATCTATGATTATACTGGATAACGCCCCTTATCACAGCATGATATTGAACAAAGTGCCCAACAATGCATGGACAAAAAAAAATATCCAAGACTGGTTGACAAATCAAAACATACCATTTTTAAACACAATGTTTAAAACAGAGCTATTGAGTGTTGTTGCTCGGTACATAATGCTTCTTAATTATATATATTTTGGTCGACAGTTTATATTTCTTTTGTTTATTCCTATTCTTAAAATAACTGCTTTTTTAGAAACAAACCACCTAAAATATACGTGATTGATGAATTGGCGGAACAACATGGGCACAAAGTTCTTCGTCTGCCTCCTTACCATTGTATATTTAACCCTATTGAGTTAATTTGGGGCAAAAGGTTACTATAACAGACATATTGGTAGAGATGGTAACAGTGAAAAAGACTGTTTGGATATGTGGAACGAGGCTCTACAAACGGTTACCCCAGACATGTGGAAAAATAGTGTTCGACATACTGAGCAAGAAATTTTTAAATGGTATGAAAGAGAACGAATTTTTGATCGACCAGACATCGAACCTTTAATAATCAACTTTGAGAGTGATGAAGATTCAGATTCAGACAGCGCTGAAGAAAAAAACTCCGACTAACTTTATTGTACAGAAAAAGCTTACACCAGTAGCTTACCTAATTTTAGAATGCATTTTTCTGTATGAATTCTGTAAAATAAATACCATGCATAAAATTTGGAGGACCCCATTTGGATTTTTATTCAGTACCTTTAAGCTATCAATTAAATATGGTAGTTTCATAGTGTCATCTGATCAATAATTGTCATACTTAATGATTATGCAAGTACAGATCTATAATTTTATTATACTATTATTTTTGTTCTCATTGAGGTTAATATTGCTTATAAACCTAGATATGTAAATAATAAATTTTATTATTTTACAAAAAGTTTGGCAACAATGTAAATTTTTCAACACACCCACCTTGATGACGTGCATGCCACTTTGTTTGGCGTTGACTATAGTAACTTTTATCGTAAATCCTTTTCTATCTGAAACATACCACGTACCGGGTAGAGAATACAGATAGAGCTTTCGTTTCAGTTGCATTGTAGCTATCCGGGGTTCAGATTTTCCTGTAATTTAGCACCAGTTTTCCTGGAATGGTCTCTACCTTAACGCTGATACACTGTTATAACCGCGGACCTTTTCTGGAGTGAGATTGAATCTACTTTATACGTTCTCATATACAGCGTATATGGTGTAAAAGTTTGTGCAGCAGTTCTTTGAACAGGGTGATCTTTTGTGATCAAGACATTGGGAAGGATAGTTGATAGGTACTTAAGGGTTGGCCCGCTGGAAGGTGTGTTATTCATTCCAATCAGTTTGCATACCAAGCTAGGAAATCGACTGATCTGGCTTTACACAATCTTGTCGGTAGGTTGGAGAAGAAGTGGCACTCGTGGCCGAGACGCGAAAGAACTGGTATCGGTTACAGTCGTTCCATCTTGACACGTAAGTGGTGGAAGGCTACTCTGTGAGAAGTACCTTCCAATCTGCTTGGTCAGCATCCAGAAAGACCAACTGCCATTGCACTGAGATGCTGTGTGCCTTGATCTTCTGTTGACAAACAGTGTTGCGCGTGTAAGGGTACTAAAGCTAGTAACCAGAAAAGAAATCAGAATATCAAACCTTATGCTTACTTCCTTTTCAGTCAATTTGTTTTTCAAAAGTTCGTATTCATCGTTCAGTAAAAATGAGTATTGTAAGGAAAGAGTATAAAGTAAAACCAAAACGGAACACATTTATTTTCTTGCACCATACTTTAACAACCTACATCCAATGCTGGAAGAAGGAATTCATACTTTCTGGACATATCATGAAACGTCATAAAAATATAATTTAGAAATTTTTGCTATTGCTCATTAACGTAGGATGTAAAAATGTTGAATGGATATTCTCCGATAATTACACCAAGAACTGTTCAATAAGAGGAACATATTTAAGGACATTTTTAGGACAGCAAAAAGAACGGTGAGTCTTTGGATTCGCTATCGAATGACATGCATATATCTTATAATCCTCGATGTTTATCTGGCCGCAAATAAAACCTCACTACCTGCTATATTACAGATACGACAGTCAAATTGCATGTAGAATCTTGTAAACCACAATATCATTTCCGACACCTCACCAAGACCTGATCTAACGACGGAGTGACGCTTCTCTTCTATAGTCATATTATTTCGGCACTACCTAGATGATTTCAGAATCACCTAGTAGTAATTTTGCAGGCCACAAAATGTAAGAGATTTGTACAAATTGGCTCTCTCTTTATTATACTCAAGCCAAAAACTAGTACCAATGGGATGAGTGTCATAATAATCAACAGTGCACTGTAATGTTCAGCTTTGTAGTGCGTCTTAATCTAATGTTGACAGTATTGCAGACAATGTAGAGGTTTCGGATCCTTTGATTCAAGATTTGAAACTATAAAGCGCTGTTGTCGTTACATGCATTTCGGCTAAAAGCTGATACAGGGTGGGCCATTGAGTTGAGCGGATTTTGAAAAATCATCGAAAAAAAAACTACAAAGCGTAGGGAAGATAATTTATACTTTTAATGGAGTATACCCATGGGAATTTTATTTTTTTAAAATAACATCATAGCCAACGGGGCGTGCGCACTCCTCGATTCGCTACATGACCCATCCACGCGAATGCAAAGGTCGTTGGTGTTTTAATTCGGGATTTTTTTCAGCCCAATGTCGGTAATTTTACTTGTTGACAAATCCACTCAAATGAAAATGAACTTCATCAGAAAAGAGAAAATTGTTCAAAGTTGGAAAGCGCTCTAACATCGTTTCGGCAAACGCACAGCGTGGTGGTCCTGCGGTTGTAATTCATGCACTAGTTGAACTTTATATGGGTGCAATTTAAGGTGTTTTACCAAAATACGCCTTACACCTGATCACACTTTCACTAGGACATTGAGTGCACGAATCTTCATTTTTGTAATAAGGCTTAACACGCAACGCACGCTGCTTACCGGCAAAACGCTCTATGGCGACTAAATTTCAGAGCACCAAGCTACTTACCCCCCTACGTGTGTCCTGCTTCCGCGTACATATCACGAGCAGAGCAGTTTTGAAAAACGCACGTCTTTCTGGTATAATCGCTTGAGACCCCATTGAAGCCTTACAATTATGAAATCAAATCTTTGAGAATCAAGTTAGTGGGTTTCTACTCACTTTTTCTTGATTATAATTTGAATAAAATGCATAGTGGCTACCGGAGCATAATGCATATCATTTTACAGTGAATTTTCTATGAACGCATATATTGAGCGACATATCCAGGACAATCTGTAATGGAAAGCAGCTGTTTTATCCTCTACGGTGCTCTGAGCAACCCGTAACCATACTATGCATTACCATACATGAAAATGACCGTAAAGCGAATCAATTTGTGTAACATACGCGCTGATGGCATCAAAAATTCCTGATTGCTCTCAACGCCAATGAACCTGTAATCAGGTTATCCCATTTTTTATCTATTCGCTTCAAGGTAATCTCTTCATTTCCCGATGAGCCGATCGTTGCGTTGGCCGTCGACTGAAAAATTGCTCTGCAGTTAAAAGAACGAACGATGACCCTGATGGCGATGCGGAGCTGAGAGATTAAAGTCCAGCTTAAAGTTAAATTGTGCGCATCTCCGGTCTTTCAGGAACCGCACACTTGCACAGTTGCGATACAGAACGATTTTCAGATGGAGAGCTGGCATCCTATGTAGCCAAGAGAAGAATTCACTTGGGTGTACTTCTGAAAGAAAAAGGTCAGAGCTGCGTACTTTGGGCTCTTAAACAGCATTCAAGTATCAAACTAAAAACAAAAGTGTTGAAAGCTTAAGTAAATATCTAAATGCTTGAAATTTGAGTTTTTTAGCTTATAGGCCCTGGTCCTTTAGGACTGGTTGAGGACGGAAGAGTGTTGACATCCTACGAGGGTTGTTTCAAAAATGTGGTTTACACATTTTTTTCAGGTACAAGGAACGTTTTATTTAAAAAACGAATTCAGCATTGGAAACGTTTATTTTTCTGTATAGTGTCCATTTTTTCTACGCAATTTTTCAAACGTTTACTCCACATTTGCACTCCCGCTTCAAAGAAGTCCGCTGCCAGCCCGTTTAGAAGCTTGGTAACTGTTCCTTGCATTTCCTCGACCGTCTCGAACTGTTGACCTCTTAGGTGCTCATGCAATTTCGAAAACATAATGTCAGGACTGTAAGGGGGATGGTCAGAGATTTCCCAGCCAAGTCGTTCGATTCAGTTCTTTGTTTGGTGTGCAGTCTTACGCTTTAGTGAGTTTTCCCCTTTGGACTCCCCATCTGAGCTTTCTCAACAGCCTTGGGAATTTCGACCACCTGTTCCTAGATCGTGATTCGCCGATCTTCGAGCAAGACTTGCTCAAACTTCGCGTGGATGTCCATGCTGCTGTCCGAGAAACCTTTTTACCATTTGAGGACCTGTTGGATGCTTATACACGTTTCCTGATACACACTAAGCATCGCAAATAGGCGCTTCTTGTTGGGATCGGTGGTGGGGGAGCCGACAAACAACCCTCGTAGATTATTTGCTTGAAGCACACTTGCACGTTTTAGCGTTGTCGTAGAGCACAATATTCATGATACATTCCTGATAAAAACAGAACAAATACAATAGAGCTGATTATCTGAAATGTTAGACTCATTTTTAGTTCATCACCCGTTCCCGTATCATTGAAACAACCCTCGCATCATCGCAGTAGTAGACAAGTAGACTACTTAAATCCTAGAAACCTCAGATCAGGTGTACTTATTTCCTATCACCGCATTGTAGTACGCTGATGGTAATGGCATCAGTCGCCTCCAATTCGCAATACAGTCCTACACATTTTCAACTCTTTCAAATAAAACCGATTGCAACGGAATTGGCGTAATCGGGTAGCACGCCGCGTAGAATGATATGGGGGATGTGTGCGGAGGTACAAGACTATATAGGGTGGTTCACAATGAATCTGACAAAAAAATAATCCCCGATTAAACTCGGGAAAATAATGTCGGTTCCAATATCAATATTGATATTGATAATATTTATTCACTCAATGTACAAAGAGAACAAACAACATAAGTAAATAAATAAACGATCAAAACAGGCCCTGTAGAATATAAATGACCACAAAGGACAAAAATTAGTAACAGTAGATTGTGCATTTTGTTGATGTTTGTATTTATGAGTTTATGAATTTCAGTCATAGATATAGAATATAACTGTTTTTTTAAAATTTATTTAGAAATAATTTCCGAAATATAAATCATTAAAATACTTGGATATAATATCAAAAAATGTTCGCCTTAAGAGATATGACCGCTGGATTATGGATTTACGAGGAACTGCCACGAATTTCGTTCCTTGTATGTGATTATGTTTAACTATTTGGTCGGTGTTGACAAATTTATGGTAGTGAGTGATGCTGTCTAAGAAATAAAGCTCTCTTATATCATACATTCAAACATCTGCGTATAATTTTTCAGTGGGATAAAGTTTCTGTTTTTAAAAAATCATTTTTAGATATAACATGAACTCGCGGCTCTCAATGCTAATATACCATATATGAGCTCAGGCACAATCAGTCTAGGAAATAATGACCGAAAATAGTATATTCGCATAACTGTAATGGATGTCCCAAAGTAAGTAAGGATCCAAATACTATTCCAAGGTGTTTTATGTTTTATCACTCTACTAATTTGCATGTAGATGGAGAAATTTGTGTAATTTGGCAAATGTCTAGCATAAGATGCAAATGGTGAAAAATGTGTTTTAGAACGGTTAATGCTTAATTTTCTGCTATTTAACCACCGAATAATTTTGACAAAGCTATTTCCAAATACATTTTTTAGATTCGACCAGTCAGTGCCTCCATTCATTTTTGCCAATACAATTAATCTGAAAAATGATTTAAAAATATATTGAATGACATTGGACCTGTGCGACATCACACTTAATATACATTTCCTTGCTAAGGGGAAGGGCATTTGTACTTATCAGCAGTTTCTTGTCCCTTCCACCTTGTTCTATGCTGCAGTCCTCCTGAACCACCTTACAACAAAATTAACCTATAGCTCATGGGTGGTATCTCATTTGTTGTCTCTGGAAGCCGATACATTTTTGCGATGATTATTACACGGCTATTTCAGAAACATGCCAGCACTTACACGCCACTCCAAATAATTCGTCAAAAGCCTACCCGTTAAGTGCTGTTGTCAATACAGTCGAAACAGAAATTGTAAATTCAGAAGCTCGTGTTGTTTTTACGATACCAACGTGATGATTACGATGAATAAGGGAGATTGTTATATTCTTCTTTTTTCATAGTATATAGAGGGCACTAGTGACTCTACTATTTCATGATTTAACTGCTTTGTTGTTTTTTGTCGGAAGTCATTAATTTTGTTTGAACGGACTTTTGGATACTCGCTAGTTGTGGATTAGAAATAGTCGCGGACAAGACCTCAAGCATATTGACGTTGCAAGCAGTTTTTTATCAAGCTGTTTGATTGACAATAGAAAGAACAGGTAAAATAACTAGTAAAGTTTAACGAATGATCTTGGACTTGACCATGAACTTCACCTCCAAGGTTATTTGAAGGTCATTTTTTTAAATAGAAAACCGCAGGAACGAGCATCGTAGCTCCCTCGCTAAAACTTACCCAGTGATCTGACCTTGCCAGTTATTGTCGTCACTATTCCTGTGAGATTTCTAGTTTTTCTAGCAGCGCACATTTGACCTTTATGTGACATCTAGTGATCACCTTGACCTCACTGGACTGTCGGCATCAAAAAGGCGTTTCTATTTGGAAAATGAGTTGATCTTGAAATCCAATCACTTGTAAAATTGAGTAAAGAACTAACCTTGATAGTTATTTTCATCAGTAATCCTGTAAGAGTAATAATGGTTGTTCTAGCAGCACACATTTCACCTCCATTTGACCTTTAGTGATCACCATGAACTTGAACTTCAACTTGTACTCAAACGTAAAATGTTCCACTCTTTCTATTGCTGGCATCTAAAATACGGATTTCCTTTAAAAAATGAAGTTGACCTTGAAATGACCTTGAAGGTGAGGTTCAAGGTCAAATCGAAAATCTGCGTTCATTCCCTCATTATAATTTACCGAATGCCTGACCTTGACTGTTGTCACCATTCCTAATCCGGTGAGATTTCCTAGCAACACATATTTGACCTTTAGATGTCACCCTGACCTTGGACTTCGATCCGTATTTGAACGTAAAATGTTTCGCTCTGTGAATTGCCGGCATCAAATGGGCTTTTAATTAAAAAATAAAGTTGACCTTGAAATGACTTCGAAGGTGAGGATCAAGGTCAAATCCAAGATCACCGTTCACTCTCCAAAGACCTGACCTCTATAGTTGTTTTTAACACTCTTCCTTTGAGGCTTATAGCAGCACACATTTGACCTTCATTTAACCTTTAGTAGTCATCCTGACCTTGGACTTTAATTATGTTTGAATGTGAAATTTGCTCTTCTTTCGACTGCCTGCATCAAAAATAGGGATTTCTTCTCTCTTGAAAAAAAAAAAGTTGACATGAATTAACTTTGGAGGTGAAGTTCAACGTCAAATTCAAGGTCACAGCTGAATTTCTTGCTGAGAGTGACTGAATAACTGACCTTGACCTTTTCGAAAAATACCTTATCCGAGAAAGTACAGAGTCGTTCCGCGACTTTTGGAAATCTCGTCAGCTTACGATATCATACTAATTTAGCATATTTCACTGATTATCAATATTGTTACCAGTTTCCTGGATTACTTTTTGGCCCATTCAGTTTAAGCCACCCTGTATGCTTGGATGTGTCTGTGCGCAAAGCAATTTTCTCGTGCTTGCACCGAACACCACTATCCACACTTCACTGAAAATTGTCACTCGAGTGTTTCTATCGAAAGACATGTGTGTACAAGTGTGTCTCTGCTATAAATGGGATCTTTTTAATTAAACTGTATAATTAAATGCTTATACTGCATGATTTTCTGGCTAATTGAAATCGTTCCTTTTGGCCACAAAATCATTGAGTTCTATAAACATGAAAACTGTGGGACGTGTAATTTTTTACGTTAAATTAAATCCTGACTGTAGTAGCTCATAACTGCACAACTAAGTTTTTCTGAGATGACGGTGTAGTTATTGCAACGGAAAAGCGAGAATATGTCAGTGCCGAAAAGAACATTCAAAGCTCTGTATGTGACTATCAATTCTTCTCTTTCAATAAGCTATAGACTCCTTTTGGCCTCAATAGTTTAGTATTGGATATTCTCGGACCATGACAAACTATCCGGTACAATAACTCTTAAGTCTATGTGACTGGAGACAGAGGAGATTCCCTGCTTCCCGATGATCTAACTGACAGAATTGTTCTTTCCAACGTGTAGGTTAGTCTCACTTTTTTTCGTTGGATTTGTCCCACTTATTTCGTTAGGTTTGTTCTACTTTTCTCCGTTAGGTTTGTACCACTTTTCCGTTAGGTTTATCCCAGATTTTTAGTTAGGTATGTCCAAATTTTTCTCGTTAGGTTTGTCTCACTTTTTTTCGTTAGGTTTGTAAAACTTTTATTTCGTTAGGTTTGTCCTACTTTTTTTGTTAGATTTGTTCGACTTTTTTTGTTAGGTTTGTTTCACTTTTTTTGTTAGCTTTGTCAAACTTTTTTCGTTAGGTTTGTTCTACTTCATTTCGTTAGGTTCGTCCCACTTCTCCGTTAGGTTTATCGCAGGTTTTTAGTTAGGTTTGTGCCACTTTTTTCGTTAGGTTAGTCTCACTTTATTAGTTAGGTTTGTCCCACTTTTTCCGCCAGGTTTGCCCATTTTTTTTCATTGGTACTATCCCACTTTTTTCGTTAGGTTTGTACTACTTTTTTGGTTAGATTTGTCCCACTTTTATTCGTTAGGCTTGTCCCACTTCTCCGTTAGGTTTATCCCAGGTTTTTCGTTAGGTTTGTCCCAATTTTTTTCCTCAAGTTTCTCTCACTTTTTTTCGTTAGGTTTGTCCCACCTTTTTCGTTAGGTTAGTACTACTTTTTTGGTTAGGTTTGTCCCACTTTTATTCATTAGGCTTCTCCCACTTCTCCGTTAGATTTATCCTAGGTTTAGGTTTGCTCAACCTTTTTTCGTTAGGTTTGTCCCACTCTTTTCGTTCGGTTTGTCGTACTTTTTTCATTAGGTTTGTCCCACTCTTTCGTTAGATTTGTCCTACTGTTCTTTGTTAGGTTTGTCTCACTTCTCCGTTAGGTTCATGCCAGGCTTTCGGTTAGGTTTTTTCTAATTTTTTTCGTTAAGTTTGTCCCATTTTTTTTCGTTAGGTTTGTACCACTTTTTTTCGTTAAGTGTGTCCCACTTTTTTCGTTAGGTTTGTTCTACTTTTTTCGTTAGGTTTGTCTGACTTCTCCGTTAGGTTTATACCAGGTTTTTCGTTAGGTTTGTCTTACTTTTTTTCGTTAGGTGTGTCCTACGCTTTCGTTAGGTTTGTCCCAAGTTTCTCGTTAGGTTTGTTTCAATTTTTTTCCTTAGGTTTGTCCTAATTTCTTTTGTTTTTTCAGCTACTTTAGCAATTTTGGGAGTGAGACTGATGGGACGACAGTTTTCTGCATTATACTTATCACCTTTCTTGAAAATTGGCGTAACTGTTGCTTTAAGCCAGCATTGAGGTAGTGAATGCGGAATGAACGAAGAGGAAAATATCACACTTAAAGGTGAGGCAACAGTAGAGGCACACTTTTTTAGGGTCCTTGCTAAAATATTGTCCCCACCTGGTGCAGTACAGCAATCCAAATTGATGACATGATCTTGAATCACATCAGAGGTGAATTCAATTCGACACAGGCTAGTATGGTCTAGGATTGATATTAGAAGGTGTACCAGGACTTTCCAGAGAAAAATCTCCAGCGAAAGCATTTGCCAATACTTCTGCTGATGACGCAGTTGTAGTATGAATGAAATAAGTTCTGCATTTTACATCACGTTGCACACGTGATTCATTCTTTGTTTACTAGTATAATTATACATATTAGACGAAAATATCCCAGGTTTGCAAAATATTTGCAGAGTCTGGTTTTATTGCTGCAAGTTGTTCAAGGCAGTATTTTAAACATGGACGCATAAAATGGGTATACTAATTTTTGTGGGAAAACTTTTGATTCGACAACAAAGAATGAGAAAACGTGTTTTTTGGAATTCAATCAAAAGTATGGGCAGAAACGGAAAAACCCTTCATATAAGATTTTTAGGTATTTACGAGACCTACAAAATGAGACCACACGTAAAAAGATTCGACTAATAGCAAAAAATGTATGGCCAAAAACCGAAACAAACTGCAGGTTTTGGCACTTGTTGGTTATGCGACAATGGTTTTTCGCAAATACTTGAAATTCTTCAAATTCGTAAGATTCATACTTCTAAATAACCACAACAAAATTGGAGTAGATTGGTCAGGTAGTTTTTGAGATTCCCTAATCTTTTATCCCAAAACAGCTGTTTTCCAGCCATCACTATCAGTTTATTGAGCAATATACAGAGTTGGTTCAAAGGGCATTTTATAGCAAAATACACTAGTGTACCTTGCCGAAATGAATCGCAAACCATTCCGGAAGATAAATGTTATTTTTATGCAAAAAATTATGGTTTACGTATTTTCTTCTAAACAAATTCAAACAATTCGTATTTGTGAGCAATTATTCGCAACAAAAGATGATAAGACACATCCGCTTTGTTTTAAAATGTATACAGGGTGTCCCTAAAAACGTGTGCAATATTCTACCAGCGGTTTATAGAGCTTAAAATATGAAGAAAAGTTTATATAAACATAGGTCGACAAACATCCCCTAAAGGCGCTACGGTCTTTTAATGTCTTTATATCAACACATTTCGGAAATATTAAGGAAAAACCATCTTCAGGGGAGCCCCTTTAAAAGACCGTAGCGCCCTTAGGGGACGTTTGTCGACCTATGTTTATATAAACTTTTCTTCCTATTTTAAGCTCTAGAAACCGCTGGTAGAATATTGCACACTTTTTTCGGGACACCCTGTATAGTAACGTATGTTTTTCGAATATCCTAGCGCATTTGTTCAATTATTCACAAATATGAAATGTTTGAAATGATTCCCTTCCTTTTTCGCATAAAAATAACATTTATCTTTCGAAATGGTTTAAAATTCATATTGGCAAGGTCAACACGTGTATTTTGCTATCAAATGATCTTTGAACGAAGCCTGTATATTGCTTAATAAACTAGTAGTGGTGGCTGGAATATAGGTGTTTTGTGATAAGTAACTAGAAATTCTCAAAAACTACTTGACCGATATACTCCAGTTTTGTTGTTCTTATCTAGAAGTATGAATCCTATGTATTTAAGAAATTTCAAGTAGGTGCGCGAAATTACCAACAAGTGGCAAAACCTGCATTTTGACTCGTTTTTCGGCCATAACATTTTTGCTATTAGTCGTATATTTTCACGTGTAGTCTTACACTTACACCAATAGAACCAGACTTTACAATTATTTCTGGAAAATTTGCTAGCATGATTAGACTATACGTAGTAGTAAACATCTTGGTAGTAGCTGCACCAATTTTGACAAAATTTAACAGGTGAGCCGTTAGCAAGGACAGAAAGATTCCAAATCTTACTCAAACTTGCTTTTGGATGTTTTTCCCATTTTACTACAATTCATTTCCGTATTGAAAAGCTAAATAAAGCATAAAACTTCTGTTGTTCCAACTGTTGGACAGAGAAATTATAAATGAAGTAGTGCTTACGAAAAGGCATAAATCGGATAAAAATGCAAGACCTAAAAAAATAAAGCCGTTTACCCTGCACATTTGTGGCCGACATCGCTGCGAAACGGTCTCCTTAATTATCCCTCATTAGACCGAGAAAGGGAAAAGAGGGAGGGGAGAAGGGGATGAAGTGCCGCTTTGAAAACACAAAAAACAGCTGAAAGTGCCTCCGCTATTGTGCCTTTCATCACGCTGCGAGTATTATCTGGTGCTTGCTGCGTATCATTCACTATTCAGATCGATTGTATGGGCCGGTTGTTCAACTTTCGGTTAAACTGTGGATCACCTGAACCCCAGTTCAAATATGAACTTAGTTCACATGCACGTGCGTTGTTCATCTGTCAGTCAGGCTCGGTACCACTGAACCTTGAATATGCAGCAGTTGGAAATACAGGATGGGCCAAATCTCAACATTACGTGTATACTTTTTATAGGCCACAGATATTTGAAGCTTTACCTCAGATCTAAGACTGTTCATGTACATGGTTATTGTGACTATTTTTGTACTTCTTGTATAAGCTTTGCTTTATGCTTGACTTTCCTAATAATTTCGCTGGTGTACCACGAAGGGTACTTATATTTATATATCATCAGGTATGAGAACAAAGCACGTTGTCCTAAAAGAAGTAGCTCGATACTGCTACAGAATATTCTTATGCTAGCCTAGCTGCTGATCACAACCTCCTCCATCGAGTAAAAATACTATTTAATCCAACTACCGCGTCTGCATCGTTTGCTAATAACGATTTAGATGCTGCAAGCATTGCGAGAAAGATGTACTTACCAATCAAATATTTGTGTTTTCTAGCAGAACGTACCTGTAACAGAAAATTAAGATAAATAACAAATCTTATAGCAGAAAAGATATAGATATTAATATTAATATTTCTTCCTTTCTGTGTATCTATTATATAATTTTTAAGTGTCACCAAGTCATTAGAAAAATGGAACTCTACCGAGAACAATTTCGCGCCATAATTTATCACAACTTTCAGAGACAATTATCGCAACAAGAATGGTCGCGACATTTGTGTCACAAGGGAGACATATTGCAACAATTCCTCTTAATGAGCAAAGAACAGTTACTGCGGATTGGTATACCACCATTTGTTTGCCAAAAGTCATCACCGAACTTCGAAAAACCATCCCCAAAGAAGAATCATCCTCCACCAAGACAATGCAAGGTCGCACACAGCCCAAAAAACAAGGCAGTATTTAACGGAAGGAAACCATGGAGTTATTGGACCATCCTCCATATAGTCCCAATCTAAGTCCTAACGATTTGTTTACTTTCCCGAAAATTTATAACAGACTGCATGGTCAAAGGTTCCAGTAACCAGAAGAAGTAGTTGACGCATTCAAAAATTCCGTTTTGGATCTGCCAGCAAACGAGTGGAATAAGTGCCTCGAAAATTGGTTCGAGGTTCGAGCGCATGCAGATGGAGAATACTTCGAAAAACAATAAAGTCATTTAAAACCACCTACCGTGTTGTTTTATTTCCATATGCAAGACATCCCTTGTATTCTGAAGTAAAACTATTAGACCCTAGGCAACAATTTTTTTATAAAATTATAAATTATCAATTTCACCATAGAAATAATCTTATTCCGTTAGATCACTTATATCAAACTAGAAACAAAATCAACAACATTAAGCAAACACCTTTCACCTCAAACCTACCTTTTTAGTAGATTATACACCTATAAAAGATTACCAAATTATATAAGAAATATTTCAAGTAAAACAAAATTCAAAATTGAAACCAAAACCAAAAAAATTATAATTGAAAAGAATCGACATCAAATTGCAAACATGATACGTATGAAAGAAATTTAAAATTAATGTTGTAATAAAAAACCTCCAACGTTCATATGTGTGTGTGTGTGTGTGTGTGTGTGTGTGCGGGTGTGTGTGTGTGTGTGTGTGTGTCTGTATGTATATATATATATATATTGAGACGTGGTCATTGTCGTCTAGACCAGTTAGGTGAAAAATTAAAGCTTACGCCTTTTGTTGGGTACTTCGAAGTACCCAACCAAAGGCGTAAGCTTTAATTTTTCACCTATATATATATATATATATATATATATATATATATATATATGTGCAGGTGTGTATGTGGATATGCGTATGTGTATATGTATATATGTATTATTGTTTATATGAATATATATATATATATATATATATATATATACAGGGTGTTCGCAAAGTTGGGGTTTTCCTTTTCAGAAACAACTACCTTTGAAATAACAAAGGTAATGTGTAGTGAAACGAGGGCGACCAAGTCAAAAAAATAAGGGAAAAAGTATACTCTCCAGTTGACGAGAAGGGCTAAGTACGTCTCTGCCGAAATCATACCGCTCTAACAGAAAATGAAATCAGCTGATGCGCTACCGAGCAGGCGCCGGCGGTGGTGCCGACCACGAACAGAGGTAACAAATAAGACGGCGTTGCCGCGTTTTCAGTTTTTAGGTAAACCTACTTTATAGGTATTGTTCGAAGTTATCGCCGTTTGATTCAAAAAGACAGGTGCGTGCACGACGTAGCCAAACATCGGTTCAGTCTTTGAGAATGGAGTCCCTCCCCCGAATAAAAGTACCAGCTTGTTCAATTTTGAGACGAAGTTCGTCAACCATATGCACTTCAGTTTTGTACACTAAGCGTTTCATTTCTCCCCAAAGAAAAAAATCACATGGTGATAAGTCTTGAGATCGCGGAGGCCACGCTACGGGTCCATTACGTCCGATCCACCTATTCGGAAATAATTCATTAAAAAACTCACGCACTTCGCGTCTAAAATGGGGCGGTGCACCATCGTGCAGCAACCACATTGATTGTCTTACACTTAATGGCACATCTCCTGACAAGGAAGGCAAAATGTTGCGTAAAAAGTCTAGGTATTGCATCCCGTCCAATCGATTTGGGAGAATAAATGGTCCAATGAGCATACCGTTCACCATGCCAGCCCAAACATTCACCGAAAATGTTTGTTGAAAATGTGCCCGACGGACAGCGTGCGGATTTTCTACTGACCAAACATGAGTGTTGCGAAAGTTATTCACCCCATTACGCGTGAACGTAGATTCGTCTGTTACCAATATGCACTTCAAAAAGTCCGGATTATTGTCATGTTGATGCAACAACCACTCACAAAACCGCACTCTTGCTGGAAAATCGTCAGGTTGAAGGGCTTGTACACGTTGGACTTGAAACGGATACAGCCCCTCTTCACGCAGCGTTTGCCACACTTTAGTTTTTGATACTTGCACTCTAGCCACGTCTCTAGTGCTTGTCGAGGGATTCTCGTCTACGCGATTCAGTAGTTCTTCATCAACTTGCACCATTCGTGGTTGTCTAGGCCTCCCACTGTGCCCACCTCGAAATTCCTCCAAATGGCCCGTATCCCTGACTATCTGGACCAGGTACACAAATCTGCGGGGCCTTGGATGATGTCGTCTAGGGAAACGATCTGCATACACTCGCGAAGCCTCTGTAGCATTTTGAAGACATTCGCCATAAATTAACAACATATCAACGAGTTCATTATTGATGTATGAGTGTGCCATTATTATTATTTTTTTTTTAAACGCAATCGATTATACGGGTTCGTTTACCTCTACACGCGTGACCGTAACCGTCGGCTGACACACTGACCCCGACCCAGTTCTGTCGTCGGGTTGAGCCAGTGACCTTGTACCAGTCGGTGATGTCGCGGCTACAGGACGGTATTCAGATATTTTCGATGTTGCAGAGCCCTTTATCTCGGTTCCCTTAAGACATTGGTGTATATGGTACTAAAAAAAATTGCTTATGTTTTCAAGATCTACACGTCGTGTAAAGGAAAACCCCAACTTTGCGGACACCCTCTATATATATATATATATATATATATATGTGTGTGTATGTGTATATTTTTGTAACATGTAAGTTAATACCCACGCACAAGAATTTATTATTCTGTGGGTTGTTTATTTACGTATACCGATGTTAGTTTTATCTATATTTGTATGTTACGTGAATAAACTTATTATTATTATTATGCTCAAGAAACTCTCTGCAACGATGTCGTAACATGAACAACGTCAGAAAACCAGAACCTTTCCTATATCAATTGTTCCACATTTGTTGCTCGAATCAATCATACTGCTTATTGAGCTGTAAGTTCTCGGGCAAAATAGGCAGAGTAAATCCAATGGCCAACAGTGTGTCCGTGGCCGACTGGGCAAATGATCAATACCAATAAGTAACCTAATTGACAGGGGCAATTAGATATTATTTGCCGTTATCGACGCCCGCATGCTAACAAGCCATAGCAAATTACGGCATGATAAGCAACGGAAAGCGGGCAGCGCGAAGTGAGAAGCATCGAGACCGCATCCGAATCCAAAATCGGACTCTGTTAGTACAGTACTCAGTGATTTTAAACAAACTAGTGACACAGGACTACTGTCTGTGGTTGGTCATTCATCTTCAGTGTCGGCTGAAAGGTACTTCAGGTTCGACCTTCAATTGACCCCTCGCGACTCCGGCGTAGTAGAAAAATCTTTTGCTCAGCAAATAAAGTGTTCAAAAATGCTGAAACTAGAAAAATACTAGAATTCAATTCAACCGTTTTCAGCAGAATCGTCTTTGCCTCACTTTGGCATGAAACCTCAAAGGCGGCGGTGAAATTTGTACTTGATTGTATTTATAACACTGTAAGAATAATGGTAAAGCACAAAAAGACGTGGCGCGGCATCTGACAAAAATCGGTTTATCTGTTCTGTATAACAAAATTCGTTACAGAACAGACGTCCACAAACTCAGCCTGCATTACTGACATTTACTTTCTACTCCTAGATTCCGTACATCGTGTTTCATACATTCTTTTTCTTACAATGTCGCACTGTTGTATAATAAGGTGCTGATTGCATATACAGGAGTTTGTGTATGAATTTATTTAAAAAACAATGAAGCGTTTTCTATTGGCTGATGACTGCACAATATGAAACATACAAAATTAAACTCGTTTTTCTGTGTCAAGTTTCTTGGATCACGGTAAGGTCTAGGTGAACAATTATTATATTTTTTTTTTCGGTTGAATGGAAGAGCGGATCTTTCTATACGGTAGTAAGAGCCGAATCAGGAAAACAGAAAGAATTTGTTGAAGATCTATATACTTTTTTGTGTGCTCATCTTGGCAATAAAAAACATTTATTTTTATTATTATTATCATTGCCAGAAATACTCTCACGACATATTTCAAGATCAAAGCTTTTCATGTAACATTACTGAATTCCACTTCAAGCAAAACAAAGTTTTTCTACGTGTTCCAATTTCTGCAAAGCTATACAAAATCTCAAAACATTAACGGTACGAGATATTATGTTCCGGCCTCGACTCGTAAATTGAACAGGTGTAGTACCCCGTTTCCGCGTCAAACCTACGAGAACAAGCAAGCTGTTTACTTCGACGAGGCATCCACATACTTAAGATAAATTCTTTTGACCATGTGATTATTAATAACAACACAGTATTTTAGAAGAGATTTTACGTACCAATCTTCAGATTACACGTCTTTAACCTCTTCCGTACCAGATTTCAACCTATAATGACAAAACTTAATTAGCTTCCATTTGAGTGAGCTGTGCTGTTTCAAGTCGATTCTGAGATAACAAGAATTTCCTTATTTTAATTTTCAATCTATTTTTATTTTAGATGGATTTTATAAAGCTTGGTATAAAGTTATAAAATCTTGTGGAAAGGTAAGTGAATCATCTTTGACCTACATTTTCTGCTGTAAATGGTGTTCTTCTAATATCCTCGACTTTAATTCTGATTTCATACTTTGTGGTCCAATGAAATACGGTTAGTTTTAGTTTTGTATAGATTGATAACAACAATGTAAAAAAAAGTTGCCTAAGATCGAGTATCCCAGCTTCGGAGTAACATATCTGATAGACATAGAATTTTCCGTTTCAAAAATATTGTTTTTGGATTATTTCTAGTTTCTTAATTTGGTTGGTAAGCGCTAGTATGGCATAATTTAGATGACATTCAATAAGTTCACAATATAACATCTTGATTGTTTCATTCCCCAAATATTTATTTAGGAAGATACTTGAATGTATTATATGGTAAAATTGGAAGTTCAACTTCAAATGAGGATCCAAATAAACGCCTAAATATTTTATTTTATTGATTGAATATATGTGAGCATTTGTATTGTCGCATTCAACTTGTTAAGAGGTAAACGATAATTCACTTATAAGGTTTGTGTAAAGCATGGGTTTCTGTAAGTTGATTGTGAAATATTTGTGTGTAAACCAATCTGAAATTAAAATAATACAATTTTCAGCAGTCTCTTTACGGGCATCGTAGAAATTTTTATTTGAATAAAGCATATTATTCTGCCTTGTGACTTCAAGCTAAGCACACGGTAACAAAGAACGGGCCTAAGGCTGTCCCTTGCGGTACACCATAAGTCACAGTCTTATTGAATCATCTATTTTAACATATTGATTTCTGTAAAGGAGGTAACTTCTCATAATGTTTTGAGCGTTTCCTCTGATTTCTACATCATAGTATAACGTTTTCAATAGTTGCGAGAGATCCACCGCATCGAACGCTTTTGCCAGAAGAATACTTGTACACATAGTGCATGTTTACTTTGCTCTGATAATTTATGATTTTTTGAAGATAAGAAATAAATCGCGTCTTACGCGGATTTACTTTTTTAAAGTCCAAATAGATTTTCATGTATCAGCTTATTGTTATTGAAAAAAAACTAGCTTTTATGATTTTTTCAAATATCTTTGCCAAATTTGATGTTAGTGGTCGAAAGTTGCAGGTATTAGATATGTCACCAGGTCTATGTATCAGTGTAATTAGTCCTAATTTGCTGAAAATGTTAGTGGTTTTCTAATTTCGGCTGCAATTTTTTTGAGTACTTCTGACCGTATGTCATCTAAACCTAAACTTTTTTATTTTTCAGGCTGTCGCATATTGGTGGTATTGTAGATACTTGCCAGTTTTTTTTTTCTCCTACTTGAACAAAATAGTTATTGGAAACGTTAGCAGTATCTGCATCAGCAGTCATTACAGTATCATTATGGAATCACCCTTCCGTGAAATGCAAAGTATGCCACGCGACTATTTTGATTTGGTTTTAATCCAAGGTTTCAGCTTCCACTCCTTTGCTTGAAGAACCATCTTCTTTGTAGAAAATTCTATTTTTTAGTCTGTATAGTCCCTAGATTGACAGCTTAGTTACTATATGAGAAAGTATCGTCACATATACACTCACCCTCAAAAAACTAGGCAGTTTACTTATGGAAAATGGCATTCTGCTGAATTTGTTGAAATTTCGCATAGAAACGGACCAAACACCTGACACCCTTTTCTTATCCAATTCGGAACCCAGAAACCTCCAAGTAGGGGTTATTGATAGATATTGGACAAGCTAATATTATTAGAGAAGAAGTAAAACAAACTTTTGCTAGGATTTCTCAAAGACTGGCCAAAGGTGATAATAGATTTGACCTTGACAGTGACTGCGAAGGATATGATCAAGGTCAGGTAAATTTTTAAAAGCGAAACATCTACCTTCATGTAGTCCTTAACCCAGAAGCGGGATGATTATTGTAATAATAATAATATTAATAATAATAATAATAATAACAATAATAATATATTTATTGGCCAACAGGTCCATTTGAAGGACAATGACAATTTGACGTTACAGCATTTTTAACTACAATCATAGCTCGCCCAGTTTCTGAAAAAAAATGAATAGTACCTACTCACCTACATGTCTTAAATGTTATAAATTGAATAATATTAGTCGCTGAATACGGCTAATATATCTTTGACTTTATCATGACTTAATAATAACATTAGAATTTGATGTTTTTAAGTAAAGAGCGAGAAATCTTCGGGAAATGGGGGACGGTGCATGAAAATCAATTTTATCTAATAAAGCTGGAGAATCAACATCACTGTGTGCGAGTTTGTAAAGGAATTTCAAACTATTACAAACTCTTCTCAGCTCAAGAGGATGCATTTAAAATCTGAGCAACATCGCTGATTGGAGAGTCATTAACACATCTAATTTGAAAGTCAAGTATTTAATAAATATCCTCTGTACAGTTTCAATTTCATTAGTATAGATTTGGTGATAGGGATGCCATACGCTAGATGCATATTCCAGCTTAGAACGCACCAAGGTGCAGTATGAAGCCTTCAGTGCCGTTTCACTACCAAACAATTTACATTCTCTTATAAAAAAACCTAGACTTTTTATAGCGGATGATACTATTGTACTACTAATATGACCTGTAAATTATAATTTAGCATCAAACGACACACCTAGATCTCATACTTCTGAACAACGCATCAAACTGACCTTCCAGTGTGTAATCAAAAGCTATTGGATTCGTTTTCCAGGTAAAAGAATAGGTTTTGCATTTGCTAACATTCAAAAATAATTTATTAGTTGAACACCATTCAAATATATTATTTAGGTCAGCTTGCAAGATTAGACAGTCATCAATGCTGTTAATCTGAGCGTATATTTTTAAATCATCGGCAAATCACAGAGAAGGACAGGTTAAGCAGTTAGGGAGGTCATTGATAAAATAAAGAAAGAGAAGGGGGCCTAAATTTGATCCCTGCGGTACACCGAATGAGGCCGAGTGAGGTGAAGATTAGAAGCCACTGTAAGAAATGTACTGATTTCTATCATGCAAGTAAGAAGAAATGAAATCTAATAAATGATTGCTAAAACCAAAATGCTGAAGTTTACCTATGATTCTTTGGTGACTAATCTTATCGAAGGCCTTTGAGAAATCCATATAGACCACATCCATCTGACCCCTATTACCTAAGACCTCTGTAATTTCCCGGGTGATTTCAGTTAAGCTAGAAATAGTAGAGCGATTGCGCATATATGCATGTTGCGTCTCAGATATCAGATGCGACGTCAAAGGATAGATGTAGTTGTATACAGATATCTCAAATGCCTTACCAAAATTATCCAATACAGATAACATGTAGTATTGACAGAGAATGATTAGCACGAGATCTTGTTGAAATTTGTTCAATACTGGCCAATGGTAAACATGGATTTGACCGTGTCCGTGACCTTGAATGTTATGGTGAAGGTCAGATGAATTTTTTTAGCTAAGACGTGGCTAATTTTGACCGACTAAACGGTAATGATCTTGCTTTAGCTGGTCATGGAGGCCTGTTAAGCCCCAAAATCACCATTCTCCACATGTCTATGTACTATTCCCAGACTTCTCGTATTAATAACACTTTCCCACATTTGCCGTTATCAGTAGCTTAAAAGCCATCCTCACCCTAACTGCTGACCCATATTTTAAAAATATTCCCTTTTCAAACCATTTTATTACTTTACAAAACCTTATAACTAACACCCTTCAACTTTGCAATGGTGAATGCAGAAAATATTTTGACTGTATACAAACAGGACATCATAACTTCACTATCGTAATGACAATATTTGAAGACTTAAGTTTACGAGAATGGTAAGTGATAATGATAAAATGAAAACGCATCATAGACTGCACTTCTCTCTGTTTTTAAGAAAATTTACCTATGGAAACATCAAGACATTCAGTATTTATCGTAGGTGGTAGACCTAGACTTTCAAGGTCACTGTTAAAGTCAAACCCATGCTTACTTTTCGCCAGTCTAGGAGATATTTTAGCAACAGTATGTGTTCTTTACTAATAATATTATTTTAAGGTTTACGTTGTCAGCCCTTATCTATTAATAACACCTTCTTGAAGCCTTCTTGGTACCCTAGGAGGTGAAGAAGGGATGTCTGGGGGTTGGCCCCATTTGGACTGTGATCGCCATGTTAAAAACTGCCTCAATGCTAAATTTTAACAAATTTAGCCAAAAGCCATTTTCCTTAAGGAAACTGCCTGGGTTGTTTCTCGTAACCTGTTAACTATACTAAGTGACATATAAATCCGAACACCCAGTTTAAATGGTTTTATTTTGACAAAAGTTGGTGAATGTATTTATCTTGCTGTAAATAACAAATGAAAAATATTTTAAGCCTTATCAGTTGGACATTCTGGTTTTTATACTGCTTTTTTTTTAATTCACTAACGCTCCAAAAATGAATATTTCAGCCGCAGTAAAGAACCAACGTTTTACGGATTTTGGTTTTTGACATCCTTTACGATCGGTTACGATGCCTCGAGTACGGAGACCTGTACGATTTCGTCAACTTAGTGAGTTTGATAGGGCCGTATAGTGGGACTTCGGGAAGCTGGATCTTCTTTTTGGGCAATTGCAGTTAGAGTGCACAGAAGTGTAGACACTGTGGTTAGGTGTTGTCAGGCATGGCTTCGAGAAGGCCGTACGCAAAGAGCAAGGGGCACTGGACGCCGCCGTAGAACAACAGACCGTGAAGATCGCCGCCTAAGATTATTGGCCTTAAGGGACCGTTTCTCCACTACCAGGTCCATTGCAAATGAATGGTTTGCAGAACACGGAAGACCTATTGGCATGCGAAGTGTTTACCGACGAATGAGAAGTTTTGGCTTGTTTTCATACCGGCCACACTGGGTCCTCCCTTTAACTCGAGAACACCGACGTAATCGCCTTGAGTGGTGCAGACAACGGTCACTCTGGGATCAGGAATGGAACAGTATTGTCTTTAGTGACGAGTCTCGATTTTGTTTAGGCATGCACGATGGTCGTGCCAGGGTTAGAAGGCGACGTGGTGAAAGGAGGAATCCACAGTTTTTTGTTGAAAGACATGTTCATCACACTGTTGGAGTTATGGTTTTGGGGTGCTATAGCTTATGGTTCCAGGTCACCTTTAATCTTCATCAGAGGTAACATGAACGCGCAGCGGTATATCCACGAAGTTCTAGAACCCCATCTTTTACCCTATCTTGACACCCTGGCAGATCCAACTTTCCAACAAGATAATGCCCGACCACATGTTGCAAGAGTCACAATAGACTTCTTTCAACATAATGGTGTCACATTGTTATCATGGCCACTAAGATCTCCCGACTTATCCCCAATTGAGCACGTGTGGGATATGATGGGTAGGAGATTGCTCAATTTGCAACGTCCTCCTCAGACACTAGAAGCACTTCGAGAGGAGTTGGTGGTTGCCTGGAATGCGATACCACAGGAGGACATTGACCACCTGATCAGAAGCATGCTTAGGCGCGTTGGAGAATGCGTAGCACATCAGGGTGCATCCACACATTATTAAAGGTCAAAGGGCTTTAAAGCAGTGCAATCATTTTGAATTTTATCATTTACTTATTATGCTTCATTAAGTACTTATACGAAATTTTATTAAAATAAAACCATTTAAACTGGGTGTTCGGATTTATATGTCACTTAGTAAACATTGCAAATTTTCTCAAAAGCACACTGATGATAAATTTGATTCCCTACAAGATTGTCTCTATTACTTTTTCACATAGGATCGATGATTTCCCAGATTTTCGATCAATCACGTTTATCAAAATGGCTCGCTCATATTTGAAAAATCTAACGATACCACAGAAAAATTACTATCGCAAAAGTTATGGCCTATACATTTCCTGAATTCTAATCTATACGTGCTGGACTAACATGCTAATCCTAAATCGAACTCTATCGGCTGGGAGGCATATCAATTACTTGGCAGATTGGCGGACAAAGGTGGAAGTATACCTTCGGATGTGGGTCACTCTCATTGCTGTGAAACCGATGTAAATGTGCGCGGTTTCAGAAGCGCCGACAAATTAGAAATCAATTCCCAGGCGTAGAATGATGATGGATTGTTATTACACAAGGACGACTCTTAATGCCCGTACACAAGAGCGAAAAGTTGCTTGTACAAAACATCATTCAAAATTAACCCCCCTTATTATTATTTAACGACACCATTACCATAGTGGATGTTCGACATACGCCTGGAGGAATTATACTATTATCCAAGGTCTTGTCTAGACTTTGAGGAAGAATGGAATATAGTATTTTTAATAGAATATATTTTGTGTATGGTGTCCCGCAAAATGAATGTTATTTTTTTTTCAAACGCAAACCCGTGCCGAGATGCGTTGAAACATGTCAAAACTTGCACATTGGGCGCGCGCTAGCTAACGTATTGCAGTGTTCGTTTGTTAGATCAGTAAATGCACTGTTTTCGTTCAGTCTCGTAGAAGGAATTACGCTGTTCTAAAAAGGAAATATTTTTAATAAGGGACATAAACCATCAAATTACCGGTTCAAAACTTCCCCCTAATGGACAAGTACTAGCAGTTTTTTTTTATAGTATCCGGGAAGTGTACTGGGAAAAGGCACATATCGTTGCCTTAGAGTTATACTGTTGTATGTACGTAAATGTGTGTTTCGGGTTACGGCATATGTATACTAAGTGACATATAAATCCGAACACCCAGTTTAAATGGTTTTATTTTAATAAAATTTTGTATAAGTACTTAATAAAGCATAATAAGTAAATAATAAAAATTTCAAAATGATTGCACTGCTTTAAAGCAGTTTGACCTTTAATAATGTGTGGATGCACCCTGATGTGCTACGCATTCTCCAACGCGCCTAGGCATGCTTCTGATCAGGTGGTCAATGTCCTCCTGTGGTATCTCATTCCAGGCAACCACCAACTCCTCTCGAAGTGCTTCTAGAGTCTGAGGAGGACGTTGCAAATTGAGCAATCTCCTACCCATCATATCCCACATATATGCTCAATTGGGGATAAATTGGGGATAAGTCGGGAGAGCTTGGTGGCCATGGTAACAATGTGACATCATTCTGTTGAAAGAAGTCTATAGTGACTCTTGCTAACATTTGGTCGGGCATTATCTTGTTGGAAAGTTGGATCTGCCAGGGTGTCAAGATAGGGTACAAGATGGGGTTCTAGAACTTCGTGGATATAACGCTGCGCGTTCATGTTACCTCTGATGAAGATTAAAGGTGACCTAAAACCATAAGCTATAGCACCCCAAACCATAACTCCAACAGTGTGATGAACATGTCTTTCAACAAAAAACTGTGGATTTGTCCATTCACCACGTCGCCTTCTAACCCTGGCACGACCATCGTGCATGCCTAAACAAAATCGAGACTCGTCACTAAAGACAATACTGTTCCATTCCTGATCCCAGAGTGACCGTTGTCTGCACCACTCAAGGCGATTATGTCGGTGTTCTCGAGTTAAAAGGAGGACCCAGTGTGGCCGGTATGAAAACAAGCCAAAACTTCTCATTCGTCGGTAAACACTTCGCATGCCAATAGGTCTTCCGTGTTCTGCAAACCATTCAGTTGCAATGGACCTGGTAGTGGAGAAACGGTCCCTTAAGGCCAATAATCTTAGGCGGCGATCTTCACGGTCTGTTGTTCTACGGCGGCGTCCAGTGCCCCTTGCTCTTTGCGTACGGCCTTCTCGAAGCCATGCCTGACAACACCTAACCACAGTGTCACATGAGACATTTCATAGCTATTGGTTGCTAAAATTTGTTGATTGGAACTTGAAGCTCATTCGTTGTATTTGACGGTCTCTTACCCTATAGGTGGAGAATAACGGTCTGTTGTTAGATTATTCTCCATTTTCCTTAATTTTCTCTCTTCTCAGACGTCATACCTATCACTTTTTGGAACATACAAGTATACATTGTACTCTATAGAAAATTATTTGAATTTAAGCTTACTAAAGGGTGAGGTTAAGATTCATTCAGCACTGACGTTCGATCCGCGCGGCCTACGATGTTTCTATATGCAAAACTTAAAAGATATTCCTCGTAAGACCATACTCAAAGCCGGATCTTCATCAAGAATAGGATTACCACAGTGTAGATTGATTATGGGCATATATGATAGTACAAGATCTAATTTTCTTTTCATTATCTTGAACATACTATTAAGCTGATCCAAATTATAAAGATTTAAAGGATTATTTAACAACTCACTCTTATCACAGCCTTCATTCGCATAGTGTGGTAGATTAAAATCCCCTAAAATGACTTACACCCTTATCTAAAATAGATTCATTATGAAAATGAAGAGCAACTTATCAATGTGCCCAAATTGTATAAATCTTCAGGTAGCGCGCAGGCTCAGGCAATTTGGGATGCTACCATTGAGCAGTATTATTATCGGCACACTTCCAATAGATACCTGCCCTCCACCATAGCAATTGCCGATTTTGGCAATAAATCGTATTTCGATAAAGTTTTACGACCCTCCCATCACTACTCGGCTCCTTGATTCCGTTTTCGTCGGTTTGAAATGTGTTGTTAATAAAACCGCTACTCATCCTGTCATAAATCAAGAGGGATGGATATAATATGCCACAGTAGAAAATAGAGTTCATAGGCCTACTGATGCGGGTACAAAGCCGCTGAACCTTGACGTATTAAATTTGGATATATCAAGGCTGACGGCGGCGCAAACCTTCGCCAACGACCGAAAAACGGCAAATTCGTTCTGACATCGCCGGTGATGGCCTGATGTTTGTATCGTGGAAGGTTTTCTTTTTTATTTGTAACGGGAACGTCACGGATACGGGTATATCGTTGATGCTGTAGAAGATAGTTGCGGTTTCTTACTTAATATACACCTTCGGGAAAAACATTATTATACATTATGATGAGGAAGGGAGATGGAAATATACAAAAGTATGTAGGTGCGTGAAAGACACTCGATTGTAGGATCCTATCTGGCAGCGTCGGAGTGTGACGGACAACGGGGTAAAGTAGAAGAGTGATAAACGAGAGATGGCAGAACGGGCGCTGGCGTCTGCTGCTTAGACGGATGCGCTCAACAAATGCGATTTGTTTCTCCCATTCGCAGAGTTGCCGATACCAATATGTCATATTTCTAAGAAATCTAAGTCTACCCAAATTTCGGGAAAAATAGCTGCGGATTCCACATAAGAGTATTCCAAAAATGAAAAAAGTTCAAACTATTAAAATTGTATTAATGTTTCATGGTTCAAATCATATTTTTCATGTTTGTATATTGTTGTATAAATGATTTTGTAATCCCTATTCTTGTTGCCAGTAGAGATACAACAGTATTGAGAGAAATCATGGACCGCTAGATAGGGCTACAACTACCATATGACTATCAAATAGTAGTGATAAACAGGGTTTGTTTATAGCACAGTTGCCTGGTGTGGCGAATTTGCGCCATAGGGGCGATTTGACAGCTTTGAAGGACAACTATAACGGGTACTATGGTGCCCGGTATTCGGGAATCTGGCAATACCTGATGATTCCTAACGATTATTACGCCAGATTGTTTGCTGACTTGCGCAGTACAACATGACAATCAACGTGACTGAGCACCTGGTAACCCTGGCTTAAGGTCTTATATTTAAAGAGCTTGGGGCAGTTAGGTATCTAGGTCACATTTTTTAATGTATGTCGAGAAATCCGTAATGTTGAGTAAATACTAGATCACGTTTCTTGCTTAGTTTGCTGAAAATTCTACAATAGACGTACATTTTGAGAAACAGAGATTTGGTGACGACAAAATCGTAAAAATATAACGCATTTTCGTATAATAGTTTCTTTGTTGAAAAGACTGTGGCTTGATGACCCATTGAACGAGGATAGTGTCCCGCTCCGCTTTGAATATTCGAAACACTATACTCCAGCAGCATTCAGCTTCAACGTTATCTTTATGAAGTTCTAACGTCTAGACCATGCTGATTAAAAGCTTGAATGAATCAACACTTAACTCTAAATTCCCCACAAATCGGGAAGCTCTACTCAAATTGGCCAATTGAGCTGGAAAAAAAGGAATAAAACCAAACTAGTTACATTATGAAGAATTATTATATTTTGTTATCATCTTTATTGAATGGGAATTATGTTTTGAAAATCACATCGTCTAAATGCAATCCATTACGATCACGGCACTCATATAAACGACGTCTAAAATTGTCGATGACTGCGCGGCAAGTCAACACTGTAATGCTTGCCATTTCTCTTCGGATATTTTCTTTCAGGACATCATCTGATCGCGGAGTGGTGTCGTAACCTTACTCTTGAGGTAGCCCCATAAAAAGAAGTCCATTGGGGTCAAATCTGGACTACGTGGTGGCCAGGAAATGTCTTCTCTTCGAGAAATTACTTTGCTGGGAAAAAGTTGACAGACGACGGGCATAGAAGTGTTGGAGGTGTGGGCAGTTGCTCCGTCCTGTTGAAACCAGGTCTGCGTATTATAGCCTGAAAAATTCTGCAACGCTGGTGTCAAAAACTCTTCTATCATTGCTACATACCGCTCGGAGGTAACAGTTAATGCGCGACCTCTGTCGTCCTCAAAAAAATAAGGGCCTACGATGCCATGCGCTGACATAGCAGCCCAAACTGTAACTTTAGGGCTGTGTAAGGGCTTCTGATGCTTACGCCTTGGATTTTCGGGGCTCCAATAACGGCAATTTTGTTTATTTACATGCCCGTTTAAATGGAAGTGAGCCTCGTCTGAGAACAACACATTATTGAGCGAAGAAAATCGATTCAACATTTCATTCGCAAAGTTTAGTCTCTGAATAGCGTCATTATCTTTTAATTCCTGCACTAACTGAATTTTGTAAGCGTGCAGACGTAAATCTTTCCTTAAAATCCGCCGCTGTAAAGATGTTCTGGGTACGTTTAGTGCACTGGAACGCTTACGAGTAGACTGGGTAGGATTTTGACGAACAGACTGGGCCACAATGTTGATGTTTTCTTCAATACGAGTTGTCCTTGTCCCCCACCGCTGTTTATCTAACGTCGAACCAGTCTCTTCGAACTTAGCAACCCAGTTCTTAATCGTTTGGGCTGTTGGACACTTTGTAAAATTGTGTAAATTGTGGTATTCTCGATATTTACGCCGCGCAAAAAGCACGATCCGCTCCAGTGAAACACTCCATGGCGACTGAATTCCCAGACACTGAAGATACTGCCCCCACCTCGCCCGCGCCGCTCACGCTCACCCGTTAAATTTTATTCAAAATTGAAATTTCAAAGGACTTATGGACCACCCATGAAGTAGAAAAGCTTCTCTTGTATTGGCGTCAGTATTTAAATAACGCATCGTAATACTGCAGGCACAGAGTACAGTCATAAGTCGTAAGTTTTATAAAGCATGTAATAAAGCAAAATTCTGGCCATCTGAAACATCAAATTCAAGGCATAGAACTGAGTAAACTAATTGAAAGCGACTAGCTTGTTTGCACAGACTGGAGCGTTTTCTGTATTGTTTCAGATTATCAAGCAATTCAATAGTGAGAGATAACTGTATTTTGCAGAGGAAACATGAATTTGTATGTATATTTTTGTTCGCATATCCTCTAATTTATTTTTGATTCGACTCTACCTACTCAAAGAAATCAAGCTTTATATTTTACGCGCGCTACTTTCGCTTGTCGGTACGAATTCTTTGAATGGAAAAACTCGTCTGTGTTATGTCCAATGGCTGCTTCAATAATAAAAACTCACTCAAACTCAAAACATTTCTCGTACTTAACTGGGGGGGTTGCCCCGGTTCTAGGTACACAAAACTTTGTTTACAATTATTTTGACTTTGTTCAAGCTTAAATTAGAGGGTATGCGTGTGAAAATAAAAAGCTTTAATTTTTTTGGGATACCCTAATGTTGCTATAAACTGTTTTCCATAAAATTATCTAAGGAATCATATATGCTGGAAATATAGCACATTAAAGACGCTGTTTAGTAACTGTGAAGTCAATTCCACCTCACATACCCATAAATTAGGACCGTATAGTCAGTCGTTCCTACAATTGAAGGACGCCTTCATGGCCTCCTTGATTTTCATAGTTCTTCCTGTCTTTCAAATTAATTTTTAAAGAAAGATATTAATGCACAATCTGGCAACCCTGTCGCACCCTCACAAAATAGCCGCTGACAACCACACAAGTCAGTGTTGTCATTGAATAGCATGGAATTTAACCTTCAGAGTATATGTTTTGGGTCTGGTACCAAGAGTTGACAGATCCCACACATGTGTCACTCCTTGAAATGCAATAATCAGCTGTATTCAAATAATGTCTAATACAAATATAACCTAGAATGTGTACTCGTGAAAAAAGGAAAATATGGCAAATTTGTAGTTTTTTGCAGGTTTTAGGTTTGCTGGTAGCTTTAAGGCATATATTTGGGAATTTCTTAATCGCTGTGAATATAGTGTGGATGTTTGTTCAGTTCCTGAACCACGAAAAATATTCAACTTTATGGATGTATGGATATCAAAAAACCTGAATGTTTTTGTGGGAATATCAATCTAAGGTGCCATAATGGTTCTGATGAACGGCAAGTAAATGAATGAATGTTTGGAAACGAGCAATATCTTTTGGTAGAGCCTGTCATCAAGTAGGTCCTTAATGGCTATCTGCAAGAGGTTTATAGGAACAAACACCCAGTATCGCATATCAATTGAAGAAAATAATATAAACATCGATAAAAATCAACAATAGTAATGAAAACATTAATTTTATTCAAAAATCCAACATTTCCTTAAATTTTGACTGAATTATATGTAATTTCTTAATATTCAATAAGCTGGTGATGTTTCAATGACAAGCTGTCATCTCATACTTTGACAGTATTTTGTTTTCAACATTTCATAGCTATTGGTTGCTAAAATTTGTTGATTGGAACTTGAAGCTCATTCGTTGTATTTGACGGTCTGTTACCCTATAGGTGGAGAATAACGGACTCTTGTTGGTGAAATTGGCCCTTAATCTCATAACAGGAGAGCGCTGAAGCTGACACGGAACAGTAGACACCTAGATATACCTCAGGCTTTCCGAAGGACGGTGTCCCCGCCAGCTCAAGATACCTCAGCTTAAGTAGTCACAATTCCTATAACCATACGGGTGGGCCCACTTATTATTTAAACGGTCTCCAAAGTGGCACAATTTATTTAGCTGAAACAAGTTTCTCGCGAAGGTTAACCTCCGTGTCGCTCCGAATATATCAAAATTTAATACGGGAAAGGTTAAAAGGTTCCACTCGCATGTCAGCCGGGTTACGAACCCCATTCCGCTTCTTTGATATAGTCATCCCTTTTGATTTATGGCGAGATAAATCGCCGGTTTATTAAAAACACATTTCAAACGGAAAAAGAGAAAACTCTGAGCGAAGGCACATCCTTATTCCGTCTGGTGCCTCCTTTGTTGTGAGTTCGATTCAATTGTGCGAATCACGTTGTGAAATAAAGTACGGGATAACTCACTGACGTGCACGTTTTGAATGCTGAAGTAGGTAGACATCCTCGCCTTCTTCGAGTAGCTGAACGTGTGAAAAAAGATCACTACATTAGGTGTTTTTGCAGCCATACATTGTATACATACAGGGTGGCCCAACGAAAGGGTCGCACCCCATAACTGAACTTACTAGGTACGTACTGATAACAATGGAATGCATGGCAAAAAATAATAATCATGGATGTCAGCAAGAACATTTAGCATCAGTCAGTGTCATCGTATGTAATAAAAAAATTTGTCTTTCACTGCAAACTGTTAAGTCACTTACTTAGTTGCGTTAAATGACTCATTCGATTCAAGAAATGGTATAAAATTACCGAAATGGGAGCATCGCAAGAGCAACTGCCCGGTTGTTTAAAGCGTGACATCATTTAGTATACTGGAAATTATCTATTAGAAACATTTTTTAAATTTTGAGGTAGTGTGGGCTGGTATATTATAACAGTATTCATTACCGAGGTACAGTTGATCTAGTGAAGATCTTTTCTCTAATGTGTCAAAAAGATATTTCGGAGATCATATGTTGTACGGCTATGGATGAAAAGACGTCCCCCTAGAAATCTAAATTAACGTGTCCGAGCATTTTTCCCAAAACATGCCAGGACCACCCTGTGACGGTAATACAACGTATCCCGAGTGTACAAATGTTCAGATGATGTTCTCTGAAAGTTAAATCTGCTCCGCACTTTTCGCGTACCCCGTGACTCGTTACTCTACCAGTGACTTTTAGAGTTTAACAATGTCTCGAGAAGACTGCTGTTATAGTTTTAATGGATGCATACATTACTCCCGCTTGCCTACGATTTTGTAAAGGATGCTTTGAACCCGGCTACTTATAAAAATTAGTTGTCTCTGTTGTCGCGAAACTTGGTGCGCTCACAATGTATTCTTGAAGACCTATATATTATTTCAGCTAGTTTAAAACAAACTTTAAAGTTATTATCATAAAAGAACGGATAATAAATCCTGAAAGAGCTGCATGTATATTCATGTCATCCGATAAAACTTTAGATTCGGCAGGCACCGCTTGTGTAAGGAGCATTTAGATTGTTGTATGTTCGGAAACTTTTGCAATCTAAATTACACGAAATCCGTTCTAGGGTAGATGTACATGCATTTCAACATCTGTTATGTAGTTTGACGGAAGTTTTAAAATTCTGGTTGAAGTAGGTATATAGTGGATACTTTCGGAGGGATGTCCTGCCAGACAATAATATACAGGTAGTCAGTAACATTTGTGTGTTACAAAAAATAATTTCAACTTGTTTTTTGACAACATAATGACTATATTTGAAGCATGCTGTGGCAACATTGTCAACGTTTTATCATTGTTTTTGTTTAACTTTTGGCCTCTAAGGCCCGTATCGTCAGTCGTCCCTACAATTGTAGGGCGCGTTTATGACCTCCTTGATTTCGATAATAATACGTCTTCTTCGTTAACGTACATGTATGTCCTGCTTTTGATTTCTAGTCTGCTGTCAATCAGAAGTAAATTGTGATGTTAGGTTATGTTTCTTTTTTGACGTTTCATGAATTTTAGACATGAATCAAATGCCCAAGGATATTTCCTTGCAAATAATGTTGATCATTCAATAATAATTTTCTACATTTAACAAATTCGTCAGGCTGTGGTATCTTCAAGTCCTATACCTGGTATTAATGATCTATCTAAAATCAACAATATAATGCAAATGGATGTATATTTATATATATTTGCCTAAGAGCTTACAACAAAGCTGTTCCTTGATGAAGCTGGTAAGTTACAAAATTTTTAAACATTGCATATTCATATTTATATACGTATAAATCCGACCACCCAGTTTAAATGGTTTTATTTTAATAAAATTTTGTATAAGTACTTAATGAAGCATAATAAGTAAATGATAAAAATTTCAAAACGATTGCACTGCTTTAAAGCCCTTTGACCTTTAATAATGTGTGGATGCACCCTGATGTGCTACGCATTCTCCAACGCGCCTAGGCATGCTTCTGATCAGGTGGTCAATGTCCTCCTGTGGTATCTCATTCCAGGAAACCACCAACTCCTCTCGAAGTGCTTCTAGAGTCTGAGGAGGACGTTACAAATTGAGCAATCTCCTACCCATCATATCCCACACGTGCTCAATTGGGGATAAGTCGGGAGATCTTGGTGACCATGGTAACAATGTGACATCATTATCTTGAATGAAGTCTATTGTGACTCTTGCAACATGTGGTCGGGCATTATCTTGTTGGAAAGTTGGATCTGCCAGGGTGTCAAGATAGGGTAAAAGATGGGGTTCTAGAACTTCGTGGATATAACGCTGCGCGTTCATGTTACCTCTGATGAAGATTAAAGGTGACCTGGAGCCATAAGCTATAGCACCCCAATCCATAACTCCAACAGTGTGATGAACATGTCTTTCAACAAAAAACTGTGGATTCCTCCTTTCACCACGTCGCCTTCTAACCCTGGCATGACCCTCGTGCATGCCTAAACAAAATCGAGAGTCGTCACTAAAGACAATACTGTTCCATTCCCGATCCCAAAGTGACCGTTGTCTGCACCACTCAATGCGATTACGTCGGTGTTCTCGAGTTAAAGGGAGGACCCAGTGTGGCCGGTATGAAAACAAGCCAAAACTTCTCATTCGTCGGTAAACACTTCGCATGCCAATAGGTCTTCCATGTTCTGCAAACCATTCATTTGCAATGGACCTGGTAGTGGAGAAGCGGTCCCTGAAGGCCAATAATCTTAGGCGGCGATCTTCACGGTCTGTTGTTCTACGGCGGCTTCCAGTGCCCCTTGCTCTTTGCGTACGGCCTTCTCGAAGCCATGCCTGACAACACCTAACCACAGTGTCTACACTTCTTTGCACTCTAACTGTAATTGCCCGAAAAGAAAGTCCAGCTTCCCGAAGTCCCACTATACGGCCCCTATCAAACTCACTAAGTTGACGAAATCGTACAGGTCTCCGTACTCTAGGCATCGTAACCGATCGTAAAGGATGTCAAGAACCAAAATCCGCCAACGTTGATTCTTTACTGCGGCTGAAATATTCATTTTTAGAGCGTTAGTGAATTAAAAAAAGCAGTATAAAAACCGGAATGTCCAACTGATGAGGCTGAAAATTTTTTCACTTGTTATTTACAGTAATATAAATACATTCACCAACTTTTATTAAAATAAAACCATTTAAACTGGGTGTTCGGATTTATATGTCACTTAGTATATATACTTATTATACCAAAAAATCTGAGACTATAACTCTAAAAAATATCCAGCCCAGACCAAGGTGTAACATTTTTAATGTTTCTTGAATGACAGGTAGCTATTAAAGAAATCTACAGTCATATTTCTTAGTCCTAGAGATTTAAGTTTCGAACATAAGATTGAATGATCTATTGTATCTAAAGCTTTACTGAAATCGAGCAAAATCAAGCAAATATACAGCTTATTGTCACAATAACTCATATGTAATGGTTGCAAGTGAGGTTGTAGTACTATGGCCAGAGCGAAAGACCGAGTATGTTTTTAGTTGGAAAGCAACGAGTTTTTTCCAATATTTTCGAAAATGTAGGTAAAATACTTATAGGGCGAATATGAGAAAATTCTTTCGGATTACCAATCTTTGGGATAGGGATAACTTTCCAGCTGGACGGGAAAGTGTTGTTACCAAGGCAAAAATTGACAATATAAGTAATTATGTTACTTAGATAAGGAAAAACTAGTTGAATCATCTTGAGGTCAATCTTGTCACTACCAAATGAACTAGATTTTATTGACATTAATACGCGCTCAATATCTTCAGCACTCACAAAACGGAATGAAAATTTATTGTTAGGAGCGTCATCAACGAAAAAGTTGTTAAGTTCACCTGGGTCGTCCTGCAGACCATTAATGTCAGAGGGACTGTTTCGGATATTGAGATAGTCCATAGCTTCCCAAAGTTCCTTAGAAGATAATTTTGATTTTGACTGTAAAAATGCTTTCTTTTCAGACTGTATTGAGAAGTTGAGCACATTCCTTAAATTCTTATAATATTGCAGCGTCTCCTGACTCTTATTCCTCTTATACCTTAAAAAAGCATTTTTAAGAGATTCTAATAAAATATTTAATTTATGTGTACATTTTGGTTAAACAGAGATGTAATGCAGGAAAAAAGTGTTAGCGTAAAAAAGCCCATGCGCAGGATGATACAAATTCGATGCAATAGCATTGCTATCTTGTTAACCGTTAAAGGTACGTAAATGCAATGCAACAATGTTGCTTTTAATGCTTGTTGGCAACTAGCAAAGACATTTTATAATTTTCAACTGCCCGTTTTATTTTATTGTATAAGTGCTTTATTACTGCTCTTAGAACGCAATTTTGTTATAATAAAGTTGCCGTCAAGATAATTAAGAGGTAGTCGTAAGAACGTTCTTATAGAAAAAAATACAAAAAATTTAATATTGTTTTATAAATGTTTATACAACAATTTTATACGACATTTAAGCTTACTGAACAAATTTGTTTCATAATAGATTTATACTGGTATTATCTGACACGAATTTAATTGTTTGCAAGCAACACTAAAGCTGTTTATTAGCGCTATGTGAAACATTTACAAAATGTATGTATTAATATTTTCTTCCTGATATAGTCCGCTAAAGCACATTGCACTCTGGTTGAACCTTAAAGAATTATTTATATATTAAGAATATAATCATCATAAAACAAAGAAATGTTTGTGCGGCCCCCAAAATCGGTACATATGTAGAGTTGAAAAGCTGTGTAAAAAACATAGTTTCCAAACAAAACTATACCTTATACTCTTAGATATGAATTTATAAAGACAAAACGTAAAAGGAGCATTATATTACTAAAATATTCACACAGCTATGCCTTTCCATTTCAGATTTTTGCATCTACCACCCGCTTTACCTTTTGATCCATTGTTGAATATCCTCACTTAAGATACCCACTGGAATAGAAAAGTAGCAGCTTTGGAATTTTCTGAATATGCCCAGTCTCCTGGAACAGCGGCAGGTGCTGCATTTGGAATTTTACATGCTACCACGGCCGGAAGCTAAAGTGAAAAGAGCATAATGCTAGCTTTAAAGCTCAAGTAGATGAAATCAAGATGGCGTGGATTTCACAAGATTCACTTTTCCATTTTCAGCGCATTTATGCTGCACAAGATAGGTCATGAACGAGGCATTAGCATTAGCAGTATACATATGAAATAAACAATCAAATATTCCAATATGCGACACACCAGTTCCTTGAATTACGATGCATTTTGGAAATATTCGTTTATTCTCTACGCCCAAATAATTTTGGGCGTACACTGTTTTGAATAATGAATTGTGTGGAATCTGTTCAGAATCGATTCCAAATCGGTCTTAACTTCGCTTCATTTTAGGTTAAAATGAAAGGTCAGGATCCTTAAAGAATTATCATATAATAATCATAAAACAAAAAGAAATGTTTGCGGGGATACAAAAACATTTACAAAACGAATAATGCATTCATTTTTTCGTATAATTCTTTAAATTTGTTTAATTTTAAGACGGGGTATGGTTAAGCATTGAAATCCATATTCGTGCATTAATTTAAGCGACCTCGGACTGATGAAAATTATAAAATATCTTTCCTAGTTGGGAAGTCGGGAGTGCAATGTACACTTTAGCGAGCGACAGTATCAGGAAGAAAATTTTAATAAATTAATTTTATGATTGTTCCACCGAGCGCTAATAAAGCAATTTTATTGATGTTCGCAAACGAATAAACTCGTGTAGGATAATATCAATATAAATCTTTTGCGAAACTTTGTACGGGAAGCTTAAATGTCGTTCAAAATTGTTGTGCAAACAGTATTGAAATTTATCCTAAAACTGTTTTGTATTTTTGTTCTAAGGAGATTCTTACGACTACCTTATAAAGAAAAATACTTCCTAAAAGCTAAATTGTCTTTCTGGTAATTATAATAAAACATAGTTGCATTCTAAGGGTAGTAATAAAGCTATTACAAAATAAAACAGTCGAAAATTGAAGACCTCGGGGGAAGAAGGCGATTAAGCTAAATAGTGAAGGCACCACCAAACCAATATCCTTGTCTTGACAATGTATTATAAGAATCGAATCATAGATGTCGCTACAGTTTGCAAATGTTGTTCTTCCCGCGAAAATAATTTCAGATATTTTCCAAGCAATAAGGCGACAAGCCAGGTATTTTTTAACATGGAGGTGCCACGTGCACAGGAAGTGAAGTCAAAACGGTTACTATGACAGTTCCGATAGTGAAAGTAGTGATGTAATGAATTCGGACGATATTATTAGAGACAAAGATTATGTGGAAAGTGAAAACAGCAGGGATTCCTCATAGGATTTGACAGATCAGGTAAGAAAAACAAAATTGTGGCTTATCTCCTTTTTAACGTATTTTTTGTGGCTTATCTTTTGAAAACTCTTTTTGATTGTGTTATGTTACAGAAATAAAGTTAGGATATTTCCGAGTTACCATAGTATTACGTGAATATATTTTTAGAATAGTGCAACGATACGCCCCTAAAATATTAATATATATCGTAGAAAAATTAAAAAATGTTGCTTATCACCTTTTTGCCTTTATAGCATTTTCTGTTTTTTGTGTTGTTGCCAAGAAAAACTGTAGACCTTTTATTACAATGAGACACCAACAATAATGCAGGAACTGCAACAGATGTCCAACTTACTCCAACAATCTCAAGACGAACCCTACCGACTCCATAACCATCGAGATGGAAGAAACCAATGACAGAATGGAGAAAAAAAGAAAAAACAAAATTAGGATAAATTTGGGTAACACTTACAAGAATCACAAGGGAATTGAAGTTAGGAACAACATGTAAAACGAATTGGACATGTTTAAGTCATTTTGGGACTATTGGGGATTATGACAAACAAAACATATATTTATATTCTTGTATGAAAACAATTACTAAAAAGCGGTCATATCCAAAGAAAACAAAAAACTGGTTTCTTCCAGAAATGTTTCAATAGTATTATAATAATAGTAGTATTTTGTCAAATTAAATGAAGAACTTGTTAAACTGTGCAAAACAGAATTCTTGTCTGTTCACGGTGTAACGCTTCCTTTCCGCAAAAAGCCCAGAAAAGATGGAATGCAATGAAGATTCCAACCTTTCTGCACAATCACAGAAAGGGGGTTACCATTAGCTTCCGGTAGCCCAGTCGGTGGCATGAGGACATCTACAGGCGTGTAGCTGTGTGTCGACCATGGCATGGCTAGAGGATAGAAGAACAAACAGAACAAAAAAATTTAACAGATTTTATTTAACAAAAAGCATTTTCATTACATTTGAAATTGAAATTTTAAAGAACAAAATAAATTTCAAATCTTTGGCGCTGCTATAAAACTATACACTTATCTTTCGCTGGTCAATTTTTGACTGGACTGAAGCGAGGATAGCCAGGTGCTTGACGTGGAGGTCCCAGTTATGAGGGGTGACCTCACATTTAGTGGCTTCAAAACTAGATGTAGGCGAAGTTGAACTTAAAGGTGATGGCGCTGCCAAGGCACATGCATGGGTGAAGTGATAGGCCAAGCAATGCAAAGTCAAAGACAAAGGCAAAGGCAAAAGTCAAAGACAAAGCCAAAGGGAAAGGGAAAGGGGGTGGCCCCAATAATTTTGTCCTATTTGGACACACATTCTACAAACCGCTAGCACATGGCGCTATATGACCTCATGCTACGGAGAACAAAATTCTTAGCTCTTGTTAAATCGGCGGCTCAAGTGAAAAGGAAGCGCGAGGAAGATCGCAGATCAGGAACTCCGCATCAGGCGCGCTCCAAGCGGAAATTTTTCCAAGTAAAAAAAGCTAGAGATGGGATTAATGAAATGATAATCGAGAAGTGATTTAATAAATACGATCGGACGGTGAAACCGTTACAACGGTCTCCAGCACAGCAAAAAAAAAATATCGAAATTCTTTACAAAAAAATGTCAAATGGAGGTTCAATAACACCTAAGAAAGACAAACGAGGTAAGCACAAAAATCGTTAAAATAAAACCCCCGCTGAGAATTTACAATCGGCTAGGGACCATATAGATGCTATTCCAAAATATACCAGTCATTATTACAAAATTTATATAATTTAGAATGAATCACTTATTTTTTGTTGATTAAAATATTTAAGTCACATCTTACCTTCAAATGTTTGTAGTTTGTTAGAAAGAGATTATATTTTTAGTGAACTTTGTATCAGTGTACCTATTTTGACCAAAAAAACTGTTAAGGTCAAGGCAAAACCGAGATAAGCCACGTGTTTTTTCAAAAAACGTATGAAACCAAAAAGTTTATGTGTTTTTTCTTTATCATTTTTAAAAGTGGATATATTTATTGATATGTTGCTGAGTTTCATTAATTTACACATATGAAAAGTTGATTTCAGGATTTGACTAAATATTTTAAATCCATTGTTCTCAAAACCATACTTTTGGGCATATCCCCTTCTTCCCCCAAGGTCCTCTAATTATAAAATACATTTGCTAGTTGGGTATCCAAGCATTTATTCAGCTCCAGGTCCATGGTTCGAATCAGTATTTAAATATACTAAATGACGTAGAAAATGCAACATTTACTGAGAGAGCTGTAATTTTGAGCATACTCTTACAAGTTTTAGATCTACTGACAAATTGAATGTGATTAAAGTTCAAACTCGGAATTCTGCAAAATAGCTGGGATATCCCACCTTAATGTTAAAAATGTGTTAAAGCTCCTCTGTTTGCTACACGTTCTTTAAGTCGTCGCGGCATTGACTGGATTAGGTGATTGATGCCATCATGGTGCATTGTATTCCAGGCCATCTAAATTTGGTTTCGTAAAGCCTCCAATGTTTGTGGAGGGAGCGGTGAATTTTGCAACCTTCTTCCCATCGTGTCCCACACATGTCCAGTACCTCTAACGCGTCGATTTGGGCGTTCTTGGAACCACGCTCGACAACATCTCATCAAAGTAACTTCGTTTCGATTCCACCGATTAGCGATTTCTCAAAAATCCGACTCCTCTCAAACTCGAAAAGTTGAGTGAAATTGGCGCGTCTGCAAACTCAAGGCATGATAATGCAATGAAACAACAATGAAAGCAATAGAAGCAACACAGAAGATTAACAAAACATGTTCATATTGTTCAGATCCTGATACAAGCCTTTACAGAAAAAGTACGGCTTGGAATGCCTTCAACATTTTACCAGCGTATACTTCCATGATCGCAAATATGTTTACCAAAATTCAATAAATAATTCTGGGTGTTGCATTTTATATTTCACTTAGTATAACACACCTCCGATGCCTTTGTTACAACAGGTAATTTTTCCCGCGTCTAGACCGATCAGCTCCTTTACATATCCTACACGAAATTCCGCCGAGAAAGAATACCTCCTATTTTTCCATCCTATCCGCCGATCCTTCGAGGCGTCAGAAGCTGCAGAAAATTACACTCGCTTGAACAACGTTGCGCCGTCGGCTCCAGATTGAAAGTAAACATGGCTTCCTATTGGAGCTCGCCGAATCAGTCCCTGCTGCGAACGAGTCGGATATACTAGGAAGAGATTTCAGATAAAAAGTATCCGGTTTCTATTAGGTGAACAGTCACGGAGAACTCTCTCGGTGTACCCTGTTATCCACTTAGTTGAGATGTGGGAAGGGGTTTGCTTACATGGTTTTATCGAAGAGTTATATCAACAGCAGACACTTCGTGGAATGCCTTTATCATGAGAGAATGAGAAACAAAGCGATGATGCTGATGCACAATATGACAACCATGGCATACTGGCCATTTCCGTTGACTGGTCTGCTAGGTTTAAGTTTCGGTTTCTTCCTGCGTTTTGCAAAAATAACCTTACTTTTTTCAACATTTCATTTTGATTCGATAAAATCCCTGTTATGTTGTTAGAGCCATATGTCTTTTGTTCAGAGTTGTGAAGTGTAAAAATGTAAGTACACAAAGCTTTAATATGTTTGTAAATATACGCAGAGACATTAATGTTTGGCAAACGGATCTGCAACAGCGAAAGGAATGCGACCGAAAATATTCGATATTGCCAAATTTAACTACAAGAAAGCAATAATGAAGTAATTTCAATGATTTGAAAATCGATTTTTCACAATTCCAAAAGATAATAATTCAAAATACTGAGTATTTTAATGGGTTGTTAGCTCTATTTGTATTTAATAACTATTGTTTACTACTGAATCGTATTATAAGTAAACATTTTTCCAAAGATCTTATCGACATCGGTTGAGCTGGCAACAACCACCCGAAAGGTATATTGGACACCGCCTGAACGAATCTGATTGGCGGATATCCTCACATGTTTTGTCGCCATGAGAAAATTCGACTCCCTATTGGGTAGCGTCCCAGACAATTTTTTGCTCCTTTCTTAGAATATCCATACTATTGAAAAGTCCAGTGGCGTAGGTTTTATCTCCGTTGATTGTCGTGTATGAGTTTTACAACTATTATTATTAACTATTTATTATTCTATTAAGTTTGTATGTTTAGTGCTGTGTGTTTTTGAATAGTTTAGTGTTTTGTTATTTGTTATTGTTATTCGTTTTAGTATTATTTTTTTAAAATGAACCAATTTACTCGCGGAAAGACGCTTCATAGCCAAACAAGAGAAGTGATTGCGAATGTTTATAGGTTAGTAATAATAATATGCAATAATAAGTTTTTGACGACTGAGTCTGAATATAAATAAAAAACAAGGAAATGCTAAGCTAACATTCTGATGATTGTTTATAGGGTTTGCGATGAGGAAGCGGCAAACAATTCCCTCAAGTTGCTGCTTAAACGTAAGCTTGATAGGGTGTCCCTTTATACCGGATTCGGAGTATCTTCTGTTAGGAAAATTCATAACGAAGATAAAGAAAGACTAGAAAATAACCCCAATAAAATGTTATCCAGTTCCGGGAAAAAATCTTGAATATACAGTTGTCCCGACAACTAGGAAGTTATTACAAAAGTTGAGAGAAGACTCAAATTTCTCCTATTCTAGGGAAACACTCAGGAGTTTAGTAAAATCAAATGGTTTTTTTTTGGCGCAAATGTCAAAATGAAAGAAAAGTTTTGATGGAGAAGCCTAATATATTGCAATGGAGGTACAAATACATCCGTGAAATACGTAGATATCGTGAAGAAGGGCGCAATATTGTTTATTTGGACGAAACCTGGGTGGAAAATGACTTGACTTTCAAAAAATGCTGGCAGAGCGAAACTGTTTCTGGTGTAATAAGCAGTATAGGTTATACAGGTAAGCAAAAATGCTATATATATATGTTAAATTTAACTCTGATTTGTAACATATTATATAATCATCTTGTATATATTAGGTCGACTCATCATAGTGCATGCAGGTTCAGAAAATGGATTTGTTAACAATGCCTGTTTGCTATTTAAGGCGGGATTAGCTACAGGCGATTACCACGGTCAGATGAATCGGGAAAATTTCACACGCTGGCTCACCGAAAAACTCCTCCCGAATATACCTGCCAATTCGGTTATAGTATTTGACAATGCTCCATATCATTCCGTCCAGGAAGATAAAACCCCGACAAAATCATCTTCGAAAAAAGATATAATGGCCTGGTTGACAATGAAAGGTACTTATGACTCAAAACATGCATGTACATATCAAACTATACAATAAAATATTTTATAGGCATAAATCATGAGGCAACTGTCAGAAAATTTGACTTGTTCGATCTGGGCTTACTTCATAAGCCCCCTGATAACCAAAAAAATTATGTAGTTGATCGGATCATAAGATCACATGGACATACTCCTCTAAGAACATCTCCTTATTTATGCGAGCTAAACCCAATAGAATTAGCCTGGGCAAAGCTTAAATTTCATATAAGAAGCCGCAATACCACTGGAAACTTCAGTTTAACCGCACTGAAAGAAGTTACTCAGGAAGCGACGCCCTTAATATCCATTAATGATTGGCAGAAATTTTGTCAACATGTTAGGGACATTGAAGATAAATTTTGGGAAAATGATCAATTCATGGAGGAAATGGAACCAGTTATAATAACTATAGGGCAAGATGACGACAGCGAAACTGATGACGACAGTGACGATGATGATAATAATGAAGTTGACGAACACCAATGCTAATTCAATAGGTGAAATGTAATTTGGAAATGCTGTATAATGTAAGTATTATTTATTACAGAGGTTATAAGTTAAACGGATATGAAATATGTTTAAAGTTCTTTGTTTCTATTTAAGCGACACCGATGCTCTAGAAATATCCACATCAACAGTCCAAAATTGCAACAATAGGAATCCAGAAAGATGCGGATTAAAAAAGAAAAATTAATTCTGGTCATGTTTCGGATGTATAATATACATGTGTATATATATATATATATTCAAGGTAAAAAACCACGTTAAGTATCTATTTGTATTTGAAAAATATATTTTATTTACGGCTTAGACAAAAACGCTATATGATTTTCAAATTAGGTTTTAAATCGCGCAGTTATCATGATTTTTTGAATTGTGGCAAATTTGGGAAGTGAGTAGACATTTTTCCGTTTGTTGAAGTGTAGAAACAAACTCAAGTGTTTTTTTACATGGTGTAGACTGTAGAGAACAGCTATTTTTGAGTTTACCCGAGACTTTATTTATTATTATGGACAATGCTCCATATCATTGTGGGCTTATTGAGATACTTCCCAAATTTAAAGTGTAACATAAACGTATAGTTTACTAAATTTAAACCAATTATGAAATAATCCCAAACTTTTATAAAACACCGCACGCCGCTGGCATTTTATGAATGAAACCAGCCATGTTTTGCTTCCCCCTCACCGATACCCCGATGTTGCAGATCCGTTTGCCAAACTATAGAAGTGTTACACCTAAATAAAATAATTTCAACATGATTTTTAGGCAATAATGTAGTTTTACATCAAGAATGAAACGATAACATTCTCACGACAAGTAATAAGAAAAAAAATTAATCATGCGTTGGGCGACGCCGCAGCTGAATACACTCCTGTATAGGTCTAGGTATCGACAAAATGAGATTATCCGTGTCTGGTTGTGGCACCTTATTCCAAGCAACTGGAACTTTGTGGATTAGCTATGGCAGAGTTTGTGGCGGATGGTGCAAAGTGGACAGTCTCCTCCCCATCATATCCCACACATGTTCGATAGGATTTAAATCCGGTAAAACAGCAAAACATTTTTAACGCTTGCTTCTTGAGGAAAGTCCGTAGTACAGCAAGCAATATGGGGACGTGCGTTGTCTTGCAAAAAAAGACGTGTGGACACGCTCAAGATACGACAGTAAAGTGGTTGTAGGACATCATCAACGCGCAGCAAAGAGAAGGGCTAATCGGCTACTATACAATAGGCAATCGTCCCCCAAACCATTACTCCAGCAGTCCTATGTACATCTTTGTCGCTGAAGATGACATTATGCCATTCTGCCTCCCAATGTTGCCGTTGTCTGCTCCAGTTCAAACGTTGACGACAGTGGTCCGCAGTCAGCGGAAGCACTTACCGTGGACAGTATGAAAAAATCTAGAGGCTCGAATGCGGCGATAGGTCTACCTTCTCCAAACCATTGGTCAGCGATCTGACGCGTAGTAACAAAACGGTCTCGTTGTTTAAGGTAAGAAAGGGAGACAAACTCCAAATCTTAGCTGGTGAAGGTGATCCAAAGTGATCCCAATCAATAGCTAAGCTTCTGGCAGCCCCAAGGAAGATCAAAGATGCAGCGTTTACTCATTTGTGGAATGTGATATTCGTGATCTGTTTGAATCGCCACATAACTTTTTGAACATTGGAGCTCCTCGAAAAGTTCAACAACCACCTGGGATCCGAAGAGTAATCATAAAATCTGAGATTACTTGTGTTCTAACTCAAAGGCACAGCATGAAGGATGATATTTGCAGATCATGATATTTGTAAGTTTTTATACGATTGTGATGGTTTGTGCCGCGTTTTGTCCAAGTTTGTTTCCAAATTTTGTTTTGAATCAACAAGTTTCATAGCAGCAGGGTTGATATGCAAAGCGCCCTATAATTTCAATGAAATCGAAGTTGTGCCTTCTTTGAAATTCATTTTAGATTAGGAAAAAGATATCCATAGAAAGCCATACCAGTATATATACTTCGAAGTTGAGTCATTTATTTTAACAGTGAGTAGATCTGATCAAAAGAAATGTTTTTTTCCTTTACCATTTTTCTGGTAAAATTAAAGTAACAAAGTTATAGCCCTTTGGAAGTTTGAGTACCGCCCTGTCTCAATAATAATATTATGTGCTCGTGTTTGGCGACAACGGATATAATCCGCCGTATCGGTTCATCGCATCGGAAACAAAAAAGCGAAAGAGTTTGGAACGATGTTTTTACAATTATTTTATTCATTTGTATACAGTCAGTGTCAGTGAATAGTGGTGTCTGTTGCGTGGCTCAAACGAAATGAAAAATGGCACATGTTTATGCGGATCGGTTTCCCAATCGAGTGCAACCAACCCCTCGTGCCTTTGTTAATGTAGTACAACGGGCTCGTGAATCAGGTGACCTAAGACCTCACAGGGGACGGCATGCCGGTGCTCCAAGACCTCACGATCAAATACAGGTCCGCACTGAAATACTTGTCGGGAGGATACTTTATAAAACAAGGTAACATTTTTTTTTATTTTTATTTTTATTTTTACACACATATTTTGGTTTATCTTCCTTCTACAATCATTATCTGAAAATTAATGACTCAACTTCAAAGTTATACTGCCTGCATAAATCACGATCAAAATAAATTGAGGAATTTATATTATGCTCAACAAAGGAATTGACTTTTTTCGTTATGGTGGATATAATGATATTGTCTACCACTTCATTTCATTCAATTAAAAATATGACATTTGTGGTTTTATATAGTGAAAGAATCCTTTATTAAGCGAATTAGAGTTACTGATATTTTTGCTCCCAACCATTACAATGACAAAGTCATCTGTACCAAAATTCAAGACATTTGGGATCAATTTTTCAGCTAGTGATAATAATTCAGTACTCGGATGTACAAAAGAGTTTATGGCAAAGGGTTTGGTCATACATAATTCTAAAGCTTCTCTAAAAGATCTAGCATACTCATCTCCAAAGATGAGGATTTTCGGTGGGTCTTCCTTTCCTCAATCCCACAGGATGCCGCAAGATCAGCTTGTCTTGATGAAGACTGCTTGTTAATCAGATGATACGACCCAGATACTCCTATGCTCTGCTGAGCAGAGTCGGATGTTTTTTCAATATCTGCCTCAATAATTTGGGTTGATGGTCTGTATCCCCAACAGACACCTCCTTACTGCTGCTGGGTTCTGCTGCATTCAGGCTGAGGGATTTTCTTTCGATCTGCCGCTCCATAGTTCCATTGCGAAGTGTCACTCTTTTTGCTGGTCGCTTTTATTCTTGTTGATTGGCTTAAAAAGATTTTTGGAAGCCATTTGTTCGTCGGATTTTAAACAGTTAATAGTTGATTTCCTACTATCTACCTTTTGTTTCTTATTTCCTTTAGGTTGCAATTTACTAAGCTCTAATTTCAAAGTTTTAACATCGTTTATCAAATTTTCATTAATTTTTAATGTCTCTGTTAGTTTTGTTTCCACTTTCTGATGCGATTTGTTTTTGTCTTCAAATTGTTTATTCAATCTGCTGTTAATGGTTTTGGCCATCAATCTCCTGACTGTAGCTCGTTTCCATATCCAGTGCGTCGTTTTCGCATACCATATTTCTCTTCTTCAACACAACAATATGTTTATCTTTTTCCTGAAGTTCTTCATGAGCTTCTTCCAGTAACTCTCTCAAATGTTCCATCTCCGTGTCTTCATCTTCAAGCACTTGAAAGCATTTTTTTGTACATAGTATTTTGTGTTCGTCTATGAAAACCACGTATTTTCTTTCTCGCAGCAGCTTTTGTGAAACACGTTACTACAATTAATGCATACATAATTGGCGAATTCTTTGCTCTTGCAGCATTCAAATGTATACTAAGTGACATATAAATCCGAACACCCAGTTTAAATGGTTTTATTTTAATAAACGCTGGTGAATGTATTTATCTTACTGTAAATAACAAGTGAACTCGAGAACACCGACGTAATCGCCTTGAGTGGTGCAGGCAACGGTCACTCTGGGATCAGGAATGGAACAGTATTGTCTTTAGTGACGAGTCTCGATTTTGTTTAGGCATGCACGATGGTCGTGCCAGGGTTAGACAACAAGTGAAAAAATTTTCAGCCTTATCAGTTGGACATTCCGGTTTTTATACTGCTTTTTTTAAATTCACTAACGCTCTAAAAATGAATATTTCAGCCGCAGTAAAGAATCAACGTTGGCGGATTTTGGTTCTTGACATCCTTTACGATCGGTTACGATGCCTAGAGTACGGAGACCTGTACGATTTCGTCAACTTAGTGAGTTTGATAGGGGCCGTATAGCGGGACTTCGGGAAGCTGGACTTTCTTTTCGGGCAATTGCAGTTAGAGTGCAAAGAAGTGTAGACACTGTGGTTAGGTGTTGTCAGGCATGGATTCGAGAAGGCCGTACGCAAAGAGCAAGGGGCACTGGACGCCGCCGTAGAACAACAGACCGTGAAGATCGACGCCTAAGATTATTGGCCTTAACGGACCGTTTCTCCACTACCAGGTCCATTGCAAATGAATGGTTTGCAGAATACGGAAGACCTATTGGCATGCGAAGTGTTTACCGACGAATGAGAAGTTTTGGCTTGTTTTCATACCGGCCACACTGGGTCCTCCTTTAACTCGAGAACACCGACGTAATCGCCTTGAATGGTGCAGACAACGGTCACTCTGGGATCAGGAATGGAACAGTATTGTCTTCAGTGACGAGTCTCAATTTTGTTTAGGCATGCACGATGGTCGTGCCAGGGTTAGAAGGCGACGTGGTGAAAGGAGGAATCCACAGTTTTTTGTTGAAAGACATGTTGGAGTTATGGGTTGGGGTGCTATAGCTTATGGTTCAAGGTCATCTTTAGTCTTCATCAGAGGTAACATGAACGCGCAGCGTTATATCCACGAAGTTCTAGAACCCCATCTTTTACCCTATCTTGACACCCTGGCAGATCCAACTTTCCAACAAGATAATGCCCGACCACATGTTGCAAGAGTCACAATAGACTTCTTTCAACATAATGATGTCACATTGTTACCATGGCCACCAAGATCTCCCGACTTATCCCCAATTGAGCACGTGTGGGATATGATGGGTAGGAGATTGCTCAATTTGCAACGTCCTCCTCAGACTCTAGAAGCACTTCGAGAGGAGTAGGTGGTTGCCTGGAATGAGATACCACAGGAGGACATTGACCACCTGATCAGAAGCATGCCTAGGCGCGTTGGAGAATGCGTAGCACATCAGGGTGCATCCACACATTATTAAAGGTCAAAGGGCTTTAAAGCAGTGCAATCATTTTGAAATTTTTACCATTTACTTATTATGCTTCATTAAGTACTTATACAAAATTTTATTAAAATAAAACCATTTAAACTGGGTGTTCGGATTTATATGTCACTTAGTATATTTGCCGATGTATTTCGGCTCGTTATGATTCACTCGAATTTTGACCCAGTACGTACAACCAATTTTTATAAAGTAAGCCTCGTTTGTCCGTAACAAAAAAAAATCCTGTCAGATTTTTGCATATAGTTTTCGTAGTGCATGGCCACCTTTAGCATTGTGTCAGCATTTATGTAAAAAAACGAGTGTCCACTCTGTCGATAATATCCAAATTATCACAAAGACAGTTAATTACATCCACGGTGCACTGATAACTTGACACAAGGATAGACTCACGTTCAAAGATTACACTGGTAGAGTTTTGAGTTGTTAAATGATTTATTTCCACAAGAAAATGTCTAGTTTCTGCAGAGCGATGTTTAGATATAGAACTGTGCCCTCAAGAAACATTTTGTGTACGCGCCCAATACAATAACAGACGTTTTTCGTGACTCGAAGGTCCTTGATCTACCACTGATCTTGGGACGGAATTTACCTTATACCGAATTCAACGACACTATTTACCGATTCCGTTTTTTTTGCCGGTTGGGCAACACTGCAGATGTGCAGATCACTTTAAAAGCAATTGATATCCCAGACATGTTATAATAATATAAATAATAAGAAAATATAACGATAAATATAAATTGTTTTTGATTTAACAAAACATGATGAACCAGTTGGAATACGTTTTATATCCTTTTTTTCTTGCAAAATAAAAATCGGTACATTTCTACAGGTACGTGTTATGTACAACACCCTGTACGTGATATACAGACAAAACTAGATTGCAATGCATGAACAGTCGTCAAAAACAGTGAAAACATCCTACTAAATATAATAGCTAGAAAATCGACCTATTATTTCTCGCATTTTCATTGGTCCATTTAAATAACTGACCGTCTTTTTTTAAATGATAAAAAATTGAAATTCTATGAAAGTTATCCTAATTCTAAATACATACATAATATAACATCTATAATGTACCCTTATTTAAAAGGCAACCGTTTTTTTCAGGACTTTATTCAACATTTCAATAGAAATCACTTCCGTCAAATTGCATTTCGATAAGGTCCTTTCCCACTGGGCCAACTGACCTTCAAATATTAATGTTGGTGAAATTGGCCCTAAGAATAGCTTTTTCAACTAGAAGATACACGGTGTTTTTTAAGGAAACCTTTGAATACCCCCACCACTCTATCTTTAGAGATACGGCAAAAATTGTCAAACAAAAAAGTTCGCATTATCCTCGACTTCAAAGATAAGGTGTTTTATTTCACAAACTTTAGAATATTTTCCAGGTTTCTCTCTTGGCCGTTTTAGTAAGAACTTTTGTTGCCGCAAACCTCTACGACAGATACAGTGCCTCGCATTCTTATTTGACCACCCGTTCATGTGGATCCGAGACATCTTTGTATACGTATAATCGTGAGCAAGCACCGCGCGTCAGAAGTTACGTTCAGCATAGTTTTTGGTTCGTAAAGGAAAATAAAATTGAGAGAGTGGCAACTGCATCCACGTCGTTAGAGAAAATCCTAGAATATCAAAAACAGCTCATACTGTGGAAGTTTCGTCCCTCGCTCCGTTCTGGCTGGCATAATGGTAATTTAAAATTGGCGAAATCTCAGCGACAAGCAGGAAACTTATTCATGCGGAGCTGTGAATAACTATCCTCGCCTATTTGATGGCTCCTGCGCCTGAATGAACCTCTTTTAACCTTTTATACAAACTTTTCCAATTTAATTTCGGAGAGCATTCGGTCTAGCTTGTTCGCACGGATCTCGTCAGATGGTGTTGGATATATGATTCCTTATTTATTCACGGCACAATGTCTCTGATTCAGATGGCCAGAACTTTCAGCAGTAATATACAGATTTACCCATAAGCCATTCCTACGGGCCATAACACAAAAATATTCGGACATCTAATTTTATCTAAAAGTTTGTTCATTTTTGTAAGGTTGAAAATTAACTATACTAAGTGACATATAAATCCGAACACCCAGTTTAAATGGTTTTATTTTAATAAAATTTTGTATAAGTACTTAATGAAGCATAATAAGTAAATGATAAAAATTTCAAAATGATTGCACTGCTTTAAAGCCCTTTGACCTTTAATAATGTGTGGATGCACCCTGATGTGCTACGCATTCTCCAACGCGCCTAGGCATGCTTCTGATCAGGTGGTCAATGTCCTCCTGTGGTATCTCATTCCAGGCAACCACCAACTCCTCTCAAAGTGCTTCTAGAGTCTGAGGAGGACGTTGCAAATTGAGCAATCTCCTACCCATCATATCCCACACGTGCTCAATTGGGGATAAGTCGGGAGATCTTGGTGGTCATGGTAACAATGTGACATCATTATGTTGAAAGAAGTCTATTGTGACTCTTGCAACATGTGGTCGGGCATTATCTTGTTGGAAAGTTGGATCTGCCAGGGTGTCAAGATAGGGTAAAAGATGGGGTTCTAGAACTTCGTGGATATAACGCTGCGCGTTCTGTTACCTCTGATGAAGATTAAAGGTGACCTGGAATCATAAGCTATAGCACCCCAAACCATAACTCCAACAGTGTGATGAACATGTCTTTCAACAAAAAACTGTGGATTCCTCCTTTCACCACGTCGCCTTCTAACCCTGGCACGACCATCGTGCATGCCTAAACAAAATCGAGACTCGTCACTAAAGACAATACTGTTCCATGCCTGATCCCAGAGTGACCGTTGTCTGCACCACTCAAGGCGATTACGTCGGTGTTCTCGAGTTAAAGGGAGGACCCAGTGTGGCCGGTATGAAAACAAGCCAAAACTTCTCATTCGTCGGTAAACACTTCGCATGTCAATAGGTCTTCCGTGTTCTGCAAACCATTCATTTGCAATGGACCTGGTAGTGGAGAAACGGTCCCTTAAGGCCAATAATCTTAGGCGGCGATCTTCACGGTCTGTTGTTCTACGGCGGCGTCCAGTGCCCCTTGCTCTTTGCGTACGACCTTCTCGAAGCCATGCCTGACAACACCTAACCACAGTGTCTACACTTCTTTGCACTCTAACTGCAATTGGCCTAAAAGAAAGTCCAGCTTCCCGAAGTCCCACTATACGGCCCCTATCAAACTCACTAAGTTGACGAAATCGTACAGGTCTCCGTACTCTAGGCATCGTAACCGATCGTAAAGGATGTCAAGAACCAAAATCCGCCAACGTTGATTCTTTACTGCGGCTGAAATATTGATTTTTAGAGCGTTAGTGAATTAAAAAAAAGCAGTATAAAAACCGGAATGTCCAACTGATAAAGCTGAAAATTTTTTCACTTGTTATTTACAGTAAGATAAATACATTCACCAGCTTTTATTAAAATAAAACCATTTAAACTGGGTGTTCGGATTTATATGTCACTTAGTATATTTGTGTTGGAATTGTCGGTGACTACATCATTTGGCTTCGTTTTCGTTCACATAGAAGAAGTGCCAGTCATGGAAAGATTCTGTATGTGGTACATGCACGGCACCCCAAGAAAGTAAGGTTTACGATCACTTTTTAACTTGTCACGTGCCAAAATCACGTAATATTTTTTTTACCATTTTGATGACTTACTAGTAATTTGAATTCCTCTTTATTAACTTTATAAAGGAAGGTTCAATGAGTGATCTTGAAGAAGATACGTCAACAGAAATTCAAGTAACGAAGAAAAACCACAGAGTTTTTTTTCCAACACAATACTGAATCACCGAGAAGGGAAGATATAATACCAGCCCCTTCCGAAACTATTTACTTCTAAAACAATTTATTTTATCAAAAACATTTTGATACACTCTAGTCGTAAAAAATACATATTTGAAATCACTTAGACCTACAACTAATAGAACATCTGAACAAATAAACAATGTGCGAATAAATGCGCGAAGTTAACAAAGCGACAATTGAAAGATTACCATTGGGTAACATCACCTTTATTTTTTATTACGGCTGAAATTATTTGGGGCATAGTGTTAACCAAGTTTTGGCAAAAATTTGGTGTAAAACATTCCATATTTCTTAAAGCTTTTGTCTCAGTTCGGTGATTGTACGAGCAGGATGTTGTCGTAGAACCTTTTTCGTCTTGTGCCACAAAGCTTCAATAGGTGACAGATCTGGACTCCTAGAAACCCATTTCAAAAGTGGTACATTATTTTCTTGCATCCATTTTATAGCCTCTTTTTAGGTATTCTTCCATCACTGGTGAATGCGATTCTTCTACGTAGTCGTGCCATAAGTTCTGTCCCATGATAATCTCATGATAAAAATGAAACAAGATAAGATATATTTATATGAAAGATATTATTTATTCGACAACATTTTTAGAATTCATAATCAAACAGTTTTATTCAAAATGTCCCCCCTTGGCCTTCACACACTGCTTCAATCTCGCGGGCCACTCATCTATCACTGCACGCACAGCTTCCAAAGGAATAGCTGCCGCTGATCGGATCAAATCCGCTTTCAGGGACTCGATATTACGGTGGGCTTTGGAGCAGGCCAACTGCTCTAGCAGGTCCCACAACTTGTAGTCTAAAGGATTGAGGTCCGGACTCCCTGAGGGCCAATCTTCCGCAGCAATGAACTCTGGCACATTGCTTTCCAGCCAGCGCTGCGTACTCTTAGCCTTGTGAGCGGGGGCGGAATCCTGCTGGTAGACCCAGTGTTGGTTGGCAAACAATGTACCACTTAAAGGCTTGACGATAGGATCCAGTATGTCGCTCTGATAGTTTGCCGCTTTTGTTTTCACGCCCTGTTTACAGAAATGGAGCTGAGTGACCCCTTCGTAGGACACCCCCCACCAAACCATGACTGACGCAGGGTGGTGGCCTCTCTCAACTCTCGGAATGATCTCCGAAGCTTCCTGTGAACTCCTTGCATACACTTTGTCATTTTGTCGGTTGAATTTTTCTTCTATGGTGAAGATTTTCTCATCCGTGAACAAAATCTTTCGGAATCCCCCAGCTGCGTACCTCTCCAAGAGCTTCTTGGATCTTGTCGCCCTGATGTGTCGCAAGGTGGCCGTAAGTCGCTGGCCCGTACGTCTCCGGTAAGCCCCTAGCCCTAGGTCTTGTTTAATGATGCGCGACATCGTCCGGACAGGAATCTTCATTTCCCTGGATAGGATCTTCTACTTCCGGAGTGGATTCCTTTGAATCCTGGCTTTTACGGCTTTGATGGCTGCTGGAGTCCTTACTTGACGAGGTCTTCCGCTTCTTGGCCTGTCATCAACAGAGGACGTCTCATTGTACCGCTGAATGGTCCCAGACACAAATTTACGCGATATTTGAAGGCCGCGTAAGAGTTCAAAAATCTGACTAGCACTGTGATTACACTTATGTAAAGCTATCACTGCAATACGGTTCTCTGCCTTGCCCCACTCCATCGTTATGCTTCGAGAGATCAATGCAAACTGAGGTATATGTAATTACCCGAAAAGCGCTTAATCAACTGACACCACAATGTAAACAATCGGACAAGTATTAACAGGTCTACACTTGTTTGAAAACGAGGGACAGAACTTATGGCATGACTACGTAAAATTGCCAAACATTTGTTTGTATCCACATTTCCATCAATAAAATAAAGTTTTCCTACTCCTTTTGATGAGATACTGCCCCAGACCATAATGGATGCTGGAAATTTCACTTTTCTCTTCAGACAGTCAACTTGGAATGCTTCATTTTTCTTGCGAATAACTCTACTGCGACTGTCACCAACACAAACTTCGAATCGCGCCTAATCACCACATTGTATTGCACACCATTGTTGAGGTGTGCATTGTCTATGTTCCTTAGCCCATCTAAGCCGATTTTTCTTATGCAGTGGAGTTAATAGTGGCTTTTCTTTGGCCTATAAACAAGTTGTGCGACTTTAGGGTTTTTACTTCACTTTCTTTAATAAGAAAACTTACCTTGCAAGTGCTAAATCCCAGTTTGTGGGCCTCTCTATGAGTTGTGAACCTCCTCGACCCATTTTGAAAACCTTGACTACCCAAAACTATTTTCTGACACTATAACTATATTCTGACAGCTGTAATTAATAAAAACAATTGTCATGGCTTTTTTTTCACAGCCACCTATGCGTTATACACTTATTTTGCATTGAAATGAAAATAGGTTGATATGCTGTAATTGCAACGTGTGTTATTTTTATGCTGCAAATTTGATTAGGGAATGATAAAGTTGGTGTTTTCTACTATATATTATCAAAATATTTTAAACCTATTACACCCTGCTACCTTTTTATTATTTGTGTTTGATAAGAAAAAAACTAAGATTTCAATTGTTGGGCCAACTGAAGGGGGGGAATTATACAATCAATAAACTATGAAATTTATCAAAAGAAAGTTTGGTCTAGGAATGGGCCCTCTATCATCAATAAAGGAAAAAGTAAATTACTAGTAGGCAGCAGCGGTGGTCGCAGTAGTAGACTCTTCGGTCTCCTGATCAGTCGCCGTGGGCTGTGCGGGTTCGACTCCCGTGCCAGGAAAATTTTTCTCTTGGCTATGGATGTTGTGATTGTCCGTAGGTGGTAGACGGTCTCTGACTGTCGAACGCGGAGGTACCACCCGGCGGATCTTGTAGGCGGAGCCAGAATGTGTGCATGTTGCATGCACACGTGTTCTCTCGCCAGAGTCCTTGTGGCGTTCCCCCTGTCCCATGTAGCCCCCTATAGCCCCACGATACCCAATGGGTGTTTAGGCCTTAGGGCTTCGTAGTAGTTGAAGTATAAAAAACATAGTAAAAGAAGGTTACATCATTTTGGTACGTGCAAACTATACCGAAGAACTCCACCTGAGTGACTCGAGATTTCTCACTATCAACTTGTTTTTGTCAAAAATATGCCCGCATACAATTTTTTTACTTAAATAGTTTGGGGGTTCTGATGCGCTCTGAAGAGAGACTTGAGCGACGTGTTCTTTTTTGTTCATTAATCCGCTACCACAACGCCTATTCGCCTGACAACAGCGGCGATGTTTTCTTAAATTATGGAAGTACAAATTGGGCTTCACAAAGAAAATTGAAAATATGGGTGTTCTATTTAAAAAATACAACTTTACTAGGTAGCACTTTTCTGACACACCCTGTAAATAAAATAGCTGTTGCATGATAAGCTGCCTAAGACTTTGTATCAAACCGTTTTTTAGCGGTCATTCATACAAGTAAAAGGGGCCTGTTTATAGTGGGACACACTGTACTTATTAAAACATTCCAAAGAACGTTTATGATAATAAAAGATGAAAATTGAGCTCAAATTGAGCATTGCAACATTTGAAGATGATGAAAAAATTCCATGCCGAGTTAAATTTTTACATAAATGGGAATAAATTTTCAGCCAGAATGCAAATAGCTCACCACGCATGAGGTCCATTCCAATGATTACTAACAAAAGTATGCAGATAAAAGTCACATACAGATTTTTATACCAATATTCACCAATAGTTCACATGAACTCGTGGGTTGTAACAGAATGGTATTTAATCGGAAATAACAAAACTGTAGGCACACAAAATGTAATCATATTACAATATAAAATCAACATGTTGTTGAACTTCACTAGTAATCAGAATTAAATGTTTTAAATAACTCTATTGCAATACGTTAATACGCTATCAGGATTGTTATCCCGCTGTAACTGTGTCATCCTATCTATACTAAGTGACATATAAATCCGAACACCCAGTTTAAATGGTTTTATTTTAATAAAATTTTGTATAAGTACTTAATGAAGCATAATAAGTAAATGATAGAAATTTCAAAATGATTGCACTGCTTTAAAGCCCTTTGACCTTTAATAATGTGTGGATGCACCCTGATGTGCTACGCATTCTCCAACGCGCCTAGGCATGCGTCTGATCAGGTGGTCAATGTCCTCATGTGGTATCTCATTCCAGGCAACCACCAACTCCTCTCGAAGTGCTTCTAGAGTCTGAGGAGGACGTTGCAAATTGAGCAATCTCCTACCCATCATATCCCACACGTGCTCAATTGGGGATAAGTCGGGAGATCTTGGTGGCCATGGTAACAATGTGACATCCTTATGTCGAAAGAAGTCTATTGTGACTCTTGCAACATGTGGTCGGGCATTATCTTGTTGGAAAGTTGGATCTGCTAGGGTGTCAAGATAGGGATAAAGATGGGGTTCTAGAACTTCGTGGATATAACGCTGCGCGTTCATGTTACCTCTGATGAAGATTAAAGGTGACCTGGAACCATAAGCTATAGCACCCCAAACCATAACTCCAACAGTGTGATGCACATGTCTTTTAACAAAAAACTGTGGATTCCTCCGTTCATCACGTCGCCTTCTAACCCTGGCACGACCATCGTGCATGCCTAAAGAAAATCGAGACTCGTCACTAAAGACAATACTGTTCCATTCCTCATCCCAGAGTGACCGTTGTCTGCACCACTCAAGGCGATTACGTCGGTGCTCTCGAGTAAAAGGGAGGACCCAGTGTGGCCGGTATGAAAACAAGTCAAAACTTCTCATTCGTCGCTAAACACTTCGCATGCCAATAGGTCTTCCGTGTTCTGCAAACCATTCATTTGCAATGAACCTGGTAGTGGAGAAACGGTCCCTTAAGGCAAATAATCTTACGCGGCGATCTTCACGGTCTGTTGTTCTACGGCAGCGTCCAGTGCCCCTTGCTCTTTGCGTACGGCCTTCTCGAAGCCATGCCTGACGACACCTAACCACAGTGTCTACACTTCTTTGCACTCTAACTGCAATTGCCCGAAGTCCAGCTTCCCGAAGTCCCACTATACGGCCCCTATCAAACTCACTAAGTTGACGAAATCGTACAGGTCTCCGTACTCTAGGCATCGTAATCGATCGTAAAGGATGTCAAGAACCAAAATCCGCCAACGTTGATTCTTTACTGCGGCTGAAATATTCATTTTTAGAGCGTTAGTGAATTAAAAAAAAGCAGTATAAAAACCGGAATGTCCAACTGATAAGGCTGAAAATTTTTTCACTTGTTATTTAAAGTAAGATAAATACATTGACCAACTTTTATTAAAATAAAACCATTTAAACTGGGTGTTCGGATTTATATGTCACTTAGTATATTTTTTGTCGTTTTGTATTGCCTCTTTGGAAAGATAGTGTGCCGCATGCGTCAATGCCGTATGCTACATGTTACCCAACAGTTGCCTCAGTTGAATTGCGCCTTGAGGAACTCCTGACTGTGCGTCAGGTGTTTGCACTTTTTGGGTGCGATCAGCTAGGTAGAATATGAAGAAATTCGAAGAAACTTCCGACATGCCATAATACTTTAGCTTTCAAAAGTATCTCATGAGTATCGAAAGCCTTGGAAAAATCAAGCATGACGAATAGTTCGCGGATAAAGATGTATCCAACGGACCGTCAGGCTTATACGTCATTAAGAAATAAGACATCGAGTAAATTGGAGAGACCCGTATAAATAATAAAAACAAACCTTTCAACTTCCAAGCAGAAGTATTGGAAACTTTTAGCCAACGACATATTTGTTCAAAGATTTCCAGCTAACTTGTACAATCGAGTTCCGAAAGTTTGCTGCGATATGAAGTGACCCACTTCGGGAGCCTCATGGAGGGAATTAAATATGTCATTGATTTAGTGCTGCTTGATGTTTCTGGATATTCGCGTTCGCATCCGCATTCTCCAAATGTATGCGAATATTTTGCGAATATGAGTATCAGAAAAGGAGAACGCGAAAATGACATTTGGTCAGTTTATTATTTTTCACCAAAAAAATAGAAGTAAATTTTAAATTTTCGAAGATACTTTTATATCAATCAGAGCCTAAATATGCAGATACCATGAATAGGTTTTTCTGGTCGCAGAGTTCGAATCAGAACTCCGTTAGTCACTATGTTCAATATGTCGTCCTCCACTTTCCACGCAAGCTTCATTACGGCGAAGCCAGTTTCTTCTTACTCTAGGTCCTCGAAGTTGTCCATTTATTATTTCAGCCGCATTTAAATTTTTTTCTCGAAGTTGTGCTTCGGTTGTTATTGGATCAGCCCCATAAACCATCCCTTTAAGTTCTCCCCAATACCAGAAATCCATCGGATTGAGGTCAGGAGATCTTACTGGCCATTTTCGAGAATCAGCAGCATTTCCACCGATCCAGCGATTTGGATAATGTTCATTCAAATACTGAATGACGCCTCTAAAAATGTGTGGTAGTGCCCCGTCATGAAAAAACCACAGATTCTGTCTACGTTGTAATGGCATGTTGTCTAAGGTCTGTTCCAAAAGTTCTAGGGACTATGGTATGCGATAGTCCGACGCGGCGGTCTAATTCCCGAGCGCTGATATCTGATGATATTTAAAATTTGTTCCTCGTGCTCTAGAGTAACCTGTCTTTCACGAGTGCGAATATTAGTGGGCTGACCACTTCCTGTATCTCGGAGTCTTTGGTACACTTGCACAAATGTCCTTCTGTCTGAGCGTACCCGTTGGCGAAATCCGTCAAGATAAATTTGAGCTGCAAGGTCTGAATTCTCACGAGCTTCACCGTAAACTAAAAATATGTCGGCGAACTCTTGATTCGAGAACATTGTAAACAACACGCCCGATGCCCGATAGCTAACCACTTTTACCGTTTGTGATCGATTGCCGGTTCGATAAGAGTGATGATGACCGACGCGCTGTTGTCATGTGTGTTTTAAATATTTAATTTATTGAAATTCACTTACTGACTACAAATTATGGCTTAACTTAGAAAAACTTAATGCCATTTATTTGTTAATTACCCAGTTTAAAAACGTTTTAGATTATATTATAAAAGTTAGTAAGATTGTGGTCGATATAAAGCCATTTAGACAAAAATCTATTGACTTTTGGACCATGGGTCATATGAACTTTTTGACTTCTTTTGACTATTACCCATTTCAATAACGACAACCATAACGTTTACACCTTGTATGCATTTTCTTAGCAGTTCCAAGGTTTTCGTACCGTTGATATTGTTTTTAACCCAAAATTTAATGCAAACGCGTTGTTGTTCATTCAGATCCATTTCAAAAGTCCTAATGAATAGTTAACACCCTCATCTCGACGTAGCTTTGACAAATGATAATGAAATGACGCCAAAATTCGGGGGGAATATCAGTTCACCATAACAAGAAAACGTAATTGCTACGAGCGCTACACGGCGACCATTCCGAGAACTTTTTGATCAAGGTGGTATATGGAGTATAAAGCGTCCTGTATAAAATTAGTCTAACAGCCAATAAGATCGCGAACTGCCGTAAGAACATCATTAACCGGAAAATAAATGGCGGACGGACGTGACAAATTTCATAATGCATTTCTCTAGTTTTAAATGTCTCTCTGGAGGCTACTATATTAACTCTATTGTGTATGGTATTCGAAATTTATGTGGTGGAGCTTGATACAGGAAAACGGTAGATTTATGCAGTTTCCTTTCGCTGTCACATACGAATATAATATATCGACCGTTATCATCGGGGACTATTGTGCGGGCCGCCAGCGGCCTGTTTTAATTTGTTGTTGGACAATCAGTTACATGCATCAGTGCAAAGGAACACACTATCGAGATCTGTTAAGCTCAGCCACTAAATCTGAACAACTAAAACTGCGAAAAATCCCTTGCAGCTCTCTTCTTCCCTATTAGTGCTAAGACAGGCATGTGCGCCTACTTTTGTAGTTACATATGTGCATTCATTTCGGACCTGATGAAGCCAACCAGCAAAAATACGTATCGCTCGGGTTACGTATCCTATTTTCTGCTTGAATCCATTTTCCTCCTTTTTGCGGATTTTGCCCATTATTTTCCTACTTTTTGTTATATACCTTTCTCCACACGATCATTTTATATATATATATATATATATATATATATATATATATATATATATATATATATGCAGGGTGTCCGCAAAGTTGGGGTTTTCCTTTACACGACGTGTAGATCTTGAAAACATAAGCAATTTTTCTTAGTACCATATACACCAATGTCTTAAGGGAACTGAGATAAAGGGCTCTGCAACATCAAAAATATCTGAATACCGTCCTGTAGCCGCGACCCGCCGCGATATCCCAGACTGGTACCGGCTACTAGCTCAACCCGACGACAGAACTGGGTCGGGGGTCGGGGTCAGTGTGTCAGGTCAGTATGCACCCTTCAACCGACGGTAAAGGGTCACGCGTATAGAGGTAACGAACCCGTATAATCGATTGCGTTTCAAAAAAAAATAATAATGGCACTCTGATACACCAATAATGAACTCGTTGTTATGTTGTTAATTTATGGTGAATGTCTTCAAAATGCTACAGAATCGTCGCGAGTGTATGCGGATCGTTTCCCTAGACGACATCATCCAAGGCCCCACAGATTTATGTACCTGGTCACGAGAGTCAGGGAGACGGGCCATTTGGAGGAATGTCGAGGTGGGCACAGTGGGAGGCCTAGACAACCACGAATGGTGCAAGTTGAGGAAGAACTACTGAATCGCGTAGACGAGAATCCCTCAACAAGCACTAGAGACGTGGCTAAAGAAGTGCAAGTATCAAAAACTAAAGTGTGGCAAACGTCCAACATGTACAAGCCCTCCAACTTGATGGTTTTCCAGCAAGAGTGCGGTTTTGTGAGTGGTTGTTGCATCAACATGACAATAATCCGGACTTTTTGAAGTGCATATTGGTGACAGACGAATCTACGTTCACGCGTAATGGGGTGAATAACTTTCGATTTCAGGCAGAGACGTACTTAGCCCTTCCCGTCAACTGGAGAGTGAGTACTTTTTCCTTTATTTTTTTTTACTTGATTGCCCTCGTTTCACTACACATTACCTTTGTTATTTCAAGGGTAGTTGTTTCTGAAAAGGAAAACCCCAACCTTGCGGACACCCTGTATATATATATATATATATGAATATGTAATAGGTACAGGGCCGAACTTGTATCATTTTTAAATGCATTCAGCCCTTTTGTGTAACATATCTCATTTAAATGTATTTTGGTACTATTTTTACCTACCTGTATGTTGCGAATAAACATTATTATCATTAATATTATTATTATTATTATTATTATTATTATTATTATTATCATTATTATTATTATTGTGTGACTGTCAAATATTAATGTTGGTGACATCCACTCTCAGTCGACATAATTTCGGCGACAGACACTGCCATGTAAATATATAGGCTTAGCCCATTTGAATTTTATGGTAATTTCTACGAGTTCTGTTGGTGTTGATCTTATACGATAGGAAAAGGATTGAAGAAAACTAAAGTCTTATATTGCTGTAGACAACCAGCGCTCCGGTTATGGCTAGACGCTCTCTTAAACCTTAACTAGGACTTTTCTGTTATACGCTGCTCCGGGCGTGCTCGCTGAAAGGATTTCCGCTGATAACTGATTTCCAGATTTTGATAAGGAAGTAATTTGGGAAAATGCCTAGTCGCCTTGCTGGCTGGCAGCGAATCAGGACGAAGCAAGTTTGCGTCATCAGAGGAAGTAACATAGTTGACGATTATGCAAATGTATGTATGTGTAGCTTTTTGAATCCAGAAACAACTGTTTGTTTTTGAAGATATGGGAGCTGATAGTCGCCGAACTGCTGGCAATGCTGGCATGATAATAAAACGGAAAGGAAAACTTTTGCGAATCGGTGACGCAGCTAAAAGTCGGATAATTATGACATAAAGGTTACCAAATGAGTAGTTTCTAAAGGAGAAGAAAAGGATAGTGATTTTCTCTAGTAATTTTTTTATCTTGCAGGCTTCAGTATTGTCATTCCCAGCTACGTCTATGTAAAAAACATTAAGGTAGGTAATGAGTTTAAGAGGCAACATTACATGCCATAATTCAATTCACGTGTATTCTGCAATTAAAGCTAGAGGATGAGGTCAAACAATTGTTTCACTTAGGGTGGATTTCACGATTTAATAAACCAGTATTTTGCAGTACGAATACCAAACAGTCCGTTAAATATACCCAATCAGCCTCAAGATCTCTCCGTCAAATGTTTGGCAGCAAATAGCATCAAAGTATTCAAAACAAAACACTGTAAAATATGAAGTGACAGTGCCATTGAAATATTTAAATATTCTGAAATTATATAAAACTGAGCCACAATTTGAAAAAAATGCTTGATGTCTGATCAAAATCCATTTTTGTCAGTTTAGCTGAAGGTTTCTCCATGTTTTTTTGCAACTTTTGTAATCCATATGTGATTATATTACCTTAATTAACATCACCTATCGTGTGTTTATAGTTTATCCTACATTTGCAAACTTGCACTTCCAAATCCTTACATGACAAAGCGTATTCACTCAAATTTTTGTTAGGTGTTGCGTTTCAACAAATTCATACACTTCTTCTTTCCAGTTGCTCAACGATATTTTAACACCACTGGTCCGAAACTGTTCAAGATTTTCAACATTCATACATACAATTGCAGTTGCAGTTTTTTGTTTCGATTTCAGTGTATAATCAGTCGCACCATCGGTGATGGTACATGGTACACTCAACATAATCACGTATTTGGGGGTTAGTGCAGATTTAACGTGTACACGACGGTGTAATATGTAATTCTGCACAAGAAAGATCTTGGCGGGAGCACTTTTTATACGGAAATTTGTTCTTCCAAAATTACATTTTCCACAAATAACACAAGTGACCACATGACATACACTACAGTGACGTTGGAAAAGGAGAATAGACCAAAGAAGATCGGAACTGACATCTGAAATTAGTGTGTCATAATGTTAGTGATGGGAGAATACATTTGCGATCAGTCGAATGCATTTCAACGGTTAAAAAACATGACTTGAATAGTTTTTACGTTATCTCGACTGAAAAACTGGATATCTTATCTGTTTCTGTATATACAGGGTGACTTCGAAGTTGAGTCATTTATTTTAACAGTGAGTAGATCTGATCAAAATAAATGTTTTTTTCCTTTACCATTTTCCTGGTAAAATTAAAGTAACAAAGTTATAGCCCTTTGGAGGTTTGAGTACCGCCCTGTCTCAATAATAATATTATGTGGTCGTGTTTGGCGACAACGGATATAATCCGCCGTATCGGTTCATCGCATCGGAAACAAAAAAGCGAAAGAATTTGGAACGATGTTTTTACACTTGTTTCATTCATTTGTATACAGTCAGTGTCAGTGAATAGTGGTATCTGTTGCGTGGCTCAAACGAAATAAAAAATGGCACATGTTTATGCGGATCGGTTTCCCAATCGAGTGCAACCAACCCCTCGTGCCTTTGTTAATGTAGTACAACGGGCTCGTGAATCAGGTGACTTAAGACCTCACTGGGGACTCACGATCAAATACAGGTCCGCACTGAAATACTTGTCGGGAGGATACTTTATAAAACAAGGTAAACATTTTTTTTTTATTTTTTTTTTATTTTTACACACATATTTTGGTTTATCTTCCTTCTACAATCATTATCTGAAAATTAATGACTCAACTTCAAAGTCACCCTGTATATTTTTTGTGATATTGTTGCATAAAGTTGTTTGTTCACGAACTTGTTCCTAGAACTGAACGCAACTTAATGAAACAAACTAGAAAGCACATCACTATTTCAAGTAATCCAAGAAGTGGCAAATTGTCATTTCATCACAATAGTGATGGGAGAATCGAAAGCCTTAGGTTCGCTTTGCTTCTGTGGGTCAGAGATATAGTGTTTTCTTCTGACAAAACTAGCGCAGTTTTTGTGTTCAAAATACCCTACCTTAGTTAATACCGTTGATCCTAAATTTGCTCCCAAAACAACATTAAACAGCTCTGATATAGTGTCGCGTAACAGTAATCTGTTAATGAAGCATATTTTTCGTTCCTTTGTTCTTTGTCCCGTGTTACTATGGTGAATCATCGAAACAAAAATATTAAACCACAAGCAAACAGCACGGCTGCATTCCAAGCTGGAAATCAAAGCAGAAGACAGTAGATAACACCAGCGCGAGATGCTTCAAGTTCTCTATGTTTTTAAAATGAGTGAAAATCTACTCCAAAATGCGCACCAAACAAACATGAATAGATACTAAGTGACATATAAATCCGAACACCCAGTTTAAATGGTTTTATTTTAATAAAAGTTGGTGAATGTATTTATTTTACTGTAAATAACAAGTGAACAAATTTTCAGCCTTATCAGTTGGACATTCCGGTTTTTATACTGCTTTTTCTTAATTCACTAATTCTCTAAAAATGAATATTTCAGCCGCAGTAAAGAATCAACGTTGGCGGATTTTAGTTCTTGACATCCTTTACGATCGGTTACGATGCCTAGAGTACGGAGACCTGTACGATTTCGTCAACTTAGTGAGTTTGATAGGGGCCGTATAGTGGGACTTCGGGAAGCTGGACTTTCTTTTCGGGCAATTGCAGTTAGAGTGCAAAGAAGTGTAGACACTGTGGTTAGGTGTTGTCAGGCATGGCTTCGAGAAGTCCGTACGCAAAGAGCAAGGGGCACTGGACGCCGCCCTGGAACAACAGACATCGCCGCCTAAGATTATTGGCCTTAAGGGACCGTTTCTCCACTACCAGGTCCATTGCAAATGAATGGTTTGCAGAACAAGGAAGACCTATTGGCATGCGAAGTGTTTACCGACGAATGAGAAGTTTTGGCTTGTTTTCATACCGGCCACACTGGGTCCTCCCTTTAACTCGAGAACACCGACGTAATCGCCTTGAGTGGTGCAGACAACAGTCATTCTGGGATCAGGAATGGAATAGTATTGTCTTTAGTGACGAGTCTCGATTTTGTATAGGCATGTACGATGGTCGTGCCAGGGTTAGAAGGCGACGTGGTGAAAGGAGGAATCCACAGTTTTTTGTTGAAAGACATGTTCATCACACTGTTGGAGTTATGGCTTGGGGTGCTATAGCTTATGGTTCCAGGTCACCTTTAATCTTCATCAGAGGTAACATGAACGCGCAGCGTTATATCCACGAACCCCATCTTTTACCCTATCTTGACACCCTGGCAGATCCAACTTTCCAACAAGATAATGCTCGACCACATGTTGCAAGAGTCACAATAGACTTCTTTCAACATAATGATGTCACATTGTTACCACGGCCACCAAGATGTCCCGACTTATCCCCAATTGAGCACGTGTGGGATATGATGGATAGGAGATTGCTCAATTTGCAACGTCCTCCTCAGACTCTAGAAGCACTTCGAGAGGAGTTGGTGGTTGCCTGGAATGAGATACCACAGGAGGACATTGACCACCTGATCAGAAGCATGCCTAGGCGCGTTGGAGAATGCGTAGCACATCAGGGTGCATCCACACATTATTAAAGGTCAAAGGGCTTTAAAGCAGTGCAATCCTTTTGAAATTTTTATCATTTACTTATTATGTACTTATACAAAATTTTATTAAAATAAAACCATTTAAACTGTGTTCGGATTTATATGTCACTTATATAAATTGGTTCTGTTATAAGAATTTGGAATATGCACCAACACTGGTCTCACTGAAAGAAAAAGCGATTGAATAGCTTGGTAATATTTAACATTTTATACGATACAAGGCTGATTTCAGTAGCTTCTATTTAGGCCACTTTCTCAGTTAGAATCTCATCTCATCTCAAGTTGCCTCACATGTCAGAGATTTTCCACTTTCCGCCGGCACCCCTGAAGCCTGTGATTCGCGATACTTGCTTTCGAAAGATTTTTGACTCGCTTGACTGTTGGTCAGGTTCATATATTTTCTGGGGATTTTCAAATCTTTCAAAGCTTTTTCCGACCTTTGGATGTTCTAGAAATTCATCGATATAAATAAAACATTTTAATACAACACTTAAACCTGATTTCGACACATGTTTCATGCGTGCCAGATGGAATTCTTATTTGACTGTTCCTTAGTTCTTTTTGGAACCTGAGAAAAATCACTCCCACCACTTGCAGTGTGCTGGTCATTTAGTTATTTTCGTGCACTGATCAGTATGAATAATATGTCCCATCACTACCTTGGTCGCGACTGAGTGATGTGCCATCTGGACAAAACAACAGTGTTGCCAGGCTTAGCGATTTTTGTATGCTTTAGCGACTTTTTTTTCCACTTGCCCGCCGGCGATTTCCAGCAACATTTTTGACTACATTGGTAATTCCATTAAAGTTCGACTTTTTTACAGTTAATGTCTTTTCAAGTGTCGAACGCCACTAGAGACTTTGCTGCGCTATCTCCCCAGCCAACATACAATTGAAGTAGGAAGCTTCCTCTGTATGGCAGGCACATGGCGCGGCGGCATAATGGAAGAGAACTGTGAGGAGCAAAGCCCGTTGGTGTAGCGGTAGAAGAGAACTTGATCGCCGACGGGACGCCGGTGTGAAAAGGTCCCGAGACTGATTCTTTTTTGGGATTGGTTGGACATGAGCAAATTTACATTTTTCTGAGAAGGTGCAGGATTCATAAGATATCTGGAAGAGACGCGAAAGAACTGGAGCAAGCTCCGCTGCGCACCTCTTCAGTACAATGGAAGGAATCAAGTCCGGACCAGACGCTTTTCCACGATTTTATATATTTCAATAGAAATCACTGTTATTCAGAGAGCTTTGACAGCTTCCGTCAAATTGCATTTCGAAGGTCCTTTCCCATTGGTCCAAGTGACCGTCAAATATTAATGTTTGTGCAATCCGCTCTTACACCCACAAAATATACTAAGTGACATATAAAATGCCCCCAGAATTATTTACTGAATGATAAAAACTTGTAAACATATTTGCTATCATGGAAGTACACGCCGATAAAATGTTCTTTGTCATATCAGGATCCGAACATGAACATGTTTACTTTATATTCAGTGATTTTTCTGTGTTGGTTTCATTTGTTTCATTGTTATTTCATTGCATTATAATGCCACGAGTTTGCAGATGCGCTAATTTCACTCAACTTTCCGAGTTTGAGAAGGGTCGAATAATCGGGTGTATTGAAACGAAGCTGCTTTAATGAGATGTTGTCGAGCGGGGTTCCAAGAAGGCCGAAATGGACCAGTTAGAGATGCTGGACGTCAAAGGCACACAGTAAATCAGAGGCACTTTTTCTACTCATTGATGAAGTTTTTGTGCAAAATAGTAGTATTTCAACATCACATATTATTTTTAGTTGACCGTATCTGCTTCATTAAGCACCGTTGACCCGTTTTGCTGACTCTGCATTGTCTCTGTACTACCCCACAAGTCATTTACTGGCAACTGATTGCTAAATAAACCAGTGATCTTGAACCGATCCGGTGTGCGTGGTCAATGATGGCATAATTCCCGATCAAAGTAAGGAGTGTATACTTTATCTGAAGTCACTTGAAACACTGTGAAATACCGGGTGCGTTTTATATATCTATATTTAACACGCTCTGTTGCTGCAAAAATCGCCAAATTTCGCAGCAAATATCCCCCGTATAAGATCAAAGGCAGTTTCACCGGTCCAAGTTAGCCAATGAGAAAGCGTGTATTTCAGAGCTCCGAACAAGTGCAGGTGGCTACTGAAAATTGAAACAGTTTAGCCAGTGCCGTGTAGCGGTGAATAAACGTGTTTTCTTTAGTCTGTCCGTATTTCTTCATAGATTTTATTAGTTTGTGTGTTTTTGACTTTTGAATACTCAGTTTACTTGTTGATTTAATTGTTGTGTTGATTGTTCTTGTGTGTCCTAAATATGGCTCTTTGGAGACCTTGGGAAAATGCTCCAAGCCACGAGGAGATGGTTGATGAACCTGTGCAGGCAGAATTCTTCCATAAAGATTTAGAGGAACAGACCCAAAGAGTAATCCTAAATATGTATGATTGTCTGAAAAACGAAAATCCAGATTCCTCGCAAAATCAAATTTTAAACAGAATTTGTATCCTGACAAAAATAAAAAAGGGGAGATGTAGTCAACCATTCCTTCCACAGAAAGCGCATAGGGCAAAAATTAAAAAGAATAGACGTGGGTTTTCAGGAAGATATTCGTCGTATAATATACGGATTTTATAAAGAAAATTTGGTGCCCACGTTGGAAATGATACGGGATAAATTAAAAGATTATCCTGAAGATTTTTATAATTACAAATGCTTAGACTCACTGCACTGTATTGTAAAACTGTGTGGTTTTCAATACAAAAAATTAGATAAAAGAATGGTGATTATGGAGTCGTCTCGAATCGTTGAATTGCGCCAAGAATTTTTGCACAAAGTTAAAATCTATAGAGAGCAGAAAATATATCTGATTTACCTGGATGAAACGTGGTATGATACCCATGATGTTGTGCAGTACGGCTGGGTTGACGACAGCAACAAGTGCATTTTAAATGCTCCATGCAACCGTGGAAAACGAATCATTATTCTCCATGCTGGCAGTGAAAATGGATTTATACCTAATGCCTTGCTGTTATCTGCCAAAAATATCAAAGAATCATGTGCCGACTATCACGAGGACATGACCTCCGACTTATTTGAAAAGTGGATAGAGCAGCAGTTAATACCAAACATTTCCCCAAATTCAGTGATTATTATAGACAATGCGCCATACCATTCCCGACAGAAAAACAAAATTCCGAATACAGGCACAAAAAAACAAGACATTATTGATTTTATGAAGGATAAGGGAATGGAAATACCACAAAAATCAACCAAAGCCATATTATTGGATCTTATTAAAAGACAAAAATTTGAAAAAGAGAATGTTGTTGACAATCTGCTTCAGCAAAATGGCCATGAAGTATTACGTCTACCTCCCTATTACTGCATTTTTAACCCGATTGAGTTGGTCTGGGCTGCTTTAAAAAAAAAGTAAGAAAACATAATCAGACCCCTCAATTAAGTGAATCGCTATTAGCCACAATAAGAGATGCAGTATCTCATATTGCTGACACAGACCTATGGAAGCAGTGTTCTAGGCATATTATTGAAAAAGAAAATGAATATTGTGTTTTGCCTCCTGTAAATCCCGTTGTAATTCCTCTACAAGTTGACTCTAGCGACAGCTCCGAAGGCGAGGATGATATATAAATACCTATAATGTAAGTCTTTATATACCTTTTTATATAGCTACCTGCTATGTAAATATTTGCCTATGTCAAACGTTGGAATTCTGTAATTTTTCCATTTCTTAACTTTCAGTCAACATAAATTAAACTCCCAATATAAGTATTTTTTATCCCAAATCAAAAAAATAAGAAGATAGTAAAATCCATTTATTGTGATATAAAAACATTATTATTATCGTTCTAAATAAATGACCGCACGCCTATGATACGTCATGAAATTACAAAGGACGCGCCGACCAAAGGTTTTTATGCTATTTCAAGTGACTTCAGATAAAGTATACAAATACGTATACTTTGCGTTCGATTAAAAAGTTGTCCCCTTGTCAAATCTTTTACCGTGTCTCGACGTTTCTTCTTTTAATCAGTGGTTTTCAATTAATCCGTGGTGGGAAGATTACCAATGTATAAGTTTAAGAATATACCTCAAACTATGCTGTACTAGCAATCCAACAGCATTATACAGCACACACCCCAACTAGCAAAGTAGTGCTATAAGCTTTTGGTAAAAGAACCGTTCAGCCATAAAAGCTCTCTATTGTTGTTGCCTGAGTACCAAAATGCTGGCTTAATGTTGTGTGGAATGCAAATTTGCTTTCTGCAACATATTTGCTCTAAAATATTCTTATAGCATAGTTACACAACACCTTATAGGACAAATTTTTAACTGTTGTATAAACGTTTATACAACTATTTTATATGGCATATTTGCAGGTTAGTCAAAATGGTTGTGTTTTGGCATCCATGGTAACGTTTATAAAACAAACCCGAGCCTTGTTGTTTTGCTGTGCAAATTTACTACTTTAGCCAATAAATTGCTCTCAACGGAAGCACTTATACAACTGTTGTTTAGTAACTGTTTAAGGCTGTACATATGCTAAATATGTTGGTGAACAACTTCACCATAACCTAACTTTCTGCTGTCATATTTTTGTTAAAATGCCATAACCAATGTTTTAAGACCAACCACGCATACATATTGGGTAAAAAGGTTTTATCAACTGTTCAAACAGAAGATATAGATCCGGTACAAATTCTAGGTAAATCACTCGACTCTGTCGGTATTTTATTTCAGACATTTCTCAAATTGTATAACACCTGCAGGCAACACCAAAATATTCTAATAAACTAAAGACAACATGGACGATGCCATGATTATACACAACCACCCGGCAAACATTTATTCCTCTATTTGATATTAAATAATTATGTTTCAGTTCGAAATTGCAGATATAAAGTGATAAACATTAGTGTAAATGTGTCTAAATATAGGATTTGTGCAAGATTTAATGCAGATAAGTTCAGTTCTCCATCTTAAAAATCTAGACATACTTTTGATCATTATCAAACTATGAATCAAATAGGAAGCCCGTAGGAATTGCGTAACTACTTTGTACGATAATCACAATAAAATTTGCTGCGCAGTTAATTCAATAGCCCTATATCACAGTGTAGAAGTTTGTCATATACCTGTGTATGAAATTCACAATGGTCGGTATGTAAGTAAACAAGATGACTGTATTGTGTTAGTTATATATGCTTCACTTCGTCTATAAAAAATAGTTTGGTTGCAATAAAGTAGAATCACGTAACAGAATAGTTGCATAGTTGACAAAAACTGAATCTTGCACTGACGCAAATGTCCTATAGCGGCTGCAAGAGGCTTACACTTTTGTTGTATAACTGTTACCTGCAGCCCTTATACAACCTCTTAAATGACTGAAGTATCCTATTCCCGTCAAGTAATTTACTTTTATCCTATACTAATTTTTCCCTAATTAATTTTAACGAAACTGAAGTATATAAGGCGTTGAAAAGAATGAAAAATAAATTGACCAGTGGTCCAGATTGTATCCCATCTTTTTTGCTGAGAGACTGTGCGTCTGTCCTTGCATGCCCATTAACAAAAATATACAATATTATTCTGAAAACTAAAATATATCGTTTGGCGAGAAGCAAGAATATGTCCAATTTTTAAAAAAGGCTGCTATAGAAAACCAATTACTTTGGTATGTAACTTCTCCAAAGCTTTGGAGTAGTTATTGTACAATTTTATATATGTTAGTGTCAGTAAGAGTATATCCCCTTGTCAGCTCGGTTTTATGGAAGGGAGGTTCACAACGACTAACCTAATTTGTTTTTCACAATTCATTTCTGAATCCCTGGACGCTGTAGCGCAAACCGATATCATTTATACAGATATTAGTAAAGCATTTGATAGGCTGGACCTTCATCTGCTACTAGCAAAACTTGATAGAATGGGCTTTTCAGATGATTTAGTATGCCTTTTGAAATCCTGTCTGTCCAACCGTAAGCTGTTTGTGGAATTCAAGAGATCCAAATTTCAAAAGTTTACTCCAACATCAGGTGTTCCACAGGGATCATCGCTAGGACCACTTCTTTTTATCATATTTATCAATGACATTTGTGACGTTATTGATTGCAAATATCTTCTATATCTCGATGATCTTAAAATTTATACTCAGGTTAGCAACAGCACCGATTGCGAACGTCTCCAAGATAATCTCAACAGAGTTGCGATAATAATAACCTATCCATGAATACGTCCAAGTGTACCAGCATGACGTATTCCAGAAAACAACGCTCCATAGAATATCATCATAAGGTTAATCAAACAACGCTGCCAAATCTAAGAGAATTCAAAGATCTTGGAGTCACCTTTGACACAATCCTCAGTTTCAATCCGCATATAAATTACCTTCTAAATTCTGTAAATAAAAGTCTGGGTTTTGTATTGCGCAACTCTCGTGATTTTGACAGCATAAATGCTGTATAATGCATTTGTAATGTCAAAACTTGAATACGCTAGAATTATTTGGAATCCCTGCTATGTGACGACTTGTGACTCATTAGAAAAAATACAACGTAAGTTTCTGAAATATCTGTCCCACAGGATAGATGGTATCTATCCAAAAATAGGTGTTCCTCAAGATGTATTATTAAAGAGGCACGGTATGCTAAGCTTAGATCACATAAGAAAAATGCACTCTCTAATATTCTTGTTCAAGGTTATTCACAACGAATATGATTGTCCGGATATTCTAAGTCGCCTGTCGTTTAATATACCAAGATGTCTCACCAGAAACATCCTTATCGTTTTATTTACCAACCCGCAGGACCAACTTACTGCTGCATTCTCCGCCATATTCCATGTGTACCTGTTTAAACAATCTACAAAACAGAATTGATATATTTAATACAAATGTGACCTCTATTAAGATCCTCTTCAAATCTGTTATACAGGGTGTTTCAGTTTATTGTTGCATAACTTTAAGATTCGATAGAACATTTAAAATTAATGCATAATAATATGAATAAAAAAACTGATTCTTCGCACTTTTCAACATAAAAAAGCTCTCTTGTGAATTTTCGTTATAGTTAGCCGTTTTTGAGATATTTCGATTTTTAAGGATCGATGCATTTTTAATTATTTATGATAAAATAACGTTAAAAAGTCAGTATCTCGATAATTTTTAGAAGTGGGCTGTGCCTGCAAATATTTTTGAAATTGAAAGCAGAATAAGGTTAAACGTCAATTAGTTGACAGTTAGTTTTGTTGTCTGTTGAAACCTGAAACGTTTTTTTGCAATTGTGAATGCACGAAATGGAAAATGGAAACGCAGCAGTAGCAGCCAGAGAATACGTACGAAGATTTCCACACAGACGACATCCAACTCGCTCAGTATTTGTAAGAGTGTATCGCCAAATAATTGAAAATGGTTTTGTAAATCTCCAAAGGGATCAAAACATAAATGTTCGTCAGCGCAGATTTACCCGTATGATTCTGCGTGAGTTTGATAGAGATCCGACCACAAGTGTTAGGAGAGTTTCTGGTGCATTGGGAATTTCAGCAAGCCATGTTCACCGTGTTCTTAGAAATGACCATAGACGTCCTTACCACTTGCAACCTGTGCAAGGACTACAGCCAGGGGACGGAGAACGAAGAATCACATTTTGTCAGTGGATTCTTGATAGAACTGATAATAATAGGGAGTTTTTAAGTAACGTTTTATGGACCGATGAGTCATGCTTCACTAGACGTGGAGTGGTAAATTTTCATAATCAACATATTTGGTCGCATGAAATTCCGCATGCAGTTCGGGAAAGAAATTTTCAGCATGAATTTAGTGTGAACGTGTGGATTGGTATCTACCGTAATCGACTATTTGGACCCTACCTTTTGCCTGCAAGGTTAAATGCTGCGACATTCTTGGAATTTTTAAAGGCTGAAAATGCAAATATGTGGGATGATGTTATGTTAGATTTAAGAAGATTGTCCTGGTTTCAGCTTGATGGTTGTCCAGCTCATTATTCGAGAATAGTTAGAAACTGGCTGGACGAAAATTATCCAGAAAGATGGATCGGCCGTGGAGGACCAGTCGCCTCCACGATCCCCTGACCTAAATCCATTAGATCTCTTTGTGTCGGGATTTCTAAAAGAAAAAGTGTACCAGACTCCCGTAACCACAACACACATATGCTAATAGTCAGAATCAGGAATGCATGTGATGAAATAAGGCCTTATTTGAATAGTGCTATACCACGTTCGATCATTCGTAGATGTGAATGGTGTATTGAACAATTGGGTTTACATTTAGAGCAACTACTTTAGATTGTGTATGTTTGTCCTAATTATCCAATAGCATTTTAGTTGTAAATAATTAATTTAATTTGTTAAAAATAATGTTGGAAAATTAAACAAATTAATATTCTGTTGTTTTGGAGTAAGGAATTATTGCTGTGTTTAAAAACACAATCTAAACGATCATCTTAATTACTTGTAATTCCCAAATCGAAAATGTAAAAAAAATATTATTTTCCCATAAATAATTAAAAATGCATCGAACCTTAAAAATCGAAATATCTCAAAAACGGATAACTATAACGAAAACTCATAGGAGAGCTTTTTTATGCAGAAAAGTGCGAAGAATCAGTTTTTTTATTCAAAAAGCAAAAAATTGCACTAAGAAAAAATTTTCTGTCATTTTAATACACTACAGGTACAGTAGAGAGCGCCCTCTAGCGGCTACAGTAAAACTATGCACATGGTTCGTTTTGTCGTACCAAAAAAACTTGTATACCAATTTTCACTGTTATACATCAAATATTGTTCGAAATATTAAAAAAAAAACTATTTTAAAAAGTAAATTTAAACACCCTGTATTTCGGAAGCCACGCATTTTTCGACCCATGTTTATATAGACTTTATGCATTAATTTTAAAAGTTCTATCGAATCTTAAAGTGATGCAACAATAAACTGAAACACCCTGTATAATTGTGTAGTTTTGTGACTGTTATATTTCTTATGTATATTAATTACTTCAGGTTTGTACTATGTTAACTTCTGTTCTTCCACCAATAGTTAGTTTATCTGTTGGTGGTGTAAATAATTAAATAAATAAATAAATAAATTGGGTGTGCCCATTCCGCTTGTTTAGCTGTTCTAAGAGGGTTTTACCAATGTTCCTACAGTATACAATGCTGTGTAAGGAATACTGTATAATCATTCTTGCAACTCTAATAGGAGTGATAACTGTTAGTTGGGACACACAAGTCACAAAGAGACTGTATACACCTTTCTGTACGTTTCGGTATTATTCTACAATGTAACCGAATAAAACCGGCTACAATTACATTACAAAGATACGTTGTGCGGTCTGGAGCCGGAACGAAACACTTCAAAGAGTCGCGGGGCAAAGGGTAATCCCAAACGGTGAACCGCCGTATAATACACTTATGTTACACGGATTTTTGCGAGAGACTGCATTGTGCAATAAAGTGGAGGAAAACTCTTATCTTTGTTTTATAGTGCGGATGCTGCCTGAGTTCGTTATGAGGCCTTATATTTTCTTGGTGAAAGGAGCAGGGCCGGACGCCGACCTGCCACCTTTTTGAAACGATTGCCACAGAAGGAGGGTTATGTATTACGCGCGAATTATGAATATGCAAACAACGAACGACTTTATTTAACAAAAGACGAATGAGTACCGGTCACATTCTTCTCCAAGTACCTCCTAATTATAAGCTAGACTGGAACGAGGAATTGAAAAGTGCAAACCAATGCATCTGAAGATATGAGATCATCATGATAGCAGTGCCGCAATTCGCGAGGCATCTAAGTTAAATTACTGCTACCGAAGTACTTGTTTTTTTAAAAAAACTTTATTTCGATTAACCGTACAAAAGGACTTTTGTGAAGCCTTGTCACGACGATGCGTAAAACAGGACGGTTAGACCAGTAGTGACAAGATTTCCTCACACATGGATTTAGTACAATGCAGTAGAAATATAATATGCTGATGCAGAGGATGTTAACATGTGAACTTCAAGGCGCGAGATAAGATTCCATAGCGTAGCGACAATGCTAGCAAGAAATACAAGTACCAGGTAATAATTATAATATTATATAAAATACAGGGTGATTCTGGATATAACTCCTCCCCCCTTAAACTCTCAGAACGTCCTCGTTCTTATCGATCTCAATAGACTGATTTGACTTTCGAGATAATTTTTTCTCTTTACAGAACTTTTTTAATTTTACCACAAGCACAAACAATATATTGGGTTGTCGGAAAAGTCATGACGTATATGCAACAAAGTATGCATTTGCATGGTTGGAAGTACGTGAGTCAATGACATTTGTATGTTGATTGTGTAGTTTGACAGTTGACACTTCAAGCTTCATTTGCACCAAAAAATTAAGTGATTTATTTGAGTCTCGTCGATTTTAGAGGACGTTGAAGATGGACGACCAAACTGTGCATTTTCGTCACATTTTGCTGTATTACTTCCGCAAAGGCAAGAACGCAAGACAAGCGTGTGAAAAGTTGAGAAAGGTTTATGGAGAACATGCACTACAAGAACGGCAATGCCAGAAATGGTTTAAAAAATTCCGAGATGGGGATTTTGATATCCATGACGCACCTCGATCAGGGCGGCCTACTGAGTTGGATAGTGACGAATTAAAGGCATTGGTAGGAGCAAACCCACATTACACCACACGGGAAATTGCAGAAACCTTAAAAATCCATCATTCAACCGTCCACGACCATTTGAAGAAACTGGGATAAGCAAACTCGATCGTTGGGTACCACACGAACTGAGAGAGGTTCATTTTTCGGCGCGTGTAGACATCTGCGATATGCTCCTTAAACGTGAGGAAAACGATCCTTTCTTAAAGCGCTTGATAACGGGAGATGAAAAGTGGATTGTTTACAACAATGTGGTTCGCAAACGGTCTTGGTCCCGAAGTGTAGATACGCGTAACACGATCGCGAAAGCAGAGAGTCATCAGGAAAAGGTGATGTTCTCTGTTTGGTGGGATTTTAAAGGGATCGTGTTTTTCGAACTCCTGCCAAAGAACCAAACCATCGATGCAACTGTGTATTGTCGACAATTGGACAGTTTGCAACAATCCATCATGCAAAAACGTCCGGAGCTCATTAATCGCAAAGGAGTTGTGTTCCACCATGACAACGCGAGACCGCACACAAGTTTGCTCACTCGTCAAAAGTTATTGGAGTTAGGATGGGACGTGTTACCACATCCAGCATACTCGCCTGATCTTGCCCCATCTGATTTTCATTTGTTTCGGTCGCTTCAAAATTCCTTGCGAGAAATACGCTTTACTTCAGATAAAGCTGTACATCAGCACCTTGTTCAATTTTTTGCCGGTAAAGACAAATCCTTCTACGAGCGAGGAATTATGAAGCTGCCTGAAAGATGGCGAAAGGTCATCGATCAAAATGGGCAATACATTATTGATTGAAGTTTGTGCTGTATATGAATAAAATGGCCTTAAAATAAACAAAAAAAACCGTCATGACTTTTCCGACAACCAATAACAACAAATACACCTATTATAAGAGTGCGATTTAGATGAGGCTGGTAATTTTTAATATGGGTCTATTCCTTAAGACTAAAACTAGCTACATTTGTCATCTGTTTCTGTAATAAGGATATTGTGCCTTGGATCAGTCGTACATGAATAAATAGTCTAAAAATCGAACTTTCATATTCGTAATCATAAATTGACTTCTTGACAGTTTCTGATAGCAATTGTACATTGTTTTGAATGACTTTCATATCGTTCTCAAATTTTTGTGAAATGAGCTGAGCGAATGATTTTTTATTATTGATGGCTATTATAAGTTCGTTTTCCTTGCCTTTTAATGATTGAAATTTATCGTTGATTTCTGTAAGGTCATCTTGATATAAATTTCCTGTCACATACATAATTATGCTGCCAAATCCGTTAATAATTGCTCGACGCCTTCTGCTGTGTGAATGATAAGGTGATAATTTCAAATATTCCATTTTTACATTATTAATATTTTTGTATAGGTCCTCTAGTACCGGTTTAAGGTTGATCTCATTAGAACGGTTTACTACAATACTGTAACTAACTTCTATCTGTCTAATAACATCAGCTATTAAGCTGAGATTATGGCTAAAAATAAACGTATGATAATGACTTATTAATTTTGCTTCCCCCAACGGCTCCGGGTAGAAACCCTTATTGGTTGGGACTTGATGAAGCCTCAGCGGAAGTCTCTGCGGCCATAGGGTCGCCAGTAACACGACCACACACCAAAGATTCATTTGGAAACGTTGAAAAAACGTTCGTCTTCTACATTTTCATCTTTCTTCGGCTTACTGCTGCCGAAATACTTGTTTTTAAAAAAAACTTTATTTCGATTAACGGTACAAAAGGACTTTTGTGAAACCTTGTCACGACGATGCGTAAAACAGGACGGTTAGACAAGTAGTGACAAGATTTCCTCACACATGGATTCAGTACAGTGCAGTAGAAATATAATATGCTGATGCAGAGGATGTTAACATGTGAACTTCAAGGCGCGAGATAAGATTCCATAGCGTAGCGACAATGCTAGCAAGAAATACAAGTACCAGGTAATAATTATAATATTATATAAAATACAGGGTGATGATGGATATAACTTCTATGTATGTGCGTGCACAGTAAATTGCATTTCACCGGGCAAACTTGATAGATTTTGACATTTGACTATGTTTCCAGTACTACAGTCGGGTATTTTGTATTTTTTGAAATAATCTAATTGTTATGGTCTCACGTCTCTCATGAATGTTCAGGGATTGTGTTAAAAAAACACTTCAAATTTTTGATATTATGCAGATATATACATAATCAGAACGAGTATGCTGTTCCTCAGCTTTGACGGTCAGTATAGTGCGACTTCAGTAACAAAAAGGTATCAGTAGTAGCATTGATTTTTTCTTGTACCGAAGCAGCCGCGCATGCTTCCTCTTGTAGTTTGTTCCACAACCTCGACACCCTCGGGACAAAGAAGCGGTCGTATCGGCCAGTTCTGGATGTACGAAGTTCGACACTGTTTGGTACTTTTTATCGAAATTGTACGTTGGGACAGTTGTGTCGGTGGGCATTACCAATATAGTATCTGCCTACAACATCGAGTGCAGTTTTTGATGGTCTTTTCCGTACTGCCGACTGATCGGTGATTGTCCTTGAGTTAGTTTGTGGGCCACGGAAAGAGCTTTACGCTGAATAAATATGCGTAATGATGGTAGGTCGAAAAGGACCTGCAACGCTTTTGTGGGCGCAGCTTACCGTTCCCGACTATGTAGTCTTTGTCCTCCATGTCAGTGATCCATAGGTTATAATGGGTCTCTCCACCCTCGAGTATAACCACATGATCACTTTTGAGTTTAACCCCGCACCCCCGTCTGTGCTGTTCTGTTAATGTGAGAGTTCCACGTTAATCTTTTGTCAAAAATGACTCCAAGATATTTTGCCTCACTGGCATAAGGGATCTCTACACCATGCAGGGTTAGTGACGTGAGGCCTTCTGGTACCGCCTTCAGGTACACATTTCTCTGGATGTAATCTGGCGTCACTTTTGTGTGAGGTTATCCACAGGTCATTCTATGAGTTATGTCAGTATTAAGGTTCTTGACAAGGAACAAAAACTATCAAAACGTCTATCTGTACAACAAAAAGGCTGATGCTAAGCAGCTTAGGCACGTATAGTCAGTCGTCCCTACAATTGTAGGGCGCCTTTATGGCCTCCTTGATTGTCATAGTGTTCTACTTCTCCATGTCAGCGCTCTATTTTGAGGTTATGTCACAAACATCTATTTGCATCAAATTGTGCTTGCTTTTGAGTTATATCATGTTTTATCAGCCTGTAAATTTCCTACAATTCAAAAAGAAAACATATCTTCATAATAGGACAGCGCTGACGCTGACACGGGTCGGATGCAATCTAGAAATTTTTGAAGGAGAGAAAGCAGTATGACAATCAAGGAGGCCATAAACGCGCCCTACAATTGTAGGGACAACTGACGATACGGGCCTTAGTGTCAACTATTTTGAATTGCGAAAAGTTAGAACGTCTACATATCCCAGTTGATCTAACGTCGTCCCAAAACTGAAACACAATTCGAATTATTTATCCGGTTATGGGCACCATGGCTCTCCATGCAATAATAAAGATTTTGGTCAAAACGTTGCCACACATTTTGCAATATTTGAGGAGTAATTTGAAGGCACTCATTCACAATTCTTTGTCGCAGGTCTTCTAATGATGTTGGCTGAGTAGTATAGATTTTGCTTTTTAAATGACCCCACATAAAGAAATCCAAAGGTGATAAATCTGGCGATCTTGGGGCCATTCAATGGCACCTCTTCTACCAATCCATCAATCTGGAAACGTCCGATCTAAATATTGTCGAACACGTAAATGCGTAATGTGGTGGGACACCATCCTGTTGGAACATCAACGTATTCGCAATGTACCGCCGATCATGCTGATTTTCCATTATGGCTGTTAATACAGGATCTATGGAGTCTTCCAGTAATTCCAAATACATTTCACCGGTCAAATTTCCAGGTGAGAAAAAAGGACCAACTAAATGTTCGCCTAAAATGTACTCCATCAATTGTAATAATTGCAATCAAATATGGATAGGTCAGACTTCCAGATCTCTAAAAGGAAGGATTACATCACACAAAATTGATTCTAGACTTCATCCTGAGAGATGTGCTCTAGTTTTTTCGAATGATCCACAGGTACTATTTTATAACCTTTTAAATTTATGTTTATGTTCTTTTTGAAACCACTCTGTTTTTGTATTATTTGCGTATTTGCCCTTAAAGGATTAAAATGAAGATTATGACTACTACTAAACTTTTCAACAATTAAAAAATTCTACGCTGCATGATTGCACCTCTGCTTCTTAATCTCATATATGGCATTTGTATCCGAAAATACCATGTAATGCTGTCAGCTTGTCTAATATTTTTATAACTGGTTTCAAACAAGCTGCACAAAATACGTACCCGATGAAACAAAAACTGCCACCCAGTCCTGCCACTGCGGAATTTATCTTCACAGCGATTTCGTCAACAGAAACATTCTGGTCTAATGGTCAAAGGAAAAGCGGAGCATACTCGGAAAAGATAACACCGATAATACGAAAACCGGGAATCAGGACAAATCGACAGACGCAGATACATACACGCCATTGGGCTTGAGAGATTCCATACAAAGGATAATACATCCTACCTCAAGGAAGGGTCAGCTTTATCGCTGATCGAGGATAAAGCTCCTAGTATTATACATAATATAAAAGGTGTGTTGGAAAATGCATTTGATAAACTCAATACTCTCGGTGGTTGCCAGCTGCAGCTGTAAAGCATTTCTATTTTATTCAGATAAATGTAGGAGCAGATCATCGGTATTACCTAACGTATATATATACTCGTATATAACTTGAGACGTGGTCATTGTCGTCTAGACCAGTTAGGTGAAAAATTAAAGCTTACGCCTTTTGTTGGGTACTTCGACAAACGTAAACAACAATTAGCAACATCCTCACATACTACTCTCCTGATGATGATGGCAAAGTCCATTGAAAGCTAGAGAGAATTAAAAAAGTATAAAGAGTCCTCTTTGCTTAAATTTTGTCGAAGTACCCAACAAAAGGCGTAAGCTTTAATTTTTCACCTTACTCGTATATATATAGGTGAAAAATTAAAGCTTCCGCCTTTTGTTGGGTACTTCGACAAAATTTAAGCAAAGAGGACTCTTTATACTTTTTTTAATTCTCTTTCTACACAGACATTGACAACCTTCGGCCTTCTGTCAAAGGGTTCATCTCACTCATTATTCCATGACCACCATTTTGTGCAATCATCAAGTGGCTTCACGATGTAATACTTTAATATTTTAAATAATTTTTAATCTGTTTTTAACGTGTTCTTGTCATATTTTATATAATTTTGACTATTGTACCATCTATCCAGCTCTCACCATGTTACTGGACGTTTCCCTCATCCTATACGTAAACAACAATTAGCAACATCCTCACATACTACTGTAAGTTGAGTCAATTTAAATTCATTTTACACTATTGTTGCTACTGTTATCATTGTAATTGCAGCTCCTGATGATGATGGCAAAGTCCATTGAAAGCTAGAGAGAATTAAAAAAGTATAAAGAGTCCTCTTTGCTTAAATTTTGTCGAAGTACCCAACAAAAGGCGGAAGCTTTAATTTTTCACCTATATATATATATATATAAAATTCGAGGTCTTCTAGCCATTTTATGTGTCTTTTTTTCCTCTCCATCTTCCTTTCCTCAGGTTACACCCGTATCCGGATGTATGGGCATGTGTATCTACTTTTGTAGTTGCATATGTGCATTCATTCCGGGCCTGATGAAGCCAACCAGCAGAAATACGTATCGCTCGGGTTACCTATCCTATTTTCTGCTCGAATTCCACTTTTTGCGGATTTTGCCCATTATTTTCCTATTTTTGTTATATACCTTCCTCCACATGATAGTTTTCTCTTTATATATATATATATATATATATATATATATAGAGAGCTACGAGTAGCTTGGTACTTTTTTTGATATCGAAAGCTTTTATAGCCACTCTCAAGCGGACAAACCCGACAGTATTGCCCTGCCAGTCCTTCTTGCCCGAAGTGTAAGATCCTCCAGAAACAGCATATTCACTAAAACGATCAGACGGTAATGATTGCAGCATTTATACATATTGGGTAGCATTGCGCCATTGATACCGAAGGTATCAGTCGTTTATTATCTATCGTACACACACATACTTTTACACCTATGCACTTGTACAACTGAGCAAAATAAAAACCTACTATTGGTTCTCTGATCTATTTTTGTTCTGCCGTACCTTACCCTGCATCAGTCGCCTCGCTGTTGGTTGAATATCATAAATGCGTGCAAAATGATCAACAGTGAGCCTTGGTCCATGTACCATGGCCAGATGCATTCCATCTCTCCTTCCATCTGACAAAAAGCGCCTCTCTTTCGTCGGTTGTAACTTCGACGCACATTTCATAGAGCGCACATCTCTCCGCAGCCAGCAAATCAATTGGCAGGATACCAGCTACCACCAGCAGTGAAAAAAAGAAGAATCACGCGTCGTGGCAGATTGGTAGACGCTATGGTTCTATTACGCCGTCTCAAGACAATTTTTCCTTTTGTGTATATGTTGAGATTGCTTGTAGGTGTTAAAAGGTCTCAGACTAACGCGAACGTGGAGGTACCACCCGGTGGATCTCTAAGGCGTGACCTGAATGTGTGCATGATACATGGACACGTTTTTCCTCGATAGAGTCCGTGTCACGTACTCTGGCCCCCTATAGCCCCGTGGTATCCCGTGTATTGAATCCTTAGGCCTGCGTGGCGTCTCAAGTATAAAGAAATCCTTCCAGTGAAAGTGATGCAGGATACGATGCAAGGGTGCAATTCAGAAAAGTCATAATTCTTGTGAATACTCTCGGTGAATAATAGTGATGTCTCAATCATGGAGTACACTTAAACAAAGAGTATTCTCTCTAAAAAGAAAATAGATGAACAAAAAATAGAATGCTAAATCTCATAGAAATACTCATTTTTCCTCAAGCCAAATTTGGTTTATACTTTAAGGTGGTTTGGCCGATTTCGTGAATAAATATCGTGAATCGTTGGTAATGGAAATCTGTTGATTCTAACTAACTCAACTTTCAGAGTGAAGACTTTACGCCCATGTTATACACTGAACACCAAGTACCACTGTCGTCGTAATGTGTACGAGAGAGACACGCGGTACACTCGGGTTGCTAGGCAACAAGGTGATTGTATCCCTTTCTAACATACATATCGCTTGCTTATCTCGCTGCCCTCTCGTACACGTTACGCTCAAACCTCGTTTTTTGAAGTTCCAGAGGCTTCTGATCATTTTCAAAAACAATCTGGAGAAATTGAAAGCTGGGGGTTGGGGTTTATTGCGGATGGTGGTATTATACCGAGTGCGTCATCTTTTATGTCGGTACTGAAACATCGAATGACTTTGATATTTACCAACCGAGTGATTTGGTTATACGTGTTTCTGAGACGTCACTTTACTACAATTTTAGTCATGAATCGCTTTACACCGAAACAACGCGCCGAAATAGTCACAATGTACATTGAAAATCGTCGTTCAGTTGTGTTAACGCAACGTGCATATCGTCGAAAATATCGTGGCAAACAGGCACCGTCTGACAATACTATCCTTCGTTTGGTTTCGAATTTCCTTGAGTACGGGACAGAGGTAGATCGTCAACATACCGTTCATCAACCACCAAGACGTTCCAATGAGTTGGTTGAAGCGGTCACAGACAGCGTTGCCCAGAACCCAAAAGTTTCGAATCATCACCGCGCTCAGCATTTTGGCATCAGTGGAACCATGTTGCGGCGCATTTTGAAAGATGATTTGCATTTGTTTTCTTAAAAGGTGCAGTTAACACAAAAAATGTTGCCAGCTGACCGTCCACGTCGCTTGGAATACGCACAAACAGTCGCTCGCATGGCTGATGCTGAACCTGATTTTTTTGGAGCAAATTGTGATGACCGACGAGGCCCATTTCACAGTCTCTGGCGGCGTTAATAAGCAGAACTGCCGCATTTGGGGGACGGAAACTCCACATGAGATCCACGAAATGCCGTTGCATGACCGGCGTTTGCACCAAAGCCATCATTGGGTCATTTTTTTTTCAACGAAAACGAAACAGTCGATGGAAATCGATATCGGTGCGGGAAAAAGGTCTTGATAGTTACTGGTTTCAACAAGACGGTGCGCCATGCCACGCTGCAAATGAAACAATCCAGTTTCTACAACGAAAATTCCCTGGACGTCTGATGTCAAAAAGAGGTGACATTGACTGGCCACCTAGCTCTCCAGACTTGATCCCACCGGACTTCTTCTTGTGTGGTTATTTGGAAAATTAAGTGTACGCCAGCAAGCCTCAGACCACTGAAGAACTCAAATCAAACATTCGTGCCGCAATCGCCGCTATACCACCAGAGATGCTCGAAAAATTAATGGAAAATGCAGCAAAACGGGAACATTTTGTTTTGGCCAATACAGGTGGCCACTAGATAGATGTTGTGTTCAAAAACGAATCTCAATAAACTGTTAAGTAAAAGTTTAATAAAAATATCCGATATATATGAATCAGTTTTTCGTTTTCAAAGTTATCTCACGTTTACATACCGACATAAAAGATGACCTGTACACGGTGTAATTGAACTGACGGCTAAAAAATCCGGGATATAATTAATCCTCATTTCAGGAAGAAAAGTTTACATGAACTCGTATATCCTAAACCTCTTAAATTCTGAGCTACAGGGTGTCGAAATTTTATGAAAAAATTAGTTTTCTTATCATAACTTTAATGCTGTTCTAGATATTTTCATGAAATGTGGTGTGCATCTACTAAGCACCAATAGGCATTTTTGTGTAGAATATTTTTTAATATTTAAACCAATGGCATCCGTACGGGATGTTTACTGGAGACTTAAAAAAATATGGTACTTGGTACTATGGTGCTTAGTAGGTGTATGTCAAATTTTATGAAAATATATGGAACACTATTATAGGGTGGTCCCAGAAGTACCCGACCCAACGAAGAAAACACAATTTTTTTTTAAAAAAATGTATTCATTTTTCAACATAATTTCCTTTGAGCTCTATAGTCTTTTACCAGCGATGTTCAATAAGTTCGATACCCTTTTTATAATAAGAACTCTCTTGCTCCTCAACATAGCCGTTAACTGCCGACATCACTACTTCATCGTTGGAAAATCTTTGACCGTTGAGCCATTTTTTCAAGTTTGGAAACAGAAAATAATCCGAGGGGGCTAAATCTGGTGAAGGTAACAATTCAAGCTTTAGTTCCTTAATTTTGGCTATTGCTATAACGGATTTGTGAGCTGGTGAAACAACCAAACCAAATGCGGCCGTTTTTGCTTGATTTCATCGCTCAAACGTTGCAATAAGTTCGCATAATACTCGCCGTTGATAGTTTTACATTTTTCAAGATAGTCAATGAAAATTATCCCACGCGCATCCGAAAAAACCGACGCCATAATCTTGCCTGCAGATGAAACGGTCTTCGCCTTCTTTGGAGCCAGTTGTCTCTTTTGAGACCATTGCTTTGATTGTTCTGTTGCATCGGGTATGAAGTGATGGACCCATGTTTCATCCATGGTTATCTGCTTTGTTGCTGTGAAACTTCGCTAAACACTCAATTGAAACATCTTCACGACACTGTTTTTGCTCGGTTGTGAGCAATCGTGGCACCCATCTTGCACACAGCTTTCTGATGTCCAAATTTCAGATAATATGCGATGAACCGCACTTTTTGAAATGACTACTATGTCTGCTAGCTCGCGCACTTTCAGTCGACGAACATTCAGTACCGCTTTGTGAATTTTCTTCACCATTTCTGGAGCCGTCACCTCATCTGGTCGACCACTGCGATGCTCGTCTTGGCAGCTCATACGTTTAAACTCTGCTACCCAATATTTTACTGTTGTAAATAAAGGAGCAGTAGAATCTAGTTCAGCTTTTAAATCAAATTGGTTGGGCTGAGCGCTTTGAAATAAAAGTATTATACCACATAACGATTACCAATTTTCTCCATTTTTACAAATTAACTGAAAACTTTCAGTATTGATGGCTGCCAAACAAATACTAAACAACGTGGCGTCTTCAAACTTGACACATATGCTTTATAGGTTTCATACTTTCTAACACAATGTTATTTTTCAAACAACTATCGCCACCTTTAGGTCACGCCGGGTACTTCTAGTAGACTTATGATAAGAGAACGATTATTTTCTCAAAATTTTAACACCATGTAGCTTAACAATTAAGAGGTTTAGGACAAATGTTCATATAAACTTTTCTTCCTAAAATGAGCTAAGGAATCATACCCTGTATTTTTAGTCACCAATTAAATTACACACTGTATGTGAACGCTACCAATTATGGTAATTCTACACAACTTTTAGACGTATTTTCCACAATACTGATTTCCCCGTATAGTTGCCCTTGAGACTTCGACACGCGTCTCCCACTCTCTATCACTCCGTCATTCTCTTTTTCGGTTGACCAGCCTCACATTCTTCCCCATGAGTGACGTTGCCTCACTGTCACGCTGCCGAATTTGACGAGTGGTTTTATCGAAAAATGACGTGGTGGGAGAGGCAACGTTGCCACATGTTAGGTTTTATCTATAGGGCAGTGAAAAGATGTCTATGGTCTAACTGTATGGGCCTGTTTGACTTACTTTATCTATTTAATTTCTATTTTACATGGTATCAACTGAAGACAGAGTTGCGGGTGTAGCGCGGAGTCACCTACTTGATGCCATTTTTTAAGCCACTGAAAACTCAGAATCAGTAACGTATGTCCTAAAAGCTTTGGCACAAAATTTATTGACCTCAATCTTAACAAACATCAAATATCAAGTTGCCTTTGGAAACAAAAGTTTGTTTACTTACTTTACTGTCAGTTGACATTTCCTCATTAAGTTTTCGCTTTAAGGTGTAAGAATTAGAAATGAGAAAAAATCTACAACTTGTATCCAAAGCTGAAATCCGTCGAATATTCCAGAATGAAAACATTTGACCTACAGTATATTCAGATAAGAGATAGACCGGATGTAAACAAAAGGTTCGGGTGATTTTCACGCTAACGCCGCCGTCTCGACGTAAAACAGGAGCCCTCATTGGTCAATTCGCAATTAAATGCCTATGCCGAGCGGCAGAGCAGTCGTATCAAGGCAGAGTCACATTCAGGTTCAGACGTGTTACGTATGTCGTGTGCATCATTGCAATTTGATATTTCTTTGGACGTTTTCGTTTGTTATCTTATTAAGTTGTTGAGTTTGCCGTTGTTATTGTTATACCTTGTTATTGATTGTTATTGTTATCAACTGCTTGCGCAAAATGCCCAGTAGTACAGATACTGCCGATGAAGTTGTAAACTCCTGTAGTCCACCTAGCAAACGCTCTAAAAAAAGACACCTGAGTGCAGAAATGAAAGAGGTCATTTTGAATATATATAAGATCGAGCGCGAGGAGAACGAGGCATCAACCATCAAAGAAATTGTTGTGAAGGTTTCTCACAAAGTTGGGGTGTGTCGCGCATCAGTGTTTAATGTGTTAAGACAATACAAAAAAAATCACACCTTTTCTGAGTCAATGACCAGTAAACATCGCAAAAGTATTGTTAAATCATTGGATGAAGCTGATAAGCATGCGATTAGGAGGAAAGTGCATGAATTCTTCTTTAGGAATGAAATACCTACTATAGATAAAGTACTGCAGGAGGTAAATGGAGATACAACGTTGCCAAATTTCAAACGATCAACTTTCCATGCGTTACTGAAGCATTTAAATTTCAAATGGAAAAAACGGGGTCGCAATAGTTTACTACTGGATAGAGAAGAAATTGTGCTATGGAGGAGGGATTATTTAACAAAAATTGGGAAATATAGAAATCAAAACAGGAAGATTTATTACCTTGATGAAACGTGGGTAAACGCAGGACACACTACAAGTAAAGTATGGGTTGATGATTCTGTAACTTCATCCAGGAGGGCCTTTCTAGATGGACTGTCCACCGGATTAAAAAATCCAGCAGGTAAATACGAGTAATAGACAACAATCGGATGTTTTTCAAACCTTGGGAACAAGGTTCTAAACATTAATTCCAGGGGGCAGATAAAACATATTACAAGTAACAAAACTTTTATAACTTTCGATAAAATGCGTGGATGTTTTATTGTCATTTTCATTTGTGTGTATTTCAATAATTTTTTAATATAATCTTAAAATATGTCGAATATTATAAACTTAAAAAAAGTTACTAAGTTTTATATTGTGTACCGTTCCTAATATTTCTAATCATTTTAATTCATACTTTAAGCTTTATAAAGTTATAATTTGTTAATATTAATATTTGCGCGTATTTCAGGTTCCTGATCATTCATTTTTTAAAGGTTTATAACTTTAAATTAAATTGTGAAGCGCTGAGTAATCATACGACGTTCAATATTCTTTCTTTCAATATGACTAAATAATCCCAATTATAGCAATCTGATACTCATGTCTCAATGTTTTTTCGCTGAATGTGATGAAAACATTTGAAAAAGGTTCGCTTATTGAAATAAATCTACACCAGTTAGTACTTCGATTTCCAGGTAAAGGGAAAAGGCTCATTATCTGCCATGTTGGCAGTGAGGATGGATTTGTTGTTGACGGTCTGTGGTGCTTTGAGTCTAAGAAAACTGGAGATTACCACGAGGAAATGAATGGAGAATCGTTTGAACAGTGGTTTTCAAAAATTTTACCGAACTTAGAGGAAAACGCAGTAATTGTGTTGGATAATGCACCTTATCATTCTCGAAGAATGGAGAAGGTCCCAACAACGGCTTCAAGGAAAGTTGATGTTCAAAATTGGCTCCGCTCGAAAAATATCAACTTTGAAGAAGCAATGCTGAAAGTACAATTATTAGGAATTGTCAAGGATCACAAGGCGGAATATCAAAAATACGCCATTGACGAAATGGCAGCAAGTCAAAATAAAACTGTGCTCCGCTTACCTCCATTCCATTGCGAGCTCAATCCCACTGAGCTCATATGGGCAGAGGTTAAAAATTATATAGCTAAGCACAATACAACTTTTAAATTTTGTGACCTCAAAGGACTTTTCAAAGAAGCCATTCATTATTGACGTTGGTGCTTCAGGCAGTAGCGATGATGAAAGCTCATCAAGCTCATCTTTCCAATAAAAGATGTCGTTCATCAAATTCGGTAAGTTATAAGTAATTATAAAGCTACTGTATTTTTTAATTAATTATTGACATTTTTGAACCCATTTTGGCAAAACCTATTCAAGAATCTACTTTCTGACAATGTTCAACCATGCACATTTTTTTACGTTTTGAACGTTTTAATTTGGTTACATATTTACCTAGAAATCAAAAAATATACTAATCAATATTCTAAAAGCAATTTTAAGAGATATACGATTATTTTTAATTTAGGCTGATTTAAACGCCATTTTGAGATTATATTCGACTGTATTTCACCAAACATCAGGCGGCATCCGAAGCTGGAAATCGAAGCGAAAATTTTGAAACCCTAATGTATATTTACATCATTATATATTTCTTACCCCACCCCCACATGATCCTATATCCATCACCAATCGTATACACATCGAATTGTGCTAATTTACTACAAAGTTACGCAAAGCAGCATCTACTATCTAAAATATGTACTGCGTGACTCTTAATACGTCCCTGCCAAATGTTACAGCGTTCGATGATCACGTGGTCTTGTTTATGTCCGGTCTATCTCTTATCTGAATATACAGTAGAACCATTTATCGAACAATAGCGGAGTGCAAACCATGTCTGAAACTCCCAAACAGTGGAAGACCACGTGCATTTACTGCACAGAGTTCATAGCAAACATAAAGCGATATTTGCAGATAAAATCCTTGTCTGGTGCGCAATTTCTAACAGGGGTGTATCCCAACCTTTTGTGGCAAGGGTGAGGGGTGAGGCTTTGAATAGTTAGAACTATATTGATAACTGCCTTTTCAAATTGTTTCAGTCATATAACGACCATATCATGTTCTGGCCAGAACTAGCATCATGCCATTACTCAAGAGATAAGCTTTACTGTCTGGGAAGGTTTATCATGAAGGCTGGGAAGCCCAAGATAAAGAACAATTAAAACGGCGAATCTACGAAAAACTTAGAGAAATTGATCTGAATTCGATAGTATAGTTTAGTTAAGTATTGAGTAATTTATGATAACTAATTAATGTTGGAATACATTTCTTTATTAAAAAAAAATCCGATAAATATTTTGTGCGAAAACGTTATACTAGTAAAAAACGGCTGTCTCAAATAATAATAATAATAATCGTCTTTATTTAAACTGTACTTCATACAGAAACAAGAGTTGCATATGGTGGCGAAGTTTAGCAACATGCTATTCTTACACTTAACCACCCATGCAAAAAAAAACAAGTTGTTAAGTAGCAGATATCAAACAAAATATACATATATACATACACATGTACATACATACATATACACACATTACATACGTACATGTTGCACCAAGGTTTGCTACATGTACACAAGGGAAGTGAAGAATCATTTAACAATATATCTATAGCAATCAAATTAAGACTATGGATCCAAGTAAACATGAGATTTGACAGCTTTCTTGAAGCAATTTAAGGACATGATTTTGAATTCAGGATTCAAGGCATTGTATAACACTGAAGCCCTGTACGTGAAAGAACGCTGGAATAAAGTTGCGGAGTCAATAGGTGTAGTTATCAAATCTGGAAATCTAATATGTCTATGATGAATATTTCGCCTAAAGATCAGCTTTTCTCTTAAGTATATAGGTTTTGGCATAAGTATTAGTTTATGAATAAAAACAAGGTATGATATTTGAGACTATTTTTTGTTATCATCCAGTTTAATTCAATAAGATTGCCAGAAACATGGTCAAAGCGCCTTAAACCGCAGATGAACCTAGCACAATTGTTTTGCACAATTTGAATCCGATTTCTAGTAACAACATTGAGACACGGATAATATAAAATATCACAGTAGTTGAAAATCGGCATAACCAAAGATGAACACAGTTTTTTCCTTATCTTATAATTGAAAATTGCTTTATTGGCATATAATGATCTCAGTCTCAAGTAGGTTTTCTTCAAAAGATTTTTAACATGACTGGTGAATCTAAGTTTGAAATCGATTACCACGCCAAGAATTTTAACCTCGTCAACCGGGTACAGTCTTTGAGATCCAATTTTAATAGTTAATCGACTTTTAATTTCTTCTCTCCTACGATCCGAACAAAAAAATAACAGGCTGGATTTACCAGGATTTATTGACAGGTTGTGGTTATTCGAGAAGTCATACAATTTTTGAATATAATGGTTTATTGATGTCTGTGCCATTTCCATATCATCAGTATCAAAATAATGGACCAGTTGAGTATCATCCGCAACAGACTGGAGTTCACAAAAACTCACAGCCTTAGGCAGATCAGCAATATATATCAAAAACAACAAGGGACCCAAAACAGACCCCTGGGGTACTCCAGATGAGATTTCTAGATTTATTGTTTTCAATTGATACACACTGCGATCGATTTGATATATAATTTCGAAAAAAATTCAATGCAATTGGATCTATGCCATAATACTTCAACTTTGCTATTAACAACTCATGATTTATTTTGTCAAATGCCTTGGAATAATCGATTGACATCACTGCTACGCCCATTTTTTTATCAAGTGCTCTAATAATATTATCCACTAAGTTTAAGAGGGAAGTAGTAGTACTGAAAGATTTCCTAAAAGCAGACTGATCAGATGGGATGATATGTTCCTCTGCATAATGCATTAGTTGTATGTGGGCTGCCTTTTCAACTACCTTCGATAAACAAGGCAACAAGCTTATAGGCCTTAGACCAGCAAACTCATCTGGATTTGATTTTTTTGGAACTGGTACCACAATTGCTCGCTTCCACGTTTCAGGGAAATAACCTCTTTCAAGGCAACTATTAACAAGGTGGGTGATGTAGATGAGAGTAACAGGCAGACTGAGCTTAATCATAGACAAGCTCAACCCATCAGTACCTTTTGCATCGGACTTAAAACTAGAAATTATTTCAGCTACTTCATGAGGCTCTAGAAGCCTGAAAGAAAATTTATTAATATGGGGAACACTTTCGTTATAATACCTTAACACGTGATCAGGAGCATTTGTGGAATCAAAAACTGATATGAAATAATTATTTGCAAGGAACGAGTCTGCAAGATGGTTTGGAATACGTGGCTTATCAGGTGTTTGTGCTTTCATATTTTTCAATTCATACCACAATTTTTTCTGATCACGCCCTTTTTCCAAGTGAGCAAGATACGCCATTTTTTCATGTCTAATGCACGATAGTGCAAGGTTTCTAAGTTCCTTAAAAACCTGCAATCTTGCTGGACTTCTGTCTATCTTGTATAAATAATATGCTCTCGTTTTTTGCTTCAGAAGCTGTCTCAACGGATATGACAACCACGGCGCTTTCGGCTTACTCACGCGTACCGTCCTTATAGGAGAGTGACGATTGAAGATGTCAATTAACTTGCTACTGAAAAATTGAACTTTATCATCAATATTCCTCATATAACAAATTTCAATAAAATTTACTCTAGCCAGGTCATCAATGAAAGATTGCTCATCAAAGTGTGAGAAATCTCTGAAGGTGATCATTTTTTGTTCATGTTTCATACGGGATATGTTTAAGATACAGCAAACAATTTTATGATCGGACAACAAATTAGCATCTAAAGTAAACCAGTTAGTGACAGTAATTGGGGTATTAATAAAAATAGGGTCCAGAAGAGTTGCTGTACTATTAGTTACTCTAGTGGGAGCATCAATAACTTGCTTGAAACCATACATATCCAAGCATTGTTGTAAGCTATTATCGGCAAATAAATTTACATTTAAATCACCAAGGATAATAATATTTTTAAAATTACTCAGTACATTAGGCATTATATTGTCTAAGGCATTTGTACAATCAACTAGCCTTTGTGAAGGGGGACGATACAATATACCTACAGCAAAATCATGCTGATCAATCCTTAATTTTACCCATAGCTGCTCTAAAAACGGAACTGTGTTGAGCGTGACGTCATCATCAATAATCTCAGCACGTATGTCTTGTCTAATATAAACACCACAACCACCACCACGAGACAACCTGTCCTTGCGAAAAAAGTTAAAATTTCTGATGTTAACTACATCCGTTGTGATATCAGGGCTTAACCATGTTTCCGTTAGAGCAAGAATGTCAAAATCATCCTCATTCATCATGTCCGTAAATGCGTTAAAGCTTGACGTCAGAGATCTTATATTTAGGTGACCTATTTTGCACTTCTTCGTAATACTAACAGGTTCCATATGGATTCAGGAGTATTATCAAAAATAATAAAAAGTTAAAAATTAAGAAAACATATGTACAAAAGAAGAGTCGTTCAAGTATACCGAAAGCCTACGTATTTTGTAAGCCACCCCATTTCAACCCACCATGTAGGATTGCTGTTGATTGTAGGACGCAACCTGATAACATGATAGCATGTCCTTGGACCTTCACGTGTACTTTTGCCCTATTAAAATAAAGCAATCAATTGAGTTCCAGGAATCCCAAGGTAACAACAGATCGACATGCAGTTTGCATTTTATAGTAGGTGCATCTATTAATGATGACAATTCCGGGAATTTGACGCCAGGAACGTCTTTATACCTGTATATCGGTAATAATGTGATATTTCTGAAATATGGGTCAATGAGGTGATCTTTATACAAGTATTTTTTATAATCTCATAGCTCTGCTACAAATATACTGACACAAGGTTTTCGAAATAGGATAGTAAGACAGAAACAGGTGTCCGCGTTAAGCTCCCAAAACTGAGGACGAAACACGAAACTAGAGTCATTATCGCTCTCATACAGAAAATCTGTCACTGTGGCGCTCAGGCCCGTGTTACTATCCTGGGATCAAAATTGACCAATGAAAAGGCGATTTGACGTAATGTATCAATATCTAACGCGCGGATCAAAATTGATCAACTCGAAAAGAAAAACGTTAATTACTGCTCAAATCAACGATTTGGGGTTAGGTAGAAGGAGCCGCTCAATGACTTGTTTGTCTTCTAATTTTTATAGTCTGTAGTGAGGATCAAAGACATAAGTCACTTTTTTGACCGTTCTGTCATTAAATTTGTATATTTAGTGCCAATTTCACCAACAATATTTGACGATCAGTTTGACCAATAGGAAAAGACCTTATCGAAATGCAATTTGACGGAAGCTGTCAAATCTCTCTGAATATCAGTGATTTCTATCGAAATGTCGAATAAAGTCGTGAGAAAACGGTTGCCTTATAAATAAGGGTATATTATAGATTTATTTATTTATTTATTTATTTATTTTCAACAGGTGAAACCCAATTACAGGAAACGCTGAAAAAAATAGCAATTAAAGAGACATGGTTCTTGAACTTAAATCTATAGTATCACACATTCTGAATAAGATTGGATGATCTATAACAGTTAATAATCGTTGCATCACTGTCACTGTAAATATCACACGATTCAGTAACACTGTTCATGACGCAGCACATGAAATTAATTGGCGATTTTGTCATAACATTTGTACGGCCAGCTTGACAATAGAATGCCATTTGTTGTCGACTCCCTAGCCTTGGAACGCGGAAACATATTTTTTCAAGTAAATTTTGACAGTCAATTTTGTTGTGAATGAGGCCATACAAAAACGACAAAGCAAATATGTTTCGTCTTGTTGACAGTGAATCCAAATTGAAAGACTCTAATAGGGCACTATGGTCACAACCTCTTTCTGGATAAGAACCTGTGCATTTAAGGTGAAAATACTTTAAAGCTTTACGTTGAATGGCCTCAAGGATCACGACAGAATTTTGGTATATATGAGACCAGATCAGAGTCGCATACTCCAGCTTGCTCCTGACAAAAGTGAAAAATAAAGTCATTAATGTATCAACATTGGAGAAACCCTTCCAGTTTCTGATACAGAAACCAAGTAGTCGAGTGGCAGCCGACGAGATATTGAGTATGTGCTCAGTAAACGTTAGCTTGGTATCAAATATGACTCCAAGGTCTATATAAGAGGTGCATCTGTCTATAACCTGACCATTGATGTTATAATTATCATAAATTAAATAGTTCACTTTTCTTGTATAAGTCATAACTTTAAATTTCGAAACATTCAGACTGAGACAGTTTCGTGAACACCATGACGAAATTAGAGCTAAGTCATCTTGCAACATGACGCAATCATCGACTGTCTTGACTGACGTGCAGATTTTGAGGTCATCAGCGAAAAACAAATGGAAACACTTCAGTTCAAAAGACAAGTCATTAATAAATATTAAAAACAATAATGGACCTAGATTTGACCCTTGAGGTACCCCAGACGTGGCCCGATAGTAACTCGACCTATGACCACCATATTCGACAAATAACCTTCTATCCCTCAAATATGAATTCATGAGCGACAGCATTGCATCAGACATACCCACTGTTTTAAGCTTATCCAGAAGTGCATATTGATCAACTTGATCAAACGCCTTCTGAATATCTGTGTAGATGACATCAACTTGTCCCTGACCGTCCAGTACTTCAGAAATGTACTGAGTAATCAGAGCCAAGTTGGTGACCGTAGATCTGCCTCTCATAAACCCATGCTGATTAATAGAGACTGCACCGCTGACCGAGCAGTAAACCGTTTCATAAGCAATGATCTCAAACAACTTGCTGAAATTGCACAGGATTGCTATTTGGCGATAGTTGGAAATATCAGAGATATCTCCACTTTTGTGAATAGGACATATTTTAGAGGTCTTCCAGATATTTGAATATGTCTCTGATTTTAGAATTAGGTTGAATATGGAAGCCAGCGGTTTCGCTAGTATATGAATGCAATCTTTAACGAAAAAACTTGGAATACCATCACATCCAGACGTCATTTTGTTCTTTAATCTTTTCGAAGCCCTAATTACGTTTTCTTCACTTATATTTTTTAAAGAAATGATATCGGTAGAATTATTTGTTGGAGGAGATGACCCTAGTACACCAGACGGGATAAAAACTGTTGAAAAGAAGGTAGCAAAACTGTCCACTATATCCTGAGGCGTATCACAGACATTGCCGTTAAACGTCATCCTGGGGGGGATTCTAGATTGCTGTTTTTTGATCCGGGCAAATGACCAAAATTTGATAGGATCATTGACAATGGCATCCTCAGCCGATTGGACGTAAGCGGAGTAGGCAACACTGATCTGGTTCTTAATGAGCTTCCTAAAATTACTGATACTGATTACTTATAGATGTAATATTATGTCTTTGTGCTTTAGAATTAGGATAACTTTCATAGAATAGAATTTCAAATTTTTATCATTTCACAAAAGACGGTCAGTTATTTAAATGGACCAATGAAAATGAGGAAAATAATACGTCGATATTCTTGCTATTATATTTAGTAGGATGTTTTCACTGTTTTTGACGACTGTTCATGGATGCCAATCAAGTTTTGTCTGTATATCACGTACAGTGTGTTATACATAATACGTACCTCTAGAAATGTACTGATTTTTGTTATTTTGCAAAAAAATGATATAAAACGTATTCCAACTGGTTCATCATCTTTTGTTACATCACAAACAATTTTTGCCAATTTATAGTCTAGAAATCCACACCAAATGTAAACAAACAACACATTCTGCATTTCTATGTCCTAAAACATAGATATTTGTAAAAGTATCCGCATCGTCTATATCAATATAAGGTGCCATAATAGTTCTGATCAACGGCAAGTAAATGAATGAATGATTGGAAACGAGCAATATCTATGAAATTTCTGGTAGAGTCTGTCATCAACACACAGTAGGTGATGTTGAATCAGTAAAATCGCATACCAATTGAAGAAAATAATATAAACATGAATAAACAATCGACAATATTAAATAAAAACATGAATTTTATTCAAAAATCGAATACTGTTTCAAATGTTGACTAAATCATATGTAGTTTCTTAATATTCAATAAGCTGGTGATGTTTCAATGACAAGCTGTCATCTCATACTTTGACAGTAGTTTGTTTCCAACATTTCATAGCTATTGGTTGCTAAAATTTGTTGATTGGAACTTGAGACTCATTCGCTGTATTTGACGGACTGTTACCCTATATGTTAGGTGGAGAATAACGGCCTGTTAATTTGACAACATTGGTGAAGTCCACCCTACGAGTATTAATGAACACTCTAATGAACATTTTATTTCAAAATGTGTTGTCGAAGTTTTACGGCGACATGTTTCCCCTGAAGTATCTCTTAACAATGTCCAGCAACAATTACAGGCCAATATCTGTAATCAGTGTTTTATCTAAAGTTGTTGAAAAAATCATCAAGAAGGGAATGATGTCGTTTATAGATGAAAATACATTAACTGACAGTTACCAGTATGGGTTCATAAAAAATCGTAGTACGCTTGCAGTTAATTTTGTAAATTACATCTCAAGGGCTTTGGATGAAAAACAAGTGGCGGTGTTTATAAACTTAAGGCATTTGATGTGGTAGATTTCAATATATTATTGAATAAGTTGCAAAACATGGGATTTTGAGGCACTATGTATAATAAGAATGAAACTTATTCACTTAACAGGAAACAATATGTGAAAATTAGTGAAACAAATAGTGTCTCCAGATGTCAGTCTTGGGGCCACTATTCTAGTCCCTATATGTTCTAAATCTAAAGAGTGCTAACCTTAATGCAATGTATTTTACTTTTGCTGACTACACAGTCTTTCTCTAAATCATGAACAGGTTCTGCGTGACGCAGTTTATTTAGACATTGCTCTTTACTGTAAATGACTGTATTTCAATAAACTGAAGTTCAACAGCCATAAAATAATATACTAAGTGACATATAAATCCGAACACCCAGTTTAAATGGTTTTATTTTAATAAAATTTTGTATAAGTACTTAATGAAGCATAATAAGTAAATGATAAAAATTTCAAAATGATTGCACTGCTTTAAAGCCCTTTGACCTTTAATAATGTGTGGATGCGCCTAGGCATGCTTCTGATCAGGTGGTCAATGTCCTCCAGTAGTATCTCATTCCAGGCAACCACCAACTCCTCTCGAAGTGCTTCTAGAGTCTGAGGGGGACGTTGCAAATTGAGCAATCCCCTACCCATCATATCCCACACATGCTCAATTGTGGATAAGTCGGGAGATCTTGGTGGCCATGGTAACAATGTGACATCATTATGTTGAAAGAAGTCTATTGTGACTCTTGCAACATGTGGTCGGGCATTATCTTGTTGGAAAGTTGGATCTGCCAGGGTGTCAAGATAGGGTAAAAGATGGGGTTCTAGAACTTCGTGGATATAACGCTGCGCGTTCATGTTACCTCTGATGAAGATTAAAGGTGACTTGGAACCATAAGCACCCCAAACCATAACTCCAACAGTGTGACGAACATGTCTTTCAACAACAAACTGTGGATTCCTCCTTTCACCACGTCGCCTTCTAATCCTGGCATGACCATCGTGCATGGCTAAACAAAATCGAGACTCGTCACTAAAGACAATACTGTCCCATTCCTGATCCCAGAGTGACCGTTGTCTGCACCACTCAAGGCGATTACGTCGGTGTTCTCGAGTTAAAAGGAGGACCCAGTGTGGCCGGTATGAAAACAAGCCAAAACTTCTCATTCGTCGGTAAACACTTCGCATGCCAATAGGTCTTCCGTGTTCTGCAAACCATTCATTTGCCATGGACCTGGTAGTGGAGAAACGGTTCCTTAAGGCCAATAATCTTAGGCGGCGATCTTCACGGTATGTTGTTCTACGGCGGCGTCCAGTGCCCCTTGCTCTTTGCGTACGGCCTTCTCGAAGCCATGCCTGACATTACCTAACCACAGTGTCTACACTTCTTTGCACTCTAACTGCAATTGCCCGAAAAGAAAGTCCAGCTTCCCGAAGTCCCACTATACGGCCCCTATCAAACTCACTAAGTTGACGAAATCGTACAGGTCTCCGTACTCTAGGCATCGTAACCGATCGTAAAGAATGTCAAGAACCAAAATCTGCCAACGTTGATTCTTTACTGCGGCTGAAATATTCATTTTTAGAGCGTTAGTGAAATAAAACAAAGCAGTATAAAAACCGGAATGTCCAACTGATAAGGCTGAAAATTTGTTCACTTGTTATTTACAGTAAGATAAATACATTCACCAACTTTTATTAAAATAAAACCATTTAAACTGGGTGTTCGGATTTATGTCACTTAGTATATATCTAATGTTTAAACAGAAGAATCAATTAAGTTATAACCTTTGAATAATAATAATCAATAATGTTAAACTATAAAAAGTATCAAATATCTGGGTTCAATTATCGATAAGAATTTGAATTTTTCTAATCACATTAAAAATTTCTTGAATAAAACAACGAAGATGATAGCTACTTTGTACCGAAGCAAAGACTACTTAACTACAAGAAGTAAAATAAAAATGTATGATGCATTTTTCTTGGCACACCTTAGATATATGTTACCTATTTGGGAAATGTGTGGTAAAGCTGATTTTCATAAAGCAAAATAGAATACTAATTATTTTGTTCAACTATGACCGACTTGCCAACACGGATAATATGTACACAGAATTTAATGTTTGTGAGCTAGATAAACTGTTGGAATTAGAACAAGGTAAAATGTATTTCAAAATTTAAATAACCGACAACAGTGCAATAAAAACATTCTGATCACACATTGATGTGTATGCTTATGAGACAGGAAACATAATAATGCCTACTAGAACTAATAGAAGATTAAGTAACTGTGTCACTGATGTAGTAAAAACATATAATAATCTACCAAATAGTTTAAAAAGTGTACATGTATCCATAAATTATGTAAAAACACTCAAAAGTCACTTCAATTAATTGCAGCTAAAACTCGCAGTTTCAATATTGTTATTCTCTAGGCCATTGTCCTAAACACAGATTACAGAACCTTGTTTCCTATGAAAATTGACTATTCAATAGATACTTGCTTCTAAAAAAAGTTATCTATTAATCACGCATAGGTATTCACGAGAATCGTTTCTAGCACGCCACAGCGACCGACGAGACACCTGGGAACACACACGCCTAAAAAACCCTATTTCCATTCGTTACCCCAACAATCACGTTCCATCTCGAATAATCGCCGGCCATTCTGTACAGATCTTCCGACCACCTCTATAACTTCCGCACAAAGAGATAAATTCGGATAGATAAACACACACACATTGTGAACATTCACAATGGTCTTGATTCCGTCTCCAAACTGGAAATGTATATATGTACATAGGACCGGTCTCTGGCATGTCTCAGGGGGCCTTCCCGACGCTCGTCGTCCCTACGGCCCTCAGAGAAGGGCCACCGATGGCAACGCACGTCACAGGACAATGCGAACTCATACGAGCTATATAATTTTATCACTATTATTGACAAGTTTGCGGCAAACAGGGATGGAGTGAGAGAAATGCAGTTTCTATCACAAACAATTGCTCTATTGCAGTTTCATATTAATGTGATATATAAATTGTAAGATGGTCATTACTCTCTTATTATGGTTAATAGTCATATAAACATTGTTATTAAAATATCACATAAGTTGCTTTCTGATAAATTTAGACGCATTATGCGAAATAAAATGTTTTGCAAACGCTCCAATCACTTATCGACATGTAAACGCACTAAACCGATTTCGCAGCGTTGACACATTGTCACCTTGAAACTTATTTAAACTGGGAACTGACATTTGTATTAATTTTGACACTGAATCAATTTGTGGCATTTCAAATCTTTATAAATCCTTTGGCCCCGCATACTGTAAATCAACAACTGTTTGTTTCAAAACAAAATTATTCATTTTACGAGTAGATAAAGGCAATTTTGGTATATAAAGATGCCCAAACAGTTAAATAGTCGGTGTAAGGAACTCGTGGCCTCGTTAATGCACTACTTTGAGCAAGAAAGGGACAACAACGGGCCTTTGTTGCCTTTAAATGCTGTTCAAGAGGTAGGTTACTAATAATTATATGTAATGTATATTAATAATAGTGAAATTTTATTTCATTTTTTGTAGCGTGTTGCTGCTGCTTTAAAAATTAGTTTAAGGACAGTTAGTCGTATTTCCGAGGGTGTGAAAAGTGATGCAAATTTAGAATCGCCCAAGAAAAAGCGGAGTTATATTAAACGTGTAACAAACACAGCGACATTGGATACAAGTGCCATTCGAGAAGTGATCTATAATATGTATCACAAAAGTAAGATCTTATTATAATAACTTATCAGAAATTTGCATTAATTTGTTAACTAAATTATAATGTCATATTACACATGGTTTCAGAAGAACAAGTTACGATACAAACTTTATGGTCTCGATTAAGAGATAGGGCATTATTTGATGGTAGTGCCACGTCTTTAAGGCGGTTGCTTAGAGATCTTGGATTTAAGTGGCTTAAGGACAATCCGCGACGAGGGCTCATGGAACTACCAAGTATAGCTTTGAAAAGGGTGGAATTTCTAAGGCAATACAATCAAGCCAAGGTTGAGGCCTTATACCAGTTTGTCTTCCTCGATGAAACTTGGATATTTCAAAATGGGACCATAGGTCGCTCTTGGCAAAATGGAAACCAAAAAAGCGTGAAAGCTATTAAAACAGATGGTAAAAGGTATGTACTTTTACACAATTTGCACTATAAAATTTAAAACTAATATATTTTAGATACATTATATTACATGCTGGAAATGAAAATGGGTTTATTGAGGGTAGTGAAGCGATATTTTCTTCGAAAACAAAATTGAGCGATTACCATGGAGAGATGAACCAGGACAATTTTTTGAAATGGTTTCAACATCAGTTATTAGAAAAATTGGAGAGTCCATCTATGATTATACTGGATAACGCCCCTTATCACAGCATGATATTGAACAAAGTGCCCAACAATGCATGGACAAAAAAAAATATCCAAGACTGGTTGACAAATCAAAACATACCATTTTTAAACACAATGTTTAAAACAGAGCTATTGAGTATTGTTGCTCGGTACATAATGCTTCTTAATTATATATATTTTGGTCGACAGTTTATATTTCTTTTGTTTATTCCTATTCTTAAAATAACTGCTTTTTTAGAAACAAACCACCTAAAATATACGTGATTGATGAATTGGCAGAACAACATGGGCACAAAGTTCTTCGTCTGCCTCCTTACCATTGTATATTTAACCCCATTGAGTTAATTTGGGGCATAGCAAAAGGTTACTATAACAGACATATTGGTAGAGATGGTAACAGTGAAAAAGACTGTTTGGATATGTGGAACGAGGCTCTACAAACGGTTACCCCAGACATGTGGAAAAATAGTGTTCGACATACTGAGCAAGAAATTTTTAAATGGTATGAAAGAGAACGAATTTTTGATCGACCAGACATCGAACCTTTAATAATCAACTTTGAGAGTGATGAAGATTCAGATTCAGACAGCGCTGAAGAAAGAAACTCCGACTAACTTTATTGTACAGAAAAAGCTTACACCAGTAGCTTACCTAATTTTAGAATGCATTTTTCTGTATGAATTCTGTAAAATAACTACCATGCATAAAATTTGGAGGACCCCATTTGGATTTTTATTCAGTACCTTTAAGCTATCAATTAAATATGGTAGTTTCATAGTGTCATCTGATCAATAATTGTCATACTTAATGATTATGCAAGTACAGATCTATAATTTTATTATACTATTATTTTTGTTCTCATTTGAGGTTAATATTGCTTATAAACCTAGATATGTAAATAATAAATTTTATTATTTTACAAAAAGTTTGGCAACAATGTAAATTTTTCAACACACCCACCTTGATGACGTGCACGCCACTTTGTTTGGCGTTAACTATAGTTATTCATTATAAAGGGTTGTCCAATAGGGACGCAGGAAAGTGAACGTCAATTTGACATAGACGCCATCTTTGTTTTCTGTCACCTACATGTCATTTTGTTAGTTGAATGTTTACCATTGATCGCTATGGAGTCGTATTCGATTGAAGACCGCATTAAAGTTATTCAAGAGCACTACAAAAATGGTGCAAAAATAAAAAACACGTTTCGCGCGCTTCGTGAACATTTCGGTCGCAACAACCGCCCAAAACGAAACAACCATCGGTCGTCTGGTGCGTAAATTCGAGGCAACAGGTTCTGTGGCAAATCTGCCAGGCTCTGGCCGGCCAAGGAGCGTTCGCACACCGGAAAATATTGCTGTTGTGAAGGAGAGTGTGAGAGACGATCCGAAACAATCAACAACGCGTCGATCCCAAGAATTGGGCATTTCGAGAACCAGTTTGCTCCGCATTCTCCACAAGGATTTGAATGTTGATGCCAATTTTTCATCAAAAATCATGTCCAGTGACGAAGCTCATTTCACTTTGAATGGGACGGTAAACAAGCAAAACTGCCGCATCTGGGCGAACGAATATCCCCGTGAGTACCAAGAGCATCCGATGCATCCTCAAAAAGTGAGTGTGTGGTGTGCATTGTGGTCAAAAGGCATCATCGGACCTTACTTTTTCGAAAATGCGGCCGGGGACGCCGTTACCGTCAATTCTGAGCGATATCACGTGATGATAGAGGACTATTTTTTGCCGCAACTTGAAGGAATGGATATGGACGATGTTTATTTCCAACAAGACGGTGCAACATGCCACACAACCAACGTCAATATCCATCGATTGCAGTCCTTCTTCAGTGATCGCGTGATTTCGCGCAGAGGAAATGTGCCATGGCCACCAAGATCGTGCGATTTGACTCCCTTGGACTTCTTTTTATGGGGATATTTGAAAAGCAGAGTCTACGTCAACAAACCAGCCACCCTCCAAGAACTCAAAAACAACATCATTGCCGAGATAAATGCCATAGAACCGACCATGTTGCAAAATGTCATTGAAAATTTCGACCATCGCGTGGACGTCTGTAAATCCAGTCGTGGTGAACATTTGAGCGATATTATTTTTCATACATAAATGGTATAGATGAACCTTCAAAATAAAGTACCCAACTTGATTTGAATATCAATCTTTCTTGTTTTGATATGCGTTTACTTTGATCCTGACTACAAACTGTGATTTTGGAGACAAACAAATCGTAGGTTTGCCCCTATTACCTAGTCTGAAATCGTTGTGTGAAACTAACCACATAAATTATGCCATCTTTGAATCCTCTAACGGCTTGTTACTAGCTAGATGCAGGCAATATTTGTAATGCAGTATGCACTCTAAGAAAACTTTTGTAGCCACGCGAGAGGAAACTCCGTCCGTTTTGCATACTTAAGTTTACCGAGTATTTAATCAAGTAGCAGTATGCGGGAATTTTAAAGACACAGCACAAATAACGCTTCCAACCGATGTAATCGTAGTCCTGTTTTATGGCCTATATAGTGTCGCCTAAGGGCATTACAGCTCAGATCCTCTTAGCACGTGATAGAGACTGTCTGCTTTTAATTGGAATAAGTTTTTACGACTACGCTCACTGTTATACATAGTGTCCTCGAATAGGAGACTTTCCTTCACAGTGCGTATAAGTCATACAGCACTAGGCAATTGTTCCTAGCAACACTTGTATACTAGAGTGTCAGAAAAAAGTGAAAGTTTTTTTTTTCAAACGCATACCTGTAATCTTGCTTGATCAATGTCAAAACAATTTTAAATTGTATGTACCTAGAACCACGGCAATCCGTGCCGAGTTGCGTTGGAACATGTCAAAATTTGCATATTAAGCTTTCAGTTGATGAAAATAAATGAAGATGGGATCTTCTTGTAGATGCAGAGAGAGCCAGGTCGTCGAGGTAATTTAGCTAGGGTGGACCAGAAATTAATAATAATAATAATGAATGGTCTTTATAAAAAAACAATACAAAAAACATAAATACATTTGACTAGAATGTAGGTGTATAAAAAATATGATGTATATAACATATATAAGTGAAGGCTATCCAATATTTCATTAGTTAAAAGGTTAAAATTGTAACAGTTATACAAAACAAAGGAATGCGATATCGGAAATATTTTTGTGTGAGGTGACATATACTAAGTGACATATAAATCCGAACATCCAGTTTAAATGGTTTTATTTTAATAAAAGTTGGTGAATGTATTTATCTTACTGTAAATAACAAGTGAAAAAATTTTCAGCCTTATCAGTTGGACATTCCGGTTTTTATACTGCTTTTTTTTAATTCGGTAACGCTCTAAAAATGAATATTTCAGCCGCAGTAAAGAATCAACGTTGGCGGATTTTGGTTCTTGACATCCTTTACGATCGGTTACGATGCCTAGAGTACGGAGACCTGTAAGATTTCGTCAACTTAGTGAGTTTGATAGGGGCCGTATAGTGGGACTTCGGGAAGCTGGACTTTCTTTTCGGGCAATTGCAGTTAGAGTGCAAAGAAGTGTAGACACTGTGGTTAGGTGTTGTCAGGCATGGCTTCGAGAAGGCCGTACGCAAAGAGCAAGCGGCTCTGGACGCCGCCGTAGAACAACAGACCGTGAAGATCGCCGCCTAAGATTATTGGCCTTAAGGGACCGTTTCTCCACTACCAGGTCCATTGCAAATGAATGGTTTGCAGAACACGGAAGACCTATTGGCATGCGAAGTGTTTACCGACGAATGAGAAGTTTTGGCTTGTTTTCATACCTGCCACACTGGGTCCTCCCTTTAACTCGAGAACACCGACGTAATCGCCTTGAGTGGTGCAGACAACAGTCACTCTGGGATCAGGACTGGAACAGTATTGTCTTTAGTGATGAGTCTCGGTTTTGTTTAGGCATGCACGATGGTCGTGCCAGGGTTAGAAGGCGACGTGGTGAAAGGAGGAATCCACAGTTTTTTGTTTAACGACATGTTCATCACACTGTTGGAGTTATGGTTTGGAGTGCTATAGCTTATGGTTCCAGGTCACCTTTAATCTTCATCAGAGGTAACATGAACGCGCAGCGTTATATCCACGAAGTTCTAGAACCCCATCTTTTACCCTATCTTGACACCCTGGCAGATCCAACTTTCCAACAAGATAATGCCCGACCACATGTTGCAAGAGTCACAATAGACTTCTTTCAACATAATGATGTCACATTGTTACCATGGCCACCAAGATCTCCCGACTTATCCCCAATTGAGCACGTGTGGGATATGATGGGTAGGAGATTGCTCAATTTGCAACGTCCTCCTCAGACTCTAGAAGCACTTCGAGAGGAGTTGATGGTTGCCTGGAATGAGATACCACAGGAGGACATTGACCACCTGATCAGAAGCATGCCTAGGCGCGTTGGAGAATGCGTAGCACATCAGGGTGCATCCACACATTATTAAAGGTCAAAGGGCTTTAAAGCAGTGCAATCATTTTGAAATTTTTATCATTTACTTATTATGCTTCATTAAGTGTCAATGTATAACCTTTGATATCGATTTCCTAAGAAGCTTTGAATCATTTTTGAGGCAGAATCAGAAAAACCAAAATATTTAGTCTTGGCTACTAGAAGACGATTTATGGTATCGAATGCCTTAGAGAAGTCAAGAAGAACTAATGATGTAATCACATGTTGCTCCCAGGCTCTAACAATGTTATCGGTTAAGTCTCGTAGGGCACCTACAGTGTTATATCCTTTTCGATAACCGCATTGTTATTAATTAGTCATAGAAGAAGAAAAGACGCATCTTAGAAACACTGAAGAACAAAAGTGGCGAGCTAAATATGTTGCTTCCTTAACTCCATCGTACGAACATATGCAACCAAATTCATCTTCATATTCACAAGAATCTTTGCTCATCCGAACTCAGGACACACAGCCTGATATTAGTCAAACTCAAACAAGGAAAGACCTCATAAGTCGAAAATTAGTAGCAGCATTAGATTGGTGTCAGCCAATTATGAGAAATGCTGTTTTTATTATTGAGGCACTTGGACATAACACTGACGAGTTCCCTATAAGCAAGTCCTCCATTCAAAGAATTTGTACCGAAAAGCGGAAGGAGCGTGCAGTAGCTATGAAGCTTGATTTCCAAAGCGAGGCACCGGATACTGTAACTGTCCACTGGGATGGCAAATTGCTGCCACCTTTAAATGCAAATATACTAAGTGAGATATAAATCCGAACACCCAGTTTAAATGGTTTTATTTTAATAAAAATGATAAAAATTTCACAATGATTGCACTGCTTTAAAGCCCTTTGACCTTTAATAATGTGTGGATGCACCCTGATGTGCTACGCATTCTCCAACGCGCCTAGGCATGCTTCTGATCAGGTGGTCAATGTCCTCCTGTGGTATCTCATTCCAGGCAACCACCAACTCCTCTCGAAGTGCTTCTAGAGTCTGAGGAGGACGTTGCAAATTGAGCAATCTCCTACCCATCATATCTCACACGTGCTCAATTGGGGATAAGTCGGGAGATCTTGGTGGCCATGGTAACAATGTGACATCATTATGTTGAAAGAAGTCTATTGTGACTCATGCAACATGTGGTCGGGCATTATCTTGTTGGAAAGTTGGATCTGCCATGGTGTCAAGATAGGGTAAAAGATGGGGCTCTAGAACTTCGTGGATATAACGCTGCGCGTTCATTTTACCTCTAATGAAGATTAAAGGTGACCTGGAACCATAAGCTATAGCACCCCAAACCATAACTCCAACAGTGTGATGAACATGTCTTTCAACAAAAAACTGTGGATTCCTCCTTTCACCACGTCGCCTTCTAACCCTGGCACGACCATCGTGCATGCCTAAACAAAATCGAGACTCGTCACTAAAGATAATACTGTTCGATTCCTGATCCCAGAGTGACCGTTGTCTGCACCACTCAAGGCGATTACATCGGTGTTCTCGAGTTAAAGGGAGGACCCAGTATGGCCGGTATGAAAACAAGCCAAAACATCTCATTCGTTGGAGTTATGGTTTGGGGTGCTATCGCTTATGGTTCCAGGTCACCTTTAATCTTCATCAGAGGTAACATGAACGCGCAGCGTTATATCCACGAAGTTCTAGAACCCCATCTTTTACCCTATCTTGACACCCTGGCAGATCCAACTTTCCAACAAGATAATGCCCGACCACATGTTTCAAGAGTCACAATAGACTTCTTCCAACATAATGATGTCACATTGTTACCATGGCCACCAAGATCTCCAGACTTATCCCCAATTGAGCACGTGTGGGATATGATGGGTAGGAGATTGCTCAATTTGCAACGTCCTCCTCAGACTCTAGAAGCACTTCGAGAGGAGTTGGTGGTTGCCTGGAATGAGATACCACAGGAGGACATTGACCACCTGATCACACATCAGGGTGCATCCACACATTAGTAAACGTCAAAGGGCTTTAAAGCAGTGCAATCATTTTGAAATTTTTATCATTTACTTATTATGCTTCATTAAGTACTTATACAAAATTTTATTAAAATAAAACGATTTGGGTGTTCGGATTTATATGTCACTTAGTATATCTAAGTCAAAGTAGGGTTAGGTTTACATTATATTTTCTATGCTGTACTTCAATTGCTCGTTGATGAATAAATAATAATAATTATGACTTGAGTGGAATACTCAATTTTGTTTGTTATGCTGTAAGTTTAAAGGCCAATTTCACCAACATTAATATTTGACCGTCAGCTGGACCAATAAGGAAAAGACCTTATCAAAATGCAATATTATGTCTTTGTGCTTTGGAATTAAGATAACTTTCATACAATTTCAAATTTTTATCATTTCACAAAAGAACAATGAAAATGAGAGGAATGGTAGGGCGATTTTCTAGCTATTATATTTAGTAGGATGTTTTCACTGTTTTTGACGACTGTTCATGCATGGCAATCTAGTTTTGTCTGTATATCACGTACAGGGTGTTGTACATAATACGTACCTGTAGAAATGTACCGATTTTTGTTTTGCAAAAAAAGAATATAAAACATATTCCAATTGGTTGATCGTCTTTTGTTACATCAAAAACAATTTTTGCTATTCGTGAATTTTATTCAAAAATCGAACACTTTTTTAAATTTTGACTAAATTACACGTAATTTCTTAAGATTCAATAAGCTGGTGAGGTTTCAATGACAAGCTGTCATCTCATACTTTGACAGTATTTTGTTATCAACATTTCATAGCTATTGGTTGCTAAAATTTGTTGATAGGAACTTGAAGCTCATTCGTTGTATCTGACGGTCTGTTATCCTATAGGTGGAGAATAACGGACTGTTGATTTGACAATCCTGGTGAAATCCACCCTTAATCAATTTTGTGAATTGTTATCAAATGTTGGCAAATAAATCGCTAACAATCTGGTTAAACTGAAACACTGAGGTGAAACCTAAATTTCACCGAAATGTCCAGGATTTTTTAAGCTTTTGTGTGGCGTCGGTAATTAAGTGATGACCCTAATATAATCCGATCTTACAATCTATTCACTCGGGTACCAAAACGGAAGAGAATAGCGTAACACATCGCACACTACTGCTAGCGCAGCATGTCTTTATATGGCAAAATTCAGTGCGCGCGGATTCCGCCATACACAAAGACGATGTGTGTTGCTACTCTCTTCATTTTCGGTAACAGACTGTATGTACAATGTATGCTTTGAACAAGAACAATGATAAAATAATTTCAAGTTATCCATACAAAGAATAATAAACCACGGATCGAATGAAGTTGTAAAAACTTTCACCGGTGATAATAGAGCATGAAAATGTCATACACCGTTCCGCTCGAGCAATAATAAGCTTGTGAATAATAGCGGGAGTGGTCTGGCCCGTTTTTATTTATGAACCCATTCATCCGGGATAAAACTGCCTGGGCATAATAGGTATTCATTAATGCTAGTTATCCCGTCCGTGTGATGACCATATGATGCAAGTCGTGCAGCGAAATTTGATATTCGTTTGTCTACGGGTGTAGAGAAGTTAGTTGGAAATACGATTCGGAAACATTTATTTCATTATGTTGCAAAGGTAGCGGATCCAATAGTAGATTCTCTAATAATAATAATAATAATAATAATAATAATAATAATAATAATAATATTTATTTACTCAATGTACAAAGATAACAAACAATATGAGTAAATAAATATAAAATCAAAACAGGCCCAATAGAAGGCATCGCCTGTACATGGACCAATAATTTAAGTTGAAACTGTAGAATGCAAATGACAAAAAAGGACAAAAATTAGCTACAGTAGATTATGTATTTAGTTGATGTTCGTATTTATGAGTTTATGAATTTCAGTCCTAGATATAGAATGTAGCCACTTTTTTAAATTTCTTTTGAAACAATTTCCGAAACGTAAATCTTTTAAGTCTTTAGGTATAATTTCATAAAATTTAGGCGCTAAATAGAGATATGATCGCTGCATTATAAATTTATGCGGTTGAGGAACTACTGTGCCACGAATTTTGTATCTGGTATAATGATTATGTTTAATTTTTTGGTCGGTGTTTACAAATTTATGGTAGTGAGTGATACTGTGTAAGAAATAAAGCTGTCTTATATCATACATTCGAACATCTGCATATAATTTTTCAGTGGGATAAAGTTTCGGTTTTTTAAATATCATTTTTAGAATACTTTTTTGAAAAACATCTAAATTATAGATATGTGAGGAACATGCAGCTCCCCATGCTAATATACCATATGTGAGATGAGGCTCAATCAGTGCATGGTATAATGTTTGAAGATATTTTTCTGTCAATATATTCCCAAGGTATTTAATTTTGTAGGATACAAATCTAACTTTCTTTAAAATATAATTGACATGGATGTCCCATCGCAAGTGAGGATCCAAGACCACTCCAAGGTATTTTATGTTGGGCACTCTATTAATTTGCATTTTTTGATCATTAATATTGAAGGAGAAATTTGTGTAATTTGGCAGATGTCTAGCATAAGATCCAAATGGTAAAAAATGTGTTTTAGAGTAGTTAATGCTTAATTTTCTACTGTTAAACCACCGAATAATTTTGATAAAATCATTTTCAATTACATTTTTCAGATCAGACCAGTCAGTGCCTTCATATAATATTGCAGTATCATCTGCAAAACTAGTTATTTTGCCAACACAATTAATTTGGAAAATATCATTTAAATATATATTGAATAACAGCGGACCTAAGACAGTTCCTTGTGGGAACACACTTAATATACATTTCTTTACTAAATGATCCTGATATCTGCACAGATTGTGGGCGATTTGACAAATAACTTTCGATCAGTGAGTACGCGTTTCCTCTGAAACCAATTCTCTCCAATGCTTCTAATAATAATTTGTGATTAACTGTGTCGAAAGCTTTCTTTAAATCAACAAAAATGCAGATTGAAGGGATTCTGTTATCAATATTTTGATATATTTGATTTACAATTTTAGTTATTGCGTCCGATGTAGCCTTCCCTTCTGTAAATCCATATTGATTTTCACTTAAAATTTTGAATTTTGTGAGGTATCGAATCATTCTAGTAGATAAAACTTTTTCAAAAACCTTTGCTACACTGGATATTATTGATATTGGTCTATAGTTGTTAACATCTGTTTTTGTTCCTGATTTATGTATCGGTATTATATTACCTTTTTTTAAAATTGAGGGATATATGCCAGATTCAAAGCATTTGTTGATTAGGTAAGTGAGTGGTTCTGTTATGTCCTCGGCTATAATTTTCAAATGCTCGCTTTTAATACCATCGAACCCAGGACTTTTCCGATTTTTTAAGGACATAACAGTGGTGTATACTTCATATTGCTCGACTTTATCCAAAATAAATGAGTTCAAAGTTCTTTTTGGAGGCTGAGTATTTTGTACATTTGCTTGTATATTACTTGCTAAATTTTCGCCTATGTCAGTAAAGAATTGTACAAATTCATCGCATATCTGTTCCCGATGTTGTATTTAACTCAGTGACACACTCTTTAACTTTTGTTTTCCCAGTAATCTCATCAATAGTTGTCCAAAGTCGCTTAGGATCATTTAAGTTATTATTCAATTTATTTAGGTAATGTTTTCGTTTGGTTTGCCTTACAAGCTCTATAAATTTATTTTTATATTGGTTGTAGCAGTCGGTATTCTCTGTAGTTGGCGTTAGTTTCATTACATTATATAGTCTTTCTTTTTCTATTGCCGATGTTATTAATCCTTTGGTAATCCAGGCATTTCTGCTTTTCTCTTTGTGACTAATTATTACTTTATTGGTACTAATATCTATTAGTTTTTTTATTTTCTCTATGAACAGTCCCGTTGCTTTGTCTATATTATTTATAGAGTATAATTGTTCCCAGGATTCTTGTTTGACATTTGATATTAGTTTTCAATTGTCGACAAAAAATTTGTAATTTTCCTGGTTGTTACTAACGGTAGGGATGTTAGAATGTTTTTCATTTGAAGATATCAGTAAAATAGTGGAGAAGTGGTCAGTAATATCGCTTTCTAGGATTATTGGTATACAAGTAATTTTGTTGGATAGGTCTTTCACAAAGCAGTGATCTATACATGTGCCACTGATGGACCTTGTAGGTAGGTTTATATAGGACAGAAATCCGTTACTTGATAGGATATTCAAGTATTCATTTGTGATGGGATCATTGAAATCGATCATCGACTCTTTTTGTGAAGACATATTTGCATCCAGGCTAAAGATAGTTCTCATCGTTCCTTTTCATAAAAAAAGGTGACAAAAATAGAGGGATTGCTTTACTCTCTGTATTTACCAAACTATACGAAAAAGCGTACTGCACCAGGCTGAGTCAATTTATTACTAAATATACTCAGTGACATTAGAAATGTTACACCCAGAAAAAACAATTACTTCAATTTGTTTTTTTATCAACATAATGACTATGGCTGTGGCAACAATGTCAACGTTTTAACTTTGTTTTCGTTTACCTTTGTTAAAATTTTATCTTTTAGTTTTTGAGAAGAAAGCAGTTTCTGAGAGCTGAGTAGTACATATATACTAAGTGACATATAAATCTGAACACCCAGTTTAAATTTTAAATAAATTTTAATAAAATTTTGTATAAGTACTTAATGAAGCATAATAAGTAAATGATAAAAATTTCAAAATGATTGTACTGCTTTAAAGCCCTTTGACCTTTAATAATGTGTGGATGCACCCTGATGTGCTACGCATTCTCCAACGCGCCTAGGCATGCTTCTGATCAGGTGGTCAATGTCATCCTGTGGTATCTCATTCCAAGCAACCACCAACTCCTCTCGAAGTGCTTCTAGAGTCTGAGGAGGACGTTGCAAATTGAGCAATCTCATGGCCATGGTAACAATGTGACATCATTATGTTAAAAGAAGTCTATTGTGACTCTTGCAACATGTGGTCGGGCATTATCTTGTTGGAAAGTTGGATCTGCCAGGGTGTCAAGATAGGGTAAAAGATAGGGTTCTAGAACTTCGTGGATATAACGCTGCGCGTTCATGTTACCTCTGATGAAGATTAAAGGTGACCTGGAACCCTAAGCTATAGCACCCCAAACCATAACTCCAACAGTGTGAAGAACATGTCTTTCAACAAAAAACTGTGGATTTCTCCTTTCACCACGTCGCCTTCTAACCCTGGCACGACCATCCTGCATGCCTAAACAAAATCGAGACTCGTCACTGAAGATAATACTGCTCCATTCCTGATCCCCCAGAGTGACAGTTGTCTGCACCACTCAAGGCGATTACGTCGGTGTTCTCGAGTTAAAGGGAGGACCCAGTGTGGCCGGTATGAAAACAAGCCAAAACTTCTCATTCGTCGGTAAACACTTCGCATGCCAATAGGTCTTCCGTGTTCTGCAAACCATTCATTTGCAATGGACCTGGTAGTGGAGAAACGGTCCCTTAAGGCCAATAATCTTAGGCGGCGATCTTCACGGTCTGTTGTTCTACGGCGGCGTCCAGTGCCCCTTGCTCTTTGCGTACGGCCTTCTCGAAGCCATGCCTGACAACACCTAACCACAGTGTCTACACTTCTTTGCACTTTAACTGCAATTGCCCGAAAAGAAAGTCCAGCTTCCCGAAGTCCCACTATACGGCCAATATCATACTCAGGGGATTACAATTTGACAATTTGAGCAGAATACTAAAGGAAATGTAATTAAATAAAACTGTAATTAAAATAAAAGCCTTTTATTTATCCTACGTAATTAACGTTCGTACAACTTTACTCATCTTTTTTTAATTTTATGTCTTTGTACTTGAGTTAGTTGTAACTTTTATACCTCAAATTAAAGCTTGTCAGATAGGGATATTATTTACATAATTTGCACATTTCATTACTAGGAGATTTTTTACAGAAAATTGCATTATTTATCGAATAAGTTAGTAAAAAAATAAGAAAATCATACATTTCAAAAGCGTAATTTTAAAACTTTTGTAAGTTTTCAATATTTTATTACTTATTATGAACTATTGAAATGTCCGCTATGTGACGATAACAAAAAACTCAAAATCAAACATGTAGTTTTTTGTATTTCAAATTCAACCGTCTGAAATCGGAATAAATAATAAAAAAAATAAACTTCAAATAACTCAAATACGGTTAACTTCTGGATAGGACATTGTAGGACAAAATCGGTTACTTTTGACCTAATATATCACCCCTTAACAGGAATACGTGACATTACAAGTCACCCTGTATATATACATTTGTCTTAATGCAATTAAATTGTTTATTGGCGATTGGCAAAACCTAAGGCGTAGTGAACTCTTTTGACTGATATCTCGAGCTTTCGACAAACTATGTTGTCATCTTCAGGAGCTAAAACACAAATATGAAAACAGGAACAAATTTAGATGTCAGTTACTCACTCGTCGATGAGGTTGATGCTAAAACGTAGATAAGACCACTTGATTATAAGAACAAAAGATCGGACACAATGGGTTTGTCGCTAACGATGGAACTATGCGTTACAGACATTTGTCAGTAAGCCCAAATGGATTAAAACATGGAAAGGGTAATCAATTTATTAAAAACTAAAACTACATTTTGGGGACAGAAATTTCGTTTAACACCGTATACTTGTCGCAAGTGCTGAAGGTGAATACCTCGGTAATGTCACGTGGCAGACAGATGAGAGATGTACGGCATGAAAGAATGTGAAAGTGTGAAATTATTGCAATTTTTCTTAATTTTTATGTTGTTGTTCGTCGTAGAATTTGTAGTTTTTTATAATTAACTTATTCCTATACTTGTAAGTCAGGTCTGATGGAAGATCAATAAAGTTAAAATTAATGTTAAACCTTACACACCAACAGCAGTTGCCGGCAGAGCATACTTTGCAAGGGAATTACAAGACAGTATATAATATTCGTTAACAACCCTTGAGGTTGTATAGAAAAATGAAGCACCAGTAGTCAGCTATTTCCTTTTTGTCGACTGGATGGAAGTGCGTGAGCTATCTTCATCGAATAGCACTAAAATGTTAAAACCCGATTTAATGACTTACGCGTCGTTAAAACTTCACTGACATTATCTACTGTTGGCTGGATTTGACTGCATCATAATGAAATAAAAGTTTATGAATAGTATTTCCAGCTAACTTCCCCACAACCATAGCTGAACGAGTATCGAATTTCGCTACATGACGTACCACCGTTCGCGAATAGCGTCATAAGGTCATCACATGGATGGCATGAATGAGTTCATAAATAAAAACGAGCTGATGTCCCCGAATCCGCCAGACTGCTAGCACTATTATTCATAAGCTTATCATTGCTCGAGCAGACTATGACCCAGAAACACCCAATTTTATTCGCTATTATTACCGGTAAACGTTTTTACAATTTCATTCTGTACGTCCTTTATTATTCTTTGTATGGGTAACTAGAAATTGTTTTATCATTGTTCTCGGACAATTTTGCACCTATAACAATAAAACAAGGTAGTAAATAAATAAGCAAATAATCTACATGTAATTATTAATTACACTGGACAACAAATTTTAGTTTTTTAATTGTATCTTGTGGAAAAAGTGCACTTCTTTGTTAATTTTGGGGCGCTCAATCCAAAAATGACAATGAAATAAAAAAATTAGTTGCGGTTTAGATTAAAAACTTTTTATTTTTAAGGATATATTAAAAAAAGTAACAAGATTCATATACTTATAAGAATCACTATATGCGCTGTCTTTTTGCTGTTCTTTTATGGATCGTTTCTGGAGCATCTCTACCAAGAGTCCAACAGTAGTCTGCAAGCATGGAAGGATTCCACTTTCCCTGGTACCTTTTTTCCATTGTTGAAATATCCTGATGAAAACGTTCGCCGTGCTCATCACTTACGGCTCCGCAATTGTCAGGAAAAAAGTCCAGGTGTGAGTGTAGGAAAATGTATCTTAAGAGACATATTACAGCCCAGCTTTTGATACGATGACAGCATATTTTTGACAAGGGTTTTATAGTTGTCAGCTTTTCTATTTCCCAAGAAATTAGTGACCACCAGACGGAAATAATTCCAAGCAGTTTTTTCAGTACCTGTTAAAGTGTTTTCAAACTGTGTATCTTTCAAAATATTTCGAATCTGTGGCCCAACAAAAATACCTTCTTTAACCTTTGCCTCACTTAAAATTTCTGACGCAGGTATTGAAAAGCTGACCCATCTCTATCTAATGCCTTGACAAAGTTTTTCACTAGGCCCAACTTGATATGCAGTGGTGGTAATAAATTTTTTTTCGAATCTACTAATGGCATATGATGTACATTTTTTTGACCTGGCTCTAGGAATTGACGAACAGGCCAGTTTTGTCTGGTGTAATGAAGTGCTTTTGCCCGACTGTCCCATTCACACAAAAAACAGCAAAACTTTGTGTAGCCTAGCTGCAGCCCAAGTAAAAGTGCAACAACTTCCAAATCGCCACAAATATGCCATTGGTGCTCATCGTATTTTATGCATGTCAATAGGTACTTCATATTGTCATATGATTCTTTCATGTGAACTGCATACCCTACAATAAGAGATGGTAAAATATTTCCAATATGCAATAACACTGCCTTTAAACTCAATGTTGAACTGTCTATAAACAATGTCCATTCTTCTGGGTTATAGTTTATATTTAAAGCCGCCAGTAAGCCGTTATTGTTACTGCAGAAAACCAAGTTATTCTCCATATTGAAAAATGGTTCTAAGTCTTTGTGGCGTTTACGAAAAACACATACCGAAACATCGTCTTCTAACAACTTCCACTGCCGCAGTCTTGATACAAGTAACTCTGATTTACATTTTGGAAGTTCTAAATCTCTTACAAGATCATTTAATTCTGACTGTGTTATTTTGTGCCATTGGTGGCATGACGTGCTCGGTATAAAATCAAGATCTCTTGACGTTGATGGCATATCTTCTTCCTGACGAATCACTCGATCGCCATGATCTGATTCGTTTTCTGATTCGCAAGTGTAGGATTCTGGGGGTTTTGGAATAGGATTTTCGTCAGTGTGAGGCACAGGTCTCATCGCAGATGGTATGTTTGGGTAGTTAATAACCGATTTTTTTTTTCTTGGACATACCTGTGGCTTGTCCAACACAAGGTACCATGCAAAAGTAACAATCATTAATACCTGTATGATTTGTAGGCTCTCTCTAAACCATTGGGACAGCAAAGCGCATAGACCGTTTTTTGCCATTTAACCAGCTCCTCAGACTTGAAGCACATGTATTACAGCAGATGTGGGGTGCCCACTGTTTGTCTGGATCACCTAGTTTACAACCGAAATAAAGCTGATATGCCTTTGTTATTAGTGGAGTAATAGACCGTCTCTGAGACGCAAAAGTCACATCACCACACACGTAACAAGACTGATCTGGATTGTTTACACACTTTCGAGACATCTTGCATGAACGCTGTCAGCCAACTGAGGAAAAAATGGCTAATATAAAACAATATAATGTACACGTATGTATAACGTAACACAATCGTGCCGATTACATCATCTTTCCTTGCCGAATATAAAAATGTAGCACGTGCATTCTTGTGAATTACAGTATACTAACACTGTCACAGCAGGAACACATATAATTACCGTATCTCTAAAACTTGAACTAATATTGAAAAAATAAGTTTCATTCCGGTTTTAGCACATTAAAGATAGTAATATTTTGTTGATTTTATTTAGGATATTTTTTGGCTGTTGATCAGTGTTATATGCCCATTATTTTATCTTAATAACGTACTCGTATATTGGCCACCGGGAGATTTATATTTTTGTAGGCAGGTTGACGTTATAATAGTAACTTTAAATACATTTGGAATCAACATTAGGTACCTAAAGTTCGTTGTTTCAAAATTATTTCGTCACATTGGTTTAATTGTGATGTGGTAACAAAGTCCCAATGGCCGATCTAAATTAAATAAAAATGGTAACTGAAGTTTGTAAATATACACAAACTCACCTTTTAATAGTGAGATACAATAATTTGACACACTCAACAAAACATGTACATCGAAACGTCCTATTTTTCGCAAGTTTGTGGGAATGAATGTCACAGATGCTTATCCGCGTCTGATAGGTACACATTTGTTGTCTAAGTCATGAATGTTAAGCGGAGCGCGGCGGGAGTACGCGCGGATTTCATGTTGTTACTTGTCGAAACTTGTATAAACTGCGAATGACGACGCCGGGTTTTGAAACAGCGGTTGACAGAATAAGTGAATATCATATTTAATTTCTGATTTTATGCGTGTAAACTAAACATTACGGTCACCAACTTGGCTCTGATTACTCAGTACATTTCTGAAGTACTGGACGGTCAGGGACAAGTTGATGTCATCTACACAGATATTCAGAAGGTGTTTGATCAAGTTGATCATTATGCACTTCTGGATAAGCTTAAAAAAGTGGGTATGTACTTATACAAAATTTTATTAAAATAAAACCATTTGAACTGCGTGTTCGGATTTATATGTCACTTAGTATACAAGGCAAAAAACAGAACAACAAAATTAGTACAATTAAAAAAGAAAATGGTGAACTAGTAAGTAATGATGTAGATATAGCAAATGAATTTTGTGAATATTTTTCAAAAATCGGGAAAAGGTTGTCAGAAAAAAAACGCGGAGAAATTAAATTATAGTAAGACCAAATTATATCTGGAACCGACCGATACGCATGAAATAAAGACAACAATCAATGAATTGAAATTAAGAAAATCTCCAGGTCTAGATAATATAACAGCATATACTCTGAAGAGAATAAATTCCAACATCTGCGGCATACTATCATATTTGATAAATTCTTGTATGTATAAAGGAATATTCCCTTCATGTTTAAAACACGCTATGGTAAAATCATTATTTAAATCTGGAGAAAGAGAAAAACCCATCAACTATCCACCAATTTTCATCTTAACAAATTTTTCTAAAATATTTGAAAAAGTGTTAAAAAAACGATTCACCGAATTTGCAAAAAATATAACTTAATAGCGGAACAGCAACAAGAAGGCAAATCTGCTCAAGATGCTATTGTAAAATTAACAAGTAAAATATACACGAATCTCGATATTGGCAAAGCAACTGCATGTGTTTTTGTTGACTTGGCAAAGGCATTCGACTCTATTACTCATGAATCGCTTTTAACAACTTTAGAAAACTTAGGTTTCCGGGGAATGACATACAAAATTATAGAAAATTATTTGTCAAATCGAACACAGTGCGTCAAAGTTAATAACACATTCAGTGAACCCCATATTATATCATGCGGTGTACCTCAAGGCTCAGTATTAGGACCCATTTTATTCAATCTATTTATCAACGATTTGTTCAAAATAAGTAGTACAGGTAAAGTTATCGGTTTTGCGGATGATACAGCTATTCCCTATGAAAGCAACCAGTGGCATACACTAAAAACCACAATCAAACATGATTTGAAAACATTTATAAATTTTTTTTCGGAAAGAACTATGACAATTAATTACAACACTTTCTTGTAACGACAGGCTCTCACCACAATTTGAAAAACTTGAAGTTCATACAAGCAGTGGTCTCAAAGGGATTCAGATTGCAGACAAATTTATTTTTATTGTGGTCTAATACATTATTTCAAATATTCGAAATACGTGAATCGTACCATTCATAACTACCCAACAAGATTCAATCAAAATTCAATGTGTATTCCACAAACATCAAAAACCGTTACACAACGATCTCTGTTTTTCTTGGGACCAAAATTCTATAACTTCATACCAGCGTCATTTTTTTTTTTTATATATCGAAACAGCCGCGCAGGCAGAAGCCTAAATGCCGGAACACCGCGGCTGCTATGATGATCCCAAAGAAATTTTGTTGATACGATTTTTGAACTGCCTAAGGTTAGTAGAACTGGGAAAAGCTTCCTCCCGTAGATTGTTCCACAATCTAGACACCCTCGGGACAAAGGAGCGGTCGTATCGGCCAGTTCTGGATGTACGAAGTTTGACACGGTTAGGATGGGACGCCGAAGTCAGGCGGGTCTGTCTGGCAGGCACATCGCGCGGCGGCATCATGGAAGAGAGCTCTGAGGAGCAAAGCCCGTTGGTGTAGCGACAGAAAAGAGCTAGATCGCCGACGGCCCGCCGGTGCGAAAGAGTCCCGAGACTATCTGTTAGAGAAGAGTCATCGATAAGTCGGACCGCCCTCCTCTGGACAGCATCGAGCATGGACAATGTAGTCGGGGCGGCAGCACCCCAAATGTGTGAGCAATACTCGAGGCTAGGCCTTATCTGGGCCTTGTATAGAGTGAGAAGGTCATGCGGAGAAAAGTACTTCTTAGCCCTAAACAAATAGCCTAGCTTTTTCCCAGCAGCTGCAGCTATTGAAGAGATGTGTTCGTGCCAGATCAGGTCCTCGGTGATCTGGACTCCGACCAGCCGAAATGAATGGCTCTTTGGTAGAACTCGACCGTCCATCGAAACTGTATGAGCGCTAGGACGCTTTTTGTTCATCAAAGTACAGTACTGTGTTTTGGAAGCATTGAACTGTACAAGATTGTTGCGTCCCCAAGCAGTGATAGCCTCCAGGTCTCTTGTCAGAGAAGAAGTCGTCGCTAGTCTTCTTTTTTCCAGCTCAGCGGCAGAGATCGGCTTGTCACTCTGAATTCCTGCATGTAGAGTGCTGTCATCAGCGAAGCTGTGGATTGGGTTGATCGTGCAGGAAAGGAGGTCGTTGATATGTAAGAGAAACAGCGTCGGAGCCAAGACCGATCCCTGGGGAACACCCGCGTTGACGTTGTGGGATGAAGAGGAGAATCCGTCAATTACGACGGATATCTTGCGGCCAGAGATAAAGTCAGCCACCCATCTGCAAAGCTTTTCTGGGAGGCCGTAGGATGGAAGTTTGCTTAAGAGGGCAGCGTGCCACAGCTGATCGAACGCTTTCGTGATGTCAAGAGCAACGACATGAGCCTCACCATGAGACTGGATGAGTTTACTCCACAGTTGCGTGACGTAAGCTAGGAGGTCCCCTGTGGATCGTTGTTGCCGGAAACCGTACTGCCTGTCGCTAATCAAGCTGTGACGTTCGAGGTAGTCCAGAAGCTCGCGATTTATGCACCTCTCCATCACGTTACTTATAACAGAAAGCAGAGCTATAGGCCTGTAGTTGTAAGGGTCGGTTTTAGATCCTTTTTTTGGGATGGGCTGTACATGAGCAAATTTCCAGTTTTCTGGGAAGTTGCCGGATTCATAAGATATCTGGAAGAGACGCGAAAGAACTGGAGCAAGCTCCGCTGCACATCTCTTCAGTACAATGGCAGGAATCAAGTCCGGACCAGAAGCTTTGTTGATGTCGAGCGACAAGAGCACTCGTCTTACGGTCTTATGCCTCAATGTTACCTCCCGCGTAGTGTGGGGAACCCTTTGAATTGACGGCACTTGGGCGTTGGTGGGGACGTCCGTGGTGGAGTTGGCAGCAAAGATCTTGGCTAGCACTTCCGCCTTGGCCTTTGAGTCGAATACAATAGTTCCATCCTGACACGTAAGCGGTGGAAGGCTACTGTGTGAGAAGTTCTTTTCAATCTGCTTGGCCAGTGTCCAGAAAGACCGACTACCATTGCGCTGCGACATTACCCTGTGCCTAACTTTTATATCATGCTGGTTTTTGGCATTGCGAACCGCTTCGTTATATTTGTTTCTGGACTCGACGTCGGCTTGTCTGTTCTCTACAGTGGGGTTTTGTAAGTAGGTTCTGTGGGCCTTGATCTTCTGCTGGCGAGCAGTGTCACACGATTTGTTGAACCAGTCGTTGGACCCTGGTTTAGGAACTTTCACTGTGTGAGGGATGTATTCCTCCATTCCGACGTGGATAATTTCGGTTATTGAAGAACAGACAGTCGACATATCCGCGTCAGTGAAACAGACATCTCTCCAAGGAAAGCTAGAGAAGAAGTCTCTGAGCCCCTCCCAGCGGCTTCTGACCGAAACCTAACCTCCACAACACCGTGATCTGAGTTACCTAGGGGGGACAGGACAGCAGTGCTGTAAGGGGCAGGATGCGTGGTCAGAAAGAGATCCAGCAGGCTACTGGCGTGTGACGAGACGCGGGGGAAAAAAGTAGGGCTCATCACCAGCTGGGTCAGCCCTTGAGTAAGAGCGAACGCTTCGACTGCACGACCTGCTGCATCGGTCTCATTTGAGCCCAACCAAAGCTCATTATGGGCATCGAAATCACCGAGAAGAACTACCTCTGAAGCGGGGTGATTGATGTTCAGGAAGTCGAGGACGGCGAGGTATTCGAGTAGGTCATCCCAGTTATGGTTCGATGGAGAGCGATAAAGGCAGCAAATAAATTTAGGTGATGTTTTGGAGTTGAGGCGAAGCCACAGAATGTCCTTTCTGTCTGATTCCAAAGAAAGATCCCTGGAGCAGGAAAGACTGCTGCGGACAAAAGCCACAACTCCCCCGTTCTTTCTCAGATTGGAGTGCACCTCGTAGTTTGGGAAGTTGAGATGGTTAATCGGTGCGGTCTCTGAGATTTTTGTCTCCGCCAAGAAAAGCACGGCGGGACGATTGGATTGCAGGTAGTGATGAACAGCATCAATGTTGCTGTTGATCCCGCAGATGTTCGAAAAACAAATTTTATCTTCGATGTTGTTCCCTCGAGCCCACCCTCCACCCGGACATTCCGAGAGTGGAGTCATTAAAAGTAATTGAATTAAATAAATCATTTAAAAAAGAACTAAAAAATGGATTTTACAACAACCAAGGTACTCCATCCACGAAATTGTAGATCTGAAAAATCATTATCAAAATCAATAATACTTTACTTACACTAACATCCATACTTTTACTTTAGTTATAATTGTCTGGATATTTTTCCTGACGTTACCATAATAATTCACCAAATTATACAGTATTAACGTTTTTTTTTTTCATATACTGTACTATTAGTTTTTATTTTGAACAAATCCAAATACAAGTGCAAACTTTTTTTGGGTGCTTTATGTTTATTGTGCACAATATTTGATATTTACCTGTATTTTGTAACAATAAACATTATTATTATTATCCAATCCATCCCAAAAAAGGGATCTAACAACTACAGATCTATTGCTATTGTTCATTCGATTTCGACTCTCCTTCTATCGAAATAAATGGTGTTTCCTGCTTTACATCATATAAAGTAACACTGAAAGGGTATTGTTATAGGTTTCATAGTGAACACAAAAGTATTTTGTTTATATTAGAAACTAGATCTGTCCCAAGTTCTCGGCACTGCGATTCAGAGTAGAGACAAACATTTCCAGCTGTATAATTAATTAATGATGGTATAGATTTCTCTAAGTGCCTCCCAGCTATGCTGTAGATCTTCTGAATGCTTTTGTTGTCATCCAAGGCAACTGTTTGTTTTTAAGAGACGACGGGATATTGCAACAGAGACTGATGGAACAAACGTAACTGAAACTTGGAATTTACCTCACAACGCCAAGAATTGATGGACTGTTTCAGAGGTCTAGTCATTATATATTGGATGCCCAGGGAAGAAATGAGGGGAGATTAAAGGAATAGAAATGTACATAGGTATGTCCAGAAAAAGATGGAGTAACTGCTTTTATTGGAAAAAGAGTACCGAATATAAGAAAATCGTTTTGCTAGCGGCCAAATAACACCACAGACGTAGAGAAGAATTTATTTATTCACGGTTTCCCATTTCATAAAAAAAACATTATGTTTATGTGACAGATTACAATGTCCATATAAATTATTAAACTGAACAAGAACTAAAGATTGATGTGATACACAACCTAGTTATAACTGAAGTCAAAGGGAAACATTTTTCATGCGCTTTGTGATGTGCTACTGAAAACCAAATTCCTCTGACGTTGTAATGTACGAGGGTGAATCAAATATGAACCGGACTTTTGTTTTAGTAATTTTATTGGCATGATAAACAAGTTTATTTATATCTTATTTCTCATCGGATCGGGAATTTTTCAATTTCCCCATCAAAGAATGAAGCTGGTCGTGGTTCCACACCTTCGTTGACGTCAAAGTGGTGATCTCTCAGGTCTTTTTTAAATGGCTCAAACATGTGATAGTTGTATGGCGACAAATCGGGAATGTGATGCGGGGGTTCAAGTGTACATACAAGGACGATGAATGCGTGTCTTTTACAGCCGCCTATAACCTACTAAACCACCTACCACTTCAGTTACGTAATAATTAAGTAAATTATCCATATACGAGCCCCTTCCCACTTCAGTTGGCCCAACTATGGAAATCTTAGTTTTTTTCTTATCAAACACAAATAATAAAACTGTAGCAGGGTGTTATAGGTTTAAAATATTAACAATGAATATTTTGATAATGTATAGTAGAAAACACCAACTTTGTCACTCCCTAATCAAATTTGCAGCATAAAAATAACACATGTTGCAATTACAGCATATCAACCTATTTTCATTTCAATGCAAAATAAATCTATAACGCATAGGTGGCTGTGGAAAATAAAAGCCATGACAATTATTTTTATTAATCACAGCTGTCAGAATACGATTAAAATAGTTTTGGGTAGTTAAGGTTTTCAAAATGGGTAGAGGAAAGGTTATTAGTGAGAAAATTCGGTTACTGATAATTAAATTTTTTAATTCTGGGAAAAGAAACTCAGAAATTGCAACTTTGTTAGACTTATCGCGGTACAGTGTGAGAAATATTGTTAGAAGATATAACGTAACTGGTTCAGTTAATATTAAGCCACGATATGTGAAAAAAAGTAATATCACAAATGCCGACCGAAGAGCATTAAGAAGAATAATCGTGAAAAACAGGCGTGCCAACTATTAACAATTAAGTGCTCTGTGGAGTGACGCTGTTGGAAGGAGAATTTCGAGGTCCACAACACATAGAGAGGCCCACAAACTGGGATTTAGTACTTGCAAGGTAAGTTTTCTTATAAAAAAGTGAAGTAAAAACCCTAAAGCTGCACAACTTGTTTATAGGCCAAATAAAAGCACTGCAAAAGAAAAATCGGCTTAGATGGGCTAAAGAACATAGATAATGGACACCTCAACAATGGTGTGCAATACAATGGAGTGATGAGGCCCGATTCGAAGTTTGTGTTGGTGACAGTCGCAGTAGAGTTATTCCCCAAAAAATGAAGCATTCCATGTTGACTGTCTGAAGAGAAAAGTGAAATTTCCAGCATCCATTATGGTCTGGGGCAGAATGTCATCAAAAGGAGTAGGAAAACTTCATTTTATTGATGGAAATGTAGATACAAACAAATATTTGGCAATTTTAGAAGAATCGCTTTTTCCAGTGATGGAAGAATGTTTGACATCCGGCCAAGATTTGGTGTTTCAGCAAGATGGTGCAGCGTGCCATACCTCAAAAAAGGCTATAAAATGGATGGAAGAAAATAATGTAACACTTTTGAAATGGGTTTCTAGCAGTCCAGATCTGTCATCTATTGAAAGTTTGTGGCACGAGATGAAAAAGGTTCGACGACAACATCCTGCTCGTACAATCACCGAACTGAGACAAAAGCTTAAAGAAATATAGGATTGTTTTACACCAAATTTTTGCCAAAACTTGGTTAACAAAATGCCCCAAAGAATTTCAGCCGTAATAAAAGATAAAGGTGATGTTACCCAATGGTAATCTTTCAATTGTTACTTTTTTAACTTCGCGCATTTACTCGCACATTGCTTATTTGTTCAGTTATAGGTCTAAGTAATATCAAATATGTATTTTTTACGACTAGAGTGTATCTAAAATGTTTTTGAGAAAATAAATTGTTTTAGAAGTAAATAGTTTCGTCATGTTTAGTTTATAAAGGCATATTTTGGTACAATTCTTGAAGTGGGTCAACTGAAGTGGGAAGCAGCTCGTACACTACGATGTCCCAAAAAAATTAAAGTTTTTTTTTTCAAACCCATACCCTATAGTTTTGCTTAACCAATGTCAAAACAATTGTAAATAAAGTTTTATGTACCTAGAACCCGGACAGCCGTGCCGAGTTGCGTTGGAACATGTCAAAGCGTGCATATTAGGCGCAGGCTAGCTAACCCGTTGCAGTGTTCATTTATTCTATTAGTGAACGCACTGTTTTCGTTAAGTCAACTTGTCGATGGAGTTACGCAGTTCTGAAAAGGGAATATTTTTAATAGAGGACGTAAAGCTGTAATATCCGGGAAGTGAAATTATGATGAAAGCGCCAACCTTACTATCTGTGAGTGCATTATTTACTGAGAAAAGGCACGTATACCGACTAGACCTCCATCTAACTACATATGTTAAAAAGCTAGTTACCTTACAGCAAGTTTGGAGAGATTTGCAAAAAATGCCACAAGAAGCGTTTGAGCAACGTCGACAACTGTTTGATTGTTTGAAATTTGGTTTTCCCTGTATATTTATAATAATTTAATGCCATTATGATCCAGCATTGATCCAATCCAATTACAGTCTTCATTGAAGCAAACATTAGCTTTAAGCCTTCAAATCTGAAAAGCCCAAAGGGAGTTTTTCTCTAGCTCGTTGAAAATGCTGCACTTAATTATGTTCAATTAGGCGATGGAATATTCTCTGCGGATACTTTCCGTCTGTTATTTTATTTGATTCTTTTTACGTTAGCCGTACGTTTTTCCGACAAGGCGCCAGCGGCTGTCCCTGATAGAAGGTTTGCCGTGGAATAAATTCCTCAGCTAGTTCCCTATTCCAATTATGTGTAGCCCAGGATCCAGTGCTATTTCTGAGCAAGTTTTAGCTGCATATTTCATGTTTCACTAGGCGATAGTATAGTCTGGGTAGTTGCTAAGCAACGACAAATAGCTTCGAAAGTAGGAAACTTATTGCGCTTTGCTTGACAATTGAACTAGCGTGTTAGCATGTTCCTTCGCATAGAGCATTCTTGATAGTCAATAAGCTGGTGAAATTTCAATGACAAGCTGCCATACTATTCATCATTTGTTTGTCTGGGCGGTCCGTAGAACCTTTGCCCATTACTCACTGTCTAATGTACGTTAGTCGAACCTGTCAGCCCTGGTGGCCAAGAAGCCAGACAAAGTCAAGAAAAAAGAGAAAGGGAAAGAAGAAAAAAGAAGAAGAGCAAAGAAAAACAGATGTGCTTAGTTTCAGAGAAAACACCTAGGCTTTTTGAGATGAACTAAACAAATTTTTGATTCGGTTTTGTTAGAGTGTAATTTTGAGTTTACTAAAAATTCGCGCTAACTTTTGATTACAGTGCGAGCCGTGGCCTTGAATGTTTACGAACTTGCTCCACTGTGTAGTCCACTGAGTCACGCAACAGAGGGTTGCTGTGCGATTCCGCTTGACTATAACGTCGCTGCGCCTGAAGCTTGACATAATCCCTCAAGTAAGGAATGTCATCATTTGAGACATACCATGGAGCGTTGCAAATTGTCCGCAAAGTTCTGCTTTGCAGTACTTGAAGACTTTGCATGTGTGTCTTGACAAGAAAACACCAAGCCGCACATGCATAAGTAATGGCTGGTCTAATAACCATTTTATATAGTCGAACTTTTGTTTATCAAACTCAATTTGGAGGATCTACATAACAAAAGATATTTGGAATTTTGTTTTTATGGATGCTGTATGTTTCTGCCAGGTCATGCCTTTATCAAGGGTGACACCGAGGTACTTGGCAAAATTTGTCTTTGGTTCACGATTTCCATCTAGAGAAACCTCTGCTGGGGGGCCACGACGTTTTTTGGTATAATAAATAGCCTGCGTTTTCGAATGATTAATTTTTATCAGCCACCGTTCCACGCACTCTAGTACTTTGTCCACCGCATTCTGCAACCCATTGTGAACCAGATCACCAGTACACGACTGGGCGATGAGTGCAGCGTCGTCAGCGTTCACCGTTGCAGGGGCAAGGGATATCATGGATGAAAAGCGAATAAAGGATTAGTCCTAGGACCGAACCCTGAGGAAAACCGGCCCGTACTGGTCGTGTTGTTGACAAAACATTGTTAATTTTGATCCGAAACTTCCTTCCATCAAGAAAGGATAATTTCAGAAGCCAAACAGGAAAACCCTTTTGGATTAGTTTAGGCCGCGTGCCACACCTTGTCAAAGGCTTTTGAGACATCCAAAAGCAAGATGCCAGTCCTAAACCTGTATGCTGAGGGTGAACCCTCTGGTTACATGTTCCACCAGGCTGACTGCCTGTAGCTCGGTGCTATGCTCGAACCGAAAACCGAATTGAACGTCAGGAATCACGTGGTGATTTGATGAAGAATTCTCAAGGTGACGATAAATCACTTCTTCGGCGAGCGTAGAACGAGATGACAGCAGACTTATGGGACGGTAATCCTGAGGAAATATCGAACCCACCTTTTTTGGAATCATGATGATCTCAGCAGTCTTCCTGCAGGGAAGTACTGGATTCTGAGCGTCGTATTGATTATTGTCACCAAATATGTCAGGGATTTCGGCGAGAGAATCTTCAACGCCTTGTTGGTGCTTTACGCACCTTGAGGTCTTTAACATGACTTAGGAGCTACGCTGGTGTGCAATGTGGAACCTTGGAGGGTGCCGCTAATGTGCTATGTGGAGCCTTAGACGAATCTTCTGAAGAAGAGTCATCTGAAGAGGATTCAGTGCCTCCGCTAACGCTGCTGGCCCTAAAATATCTCCTGACGGATCGTACGATGTGATGTTCCTCGTCGAGGTCATTATCAAGATCATAGCTGGGAGAGAACTGTATTTCCATGGCGATAGCGAAAACCTCGACCTTATCCCCCATTCTGAAGACCATGCCCTCAGGACCGTGGATGTACGGGAGTTGTTCTCGCTTTCCGTTTCTGAGTAACTTTGCAACCCTCCAGAGAGGAAATACTTGAATCAAGCATTCCCTCCAGAAAGAAAGTCAATTGCTCGTTGATGAGTTCGTGCAGTCCGTTTCTCACTGCATGGACAAGATTTGTAGTCCTTCGAATGTTATCAGGATGGCAAGACCTTTTTGCCTGCTTAATAGCGGCTCTTTTGTCAAAGATTTTCTGACGAATGTCCGCAGGCAAAAGAGGTCTGCCCTGTCGTTGTACAGGAAGTACAGCTGTACGCTGTAGAGCTGCTTGAATGAAACTTGTCCACTTCGCTTGAGCGGCATCTATTCCAGACTCATCATCTATGATCGGAATATTGGGAAACTCTCTAAGGAGCAACTTGTGTAGCTCCCAATCAATGCGTTTCCTGGGAGGAAGTTTGCTCATTGCCCATATCCAAGACAACAGGTAGGTGGTCATTAGCGATATCATACAAGATTCGAGAAGAGATACTGTATCTACAGTGTTTAGATATCGCGAAGTCGATGACATCTGGTGCCTGAAGATGGTCCAATGGATGGTGTGTCGGCTCTACAGTGCTATGTATAAGGTACCCATTTCGCATCACATAGTTGTACAATCGAATCCCACTAGTGGAATTCAACCTAGAATTTCATGCCTGATGTTTGCAGTTGAAGTCCCCTGCCACAGTAAGCGGACAAGAGTAGTCCAAAAGGACCTCCAGATCCGCGTCTTGTAGCCTGGCACCACACCTGACATACAACGAGTCACCTCCCGCCATATTGACTACCACAGAAGTTGTTTCGATGCGATCATTCAATTTGTCACCTGGGATAACATCATAATTCGGGAGAGCCAAACGATTTCCCGGATTAAGCAACGTTTCTGCATCAAGGCCACATCTATACCTTCATCCAAAAGAGCTTGACGAAATTCCCGTTTTTTTGGGAATATCCCTTATGCCCAAACAATTCCAAAAAAGAATTTTGATGAGTGCAGGCTGTCTACTATTGTACCTAGACATTTACAGGAAATAACGCCTGCAACGCTTGGGTTGCGCTAATCAGTGGGCTTATTATTTGTTGTAAGGACCTTAGCGTGGTTGCCAGGTCCACATTTTGCGTGCTCAAGGGAGGTTGGGCAGAGAGGCAGACAAAGTTGCGTCCCTAGCTGCGTCCGCGTATGATAGATTACGCCTTTGCACTATAACTTGCCAGTTCCTCCTTAGAGTAAGCTTGCAAGTCCGGCTATTTGCGGAATGTCCCTCTCCATAGTTCGCGCACTTGCGCTCTTCCTCTTCTGTGAAGGGGCACAAATGCGTCATGTGGTCCTTTGCACATTTTAAGCATTTAGGCGGTGCAGTGCAATGTGACTGCGCATGCCCGTTCCTTTGGCAGCGGTGACCCTGCCTAACTTATGACACTGCCCAATGAGTCTGGAGTTCTTCTGAACCTCAACTCGAATGGCCAGTCCCAGCAGTTCGTGTTGGTTGAACACTTGCTGAGACTTTTTAGTCTTGGGCAGTATCACGACCACCAAAGGCATGGGCGCGCCACCGCTGCGCTTCAATCGAATGATGTGGAGAGGGTTATATCCACTCTGCTCAAGCTCCCTTAATATCAGTATCCGAAAAATTAACTCGAACTCCTCGAACTACCGCATGGATGTTCCGTTCCGGAGAGAGAGGAAAAGTGTGATGGGGCACTTCTTCCTCTCGGAACAGGCGAATGATCTTACGGTAGTCGTCCTCAGATTTATCAATAATCCTTATTCCCGTATCGACAGCAATCGCGCGGTCTATTTTAAATACCTAGGCAAATGAACTTGAAATTTAAAGTATGCCACCTCGCCCCGTTGGGTAAAACGATCGGGGTTACGCGCCCTTGGCGTGAGGGTTCTGTTGATGGCACGACGCTTGGACGAGATGACGGAAGTAACATCGGCTGACCGAGTCACCCAACAGGTAGATAACGTGGTCCCTGATTTGGTAGTAGAGGCATTAATGGTGTTTTGATTTGACGAAGTGGGGGAGGTGTGACATGGAATTGATCCTGTATTCGGAAAAGGAAGAAAGTCTTGGGTTGGACAATCAGCCTTGTCGCCTTTCCTGCTTCTTGATTTTGCTTTTACAAATCCGTCGGTCTGTACGTCTTCGTCTGTGGATGTGAAATGATCATCAGTAACGTTTCTCAGTGCTCTTTTTAGGGTGTTTGTCCGTTCTTTAGGGGATTCTTTTGAATTTACTAATAGAGTTACCTGGGCGGTCAGGCTGTCAATTTTGACTGTCTGCTCTCAATTAGGTCTTGAATCTGCCACGCCTGGTCGTCTATAATCAGTTTTTCGATCGTTTTCTGCTCCGAGGACATCTGCGTCAGTGGGCCCATGTTTTCTGTTCCTGCTTGGTTTCCGCTAACGCTGAGCTCTTTCCTCTAAATATGTGGAATTGGGTCGTCTGTTGATCCTCCTGGGTCAACTGCCATCTTTTAACAAGTTTTTTCCGCCAAGAAATCTCAGAAAACTTATAGCTCGCAAATTTGACAATGTTGTCAAAGCCCTTCTTGACAAGCTGTCATCTCATACCTTGACAGTATTTTGTTTTCAATATTCCACTGTTGTTGGCTGCTAAAAGTTGTCGACCAGATCTTGAGGCTGATTTGCTATATTTGACGGACCCTTTTTTTCTGGTACCCTTTTGGTGGAAAATAACGGCTTGTTGAATTGGCAGTCCTGGTGAAATCCGCCCTAAAACTGGTTTATTTGCCAGTAACACAGTTTTTTGGGGGTTGGGACTTGTGAGGTTTTTGCACTGACTAACTCAATTATGACTGACACAATAACAACCCCTTTCATCTACACCCCTGCATTTCACCGGCCGTTTGTCTCTGTGTTTAGCCTACAGCCAGGCTGGACGGCGCAGCACCGAGTCTGTTTGCACAGGAAGATGACTCTTTCAAATTCGGCTGTGTAAATAGTACGTGCAAACCGACTGCCGGCCGCGGCGTGCAGTAAACCAGCAGCAAAGCGATAAGAGGAACGGTCTCTATGTACGACGAGAATGTTTTTGTGTGCGATGAGATGAGGCTTCTCAAAAATCACCGCGCGTGCTTCGAAGCTGGTAAGCGGTATAAATGAAGCGTCTGTGTTCGCTGCTAGTTGCGCCAGATGGTTTCGTGTTCGTAGCCACTCTACTTACTTGATCAATATTACGCAACTACTTGATGACATTGAAAACATTCTGTCTTCAGTCACTCATACCGTTGATTGGACAGGCTCAGATGACTGTAATGTTAACTTCTTAAATTTGCATAATATGTTATGTTTTGGCTTCACCATAGACGCCACCACTAGAATAACGAATATATCAAGCGCATTAAAAGATGCAATGTCTTATCTGATGTCGACCTTGCCCATCGTTCAGGTACATTATCAGTATTATATCTTGTTACAGATCACGAACTGAGTTTACGGAAATCTGTTTTCTTATTACGAGGGCGGTTCAATAAGTACCCGTGTTAGGAATGAAGACACCATTTTTTTCAAAAAAATTCACCCGCTTTTAGAAAGGTACACTTTTCCCAACGTCCTGCCATTTTTTTAACCTAACTAAAAAATAGGATTTGTTGAACTCTCCAAAATACGCCTGTCTCGGCGATGACTTCCTAGTTTGAGCTAAATGTTTTCCCCGCGAGCCGTTTCTTCATGTCAGGGAACAAGAAAAAGTCGCAGGGGGCCAGATCGGGTGAATACGGCAGCACTTCATAACGCAATTCATGCCGTTTGGCGGCGACAACTCCGGATGAATGTGCTGGTGCGTTATCGTTGTGAAGCAGCACCTCCTTTTTCGTCAAATGTGGCCGTGTCTCCTTCAATTCTTTGTCGAAGCGGTCCAATAACCCAATATAGTATTGTCCAGTGATCGTTCTTCCCTTTTCTAAAAAATACATGCGGTTCGCATCCCAAAAAATCATCGCCATGACCTTTCCGGCCGATGGACCATCTTCGCCTTCTTTGGAGCAGATTCACCCGAAGGTAAATCCATTGTTTTGATTGTTGCTTAGTTTCTGGTGTGTAATGATGGATCCGGGTTTCATCGACGGTGACAACACGACGTAAAAACTGCTTCGGATTTCGCTTGAATTGCTCCAAACAATGCGTCGAAGTTAACAACCGCATCCGCTTGTTATCCACTATGAGCAATCGCGGCAATTCGTTTTACCAATATCTAACTGTGGTCATAGATGGCGAAGTGCCTACATGGGCATCCAACTTTTATTTCCTCGCATTATTCCCATCCAAAAACAAAAAGCGAATTACCGAACGATATACTCTGAAATTTGTTGAGCCGTCCTTTGATAGATGGCAGCACACGATGATAACATTAATTTCCCTCAGGAACGCCCTCTGTTGGGTACTTATTGACCCGCCCTCGTAATAACAATCATGTGCAAATAGTTATTTGAGTATCGTGACTTTCAACATTTTAATATTGACTTCCTGTGGCGGAGCTGACTGGCCTATTATGGTTCGAATTAATCCGAATCGAAGACGTAGGCGTGAAGATAGATATGTTCAATTCATTTATATACGTCTAGTTTACATAAAAGAGTCACAAATCAACCCGCATCATTGCTTACTGACAATCTTAGGATATTGCAAAAAGAGCGCGACAAGGCCTTGCAAAAATTCAAAAGAATCAAACAAGAGTATGAGTACGCTAGATATGGGGAGTTGGCTATGGATGTTGTGATTGTCCGTAGGCGGTAGACGGTCTCTGACTGTTGAATGCGGAGGTACCACCCGGCGGATCTCGTAGGCGGAGACAGAATGTGTGCATGCTGCATGAACACGTGATGCCTCGCTAGAGTCCGTTCCTCTGTATCTCCCTATAACCCCACGGTACCCCATCGGTGTTTACGCCTTAGACCTTGGTGGTAATTCGAGTATAAGCAAAAAGGAAGTTTCTCAACGGCAAGAACGCAACTCTTTCCTGCTGTAACTCGCACAGGTATAGAGATCACATGCACTGAATCCTTGTCATAAAAACATAATATCTCATGTAACACCTGAAACTTATCCTTTATTTTCTTGCTGATGTTCCTCCATGTTTGTCTGGTTTAATTTAGCGGCCAGATATAAACGACTCTGATATCTCATTTGTTCATCATATAAAGGCCTTTTGAGCGCTTAGTAGAGCTTAAAACCGATTGATACAGAAATGTCATCGATAAATCAAATGGGCCTGCTCTGAGCTATATTAAATATGGATAATGAAGTTATGGTAGCCGTCCTCGCATCAACTCGCAAAGCGAGAACATGAAACTGTTTCACAACATGAATGTATACTAAGTGACATATAAATCCGAACACCCAGTTTAAATGGTTTTATTTTAATAAAATTTAGTATAAGTATAATAAAAAAATGATAAAAATTTCAAAATGATTGCACTGCTTTAAAGCCCTTTGACCTTTAATAATGTGTGGATGCACCCTGATGTGCTACGCATTCTCCAACGCGCCTAGGCATGCTTCTGATCAGGTGGTCAATGTCCTCCTGTGGTATCTCATTCCAAGCAACCACCAACTCCTCTCGAAGTGCTTCTAGAGTCTGAGGAGGACGTTGCAAATTGAGCAATCTCCTACCCATCATATCCCACACGTGCTCAATTGGGGATAAGTCGGGAGATCTTGGTGGCCATGGTAACAATGTGACATCATTATGTTGAAAAAAGTCTATTGTGACTCTTGCAACATGTGGTCGGGCATTATCTTGTTGGAAAGTTGGATCTGCCAGGGTGTCAAGATAGGGTAAAAGATGGGGTTCTAGAACTTCGTGGATATAACGCTGCGCGTTCATGTTACCTCTGATGAAGATTAAAGGTGACCTGGAACCATAAGCTATAGCACCCCAAACCATAACTCCAACAGTGTGATGGACATGTCTTTCAACAAAAAACTGTGGATTCCTCCTTTCACCACGTCGCCTTCTAACCACTCAAGGCGATTACGTCGGTATTCTCGAGTTAAAGGGAGGACCCAGTGTGGCCGGTATGAAAACAAGCCAAAACTTCTCATTCGTCGGTAAACACTTCGCATGCCAATAGGTCTTCCGTGTTCTGCAATTCATTCATTTGCAATGGACCTGGTAGTGGAGGAACGGTCCCTTAAGGCCAATAAACTTAGGCGGCGATCTTCACGGTCTGTTGTTCTACGGCGGCGTCCAGTGCCCCTTGCTCTTTGCGTACGGCCTTCTCGAAGCCATGCCTGACAACACCTAACCACAGTGTCTACACTTCTTTGCACTCTAACTGCAATTGCCCGAAAAGAAAGTCCAGCTTTCCGAAGTCCCACTATACGGCCCCAATCAAACTCACTAAGTTGACGAAATCGTACAGGTCTCCGTACTCTAGGCATCGTAACCGATCGTAAAGGATGTCAAGAACCAAAATCCGCCAACGTTGATTCTTTACTGCGGCTGAAATATTCATTTTTAGAGCGTTAGTGAATTAAAAAAAAACAGTATAAAAACCGGAATGTCCAACTGATAAGGCTGAAAATTTTTTCACTTGTTATTTACAGTAAGATAAATACATTCACCAACTTTTATTAAAATAAAACCATTTAAACTGGGTGTTCGGATTTATATGTCACTTAGTATATAAATTGGTGGATGCGACTGCTAACCATCATAGCGAATTATTCTTGTTTTTAGCACATCCACCATCATTTTGGTATCACTGAAATTCATACTCTTATGACAAATTTTTGTTCGAATTGAGATACGCATATCCTCTATTTTTTCCGTTTGACTGTTACAACTTGCATTTGAATTTGAAAGTTAAAAGGGAAACCATGTATGGATATCATAACCTAATTCTTATTCGACAAATAAAACACTGATTTATTTGTATATTATATTTCTTAGATATTTATCATTAAAAGAACATTATGAACATTATTTACTAAATTTCCTTTTCAAAGTTTTCTTTTTACGATCAGGACATACCTGCCTTTATTCTTGTACGTAATGCGATAAAAATAGTTTTTGATCCTCATCAGCAATGATTAAGCCATGGATGTCTTGCATTAACTTGACTGAATGCTCTTTCTGCCGTATCGTTAACTGCTCTCAGTGTCGGCACCTTATTCTTAGCGTGTTGAAAAGAATCATTATGTGGCCATGAAGTTGGGCACTCGTCGAGAACACTGTCATCAATTTTGAGTCGACTGAACAAGGACTTGCTCTTGATTGACACAAAATCATCGATATTTTTTTCTAAAATGAAAAAACTGCTGTTATCTGCCGACCACAGACAGTCAACCTCGGACAGATGTTTTGTGCTTTTTGGAAACTCATCAGCATCGTCTAGGTTTGTCTTCATGTCAGTACAACGAGCGAAAACATAGCAATTACACTCTATCTGAGGTATAAGATCTATTGAAACAATACAGTATAAGATGCTATCTATTGCCAGAATCGCAGTTTATGCTGGCATATTATACCGAAGCAGTCAAAGAAGACAAAGGAATATCTATTCGTCAGACTTGCCATGAAGTCAGCCAGATAGTTCTTTCAATGTGAGGTAGCGTTTACCGAGGGCTGATTTTTTTTTATACTCCAACTACCACTAAGGCCTAAACACCCATCGGGTACCGTGGGGCTATAGAAGGATACATAGAGGGGAAATGGAGGCACGCCACACGAACTCTAGCGAGAGAACACGAGTGTATGCATCATGCACAACATCCATATAGGTTCCCATTGTTAATTCTTAACTCTTGAATATCCATTTCCACTTCTTTTTTTCCATCTGGTTTTCGGTCTTCCTCGCCTCTTTTTTCCATCAATATTGCTTGTTAGTACTCTTTTTTGTATTCTGGTCTGTCATCCTTTGGACATGTCCCAACCATCTCAATCTTTGAGCTTTCACTGTTCCTACTATATCAGGTTCACCGTAAAGATATTATAGTTCTTTGTTCGTTCTCCGCACCCATCTACCGCACTGCCGCTTCCCACCGAATATCTTGCGTAAGATTTTTCTCTCCCAAATAGCGATTTTGTTCTGTTCTGCTTTATTTAATGTCCATACTTCACTGCCATAGATGACAGTCGGTCTTATAATAGTTTTATACAACCTGAGTTTAGCCTTTCTGGACACGATTTTACTCTTTAGTAGTCGATTCAGTGAGTAAACACACCGGTTACCCATCATCAGCCAATTTTGAATTTCTTCCGCAATATCTGGTCTTCTTTTAAAAACAGTTCCTAGATACGTTTACGTTTCTACCTCTTCAAATCGGTAAGTTGTACCATTGGCTGCTTCCTCTGTCCATTTCATATGCTTAGTTTTTTCTTTGTTTGTATCCAAACCCATTGACAGTGCTTTGTATTCCAGACTCTCCGTCACTTTGCATAATTCCTCCTTACTTCTGGTTATCACTAAATCGTCAGCGAACTGGACTTTCTTTGACTAAATTAACAACAATTTTTACTTTAGTTTTCTCATCTACCTCGTCATCAAACAGAGATGAGGCAGAGACCTCATCTGTCTAATATCATAAATGTAGGCAGAACTTTTGAAAAAACTGCTTTTGAAATGGTTTTGACAATACTTCCGTAAGAATTCATTGCCTTTGAATAGCATAAACCCTAGGTAGGTGCGTTTACCGCTTAAGTGCAATAACAATCACAGTTTCACGTATATACGAATACAGTGAAATAAATGCCATCATCTCAAATTTCAGATCCCCACTTTGACCCGTTCGAAAGGTAGAAAAAAGAATGTTTTTAAAAAGTCCTGTATGTTTGTTGCTAAGCAATGGCATAACTACCGGTGATACAATAGTACAGTCCTCTTATCTTTTCTATTCTTGTTTAATCTAATTGAAAGCTGCATTGACCTCTTGACCAGCCAGTAGCATGATGAAATTTTGTTAGTATCTTTTATCTTCATTTGCGAACTAGATCAATCTTTCCGCCCCAGATACATACGTTAATATCCTATGGCTCAGACTGAGTGAGAAGCCCTCTAGATTCCACTACCATTTCATTTTGTAGTCACCAGACAACCTCCGCACATATTCCACGAATGCTCAGTTCTGGCAAATACAATCAATACGATGCTGATTGTTTACACATGAGAAATAATGATGTATTTCTCCGAAACTCGGAACATATAGGGGGCCAATTATCAACACAAGTATGGTACATATTCTTGGGCTAATTGGGCGGTTTGATACACATTGGTGTCCGTCTGTAAGTTTGCGACAGGAGGGAACTCAAGCAAATCTAACAGACTCTGAACTAACGTTATAACTTTTTATCAGACAATCAAGTTAAATGATACTGATTTGCTTTCACGTGACGACAGTGTCGATCGGAAAAAGATATTTATATTTATTGTCAACGATAAAAATAAAAAGTTTGTGGAAGCGTCACATAAAACAAGAACAAGAACAACGCACGACATTATCGCTGACAATAACTTATCATAACACTACATCGAAGGAATGGTATATTCATAACATCGGTAATGGTGATAAAAATATCAAAACCATGGCAGACCCAAAACTTGTAAAAGTATGCTCAAAGTTACTGCACTCCTAGTCGGAGTTGCATTTTTTATGTCACATGGTTCATTTACATTTTCTGTTTTACAACCATTATCCATTCACCAAAACGAAAGTATGTCCCTCCGGTGGATGCGCTATCGGCACTTCATGCCGTCTTTCCACTACATTAAGTTCTTGAAAATAATTATTGACTAAATCTCCTCACCCGTCTCCTATGCTCAAATCGCTATACTATACTAAGTGACATATAAATCCGAACACCCAGTTTAAATGGTCTTATTTTAATAAAATTTTGTATAAGTACTTGATGAAGCATAATAAGAAAATGATAAAAATTTAAAAATGATTGCACTGCTTTAAAGCCCTTTGACCTTTAATAATGTGTGGATGCACCCTGATGTGCTACGCATTCTCCAACGCGCCTAGGCATGCTTTCTGATCAGGTGGTCAATGTCCTCCTGTGGTATCTCATTCCAGGTAGCACCAACTCCTCTCGAAGTGCTTCTAGAGTCTGAGGAGGACGTTGCAAATTGAGCAATCTCCTACCCATCATATCCCACACGTGCTCAATTGGGGATAAGTCGGGAGATCTTGGTGGCCATGGTAACAATGTGCGTTCATGTTACCTCTGATGAAGATTAAATGTGACCTGGAACCATAACCTATAGCACCCCAAACCATAACTCCAACAGTGTGATGAACATGTCTTTCAACAAAAAACTGTGGATTCCTCCTTTCACCACGTCGCCTTCTAACCCTGGCACGACCATCGTGCATGCCTAAACAAAATCGAGACTCGTCACTAAAGACAATACTGTTCCATTCCTGATCCCAGAGTGACCGTTGTCTGCACCACTCAAGGCGATTACGTCGGTGTTCTCGAGTTAAAGGGAGGACCCAGTGTGGCCGGTATGGAAACAAGCCAAACCTTCTCATTCGTCGGTAAACACTTCGCATGCCAATAGGTCTTCCGTGTTCTGCAAACCACTCATTTGCAATGGACCTGGTAGTGGAGAAACGGTCCCTTAAGGCCAATAATCTTAGGTGGCGATCTCCATGGTCTGTTGTTCTACGGCGGAGTCCAGTGCCCCTTGCTCTTTGCGTACGGCCTTTTCGAAGCCATGCCTGACAACACGTAACCACAGTGTCTACACTTCTTTGCGCTCTAACTGCAATTGCCCGAAGAAAAGTCCAGCTTCCCGAAATCCCACTATACGGCTCCTATCAAACTCACTAAGTTGACGAAATCGTACAGGTCTCCGTACTCTAGGCATCGTAACCGATTTATATGTCACTTAGTATAGTTATCCGTTAGCCGAATATCTCCTTCAGAATGGACTGACGTTAATTGGTAAGACGAAAATAAAAACAGTAAAGAAATTCCACCCGATTTTCTACCAAATACCTCAAGTAGGAACCACTCTATTCGGGTTTCACGATAATACGACTCTAACCTCTTATGTAAGCAAAAATGATAAGGCAACAACAATGCAAGATGCAGGTGAAATTGATGAGACCACTAAAAAGCCACAGATCATTTTGGACTACAATAGAACAAAATGTGGCGTTGACACCGTAGACCAGAAATGTGCTGCTTACACAACACAAAGAATTACTAGATATGGACCCTTACAATTTGTTCATGCAATTTCTAAAACATACTTTATTATTTGAACTCAAAAGCAATACAAATTCAAACCCTTTGGCACGTGCGCAAACAAGTGAAACATGCGCACAAGAAGAAGAAGATTTCGTGAAGTCAATCTCGAAAAGGTCGGAAAAGGCAACGGTCGTCTTCAAAACCTCGACAAAAGAATCCTAGTTAAACCGGGTACAATATAAGTTATGGTATCCTGATGCCATTACCTTAAAGCAGTAACACCATCTAAGTCCCTACGAGTATAACACCGTCCCATACTCGAGAGACAGGATGTGAAGATGCTTGCATTTTTACCCGACACTACTGATTTCTGGAAAATTCGTAACTCTAATACTAGAATATAAAAAGGGTCTTTGACTATTCTCTGTACTCATTTCGTTACTTGTTCTTCTGTTCTCAACTGTTGCTGATGCCTCAATAAAAGCTACTCTGCAAAAGTTACTGAAGTATTTCTCTAACATCCTTTGGCGATTATAAGAGAAATAGGAACGCAATCAATCACCCACGATCCACACGTATTTAATTGGCGCTGCGAACAGGATGCCCAGCCTTCAACAAGTAGTGTGACTTGGTCAGAAATCAAGAAGATTCACTGAGAAGCCAGCTGAACTTAAAAGGTAAAAGTTTTCAAACTTTCGCACGGATATCGCTACTGCAACCTGTGAACGAGTTCCGAGGCCGGTAAGACCTCTCAAGTTCCTGTTCCAAGTCTATCCTAGTGGCCGGTAAGACCACACCAGTTTCAGTACCTTTTTGGAGAAAACTTTTGCATCCAGAACAACCAGAAAACAGAACGAATGGGTCCCTTGGCGACATCGATGCTGATCACGTCATTGTAAGTAGATTTAAAAAGTTTATTGAGAAGTAAGAAGATTTTTATTGAAGAAATTGAAGAAAAAAAATATAAGGAGATCTTGCTATTAATTGATATTGTACAAAGAAGAGATACCATTCGGAGAACAAGACGACTTATTTGATTTTTGCTACATTTTTGCTTGTTAGTATTTAAGATTGTATTTCTATGCCTCTTGTTAGATGTTTTACTAGAGAGAGTTCATATTCCCCTTACACTTATCCACGTTTAAGTTCTAGTTCTACTGATTTTTCTCTTGACCAAAATATTTCAAATTCTGAAACCACAACGGCACAACCAAATGGTAATGAATGCTTGAACTACGATTCAGGAGTCTTAAAGACTCTCTGCCAAAATTTTCTCCTAACCAAAATAATTTGTATATCTTCATCCGAGAAAGTAAGTTGTTCATTTCAAAATTCCAAAACACAGAATTCGAAGAGCCTGCTGTCGAATTGGTCATGTTAAATATTCCAGATCAAGCTCTCTAAAAGGTCAGAAATCACGGTTCCACTTCATGGGTCGAAGCTCGTGATGTTCTTATTCGAAATCTATGATCTCTCTCAAATGTCTATGATTTGTTTACAAGATGAAATTATATTTGTAATTAAGTTTCCCATTTTAGATATTAGGGAATTTACATTGTATAAATTATTTGCGATTTCTATTCATCATGCCAAGTGAGTATTTATTAACTTACGAAAAGAATTATTATTGTTCTGACATTATTAAACTAAGTAATCAACTGTATGTTTGTAAAAGTACTTTCCGGTCTCACTGTCAACCACAGGGGTTCGACATGTGTGAGTTTGAAAGCGTAACAAATTACACGAGAATATTAGAATTAAATAAAAATAATTATGTAATTGATACTAACCAACTAACAAAGATAAGAGACTGTAAAGATACTTCTTTTATACATTATGCGACACATATTATTTTAGAATGTAATACTTTAATGAATCATAAAACTTTAGAATTTGATTCCACATTTCAGATTAAGTTAGACCTAGCTTATGCAGCAAAAGGCACGCAATATCAGTTTCAGAAAACAAATGCTTCACTGGATTCTTATTTACATCATAACCTTACGTCTTTGCAAGTCAGCTTTCAGAATTTACATGATAGATCTACTGTAAAGTATCCTGTCATTTTAGTTTGTATTCTTATATTTTTAATCATTTTTATTATTGTATTTGTAAAATATCGATATGCAAAGGACACCAAAGTTCCACCCACAACTCCAATTTCTAAACCCGCTGGGGAGGAGTTATGGAATCCTGATGCCACTACCTTAAATCATTAACACCATCGAAGTCCCTATGAGTATAACACCGTCCCATGCTCGAGAGACAGGATGTGAAGATGCATGCATTTTTATCCGACACTACTGATTTCTGGAAAATTCGTAACTCTAATCCTAGAATATAAAAAGGGTCTTTGACTATTCTCTGTATTCATTTCGTTACTTGTTCTTCTGTTCTCATTTGTTGCTGATGCCTGAATAAAAGCTACTGTACAAAAGCTACTGAAGTGTTTCTCTAACATCCTTTGGCGATTATAAGAGAAATAGGAACGCGAGTGATAATTCCTTAGTGCAATCAATCACCCACGTCCACACTTCAATTGTGAAGTGTGGTGAACCTAAGAAGAAGCTGTGAAGAGAGAGGAGCTCCTCCAGACCAGGCGACAGGAACACCCAGGTATTCTTTATCTGAAGTCACTTGAAATAGCATAAAAACCTTTGGTCGGCGCGTCCTTTGTAATTTCATGACGTATCATAGGCGTGCGGTCATTTATTTAGAACGATAATAATAATGTTTTTATATCACAATAAATGGATTTTACTATCTTCTTATTTTTTTGATTTGGGATAAAAAATACTTATATTGGGAGTTTAATTTATGTTGACTGAAAGTTAAGAAATGGAAAAATTACAGAATTCCAACGTTTGACATAGGCAAATATTTACATAGCAGGTAGGTATATAAAAAGGTATATAAAGACTTACATTATAGGTATTTATATATCATTCTCGCCTTCGGTGCTGTCGCTAGAGTCATCTTGTAGAGGAATTACAACGGGATTTACAGGAGGCAAAACACAATATTCATTTTCTTTTTCAATAATATGCCTAGAACAATGCTTCCATAGGTCTGTGGCAGCAATATGAGATACTGCATCTCTTATTGTGGCCAATAGCGATTCACTTAATTGAGGGGTCTGATTATGTTTTCTTACTTTTTTTTTAAAAGCAGCCCAGACCAACTAAATCGGGTTAAAAATTCAGTAATAGGGAGGTAGACGTAATACTTCATGGCCATTTTGCTGAAGCAGATTGTCAACAACATACTCTTTTTCAAATTTTTGTCTTTTAATAAGATCCAATAATATGGCTTTGGTTGATTTTTGTGGTATTTCCATTCCCTTATCCTTCATAAAATCAATAATGTCTTGTTTTTTTGTGCCTGTAATCGGAATTTTGTTTTTCTGTCCATAATAATTACTGAATTTGGGGAAATGTTTGGTATTAACTGCTGCTCTATCCACTCTTCAAATAAATCGGAGGTCATGTCCTCATGATAGTCGGCACATGATTCTTTGATATTTTTGGCAGATAACAGCAAGGCATTAGGTATAAATCCATTTTCACTGCCAGCATGGAGAATAATGATTCGTTTTCCACAGTTGCATGGTGCATTTAAAATGCACTTGTTGCTGTCGTCAACCCAGCCTTACTGCACAACATCATGGGTATCATACCACGTTTCATCCAGGTAAATCAGATTTCTTTTCTGCTCTCTATAGATTTTAACTTTGTGCAAAAATTCTTGGCGCAATTCAACGATTCGAGACGACTCCATAATCACCATTCTTTTATCTAATCTTTTGTATTGAAAACCACACAGTTTTACAATACAGTGCAGTGAGTCTAAGCATTTGTAATTATAAAAATCTTCAGGATAATCTTTCAATTTATCCCGTATCATTTCCAACGTGGGCACCAAATTTTCTTTATAAAATCCGTATATTTTACGACGAATATCTTCCTGAAAACCCACGTCTATTCTTTTTAATTTTTGCCCTATGCGCTTTCTGTGGAAGGAATGGTTGACTACATCTCCCCTTTTTATAACCCGATAAATGGTAGACCGACTGATTTTTGTCATGATACAAATTCTGTTTAAAATTTGATTTTGCGAGGAATCTGGATTTTCGTTTTTCAGACAATCATACATATTTAGGATTACTCTTTGGGTCTGTTCCTCTAAATCTTTATGAAAGAATTCTGCCTGCACAGGTTCATCAACCATCTCCTCGTGGCTTGGAGCATTTTCCCAAGGTCTCCAAAGAGCCATATTTAGGACACACAAGAACAATCAACACAACAATTAAATCAACAAGTAAACTGAGTATTCTAAAGTCAAAAACACACGAACTAATAAAATCTATGAATAAACACGGACAGACTAAAGAAAACACGTTTATTCACCGCTACACGGCACTGGCTAAACTGTTTCAATTTTCAGTAGCCACCTGCACTTGTTCGGAGCTCTGAAATACACGCTTTCTCATTGGCTATGTCCACGCATAGTCGTGCTTTACTCCACGTGGACCGGTAAAACTGCCTTTGATCTTATACGGGGGATATTTGCTGCGAAATTTGGCGATTTTTGCAGCAACAGAGCGTGTTAAATATAGATATATAAAACGCACCCGGTATTTCACAGTGTTTCAAGTGACTTCAGATAAAGTATACGTGCCAATCCTACATTGTCTTTGTATGGCTCGAGTGTCGATTATCTTATTACCTTAATTATATCTGAACGCGCTTACAGTCCCGCGGCTCTCCACAATTTAGAATCAACTTTGCAATAACACAATTTTTTCGAATGCTTGACATTGCTGGAATAAATTCTGAAATTATCCATAATAATACTAAGCCTTTAGCTGATCCTTCTAGAAGACGTATTTTTCTAACCGAATTAGCTTTTGAGCTGTTTGCGGATCATCTAAAGGATCGAGCTAAAAATTCAGCGCTTCCCAAGGATATAACAGCATTTCAAAATATCGTACAGTGCCTGAGACTGAGGTAGCAGTTCCCAGAAATTTCATATTTGCAGCTCTAAAAAGAACAACAGAACCACAGTTACTTGTAATGAATGTCAACATTTTGTATGCAAAGCACTGTTACCTGTCGAAATTGTATGCTTACTGAAGTAGAAGATAAAGAAGATTAGGAAGAAATAATAAATTTTTTTGATTTTGTTAGAAATAATGTTTGTTTCGTTAGATCTGACTTTTATTTACATTTTATTTTCGTAATATTCTAGAATAAAGGATTTCATATTTTTCTTTAGAACTACGATTTTTTAAAACTGTATTATAAAATAAATTTGGATGTTTTGATATTAATCCGTGCCCGTGCGTTTTTCCAGTTGCGGCATATAGTGCCGCAGTGCGCCCGCTCTTGTGATTTTTAAAAGCGCGCCTGCCGGAGGGATATACATGGCCCCAAAATTGTGTGTTTTCTGTCAGTAGGTTGGGTAAATCACACAATCAAACATGATGGAGAAGATCTGAAGGAATAGGAAAATACTAAGCCCTAGCAGTATAAAATGTAACACGTATGGCAGAGCTTTGCTCATGTATTTTGTGCATTTAACACACATGTACATAGGACTTCACACGCCAGTTTTTTGCTTTTTTGACTAGAAATAGATCTCTTCAAGCTTTATGGAACTCGTGAGAGCAAATATGAAACTATTGAAATTAGGGTAAGCTGTTCCTCGTGCTGGATTTAACGAATGTTACATAGAGTGAGTGAAACTCATTTTTCATCTTTCTTCAGGATCTAATATACCAGAAACGCTGCAACTTAGCGTGGTATTTCCTGTAGATTATTCCATATTTCACTACAATACAAAGAGAACCACAAGTGAAATATACATCAAAGAGAGGGGCAAACACATGAGTGTCTGATTCTCAAGTTCGGATATTTTATTTCATTGTGCCCCTAATAACAAAACACTTCTTGCACTTACTGTTTATTAGGCATCCGTGGTGGCTTACCTGGAAAAAGAAAACATTTGTCAATAAATTGGTAGTACAGTGTATTTAGGGCCAATTTCACCAACATTAATATTTAACGGACACTTGGACCAATGGGAAAATACCTTATCGAAATGCAATTTGACGGAAGCTGTCAAAGATCTCTGAATATCAGTGATTTCTATTGAAATGTTGAATAAAGTCGAGAAAAAAACGGTTGCCTTATTTCAAATTTTTATCATTTCACAAAAGATGGTGGATGGTTATTTAAATGAACCAATGAAAATGAGAGAAATAATAGGCCGATTTTCTAGCTATTATATTTGGTAGGATGTTTTCACTATTTTTGACGACTTTTGATACATGGCAATCTAGTTTTGTCTGTATATCACGTACAGGGTGTTGTACATAACACGTACCTGTAGAATTATACCGATTTTTGTTATTTTGCAAAAAAAGGATATAAAACGTATTCCAACTGGTTCATTATCTTTTGTTACATCAAAAACAATTTTTGCCAATTTATGATCTAGAAATCCTCACCAAATGTAAACAAACAGCATATTTTTTGTGGGAATATCAATACTGATGAACGGCAAGTAAATGAATGAATGTTTGGAAACGAGCAATATCTATGAAATTTTTTGTAAAGCCTGTCATCAAGTAGGTGCTTAATGGCAATCTGTAAGAGGTTTATAGGAATAGAACATACGGTAGGTGATGTTGAATCAGTAAAATCGCATATCAATTGAAAAAAATAATATAAACAATCGACAATATTAGATAAAAACACTAATTTTATTCAAAAATCGAACGCTTTTTTAAATTTTGACTAAATTCTTTGTAATTTCTCAATATTCAATAAGCTGCCGATGTTTCAATGACAAGCTGTCATCTCATACTTTGACAGTATTTCGTTTTCAACATTTCATAGCTATTGGTTGCTAAAATTTGTTGATTGAAACTTGAAGCTCATTCGCTGTATTTACCCTATAGGTGGAGAATAACGGACTGTTGATTTGACAATCCTGGTGAAATCCACCCTTAGAGTACTTAAGTTGCTATAGTTGGAAAATAAGAAGCTCTAACCTGACCCATATCAACGGCTAGTCACAAATCTTACCACGGAAGAATTGTCCATATTCAATCAGGGATCAGGGGCTTGATTCTAAATGAGTTTCGATCGTTGAAATTGATTTTGATGGCGCCTTGTGACGATATACTTGATTACCTGTGATAATTTTGACACTAAATATAGAAGATAAATATAATCACATGTCAAAATTATCATAGCGAATCAAGTATATCGGCACAAGGCGCCATCGAAATCAATTTCAACGGTCGAAACTAATTTAGAATCAAGCCCATGATATAACGACCATTTCGTGACCTTGAATCTCTCGTACACAGTGTCAAAGTTCTAAACTGAAAAAACAATTTTCTTTTACAAAAGAGTTTGTATAACTTTATTATTTCGGTTGCCAAAGGCAAAACGCGTAACGTAGAGGTTAGGGTCTTCCAAAAGAATCAAAGTTCTGTTTTTCAAATGCATACCCTCTAATTTTCCTTGAACAATGCCAAAACAATTGCAAATAAAGTTTTTTGTAGCCAAAACCAGGGCAACCCGTGTCGAGTTGCGCTGCAACATGTCACAACTTGCATATTATGCGCTAGAAACATGTCCAAGGAATTACGCAGTTTTAAACAGGAAACATTTTCAATACAGGAGTGAAATTAGGTGTCAGTGAGAGCGACAACCTTACTATTCGTGTGTGCATTATTTACTGGGGAAATACACATATACGTACTAAATCTCTACCTCACCGTGTTAAGAAGCTAGTTACCTTATACCACGTTTGGGGAGCAAGCCAAAGAAGTGTTCGAGCAACGACGATAAAGGTTTGTTACGAACTTGGACAATCTGTTTGATATTGCGCTTGTCGATGCCGTTCAATTTATGAAAATAAATGAAGAAAAGATCTTCTTGCAGTGGCAGAGAGAGCCAGGTCGACCTGGTCATTTAGCGGGGGTGGACAAGAAATTATCCACAAAAGAAGAAAAGGCGCGTCTTAGGAACACCGAAGAATAAAAGCGGCGAGCTAAATATACTAAGTGACATATAAATCCGAACACCCAGTTTAAATGGTTTTATTTAAAATAAAAGTTGGTGAATGTATTTATCTTACTGTAAATAACAAGTGAAAAAATTTTCAGTCTTATCAGTTGGACATTCCGGTTTTTATACTGCTTTTTTTTAATTCACTAACGCTCTAAAAATGAATATTTCACCCGCAGTAAAGAATCAACGTTGGCGGATTTTGGTTCTTGACATCCTTTACGATCGGTTACGATGCCTAGAGTACGGAGACCTGTACGATTTCGTCAACTTAGTGAGTTTGATAGGGGCCGTATAGTGGGACTTCGGGAAGCTGGACTTTCTTTTCGGGCAATTGCAGTTAGAGTGCAAAGAAGTGTAGACACTGTGGTTAGGTGTTGTCAGGCATGGCTTCGAGAAAGCCGTACGCAAAGAGCAAGGGGCATTGGACGCCGCCATAGAACAACAGACCGTGAAGATCGTCGCCTAAGATTATTGGCCTTAAGGGACCGTTTCTCCACTACCAGGTCCATTGCAAATGAATGGTTTGCAGAACACGGAAGACCTATTGGCATGCGAAGTGTTTACCGACGAATGAGAAGTTTTGGCTTGTTTTCATATCGGCCACGCTGGGTCCTCCCTTTAACTCGAGAACACCGACGTAATCGCCTTGAGTGGTGCAGACAACGGTCACTCTGGGATCAAGAATGGAACAGTATTGTCTTTAGTGACGAGTCTCGATTTTGTTTAGGCATGCACGATGGTCGTGCCAGGGTTAGAAGGCGACGTGGTGAAAGGAGGAATCCACAGTTTTTTGTTGAAAGACATGTTCATCACACTGTTGGAGTTATGGTTTGGGGTGCTATAGCTTATGGTTCCAGGTCACCTTTAATCTTCATCAGAAGTAACATGAACGCGCAGCGTTATATCCACGAATTTCTAGAACCCCATCTTTTACCCTATCTTGACACCCTGGCAGATCCAACTTTCCAACAAGATAATGCCCGACCACATGTTGCAAGAGTCACAATAGACTTCTTTCAACATAATGATGTCACATTGTTACCATGGCCACCAAGATCTCCCGACTTATCCCCAATTAAGCACGTGTGGGATACGATGGGTAGGAGATTGCTCAATTTGCAACGTCCTCCTCAGACTCTAGAAGCACTTCGAGAGGAGTTGGTGGTTGCCTGGAATGAGATACCACAGGAGGACATTGACCACCTGATCAGAAGCATGCCTAGGCGCGTTGGAGAATGCGTAGCAAATCAGGGTGCATCCACACATTACTAAAGGTCAAAGGGCTTTAAAGCAGTGCAATCATTTTGAAATTTTTATCATTTACTTATTATGATTTATTAAGTACTTATACAAAATTTTATTAAAATAAAACTATTTAAACTGGGTGTTCGGATTTATATGTCACTTAGTATATGTTGCTTCCTTAAGTCCTTCGACATCATCTTACGAACCAGTGCAACAAAATTCAACTTCAGATTCCGAGATAGATTTACAAGAAACTTAACCTATTCCAACTACTGTTTCAGCCTGCATGCTTCTCGAACAGAAACTTAATAAAGAAATGCTTAGTTTTGCTTGCCGCCATCACGTCTACGGATTGGTGTTAAGAGACGTGTTTGAATCAAAGATCGACCAAGTGACTACAAGTCCTGAAATTTAAATGTTTAGAAAGTTGTACGAGAGATGAAAACGTATGGAATGTTTTACAATAGTGGTACACGAAGAGCTATTTCTAACATAAAAGCACTATAAAATTATACCAGTGTTCTGAATGAAAATGCAATAACCAATATTCTTACAGCATTTTTTGATAAAAGCTACTCAATTTACAACTACTGCCTATAGTGGTATCAATCAAATGCTTGTTCTTGCTGTATTCAGCACTCGGTGTCAATTTTCAAAGTAGCATATGGGATGATACGGTCCTTAATATTATCCACCACAGTATATGGCTATGCCAATATCTGTGCAATAATCATAATAATCATAATAATAATAAAAATATTTATTAACTCAATGTACAAAAAGAACAACATGAGTAAATAAATACAGAATAAAAACAGGTCCAATAGGTGGCATGGAGCAATAATTTTAAGTTGCAATTCTAGAATACGAATTACAAAAAATGGCAAAAATTAGTCACAGTTGATTATGCATTCACTTGATGTTTGTATTTATCAGTTTATGAATTTCAGTCTTAGATATAAATTGTAGCTGTTTTAAAAAAAAAATAATCACCGAAATTTAAATGTTTCAAATCTTTAGGTATAATTTCATAAATTTTTGGCGCTAAATAGAGATATGACCGTATGTGATGGACATGCAGATCCCCATGCTAATATACCATATGTGAGATGAGGCTCAATCAGTGTATTCGGTATTTCATATAACTGACATGGGTGTCCCAACGTAAGTGAGAATCCAATACTATGTTACATTTTTTTTATGGTCGACTTAAAATTAAATACATCTTGATAAAGTAAATAATTACGTTTTTCTTATTTAGAATAATAATTTTATAGGCGTTCTTAAAAATATCGATTTTATGTTCAGTAATAAAACACTTCTCCTGGTCTAATCATTTTGTGGAAGAAAATTGTACTATGCTCTCCATTTCGTTGGAGGTCATTTTTTATAATTTCTGTCGACCATACATACCAGAGCAGGAGGTGACTTTTTCGGTGTAGGTATACCGCGGCCCACTACCCGATTTTGTGAATTAGTTTTACACGCAGAGTTTCTGCTTTATGGGGTGTTTTTTTTTTGTCGGAGCCTTTTTCTCGCCCTCTTGGGGCTTCAGCCATGGACATAACTACACTCAACTGTCGAGCTGTGCGGAACCGTCTGCAGGAATAATCCGAAGCAAATTTAAGTAGGACTCACATCTGTGACGAGCAGTTTCCCATTTTTGTGAACCTTCGTTGTTCGAGGGTTCTACCTTCCGGTTCTACCTTCGGGTTCCACCTTCAGATCTATGACTTCCTGCTCTCAGTCGCCTATAGTTGATAGCCAAGCACCTGCATGGGTTGTTTTTCTTTTTATTTTAATATTCACCGTGAACCGTTGAGCTAGGGGGGTAATGCAAAATAATGTTCTTAGCCCGTCCTTCAGGACTTCTCCTTATTTTTTTGTTCGATAAATGTCTGTTTGTGTGTCTCCCTAGCTCCAAAGACCCAGCCTTATTACTTGTTATTTCGTTTCCTAGTTTTTGAAACTAGGCGGCGCCCAAACCAAGGTATAAAGAACCTCACCCTGAGGTCGCACATCCGCCGACTAAGCTAGTTTTCGAGGGATAACAACTATTCCAAATGGTAAAAAACGTGTTTTAGAATAGTAAATACTTAATTTTCTGCTATTAAACCACCGAATGATTTTGACAAAATCATTTCCAATTACAGTTTTTAGATCAGACCAGTCATTGCCTTCATATAATATTGCATCTGCAAAGCTGGTTATTCTCCCAACACAATTAATTTGGAAAATATGGTTTTAATTTGTACTGAATAACAGTGGACATAGGACCGTTCCTTGTGGGACACCTCACTTAATATACATTTCCTCGCTAAGCGGTTTTAATATCTGGACAGACTGTGGGCGGTTAGATATATACATAATTTTCGATCAGTGAGTATGACTTTCCTCTAAGACCAATAATGGTATTGCTACTCAATGCATAAATTATAATGGTGATTGCCTTACTCCAAAGTAGATTTGCATTACTCTCCTTTGTTTCTTTGTATTATGTACGAACAAATCCTATAGAATAGATGATTATAAGTGACTGCATACCTTCTGTTTTCCATTAATTCATAAAATTTGTTCTCATATTTCACAGACCTCAAAACGCCATCAGTCGTCATATTACCCTAGGTCATTGCAGTGCCCAATCATGCTCGCATGGCCATTATCACCCTTAACCCCACTTGTACGTTCGTTCCAGTAAACGTCGTTATGTCCCGCGCGAAGAGGGAGCGTGCCACCATCAATATTCATAGCACATCCTGGAGGCCGCGGAATACGAGGAATTATTGGAATACAATGACAAATAAACGGGCGCGCCGTTTCACTGAGAAAACAATCACGCGGTATTCGAGACGATATTAATGATGCTGAACAGGAATTTCGATATAGTGTAGTTACCGAAAACTCTGTCATTAGCGATATTGAGGGTAAATCAGAGTACCGTGAATGATAAAAATTGAACCAATTGAACCTTGATCTTGTGATAATAGCAAACAGGCTGAAAGATAAGTACAGATAAGTACACAAATACAAACATTTTGAAGCTTATTGTGAAATAATTAAAGATATTTTATGTTACATTATTAATAATTCTTTAAAATTTGGATTTTTTCCTGAACAATTATAGGACCCTTAGGGTGGATTTCACAATTTAACAAACCATTATTCTGCACCAATAGGGTACGAGTACCAAAAAGTCAGTTAAATATACCCAATCAGCCTCAAGATCTCTCCGGCAAATTTTTGGCAGCAAATAGCATCAAAGTATTCAAAACAAAACACTGTAAAATATGAAGTTGACAGCTTGCGATTGAAATCTTTTCGGTTTATTAAATATTATGAAATTATGTAAAACTGAGCCAAATTTTTTAAAAATGCTTGATGTCTGAGTAAAATCTATTTTTTCAGATTAGCTGAAGGTTTTTCCATGTTTACTGTAACTTTTGTAATCCATATGTGATTATATCACCTACTGTGTGCTTATAGTTTATCCTATATTTGCAAACTTAAACTTCCAAAACCTTACATGAAAAAGCGTTTTCACTCAAATTTTTGTTAGGTGTTGCATTTCAACACATTCATACACTTCTTTCCAGTTGCTCAACGATATTTTAACCCCACTGGTCCAAAACTGTTCAACAGTTTCAACATTCATACATACAATTGCAGTTGCAGTTTTTTGTTTTAATTTCAGTGTATAATCAGTCGCACCATCGGTGATGGTACATTCAACATAACCACGTATTTAGGGGTTCGTGCAGATTTAACGTGTACACGACGTCATCATTAGGCGCTCCTCTGGCGATGTCCGATTGCGTTCAGGTGCCTTCTGCAGGTACCTCTTCACCACGGTCAGGAGTTGATACCAGCGCGGCTCTCGTTTTTTTTGCTCTAGGCATGGCCATCCTCAATTAATCGCACAAAAAACAAGTCCAAGGCAGAAAAACACACCCGAAGACGAACACCAAAACGAATCTCTACCGCAAATTCGTCAACAACTCAAACAAAAACAACAGATGATTCACCGCCTGGCTTTGACCGTAGATCGTCGTGGAACACGAGACACCACAGAATTATTATAATTACGTCAATACGAGCATAGAACAGTATAGAAAGGGCTATCCAAGGGTAAGACGACTTCCGAAACCACCCGAATCATGTCAAAAAATGGCTGTGACGTCACCAAAATGTTTGACCACCACTGGAAATCACTAGCTAGTTACCATCTGGCGGCGTAACGTGAGGAGGACACTGATGTAGAAACAGCTGATCCTTAAATTCGGTTACGTTAAGTCGTGCATGAGCCCGACATTATTTTTCAGTAATTACTAATAATTTTAGGTCTATGTCTACAGTAATTGCATTATGCACCTCGGAGATGTAGGGATTAACATGTTTTACACATATCGATGTTTCAGGATGGGGACGACCATACTGTTTTGATTGCTTTGAAGAAATTCATTAACCCATGAATTTATAACAAATGATTACTATTATGATGTAAAGAGAGAAGAGGAACTGGTTGGAATAAATTTTATATACTATTTTCTTGCAAATCCGCACAATTCAACAGGTATGTGTAGCTATAATGATCTCATAATATACACAGTATATTGAACTTAACAAATTTCGAGATTGCCATGAATTAACAAACGACCAAACCTGCTCCCAAATTTAACAGCTAGAAAATCGAACTATTATTTCTCCCATTCCCATTGGCTTTTGGGGATAACGGATTGTTAAATGTAAACCTATAACATATATCAAAATACATGAAAGTTGTCCTGTTTTTTCTGTACAAACGCATCATGTTGGAATCAAAAAGTGGTCTTGTTTATAATACAGTCGAATTTTCACGATTTTATTCCATATTTCAATAGAAATCACTGATATTCAGAGACCTGTGACAGCTTCCGTCAAATTGCATTTAGATAAGGTATTTTCCCATTGGTCCATCATATTAATGTTGGTGAAATCGGCCCTTAGTACTCTAAATAGCTTCTCCAAACTATTTGGATAATAATAAATTATTTAGCAATAGTCGGCATGGCTATATTTAAGGAAGACCTTCAATTACAGCTCTTCATAGATTTACACAAAATATTTTAAACTACATGGAAGGTAGAAATATAGACCTTCTAAAGCATATGACTGCTCAAATCATAGTACCCTATTAGACAAATTGAACAGATATGGAATGAGGGCTAATAAATTACATAAAATTCTTATAAACAGGAAACGTGTAGCGATAAAACAGATAATATCATCATCAAGTCAGATTTTATTTCTACGAGGTAGGTATACCACAGGGCAGTGTGTTAAGTCTCATATGATTTGTCACATGAATGACTAAAGAGATATCATTAAGCACTATGACTTTACAATAATTAATTATGCTGATGATACCAGCATAATCATTAGCGTCAAAAACATCATTGGATTGGAACATAATAGTCAGCAAGTGTTTGAATCAGTGAGAAAATGGTTTACAATGAACAAACTTGTATTTCATAATGACAAAACTGACTTAATAGTATTTAGAATAAAGCAATCACAGATTGATGTACCACAAAGTATCACACTTTCTGATAGTCACATCCAAGTAAGTCGGTAAACTAGAGTGTTAGGAATGCATTTGGATAAATTTCGTCCTTGGACTCCACACATAAACAAAACTACTTTGAAACTGAGCAGCATCAGCTATGGAATAAGAGTGTTGTCCAGTTATATAAATTCAGAATTTAAAAAAAAAATGGTATATTGTGCAAATTATGAATCAATTCCACGTTATGGAATAATACTGTTGGAGGTATCTCACAACTGCAAAAATTATTTGTTATTCAAGAACGAACCATAAGAGCAATATGGGTTTAATGGCAGTATATGGACTTTACATTTTTGATCAGTTGGCCTTCTTCGTGTCCTTCTACCTACTTCTAACACCGTCATGTTTGCGGCTCACCCACCACCGATCCAACAACTTTTGCACGCAACGTGGAATTCATCGCCAGTTGAGCGAAGTATAAGGGAAGCATGTATAAGCGTTCAACATGTCGTCAAAAAGTGGGTTCCACATCTGATAAATTGGCCACTATGTAGAAATATAGCTTAAAGATCAACGTTTCCAATGGTACATTCATTTTTTGAAATAAAAAATTGCCTTATTTTTGAGACAACCCTCGTATTTGTCTTTAATAATTCATAAATAAGCCACAGGCATCATATGTTACATAACACTGATCAACAGCCAAAAAATATCCTAAATAAAATCAACAAAATATTACTATTTTTAACGTGCTAAAACCGGAATGACACTTATTTTTTCAATATTAGTTCAAGTTTTAGAGATACGGTAATTATATGTGTTCCTGCTGTGACAGTGCTAATATACTGTAATTCACAAGAATACACGTGCTACATTTTTATATTCGGCAAGGAAAGATGATGTAATCGGCATGATTGTGTTACGTTTACGTACATACGTGTACATTATATTGTTTTATATTAGCCATTTTTTCCTCAGTTGGCTGACAGCGTTCATGCAAGATGTCTCGAAAGTGTGTAAACAATCCAGATCAGTTTTGTTACGTGTGTGGTGATGTGACTTTTGCGTCTCAGAGACGGTGTATTACTCCACTAATAACAAAGGCATATCAGCTTTATTTCGGTTGTAAACTAGGTGATCAAGACAAACAGTGGGCACCCCACATCTGCTGTAATACATGTGCTTCAAGTGTGAGGAGCTGGTTAAATGGCAAAAAACGGTCTATGCGCTTTGCTGTCCCAATGGTTTGGAGAGAGCCTACAACTCATATTAATGATTGTTACTTTTGCATGGTACCTTGTGTTGGACAAGCCACAGGTATGTCCAAGAAAAAAAAAATCGGTTATTAACTACCCAAACATACCATCTGCGATGAGACCTGTTCCTCACAGTGACGAAAATCCTATTCCAAAACCCCCAGAATCCTACACTTGCGAATCAGAAAACGAATCAGATCATGGCGATCGAGTAATTCGTCAGGAAGAAGATATGCTATCAACGTCAAGAGATCCTGATTTTATACCGAGCACGTCATGCCACCAACCGCACAAAATAACACAGTCAGAATTAAATGATCTTGTAAGAGATTTAGAACTTCCAAAATGTAAGGCAGAGTTACTTGGATCAAGACTGCAGCAGTGGAACTTGTTAGAAGACAATGTTTCGGTATGTGTTTTTCGTAAACGCCACAAAGACTTAGAACCATTTTTCAATATGGAGAATAACTTGGTTTTCTGCAGTAACATTAACGGCTTACTGGCGGCATTAAATATAAACTATAACCCAGAAGAATGGAGATTGTTTATAGACAGTTCAACATTGAGTTTAAAGGCAGTGTTATTGCATATTGGAAATATTTTACCATCTCTTCCTGTAGGGTATGCAGTTCACATGAAAGAATCATATGACAATATGAAGTACCTATTGACATGCATAAAATACGATGAGCACCAATGGCATGTTTGTGGCGATTTGAAAGTTGTTGCACTTTTACTTGGGCTGCAGCTAGGCTACACAAAGTTTTGCTGTTTTTTGTGTGAATGGGACAGTCGGGCAAAGGCACTTCATTACACCAGACAAAACTGGCCTGTTCGTCAATTCCTAGAGCCAGGTCAAAAAAATGTACAGCATATGCCATTAGTAGATTCGAAAAAAAATTTATTACCACCACTGCATATCAAGTTGGGCCTAATGAAAAACTTTGTCAAGGTATTAGATAGAGATGGGTCAGCTTTTCAATACCTGCGTCAGAAATTTCCAAGACTAAGTGAGGCAAAGGTTAAAGAAGGTATTTTTGTTGGGCCACAGATTCGAAATATTTTGAAAGATACACAGTTTGAAAACACTTTAACAGGTATTGAAAAAACTGCTTGGAATGATTTCCGTCTGGTGGTCACTAATTTCTTAGGAAATAGAAAAGCTGACAACTATAAAACCCTTGTCAAAAATATGCTGTCATCGTATCAAAAGATGGGCTGTAATATGTCTCTTAAGATACATTCCCTACACTCACACCTGGACTTTTTTCCTGACAATTGCGGAGCCGTAAGTGATGAGCACGGCGAACGTTTTCATCAGGATATTTCAACAATGGAAAAAAGGTACCAGGGAAAGTGGAATCCTTCCATCCGTGCAGACTACTGTTGGACTCTTGGTAGAGATACCCCAGAAACGATCCATAAAAGAACAGCAAAAAGACAGCGCATATAGTGATACTTATAAGTATATGAATGAAGTATATGAATCTTGTTACTTTTTTTAATATATCCTTAAAAATAAAAAGTTTTTTTCTAAACCGCAACTAATTTTTTTATTTCATTGTCATTTTTGGATTCAGCGCCCCAAAATTAACAAAGAAGTGCACTTTTTCCACAAGATACAATTAAAAAACTAAAATTTGTTGTCCAGTGATAAATCTGTATGAAATACAGGTTTGAAATTGACATAAAATTATGACATAATAAGTTGCTAAAGGGCATAAAATGTACGTGCTCTTAATCTAACATCATCTAACAGGAATTGAACGTCGTGTGAGTGGGAGAATCCGCCACTTTCGCCCTGATATGCATATCGGCTTAGCTATGTACACTTCATAGCCGCAGCCCTTTCAACGCCATAATATTGTTGGGAGCACTTTCGCTTGGAAGTTTGCACCAATTTATGAAGTTGGGAGTCTAAATATTATATAGCCCAAGATTTGCATATGAGGTCAAGTTTGTCTGGCTGGTCGGTATTACGTATACAGGATATACAAGGAATTTGTAAATTACTTCGGTTGGACTGAATACTGATTATCTTACTAGACAGGTCCGAAGCCCATATGCAATTTGAAATTGGTTGTACTACTTATGCTAGATGGAAGAATTCAGTACTGGAGGAACTTAAATTTCATGTAGTGTTATTAATTGATGCTCGCTTAGAGTAGCTCTCAAATTTTTAATGATAAAGGACTGCGAATTCAGACTTGAAACTAAACAGTCGCAGTGTATTCTGAAACTAAGGTTATCGTCAAAGTGAATCGCTAGGAACTTAACCTGGTGTTCTAATTGTAGGTTTGTAGCTTTAATTTTAATGTTTAAGGGACTAAACGTTTTTGGGCATTGTGCAACCTCATTGCTCAAGTTTTATCCGAATTGACACACAGGATTGCAAAATATGCAACTTTATTAACTTTCACTACGTACTAAATATCGGTGAAATATCTGAAGCGGTTCTGAAAATATTAATTAATGTGTATTTTTTTCCTGAAACTTCAACACCCCTAGTTTTTGTAAGGAAACGTTTTTGCACCATAGTTTATAAAGCAAACTAACATTAATTTTCAATGTAGGTTCACACCCTTAAATATTCGCATATCATTAAGGAATACCCTGTATATAACACTGACATCACATAAGTGGATTTGGTTCACCAAAATATACAGTGTGTCCCAGATTCGTTTTTCTATACAGGGATATCGGCTCCTGTTATACCTACAGCAAAGGTTTAATGGGGAAAGTTTAAGAGCAATTGGTTTTGGAAATATCGTTGATGAGGATTCCACAATTGCATTATTTTGTTTTTGTGCCATAGATACATTTTGCCTCCGACCCCTGAGAAACGACTCTAACCAATTATAAACTGATTCAGATAATCCAGTCTGGCTGAGTTTACTGAGCAAAATGTTGTTATCGGCAGTAATTACAAGTGCATCAAATTGACGGATAATTTTTCATGAAAGCGTCTTGTCAAAAAACTGCGTGAGTTTTCATATTTTGGCGAAAGAGCCAGGACTTTGTTTTCTTTTCTTCGTTGCTTCTGGCTTTTGGGATTTCTTGCATCGCGGGCTGTTTCAAATTCAGTGTCAGTATAAGGATTAAATTATACCCGTCCTGATATTTTTCCATTAATAGTTTTGAAGTTACATTCCACACAGTCTTCACACAGAATAATCTTTATAATCCTCACCATTTTTCTTCTCCATGTAGTAGGCCCTGTTTCCATATATACTGATAATAATAATAAAATAATAGTAATAATAAATGAGCTTTGTTTTGTACAAAGTACAAAAAAGGCAAAGTGTCGTTAATAGTAGCGATATTCAACTTACCTTTGATGGGTCAGTACTGTATTTTTAGGTATTACTTTTCATCACTTGTTCTTGAATTTAAGTCGAAGTAAACATTTTCGAAACGTGACGTTACGATCTTTAAAATTCGATATTTATGCATGTCAGGATGAAAAATGCACATTTCTTCAATCGCAGCTATAGATACGATAGATACGGGCCTACGCGGAGATTTTCGATACCTACTGGACAATTTTTGGAAGTAACTACACAAGTGCATCGAAATTATCAATAATTTTTTCAAGAAAGAGGAATGAAAATAACCGAATCCTGTTTTTTACTGACAACAATATTTCCCGAGCTTCCCATATTTATACATGTTAAAAACAAATACAAATTTCATCAATCGTAACTACAGATACGGACCTATAGGGCAAATTTCGATAACTACTGGCCAATTTTCACCGTCTAGGCAAGGGAAAATTTTCGCTGTAATTTTGCGATAATTCGATACCTCTTATGGCTTTTTTTAGACATGAGGGAAATATTCGACACAAACGAACGACCTGCTAGATTCGCAAAATATCCCAACAGGGCACTCGCCTGCCTCGTCAGCACAAATTATTGCCTCAAAAAGAAGTGAATTGCAGTTATTATTGATTCTTCACCCATAAAGCCATGCAGAGCGTTGGAAAGAATACATTTTCTGGCCCAGAAAGCCACCAAGAAAGTTCGGTAATAATTGGTCTACAGTTAGCAGTGATTGAAGGATCGCCGTTTTTATATATACAGGGTGTGAAGTTAGTAGTGAATCAACGGAAGTCAGGTGATAGGGAGCCTCGAAACCTATCGAACCAACCATTTTAATACTTTACTATTTTACTTGGTATTTTGGCACATCATCGGGGCCAGAGGAAGGCTTGTTTTTAAGTTTAAGTCAACGAAAGGATATAATAACATCTTACCTTTTGTATGTTGTGACTCATTTCCACATTGTTGATAGCTGTAGCTACGTGATGCTTTTTTGACTATTTACAGTGGTAATACTGGTTAAACTTATTTACGACATTTTACGAGCTTGTATTGTGATCAATAAGATTATTTATAGGTAGACTGTTACGAGCTTCCTTATACTAGGTTAACTACCAAAACACTTTTCAGGTTGTTTTTTCTAGTATTACTGGAGTTGAATATTTTATTCTCATCTGAATCTGATCCTTCTGATTTTCGTTTTTCAAATCCAAGAATTACCTTATAAGAACGGTAAGCATACTTAATGAGTGGTTCAAATCACAATAAACCTCAGCAAGGGTATGTTCTAGAACCTAAGTTGAACCTTGCGTCCTATTCTCCGCTCTAAAAATACAGGGTGACTTCGAAGTTGAGTCATTTATTTTAACAGTGAGTAGATCTGATCAAAAGAAATGTTTTTTTCCTTTACCATTTTCCTGGTAAAATTAAAGTAACAAAGTTATAGCCCTTTGGAAGTTTGAGTACCGCCCTGTCTCAATAATAATATTATGTGCTCGTGTTTGGCGACAACGGATATAATCCGCCGTATCGGTTCATCGCATCGGAAACAAAAAAGCGAAAGAATTTGGAACGATGTTTTTTACAATTATTTCATTAATTTGTATACAGTCAGTGTCAGTGAATAGTGGTATCTGTTGCGTGGCTCAAACGAAATAAAAAATGGCACATGTTTATGCGGATCGGTTTCCCAATCGAGTGCAACCAACCCCTCGTGCCTTTGTTAATGTACAACGGTCTCGTGAATCAGGTGACTTAAGACCTCACAGGGGACCTCACGATCAAATACAGGTCCGCACTGAAATACTTGTCGGGAGGATACTTTATAAAACAAGGTAAAAATTTTTTTTTAATTTTTTTTTTATTTTTACACACATATTTTGGTTTATCTTCCTTCTACAATCATTATCTGAAAATTAATGACTCAACTTCAAAGTCACCCTGTATAGACAGGGTTCTTTGGTTCACCCTGTAAAACTTCTCTCAGCGAGTTCATCTTAGTTCAGACTTCTAACAATGCTGCTTGTATAAAAAGACCTCGACCCAGAAAATCCGTACAAGCTGTAGCTATAAGTGTTTCCTATTCAACTACTCCTGATGAAGTTATCCAATCGTAATCTCCCTAAAAGGACCGAAAGCCGGCTTTTGTGGGCTTTATAAAAAAGAAACCGATCGGGGCGCATTAACAAAGGACAAGAAATTGTCAAAAGGAATTTGCTCCCGCTATTCAACTAATGGATCAATCGAGTAACATGACAAACTTCCAAGAAGGACGACAAGTAAATATTTAATGATATTTATTCGGGTAGTGATTGTGTTCCTGAACGTTTCTGAGAGCCAGATAATTTAATATCAAACAGGAGCAAAAAGATTTTTTTATACTCCATCTACCACAACGCCTAAGGCCTTAGCACCCATTGGGGCTATAGGGGGATACACGGGAAAGGGGGAACGCCACACGGACATGCAACATGCACACATTCTGGCTCCGCCTACGAGATCCGCCGGGTGGTACCTCCGCGATCAACAGTCAGAGACCGTCTACTACCTACGGACAATCACAACATCCATAGCCAAGAGAAAAATTTCTCCTGGGACGGTACTCGAACCCGCACAGCGCACGGCGACTGATCAGGAGACCGAAGAGTCGACTACTGCGGCTACTGCTGCTGCCTAGATCATCCAAGTAGCGTTTTCCAAACATAATAATAATAACTTCTATTGGAATGTGAATGCATAACAAATACCAAATGGGCAACTTTCCAAAATGTAAAAAGATCGGCACGGCCATTTTCCGGTCTCGTCAAGGTAAATACTACATGTAGTACCCTGATATTTCGCCAAACCCAGCGCGCACGCAGCGCAGAGAAGCAGCTCACCGCGCCCCCCTACCTTCCTTCTCGCTGGTCGCTTATAAACTCTCAGTTTCTTCCAAGCCAAGTTGTTGCAACAATTGGGTGACACATAGGGAGTGAGGGAGCTATTTACTTCGACGAGACCTTCACATAATTAGGATCTTACATAACTTAAGGTAAGTTCAAAAAAAAATGTTGAATGTATACGTTGTATGAACTGGAATATTGGAATATGCATTGTTGCGTAAGAATACTTAACGGAGTGAACATCTCTCCTCCAAAGAATTAAACAGATAACTGGGTAATTTATATTTCAAAACTTTATACAGTAAAGTTCCATACTGGAGTAATACATGATACTTGAATCCTGGAAGATTTTCTCTTAAATAATATCCAGTAATATACTAAGTGACATATAAATCCGAACACCCAGTTTAAATGGTTTTATTTTAATAAAATTTTGTATAAGTACTTAATGAAGCATAATAAGTAAATGATAAAAATTTCAAAATGATTGCACTGCTTTAAAGCCCTTTGACCTTTAATCATGTGTGGATGCACCCTGATGTGCTACGCATTCTCCAACGCGCCTAAGCATGCTTCTGATCAGGTGGTCAATGTCCTCCTGTGGTATCTCATTCCACACAACCACCAACTCCTCTCGAAGTGCTTCTAGAGTCTGAGGAGGACGTTGCAAATTGAGCAATCTCCTACCAATCATATCCCACACGTGCTCAATTGGGGATAAGTCGGGAGATCTTGGTGGCCATGGTAAAAGAAGTCTTTTGAGAGTCTTGCAACATGTGGTCGGGAATTATCTTGTTGGAAAGTTGGATCTGGGTGAAAGATGGGGTTCTAGAGCTTAAAGAAGATTAAAGGTGACCTGGAACCATAAGCTATAGCACCCCAAACCATAACTCCAACAGTGTGATGAACATGTCTTTCAACAAAAAAATGTGGATTCCTCCTTTCACCACGTCGCCTTCTAACCCTGGCACGACCATCGTGCATGCCTAAACAAAATCGAGACTCGTCACTAAAGACAATACTGTTCTATTCCTGATCCCAGAGTGACCGTTGTCTGCACCACTCAAGGCGATTACGTCGGTGTTCTCGAGTTAAAGGGAGGACCCATTGTGGCCCGTATGAAAACAAGCCAAAACTTCTCATTCGTCGGTAAACACTTCGCATGCCAATAGGTCTTCCGTGTTCTGCAAACCATTCATTTGCAATGGACCTGGTAGTGGAGAAACGGTCCCTTAAGGCCAATAATCGGCGATCTTCACGGTCTGTTGTTCTACGGCGGCGTCCAGTGCCCCTTGCTCTTTTCGTACGGCCTTCTCGAAGCCATGCCTGACAACACCTAACCACAGTGTCTACACTTCTTTGCACTCTAACTGCAATTGCCCGAAAAGAAATTCCAGCTTCCCGAAGTCCCACTATACGGCCCCTATCAAACTCACTAAGTTGACGAAATCGTACAGGTCTCCGTACTCTAGGCATCGTAACCGATCGTAAAGGATGTCAAGAACCAAAATCCGCCAACGTTGATTCTTTACTGCGGCTGAAATATTTATTTTTAGAGCGTTAGTGAATTAAAAAAAAGCAGTATAAAAACCGGAATGTCCAACTGATAAGGCTGAAAATTTGTTCACTTGTTATTTACAGTAAGATAAATACATTCACCAACTTTTATTAAAATAAAACCATTTAAACTGGGTGTTCGGATTTATATGTCACTTAGTATATGTTTGCTTTTATGTATAGGTATCTTTGGAACATAATCTCATTCTAAACAGAGGAACAAATTCCGTCGGCGCATCGGTTGAAATGGATCAATCACCTGCCTCCCGCCAAATGCAAATTCAGTCCAAAAAAAAATTAGGTATCAAAAATTCCCACAATGCCGAAAGTTTGTACACACCTTAAATGCACCATTGTTAACAATATAACGAAATTCCCCATAAATCTCTGGTGCGGAACCTTGTTTTATTTGGGATTAAATGTCAAAGATACGTTCTGTTCTGTCATATTTCTCTGGAAGGGAAATGAAGCTGTCCTGTCCTCACGTTACTAAACATTTAACTCTCAACGATTTTCTTAAAAACGAGGATTGATCTCTATGCTTGACCAACTTGCAACAAATACTACATTAATTTATATGTTATATTTTCCTATTTAATTCCTCCTAACGTCAATGCTCTTATTTAACCGGTGCTCCCGCATTTCAATAGACTCCCGGGAAAATTTTATTCGACTGCTCAAAAACAGTTCCCCTATTTCCAGCTTGAAAATTGCACTTCCGGGAAAATGTTTAAATTTAGAAATATGGAATAACTCAGCGGTTAAGCTGCCAATCCAAAGCATGTTGAAATAGCAGCCACTGGAACGCGGGAGGTACCTATGCATTATTATGGCGAAACAATACGCCTCATTTTATTGTGAAGATCTCGGAATTATGAATTTATATTTGCAAAATAGGGATCTGTAATGCTACACCTCCGCAGAGGTATCTAGAAAAGTAACATTATGTCGATTTTTTTTGACATTACATAGGTTTTTGTGACGTTATGTAGGTTTTTCTACAAAATGTCAACTAAGCACTAGCTGTTCTACACTTGTTCTGTACTCGACGTGTTGCCTAAACGTCTGCTACTAAACCACACTTATCATCTTCTCAGACTATACTCTACAGTCTATCTCGGCATTCTGCAACCAGCTTGCAGCATGGTCATTGAGCGTGTCGTATCGTTGAGTCATTCCTTGACGCTTTTGATGATGCTCATAGCAAGTTGACATTTTGTCGTTTTTTACGATTTATAGGTCTTTTACGTAATAACCCTGGCGTTTTGCAACACCATATCATGCACCTGTTAATAAAATACCATTCCCTTACTTTAGGATGTCAATCGTTGTAGAACCCCAACGTTAATAATAATAATAATAATCTATATTTCAAATTGTACAATGACATCACGGAAATTGTTTAGCCACTACAAAGTGAAGTGTAGCGTTACTATCACCGTAACTACAGTAATTTACCTTTTGTTTAATGGTTGTATATCTTAAACCAGCTACAATCTGAAATTATTACAGTTCACATAGAACTCATATATGGTATAAAGCTAAATTTATGTATACTGCTTGTTTTTAATTTCTTTTAGCAGATAATTGAAAAAAACTGAACGCATGTAAATAGGGAATTTTCTGTGGAAGTGTATACTGCTTGTTTTTAATTTCATTTAGCAGATAATTGAAAAAACTGAACGCATGTAAATAGGGAATTTTTCTGTGGAAGATAATTGCAACGCCTTTTTTACAAACAAGAGGAAATTCTTTTTTTAATTAATTAATAAACTAGTAAAACACGATAAATCTAAGGATCAGTCAATGCGAAACAGACGTCTAGTGGCGTGCAAATTTTGGCCCTAGCTCAATAGGGGGGGGGGGGTTAAGAGCGCCAGTGACTTGAGACAGATTAAGCCACGAATCCCCGAGATGTTAGTCGGAACTTGTTTTGCTTGACCACCATACAGAAGAAAAGAATCTAACAGCAAGGACGAAGCCTAATTAATTGTATACAGGGAGCCAAATAATACAAGAAATTTAAAAAAAAATCAGATTATATTAAGCCGTATTCATAAAAGAGAAGCATATCCTCGGAACCATAAGGTAAAAGTATAAGGTCTTGATTCGGAGAAAAAGGTAGAAGTATAAGCATATCCTTGTTTTCATATTCATAATGATTACCTTATACTCGCGAGGATGTCCTCCAAGAAGAAGTAAAAGGTTGACTGGCATTTGTACCTTGAACGACATGTCCTGACTTGTTCCAGCTTGTAGTTGACGTGGGAGATCGTTCACTCAGCATCACTGGCAGTTGTACTCCAGAGCTTACACAGACCGTTCCGTATTTTTACTGGATAGAGTTTTTTATCAAATTAATAAGCATGTCACCCTCAAGTGATGAGGAAACTATGGAAAATAATGGCAACGGCCTGCAGTTCATCGCAGATGAAATTGCCATTGCTCTTATTGTTTTTCAAAACTCACAAGTTCGAAAAATAAAAATGAGAAAGGACGATGTCTTGCAGAAGATGTTGAAAAAATACGAATCAACATTCGGTAGATACTAAAGGCTTATTAAAAAAAAATCAACAAAACATAAAATCAGGATTGAAGAAAAAACAGATCCAAAAGAAACTGGTAATAAAGCAATTAAATTGTTAGATTGGGAAAGAAAGTTGCTGAAAGCTGTGGAAGCTGACTGTAATCTTACAATTGGGAAAATTAGAGATGCCATTCAGGTTGGTAGTATTCAAGAAGAAGGAAGTGAACTATATACCGAGCGCAGGGAGCAAACATTTTTTTGTGGGAATGTCAAGATTATAGTAGCTGTCTATGTTGACGATTTTCTAATTTTTTCAAATAGTACTTCTGAGACTAAAAAATTGAAAAATGAATTAAGTTCTGAATTCAAATTGAAAGATTTAGGTCCTGTTAGACGTTACTTAGGCATGCGGATTATTGTAAACAAAGAATGTAAGACTATAAGTGTAGATCAGCAGGAATATAATAGAAGAATTATTGTCAAAGTTTGATATGTCTAATTGTAAAACGATAGATACTCCGATTGAAAGCAAGTTAAACATAGAAAAGGCTGAAAATTGTGCAGTGAACATTACATATCAAAAGCTCATTGGAAGTCTTATGTATTTGGCAGTTTTAACTAGGCCAGATTTGTCATATACTCTTAGTTACCTCAGCCAGTTCAATAACTGTTATAATGAAACTCATTTTAGCTATGCTAAACGAATATTAAAATATTTACAGTAAACCAAACATTATTGTTTAACATATCAGAAGGATAATGTAGAACTGACTGGTTTTGTTGGTGCAGACTGGGCTAGCGATAGTCTAGATCGTAAGTCTTATACTGGGTTTTGTTTTGTAATGAGCGGTTCTGTGATTTCCTGGCAAAGCAAAAAACAAAAGACTGTCTCCTTATCCAGCACTGAGGCAGAATATGTTGCTCTCTCAGAGGCATCTAGGGAGGCTGTTTAATTAAGATATTTAATGTATGAACTTATTGGTAAAAGAGGGATTATTAAATTGAAATGTGATAATCAAAGTGCATTAAAATTGGCAACAAGTCTTCAGGCACATGCTAGGTCAAAACATATTGATGTTCGCTTTCATTATGTTAGAGATGCAGTTAAAAATAAATTAATTAATATTGAATACATTTCAACTCAAGAAATGCCCGCTGACTTGTTAACCAAAGGTCTTTTGTCGACTAAGCATTATAAGTTTATGGACATGTTGGGATTTAAGGCTAAATAAGTAAAAACATGTATTTTGTTTAGAAATTCACATTTATTTTGTTATGTGGGGGTATTGGAATAGATAACAATATAAATCAAAATGTGTGAAGTAACGCCGTCTAGGTTGTACTGTGTGTAACTATGTGTAGCGCGGTCAACAGTCATGTATAAAATAAAAGTTAGTCTATTACGGAAAAGCAACGTGTTTTAATAAGCATTACAGCACCAGCAATTCAGAAAAGAAAATTAGCAACAGAGAAATACGAAACTGAGGAAACCAAAGAGTTAACTCCAAAAGAACTGCAACGTCTAGTGCTATTACCGCAGTACCAAACAAGTATCTTACAACAAGAGTATTATAAAACGAAATTAGAAATGATGCACCGTCAGAAGCCACCTGTAACTTATGATGTTCACGAAAATAAAACTTATTATAACTTATAAATACACCTTAATCAGTAAAACTATTTATTATAATACTCAAGTTTCTTCTTATTTTTGACCCAGTTGGCGGAGAGGAAGTTTGTCAATCTCATGATTTCCTTCATCTTCACCTGGTTCTTGTTCAGCTAACTCAAAGTCAGGATCACCCAAGCTCTTCGCAACATTATGGAGTACAATACAAACAATACTTATTTTCGGCACATTTTCCAACTTTACGCGGCAAACATACTGTAGGATAGGAACCCGGCATTTCAGTTGGCCGAAACAGCGTTCAATTATAACTCTTTCTTGTTTTAAAGGCTTATTATAATTTATTTCTACACCTGGAGTAGGATTTCTGAAGGAAGTCATAAGGCATAGCTCAATACCATAACCGTCATCGCCAAGTAGTACAACATTCGCTTTATTTATTAGTTGTGATCTAGTCTGTGAATTTCTCCATATTCTGGAATCATGCACTGATATAGACCAACTGACATCAACACTTGTGAACATCTCTCTGGCATCACAAGTGGCTTGCACATTTAAAGTAAGTTTCCCTTTACGGTTGATATACTCATCTCCATGGCGATTTGGTTTCAGGATTCCTATATGTGTACAATCAATCACACCAATTGCAGTCGGAAATTCATACATATTTTGCCATATCCGCTTGGCCTGTTCACAACTCTATCCACAGTTCGAGATACCGTTGCTTGACTAACACCGAGTTCCTGACCAATACCTTGTTGATATCCATATCTTCATTTTATGAGTTCATGAAAGTGCTCCTCCTCAAGTTTTCTCATTCTCAAAAATCTGTTCGCAAGCCATTGTACGAGTATATTTGCTTCGTCGAACTGATATAATTTTTGAAGGCACGCCCAAGTGAAGGTAAACGAGGTTTGTACGTTTTAACATCCCTAACATCCACAATTTCCGCCATCATCGTTTGACCACCTTTCGTTACGAAGTTGAGTCTGCTACCGACCACACTCGATGCCAAGTATAAGGTGAAGATTATGAATATCCTTTTACTTATGTCACTGCTTTGAAGGATATGCTTATACTCAAAAAGCAAACGCATTTACTTCAAATTATTATAAATACCATCTGGCGGATTTCGTTCAAAATTTGCAAGTACAACGATATCCTTCGTTTTATGAATACGGCTCAATTATCTAATCAAACAGTACATCATATGCTCCACCACTGAAGCGCAAGTTAAAAAAAGGATATTGTTATTAAACTGTTAAAAACCATGTACATTCTCTTTTACAAGAAAAGTAAAGGCAAAAAAGATAAAAATGTACTAAAGTAATAAACCGTCAGTAATAAAAAAAAATATGGCAGCTCAAAAATCAAAATCATGATCAATGTATGGAGTAACATATTTGAACACGTAAAATTTCAAAAAAAATCAGGTACACTCTAAGAATTTCAGTCAGCAATAATCAATATATAAATATCTTTAAGTCCGTTAATTAAAATGAGATTTTACGTGTTCACATCATGGTTTTTTTTTGTTCAAGGGGAAGGGGTGGCTTCCAGCAATATAAGCTGCAAAACATCTACAAGGAAGCTACAAAACAAAGCTGGAGAAGTGTGAATGGTGTTTCTCCGCAATGCATTTCCACTAAAAAGAAGCATATATTGAACGAATTCCTTCAGGACATGCATTAATGCATGTGGTTTGATGGTATTAAAAACATGACTCACCGTTAAGAGTTAAAATCCCATAAAAAAATGGAGGAGGTAGCACCCAACCAAAACAACTAAACGTAAGATACAAAATAAAAAGGCGCTCCATAAACTGGTGTTTGGGGCCTAATATCCCACAATCTGGAAGTTGAACAAACGATCCACGCACTCAAAAACCTCAGCAGGAAAGAAGAAAATTGCGCCGATCACGTAACTTTTTAAAAGAAGGTAAGCGAACTCTACGAGGGACCAACGATATTTTATGAGGAAATTTCTGAGATAGTCGTTAATAATACTATAACATTAGTATTCAAAAGATTTCAATACAATACTGAGTCGCTGAGAAAGAAGGATATAATACGTGTAAAATTTTACAATTAATAAGCTATGAAATCATTATAAAGGCCTAGGAATCGGCACTGTACCATTAATAAAGAGAAATTCAAATTACTGGTAAGTGATCAAAATAGGTAACGTGATTTTGGCACGATACATAATCGATGTATTGGATAATTAAGATTGACTGTTCCATTACTTATCATGAGCAGTTGGCACCTCGGGCTCAATTAAATTTTTATTTTTGAAAAAAGTATAAGACACTCATAGTCATGATTTTTTCATTTTTAAGTACTCCCCTGCAAGTTTAATTGAGATTCAGCCTCTTTATCAGACGTGCTGCTTTTTTTAACACCAAAAGTTTTTAGAATAATCCTATTGCGAACCCAAAAATAACCCCATCTTGATGTTACTCTAAAGCCAGGGCACTTTACACTTTCACTCAACTGCACGTTATGATCACCTATATCAATATATTGTGGTTTAATGACTTTACTCTGATCAGTTCTAAATAATGTTGCATCAGTGTCGGATTTAATAAGCACCAGTTTGTTTTTAGAAAACCATGTATTCACACTTCTGAATAAGAGATTCCCATTAGCAGTTAGGTCCTCTGCACTTGTCCCACCCAACACTAAACTTGTATCATCAGCATAGCAGATAATTTTATGGTTGCTCTCGTTACCACTAGTAACAAAAAAGAGATCATTTAAAAAACTACAAACAAAATGGGTTAAAGAATACTACCCTGTTGAAGTTAACTCAATGTTTTACTTTGACCTCCCTCAAAAAATTCAAACTTCTGTTGTCTATTGTAGAGGTATGACTTGAACAATTCTGGCGCAGTTCATCTTACACCACATCTTTATATCTTTAATAGCTTTAATAACACGTCCAGATGGAAACCACCCGCTAAGTTTCCCTCCTCTAATTGCTTAAGTACTGTTTGAACAAATTGGAATACGTTCTCGTAGAAATGAAGCCTCGCCACTGCCTCTGCCGTTCAACGTGTATGCAAATAGCAAACCGCAAATTTACAAGTGATATTGCCAGTTTAACGGCTCCCCTTTTCGCGGTCTGACATGTTCGATAGACATGCGAAAATTCGAGGGGTAAAAGAGGTTACTCACTCTGATCGACCTATTCGGAGAACTTATTCTCAACAATGAAATCAATTTGAGCGATGGGTTTTGGATTGCCGTCCGTATATTGTCACAACGACGAGGGATTCGAGGATACGTACACAGTACGTGACTGAATGTGCATTAGGGCGTCCCAAAAAAAAAGAAAGTTTTTTTTTTCAAACGCATACCCTCTAATTTTGCATGAACATGGTCAAAACAATTGTAAACAAAGTTTTAGGCACTAGCTAATGTATTGCAGTGCTCGTTTGTTCTATTAGTAAACGCGCTGTATTTATTCAATCAACATCTTCTTCTTCCTACTTTATTAATAGGCTCATGCCTGTTTTACTTTAGATTTTAGCCTCAATTGATGTTGTCTGACCATCTTTTCCTCGGTCGTCTCGTTGGTCTTCTTCCATTTGGCGATTTGTCTCTTGCTATTCGTACTGTTCTTCCTTCTAAGTGTTGATTCCATTTTATTTTTCTTCTTTTGGTCCGCAGGTTTATTTCCTCTATACCACATCTCGCTCGTTTTTACTAAATCCAGTGATATTCCCCTGTCATATAATAAATGTATCGTGTACCGAATTCTCATTCTATCAAACGCTTTCTTCAAATCTATCAGGCACATTTATGCTGGTTTGTTGAATTCTAGCGACTTTTCATTTATTTGTCTTATTACAAAAACTGCATCCGTACATGACATGCCCGGAATCCTTGCTGTTCCTCTTGGAGAGTTATTCGTTCGTTTATTTTTGTCGCTATTATTCTTGTTGTCAATTTCAGTGTTGTATTTAACAGATTTATTGCTCGATAATTATTGAGGCCTTTCTTATCTCCTTTCTTGAAGAACATCAGCATGATCGCTCTCCTTCATTCATCTGGTATTCTGTTCGTGGTGATTATTTTTTGAATAAGGAGTTGCAGTTGTTGTACAAGATAATCACGTCCATATTTTAAGAGTTCATTTGGTATTTGATCTTCTCCTAGTGACTTTCTATTTTTTTATTTATTTATTCCTTGTTTCACATGGTCTTGGGAGATTTCGGTCTTTTCATCAGTTATTATATTTGACGTTTCTGGTAAAGATTCTTCGTTTTCTTTTTTAAACATTTCTGTCAGGAAGGCCACCCTTTTATGTCTTCTATTTCAACTAGTTCTTTCATTTCGCTTCTCTTGTTGTCTTATGAAGCGCCATACTTGTTTCTGTTGTCCGTAGAAATCCATCTCTAGTCCTTTTGTGAATCTTTCCCAGTAATCTGTTTTTGGGCTTAGTGGTTGACTGTGAACTCTCTCTGCCTAAGAAAGGCATATTCAATGTTAGAAATAATTTACCCCCATAGACATTACGTATCACAAAATACTAAAGCCACGCTCTGCGAAGCTTAAGTGTTGTCCCACTTCAATTATGATATTTGGCCATTTCTTGATAGTGTGGAACTATAACGGGTTCTTAAAGCTCAGAATTCTTGTCTGAGACCGATATTTGGCATAAGGGGTAGACAGAGAGTATCCCACAAACTACCTAAACTAGGATGGTTGAATATGGCTCAGAGGCGTACCTTACACTCTAATTCCTTTTTTACAAGATTATACAATATAAAAGACCACACATCATCTTCACTTGAAAATTAGTTACCGGACTAAGCATTAGAAGATTGAATTTGATTACAATACCATCACACAATAAAGAATCTTTTAAGAAATCATTCTCATATCAAATTGCCTTTTTCGTAAATAAATTCAAAATTAAAGATTTTTCTCTCTCGGTAGCTACATTTAAGAGAAAAACTGATTTACTGTCTCAGGTATCATAAAAAACGTATCTCCTGCTGCCCTTTTTCTCTTCTTCTCTTTCTCCTATTCCCGCTTTCTCTTTCTCACTCTAAATTTCCACGAGCTTCTGAAAGTTATGGAAAGATTGGGAGCGTCACAAATCCTTTTAAAAAACTACCTTTCAAGTCGGGCACAGACTGTCAAATTCACTAATACTTATTGTAAAAAAATGTACATCAAGTGTGGGGTGCCTCAAGGAACAGTACTAGGCCCACTATTATTTAGTCTCTACTTAAATGACTCATCCAAAATTAACAGTTCTGGAAAGATTATATGTTTTGCAGATGACGCCCTTGTATTATATAAAGCTGATGACTGGAGCACACTGAAGCAAATAGCTGAAAAGGGTTTCATAAGGGTCATTGACTGGTTTGATACTAAAATTTTAACAGTTAACTTCAAAAAAACAAAATTTATTGCATTTACATCCTATTCAAAACTTTTACCTACCTTCGAACAAATTTCCGTTAATTATCATGGCCAAAAGATCAAAATCGATAGAGTTAACACTTTGAAATATCTTGGAATATTTATGGACTCACATCTAAGGTGGGATAACCATATTAAATATGTTCTCAAAAAAATTAGAAATGTTGCCTATAAACTCAAAATGCTTGCTAACATTCTTACAGAAAGTTAGTTAGTTAGTTGAAACCCATATAATATACGGCATCACAGCCTGGGGTGCCGCCTGCAAGACATATATTTCTGACCTGAATATAGCACAAAAAACTGTTTTGAAAGCAATTTTCCATAAGCCAAGATTATATCCAACGAACAACTTATATCAAGAAACAGGGATACAAGACAACTTTATTTCTTACATGCCACCATGCCACCTTATACCATAAGTATTGTAATAAAAATAAATCCTATAAACACGAGCATAACACACGATTTCGAATAGGCTCATCTAATATCCAAAGACCACACAAAACATTATTCAAAAAATCATTTAAATTCTTAGCAGCTAAATTATATAATGTAGTACCAAACGAAATAAAAATACTTAATTTTGGAAAAAAATTTAAAAGAAAATTGAAAGACTGGGTTAGTACTGTGCAGCGAATGACTATACATAATTATATAGAAAACTAAAACTACAAAATTCCAATTACATTAATACTTTTTAGATTTAACAATAATTGTTATACACATATATGATTGATTGTTAGTTATTAAGATATAAACCACACACAGGCGATGCCTTCTGTGGTTTTTTCATATTTATTTGCCCATTTTTTGTATTTTGGCGAATAAATATAATTATTATTATTATTATTTCTCTACTTACTATACTTCGTTATATTCCTTAATATCAATGCTTTATTAATTATAAATGTCTTAGTAGTCATTTGCATTATTATAGAATTGTTTAATTTTTTTTTTGCTCTAGCAGCTGCTTCTTTAAGGGGCAAACTGATGTAGCCCTTTATTCTCTTAAGGCTTTTTGTTTGTAAACTTTTATATACTGTTTAATGAGGGTAATAAATTATTATTATTATTATTATATCCATCGTAATTGACGGGTTCTCGTCTTCATCCCACAACGTCAACGCGTGTGTTCCCCAGGGATCTGTCTTGACTCCGACACTGTACCTCTTATATATCAACGAACTCCTTTTCTGTACGATCGACCCAATCCACAGGTTCGCTGGAGACAGCACTCTACAAGCAGTATTCCAAAGTGTCAAGACGATATTTCATAACACTTCTTATTTTTTCTCCACTTCAAAGTTCAAAACACCTATGATCCAATTTTCACGCTTAGATCCAACCGATTCCGTTTACAGACATTCAACAGGCACCTGTGCACACCACTGCCGACTCCGTAAAGTTCCTACCTATTCTGCCTAGTAATTTATAACAGCTCCCGAGGCATCTTTGAGATAATTACATATTCCGCTCTTATTAAGGAAAATATTAGGTCTGGAAAAGTGCATAACCATTCTTCACACACATTTTATGAGTCCGAGCTTTCACCATTCTTGAAACTAATGGTCCGCTATGTAATATACCTTTCCTCCGTTCTACGGAAGGTTAATGGATACGAATGGCGATGAAACATCAGAGTGGCGTCGGTTAAAGTGGCGGTCATGGTATATACTTAAAGTAGGCAGGCATCACACAAATCAACATTAGATACAGTTTTTTGCCAACGGAGAGGTGGTGTAAAACAAATTGACAATGTAACCTGGAGATACATCTGTGCATAACGTAACGCTAGCAACAATGCTATGCACCATTTTAACAGACTAAAATGTCAAAAAACATATTGAAAACCAATACTTTTTTGCAGTTAGACAACTGAAAAAAGCATTGAGCTCATTATTGGGATAAACAAATACTATGACGTCTATTGAATTAGTCTCTACAGATTTTTGAGACTTTAAAATGGGGGGACTCAGATGATGGTCCCGTTGTGTACTACGTATGTTGAAAAGTGACATTACTTAGGTTTTTTGTGAAATAACGTGAGTTTATAAGCAAGATGACAGCTTAGCACCAGTTGTTGCACACTTGTTGTAAACTCGTTTAGTAGCTGTACGAGTTGCCTGAACTTCATGATGCTTCAGCTATCAAGGTTCAGCTCTGATGTGATGTAACATCATCTTACTGAAATTTGGTACACTGAGACTCACGGACCGAGCAAAGTCATGTTAAAATCGCAACTTCGGTAAAATGAAACAGCCTAGTGGTTGTTCCTTAATGATATGCGAATATTTAAGGGTGTGAATCAACATGAAAAATTAATGTTAGTTTCCTTTATAAACTATGGTCCAAAAATGTTTCCTTACACAAACTCGGGGTGTTGTTTTAGGAAAAAATGGAAATTAGTTAATATTTTCAGAACCGCTTCAGATATTTCACTGATATTTAGTAAGTAGTGAAAGTTAATAAAGTTGCATATTTTTCAATGCAAAAATAATTTTTAGCTTCAGCAGTGGCGTGCGTACGGGTATTGACTTCGATATTTTTTATGAAAAAAAAGGCGCGCCAATGGTTTTTTGCCAAATAAAAATAATTTTTGAATTCCCCGTTCAATTTAAAACAAATGATCTCTCTTGAGTTGCTTTCCTTCGATGCGCCATTTTTGCGTAAAAAAATAAAAACCGTTGCAGTTGCCAGACCTTTGGTATCTGTCAAAGACAAATGTTCGATTGTCTTTTTTTATGAACGCCTTACCGAAAAAGTTAGAAAAGTTGTGATTGAAAATTTGGAAACCAAACCCGCCAAGAAAAAGGATCTGAAAAAACCTTAGTTTTTGAAGGAACAGATGTGAGGCATTTCGTTACCAAAAGAACAAAGACGTTCTTCGAATTGTTTGGAGCTTATAACGTGAGAGAATACTGCAGCGACTCCATAAGAAGTGAAGTGATTGCTCTTAAGGTGGTCAATGAAGCTGCAGAAAGAGGAATAGCTTTAGTCAAAAAGTTTAATGAATCAGTCAGAGACGAGCAACGCATACAGTTGCTCTTGAGGGTAGTTGAACAGCACAGCTGTACCCAAATGAACAAAAGAAGGAATTTCATCATATAAAATGGATTAATATAATTTTCTTTCACTGTAATACCTATTAGACCGACTATTTAGAGTTATTCGTTATTTTATGTTTGTGATTCCCAGTTTCCCAATAAATATCATAAATATTGAGAATATCGTATTTTTTATGAAAGCGATCTAAATGCGCAACCTCTAAATATAATCTGATCTTCTCGCTGAACATCTTTTAAATTACTTAGATTCTGTGGGCGAGCACAGTCTATCAAAATGTTACACTTCACTGTATACTGTAACTGAAAGGGAACGGCAGTGGTGAGGATTTATGTGCTAAGAATCTACGTTGATGATAATTCTCTTGGTTTTTTATCTCAAATACACTTACTTGAGATGTAGGTATGCAGAGCTAAAAATTAGTAACGCATTCACTTTTTATTTTTCATTCTGGAAATAAAATACGCAAATTTGCCGAGTTACAAAAATGCGAGAGATAAAAAAGAAAATTTGTCTGATCGCAAACTATACAGGGTGTCCGCAAAGTTGGGGTTTTCCTTTTCAGAAACAACTACCCTTGAAATAACAAAGGTAATGTGTAGTGAAACGAGGGCGACCAAGTAAAAAAAATAAAGGAAAAAGTACTCTCTCCAGTTGACGAGAAGGGCTAAGTACGTCTCTGCCCGAAATCATACCGCTCCAACAGAAAATGAAATCAGCTGATGCGCTACCGAGCAGACGCAGAAACCACATTGATTGTCTTACACTTAATGGCACATCTTCTAACAAGGAATGCAAAATGTTGCGTAAAAAGTCTAGGTATTGCATCCCGTCCAATCGATTTGGGAGAATAAATGGTCCAATGAGCATACCGTTCATGCCAGTCCAAACATTCACCGAAAATGTTTGTTGAAAATGTGCGGATTTTCTACTGACCAAACATGAGTGTTGCGAAAGTTATTCACCCCATTACGCGTGAACGTAGATTCATCTGTCACCAATATGCACTTCAAAAAGTCCAGATTATTGTCATGTTGATGCAACAACCACTCACAAAACCGCACTCTTGCTGGAAAATCGTCAGATTGAAGGGGTTGTACACGTTGAACGTGAAACGGATACAGCCCCTCTTCACGCAGCGTTTGACACACTTTAGTTTTTGATACTTGAACTTCTCTAGCCACGTCTCTAGTGCTTGTTGAGGGATTCTCGTCTACGCGGTTGAAGGTTGCATACTGACCTGATACACTGACCCCGACCCAGTTCTGTCGTCGGATTGAGCCACCTTGTACCAATCGGTGATGTCGCGGGTCGCGGCTACAGGACGGTATTCAGATATTTTTGATGTTGTAGAGCCCTTTATCTCGGTTCCCTTGGACATTGGTGTATATGGTACTAAGAAAAATCATTTTTGTCTATGCTAAATTTCAATACACCTAGAGTACGAACAAGGGCCAACCTTGCCTTTTACCTACCTACCCCACGAACGAATCTACTGCTGCACTCACCGCTATATTCGATATGCTCATGTTATAATGAATATATGAATTATTTTGATATCTTCAACACATCCATTTCCATTATTAAGAGAGTATGTAGAGCGGTAGTTTTTTTAGAGCTACCACAGTTTGATTGAGCTATGATCAGTGGTAGCTTTTCATGGGTTCTTATTGGTAATTACTAAGCAATCAATGCAATTAGTTTATTTTGTGATTTTCATATTATATGTACTGTATTTCCCACCAGTAATTGGTTTATAAACTGTTGGTGGTGTAATTAAATAAATAAATAAATCAATGTAAGGTAAAGTGACATTAGAAGTGTTACACCCAGAAAAAATAATTTGTTCTACTTGATTTTTTGGCAATGAGTAATCTTACACCAAGAATGAAATATTAACATTGCCATTAAATTTTCTTGACAAGTAATAATAAAAAAAAATAATAATGCGTTGGGCGACCCCGCAGCTGAATACACTTCTGTATACGCCTAGGCATCGACAAAATGAGATGATCGATGTCTGGTTGTGGCACCTCATTCCAAGCATTTCCAACTTCGTGGATTAGCTATGGCAGAGTCTGTGGCGAATGGTGCAAAGTAGATAGTCTCCTGTCCATCATATCCCACACATGTTCGATGGGATTTAAATCCGGTGAACGAGGTGGCCATGGCTGCTTCTTCAAGAAAGTCCGTAGTACGACGAACAATATAGGGACGTGCGTTGTCTTGCTGAAAAAGGACGTGTGAACGACCCTCTAGAGGCAGTAAAGTGGTTTGTACGACATCATCAACATAACACACATCAGTCATTATTATATGCCTCGAACAAAGAGAAGGTGCGATCGGCTACCATAGGTAATAACCCCTCAGACTATTACTCCAAGATTCCTTTCATCGTGCGTACCTAGACAGAATCGCGATACGTCGCTGAAGATGACATTATGCCATTTTGCCTCCCAATGTTGCCGTTCTCTGCTTCAGTTCAAACGTTGGCGGCAGTGGTCCGCAGTCAGAGGAAGCACTGACCGTGAACGGTGTGAAAAAAGTCCAAAGGCTCGAATGCAGCGATAGAGTGTACGCATAGTAACAGGTGTACCTTCTTCTCCAAACCATTGGTCAGCGTAGGGCTATTTGTCTGAAGCGCCTATCTTTACACTCTGTGGTACGCCTCGGTGGACTAGTTGGCCTTCTTCGTGTTCCTCTACCTTCTTCAATCTACACACGACACACACGCATTACCGTCATTGCAATACAATTAACACGAGGCCAGTTTCGCGATAGGACGAACAAACATCTCGATAGGCAATCATTCTACCCGTGTCAAAGTCGCTAACATTATGATAATTTTGACGTCTTCAAACTCGAGGCATTTTGTTATGCTTGAAAGAGCAGTAACTAAAAATTTCGTTACACTAAGCTCTCTAAACAAAATTAAAGATAAAATGTTGACATTGTCACCAGGGCATGCTACAAATATAGTCATTATGTTGAAAAAAAAGATTGACGAAATTATTTTTTCTCTGTGTAACATTTCTAATATCACTGAGCATATATTACAACAGGTGAGAAAATAGGCTACATACAGGAATATTTATGAAACATGATCATTTTACATTATTTTTCATTTCCAGTCATTTGAGTTTTATTAAAATTTATTTTGCGATGTCAAGTAGAAGATACGAGACCCTTTCTCTTACTCTAAAAATATCTTAAGCTTCAACATTGATGAGAAATTCTCTACAATTACCTTCTCAAACATTGAAGCCTAACTGAGGAACGCCATATTTCCTATTTTTCCGTCGACATCACAACCAACAACGTTAATAAAGTGAAAAGATATCTGAAACACGTAAAGTTAATTCGTTCCTGTCTAATAGAGAGAAAGCAAACGCCTTCTGATGCTGCAGTGTCCTGAACGGTAGCCGTAGTGCTAAAAAGAATTCTTTAGTAATCATTATAGAAACTTATCCGATTAGTTTTTCTGCTTCCAAAGGGAATAAACGTTGTCTAGTGAGACAGCGGCAATTTATATACACACTTCAGAAGTGAGTCTAGTGAGGTTTAGGTTCAAAAAGTTCAAACCCTGGGATTGATTCTTTCACGTTGTGTCGATATACGAAGGTCGTTTCAAAAATACGCCGCGCGTGATGCTGGGTGAAATCTGGCAACACCGCCGTGTTCGTCATCTCCTCCACCATCGATCCCAACAAAAAGCGCCTCTTGGCGACGCCCAATACTGGCCTGATAGCCATGCGCAATGGAGCCTTCATCGCCGTCAGCTCCAGGTTCGAATTTCGTTCGGTCATCCGATTTTTGCATCAAAAACGTCACCACCGATAGAAATTCATCGCCAGTTGAGTGAAGTATATAGGACAAGTGTTCTTTGACGGCCGCGTGGATATGCACGATGAACAATGAAGACCGTCGATCTCCGAGGAAGTTATGGCGAAGATTGGGCAAGTCTTGCTCGAAGATCCGCGGATCACGATTAAGGAACTCAACGTTTCCAATGGTAAATTCGTTTTTTCAAATGAAAAATTCCTTGTGCCTGAAAAAATGGAACCTTATTTTTGAGACAACTCCCGTAGCATTCAAACAAAATACGCTTCATTTCTTGGCAACATATTAGAACCCTTGTAGTTAACGAATATATCCACAGCTATTATTCCCAACATAAAGATGTCGAACTGAAAAGAATTGTAACGATGCAAACCAAAGAGATGGATAATTTGTGAGAAGTTTGGCAGTTAAACTGGAATTACTGCTGGAAGTGCCAGATTTTATGACGTTTCAAGTTCAGCCATAGAACGAATGTAAGCAGAGTTTCTATTACTTTCAAAGAAATGCAATAGCCTCAATGGGAACCCGAATGTTTTTGCAGACATAAGGACGTGTTTGCATTTGCACTACACTGTGTATAATGAATTTCTTAAAATGTATTACAGTATATTCAGATAAGAGATAGACCGGACATAAACAAGACCACGTGATCATCGAACGCTGTAACATTCGGCAGGGACGTATTAAGAGTCACGCAGTACATATTTTAGATAGTAGATGCTGCTTTGCGTAACTTTGTAGTAAATTAGCACAATTCGATGTGTATACGATTGGTGATGGATATAGGATCATGTGGGGGTGGGGTAAGAAACATATAATGATGTAAATATACATAAGGGTTTCAAAATTTTCGCTTCTATTTCCAGCTTCGGATGCCGCCTGATGTTTGGTGAAATACAGTCGAATATAATCTCAAAATGGCGTTTAAATTAGCCTAAATTAAAAATAATCGTATATCTCTTAAAATTGCTTTTATAATATTGATTAGTATATTTTTTGATTTCTAGGTAAATATGTAACCAAATTAAAACGTTCAAAACGTAAAAAAATGTGCATGGTTGAACATTGTCAGAAAGTAGATTCTTGAATAGGTTTTGCCAAAATGGGTTCAAAAATGTCAATAATTAATTAAGAAATACAGTAGCTTTATAATTACTTATAACTTACCGAATTTGGTGAACGACATCTTTTATTGGAAAGATGAGCTTGATGAGCTTTCATCATCGCTACTGCCTGAAGCACCAACGTCAATAATGAATGGCTCGACTTGTTCCTCTAAAATATTGTCCAGTTCCCACATTCTCTTTTCAACTTTGTCTTTCACGTGCTTAATACAGTTTTCCCATTTTTGCGCTGTTATTAATTCTAGTGCTTCTTTGAAAAGTCCTTTGAGGTCACAAAATTTAAAAGTTGTATTGTGCTTAGCTATATAATTTTTAACCTCTGCCCAAATGAGCTCAATGGGATTGAGCTCGCAATGGTATGGAGGTAAACGGAGCACAGTTTTATTTTGACTTGCTGCCATTTCGTCAATGGCGTATTTTTGATATTCCGCCTTGTGATCCTTGACAATTCTTAATAATTGTACTTTCAGCATTGCTTCTTCAAAGTTGATATTTTTCGAGCGGAGCCAATTTTGAACATCAACTTTCCTTGAAGCCGTTGTTGGGACCTTCTCCATTCTTCGAGAATGATAAGGCGCATTATCCAACACAATTACTGCGTTTTCCTCGAAGTTCGGTAAAATGTTTACTGGTCATTGGCTCAGAAAAGGTGTGGTTTTTTTTGTATTGTCTTAACACATTAAACACAGATGCCCGACACACCCCAACTTTGTGAGAAACCTTCACAACAATTTCTTTGATGGTTGATGCCTCGTTCTCCTCGCGCTCGATCTTATATATATTCAAAATGACCTCTTTCATTTCTGCACTCAGGTGTCTTTTTTTAGAGCGTTTCCTAGGTGGACTACAGGAGTTTACAACTTCATCGGCAGTATCTGTACTACTGGGCATTTTGCGCAAGCAGTTGATAACAATCAATAACAAGGTATAACAATAACAACGACAAACTCAACAACTTAATAAGATAACAAACGAAAACGTCCAAAGAAATATCAAATTGCAATGATGCACAACGACATACGTAACACGTCTGAACCTGAATGTGACTCTGCCTTGATACGACTGCTCTGCCGCTCGGCATAGTCATTTAATTGTGAATTGACCAATGAGGGCTCCTGTTTTACGTCGAGACGGCGGCGTTAGCGTGAAAATCACCCGAACCTTTTGTTTACATCCGGTCTATCTCTTATCTGAATATACTGTACATTACCTCGCACGATTTCCGTCAAAATTGTTGAAATCTCTAGAAAATATTGTTTAATCCATGAACGCTCCCGCGATAACCAAAAAAAGTCATATAATAATATAACAATAATGCTTTATTGCCCAACAAAAATTAATTCCATTTACAGGACAAACTGTGAACCCACAAAAGAATATCTATATCTACATATAAAAAGAAGAAGCGATTACATAATGTTATAATTAATAATTCATCTGAGCATATCGTTCAGCTGGCTTATTCAACAGAAAGACCAGACAATCAACATTGACATCACACAGGTCACTAAACTACTGAAATTAGATTGCATGTAAAACAATGGAGAATTTAATCCTAAATTTGTACATTGTACATTGAAAATTAACTGTGATAATAGGTACATACTATCTACCATGTTATGCAACAGTTTATGTAGAAATGCTGAGGAAAATTGAACGCGCCTCAAATCAAAGAGTGGCAAACCAAACCTATAACACAGATGAACCTCAGAAAAGCCCGTTATACTCGTAGGATATAAAACATCACATTTCAAACATAAATATTTGAGAAAACGCCTTTGTACCTGTTCTAAGGAGGACTTCTAATTTATATAGGACCGCTTCCAAACTAAAGATGCATATTCTAACCTAGAGCGAACATATGCACAATGTAACTCTTTCAGAACATTTATATCACTGAATGCTATACAGTTTCCGACAATAAATCTATAGAATTTGAATACATCTAGATTTTTAAGTAGATATGATAGTTAAGGCTAGTCTTTCATCGAACCATACACCCAGGTCCATAATTTGATCAACTCTTCACCATTCGCAACCTATGTACAATTATCTGCTTTTTTCTTGAAAATGATAGAATTTTGAATTTTGATACATTCAAGTACAGATAGCTAGCTAGACACCAATTATGGATAGAATCAAGGTTCTGCTGTGGAATATGAGATGTCAGTAATTGTTATGAAAATTTTCATATCATCAGCGTATAATAAATTCAAACAAGACAAGTTGCAAGACAGATCGTTTATGAAGAGTAAAAATAGAAGGGGACCTAAGGTGGAACCTTGCGGTACACCTGAAGCTGCTATATATTCCTGAGATACAAAACCATTATAAAAAACAAATTGTGACCTATTTTCAAGATATGATTGAAAGAAGTTAACCATTAAAATATCGAATCCAAAATTAGATATTTTGCTAACAAAAATACCATGATCTATCCTGTCAAAAGCTTCAGAAAAATATGTATAGATCCAATCCACTTGACCCTGTTTATTCAAAATATCATAGACAAACTGCAAGAAAGTAACCAAATTGGTGACTGTAGATCTAACCTTGAAAAAGTCATGTTGTGAAGTGGAAACCAAGCGATAAATGTGGGCATAAAGAATCATTTCAAAATATACTTTACACACAAAACATATATGTCGAATAATATACAGCATGACACAAAAGTCCCGGAACGGCTCCGTATGTTCTCGCATAAGGTGTTTTTGATTCCAGCAATAGGAAGTACAGAAAACTGTACGTTCAAAAACAATTAAAGTCCAAGGCCAGGATGACTACTAAAGGTCAAATGAAGATCAAATGTGTGCTGCTAGGGAAACATCTATAAATCTCACAGGATTAATGATGAAAAACCTATCAAGGTCAGCACTGTAGTCTATTTTGATGCGTGTTCTTGGATTTGACCTTGTACTACATTTTCAAGGTCAGGCTGTTTTTTTTTTTCAGATAGAAACCCACAGGAACCGTATCAATTCTTTAGAAAGGACAACATATACTAAGTGACATATAAATCCGAACACCCAGTTTAAATGGTTTTATTTTAATAAAAGTTGGTGAATGTATTTATCTTACTGTAAATAACAAGTGAAAAAATCTTCAGCCTTATCAGTTGGACATTCCTGTTTTTATACTGCTTTTTTTTAATTCACTAACGCTCTAAAAATGAATATTTCAGCCGCAGTAAAGAATCAACGTTGGCGGATTTTGGTTCTTGACATCCTTTACGATCGGTTACGATGCCTAGAGTACGGAGACCTGTACGATTTCGTCAACTTAGTGAGTTTGATAGGGGCCGTATAGTGAGACTTCGGGAAGCTGGACTTTCTGTTCGGGCAATTGCAGTTAGAGTGCAAAGAAGTGTAGAGACTGTGGTTAGGTGTTGTCAGGCATGGCTTCGAGAAGGCCGTACGCAAAGATCAAGGGGCACTGGACGCCGCCGTAGAACAACAGACCGTGAAGATCGCTGCCTAAGATTATTGGCCTTAAGGGACCGTTTCTCCACTACCACGTCCATTGCAAATGAATGGTTTGCAGAACACGGAAGACCTATTGGCATGCGAAGTGTTTACCGACGAATGAGAAGTTTTGGCTTGTTTTCATACCGGCCACACTGGGTCCTCCCTTTAAGTCGAGAACACCGACGTAATCGCCTTGAGTGGTGCAGACAACGGTCACTCTGGGATCAGGAATGGAACAGTATTGTCTTTAGTGACGAGTCTCGATTTTGTTTAGGCATGCACGATGGTCGTGCCAGGGTTAGAAGGCGACGTGGTGAAAGGAGGAATCCACAGTTTTTTGTTGAAAGACATGTTCATCACACTGTTGGAGTTATGGTTTGGGGTGCTATAGCTTATGGTTCCAGGTCACCTTTAATCTTCATCAGAGGTAACATGAACGCGCAGCGTTATACCCACGAAGTTCTAGAACCCCATCTTTTACCCTATCTTGACACCCTGGCAGATCCAACTTTCCAACAAGATAATGCCCGACCACATGTTGCAAGAGTCACAATAGACTTCTTTCAACATAATGATGTCACATTATTACCATGGCCACCAAGATCTCCCGACTTATCCCCAATTAAGCACGTGTGGGATATGATGGGTAGGAGATTGCTCAATTTGCAACGTCTTCCTCAGACTCTATAAGCACTTCGAGAGGAGTTGGTGGTTGCCTGGAATGAGATACCACAGGAGGACATTGACCACCTGATCAGAAGCATGCCTAGGCGCGTTGGAGAATGCGTAGCACATCTGGGTGCATCCACACATTATTAAAGGTCAAAGGGCTTTAAAGCAGTGCAATCATTTTGAAATTTTTATCATTTACTTATTATGCTTCATTAAGTACTTATACAAAATTTTATTAAAATAAAACCATTTAAACTGGGTGTTCGGATTTATATGTCACTTAGTATAATAAAGACAAATTTTTGTGATAATTCCCTTGCAAACAGTTCATAATGGCATCTCGAGTACACTTCGTTCATTTTACCATTAAAACATCACTCCAGCCGAAAGAAAATTGTACAAGCTAATTAAGACGTGGCTGGCGGTGCTTTGACGTTTTTTTATGATGAATTGTAGAAAGAAAGGAGTTAAAAGATAATGAGGTCTTAATTTGAATAGAAAAAGGGTCACAATTCAACATTTAATGAGGAAAGTTAAGCAAGAAAAAAGTGTGAATTGCTGTGCTTGGTCTTATGCAGATTTTGAGGAGTAAACTTTAATTACCTTGGGATTGTCGGGGCATTGTTGACCTTCCGCGACCCTAGAGCAGGGTCGGTCCATATAAATTAAAATGAAGGTAAGCTCTGGAAAGCCAGAATAATCGTGGAATGTGTTTTAGTTGGGAAAGCACTCAGCATTTGAGTGTTTTATTTCGTAACAGCTGAACGGTACTGTATATTATAGTAGATTCTGTCTGTACTCGTGAGACGGAAAATTAAGTCAAATAGCATTTTTAACATTTCCACATTTCCTAGGTTCCCGGAGAAATAAGTCAATATACAGGGTGTTAATTGAGTATTAGTTTAACAGATGATTCTTTGACGGTAATTTTAAGATAAAAAGTTCATATCAATAGGGTGTTAAAGTTATATCATATATAACATTAAGGATCTAATTTAGCCCTAAACTAATTAAATTTAATAAGTCCAGTGGCGTCTCGAGCGGGAACTGAACGAGTATTTGTGTAAAAAAAATATACGCCACTGACATTTGTGCAGTTTCTACTATGCTCTTTAGATTGAGCAAGTAGAAATACAACTTTTCTGTCTTTTGAATTGTATTTGTATCTTGCTTACTTTTACAGAAAAAAAAAATTACCAAATTAATAGCTTATAAACACCAAGTTAACAACTGTCAAATTGTGTACTAAATGCTGTAATCTTTTTCCAAGGCAACCCTTGCTTATTATTTACTATTCCTTAGTTAAGTAAAAATTCATTAGATAACATTCAAAATGAAAAAAATATATAATTTCAAAGATTGCACAATAGTCACTGGTATATATTCTTTTGTTACAAATATGCATTCAGATCCCGCTAGAGACGCCACTGGACTTAATAATTATAATCAAGTTATGGCTAAATTAGCTGCTTAATGTTATAAATACCACCGCCAAATTACAACAAAATTAGGTAAAGAATATTTAAAATATTTACGGAAAACCATTTTTTTTTTTAATTTTAACATCCTGTATCTTGAGAACGAAGAATTTGCGGACCAATGTTTATATGAACTTGTTGTATTTAAATTACTCAAAGAATCTTCTGTTGAATTTATGGAACATACTTAATTAACACCCTGTATATGGTTTTTCTAATTCTTAACGTGTCGCTTATGAATCCATCTGAACATAAAATTCTACAAACTGTGGTCTAACAAGTCTACAACCTGAATAACATATACTAAGTGACATATAAATCCGAAAACCCAGTTTAAATGGTTTTATTTTAATAAAAGTTGGTGAATGTATTTATCTTACTGTAAATAACAAGTGAAAAAATTTTCAGCCTTATCAGTTGGGCATTCCGGTTTTTATACTGCTTTTTTTTAATTCACTAACGCTCTAAAAATGAATATTTCAGCCGCAGTAAAGAATCAACGTTGGCGGATTTTGGTTCTTGACATCCTTTACGATCGGTTACGATGCCTAGAGTACGGAGACCTGTACGATTTCGTCAACTTAGTGAGTTTGATAGGGGCCGTATAGTGGGACTTCGGGAAGCTGGACTTTCTTTTCGGGCAATTGCAGTTAGAGTGCAAAGAAGTGTGGTTAGGTGTTGTCAGGCATGGCTTCGAGAAGGCTGTACGCAAAGAGCAAGGGGCACTGGATGCCGCCGTAGAACAACAGACCGTGAAGATCGCCGCCTAAGATTATTGGCCTTAAGGGACCGTTTCTCCACTACCAGGTCCATTGCAAATGAGTGGTTTGCAGAACACGGAAGACCTATTGGCATGCGAAGTGTTTACCGATGAATGAGAAGTTTTGGCTTGTTTTCATACCGGCCACACTGGGTCCTCCCTTTAACTCTAGAACACCGACGTAATCGCCTTGAGTGGTGCAGACAACGGTCACTCTGGGATCAGGAATGGAACAGTATTGTCTTTAGTGAGGAGTCTCGATTTTGTTTAGGCATGCACGATGGTCATGCCAGGGTTAGAAGGCGACGTGGTGAAAGGAGGAATCCACAGTTTTTTGTTGAAAGACATGGTCATCACACTGTTGGAGTTATGGTTTGGGGTGCTATAGCTTATGGTTCCAGGTCACCTTTAATCTTCATCAGAGGTAACATGAACGCGCAGCGTTATATCCACGAAGTTCTAGAACCCCATCTTTTACCCTATCTTGACACCCTGGCAGATCCAACTTTCCAACAAGATAATGCCCGACCACATGTTGCAAGAGTCACAATAGACTTCTTTCAACATAATGATGTCAAATTGTTACCATGGCTACCAAGATCTCCCGACTTATCCCCAATTGAGCACGTGTGAGATATGATGGGTAGGAGATTGCTCAATTTGCAACATCCTCCTCAGACTCTAGAAGCAGTTCGAGAGGAGTTGGTGGTTGCCTGGAATGAGATACCGCAGGAGGACATTGACCACCTGATCAGAAGCCTGCCTAGGCGCGTTGGAGAATGCGTAGCACATCAGGGTGCATCCACACATTATTAAAGGTCAAAGGGCTTTAAAGCAGTGCAATCATTTTGAAATTTTTATCATTCACTTATTATGCTTCATTAAGTACTTATACAAAATTTTATTAAAATAAAACCATTTAAACTGGGTGTTCGGATTTATATGTCACTTAGTATATGAAATCAAGTAAATTGATTCACTTGGGGTGCACTCAACAATGTCCTGGTTCTGGTATCTAACCGAGACCTCTTTCTATAAAATATCAATTTCAGCTTCAAGTTATTGTACAGCGTTAGATGTAGCTGGTTAAAATGTATTTTGTTTAGAGAATCTCTATTATTTTCTTCTCATTTTTGATAATATTTAATATAAAATGCTATTATTATATTAGATACATGTCAACAAAGCAGTTACTCCTGAAATGGATAAATTAAAATAACACAAGCCCACACCATAAAAAAGTGGAATGTGCTTAGGGTTTGACGATGCTTTACTTTTTCACGCTGAACACGGATCTGGGGTCACAATTGTGGATCGGTGGACAAATCTCAGAGAAAACGCGAAAAAAAACGATCCACAGGTCTACAGAAAAAAATATACCAAGTGAATAAAATGCAACACCCAGAATTATTTATTGAATTTTGATAAAAACAAAGCATCGTCGGCAACGATTGGTATGGAGTAGGGATAGACTTGAATGGAATATGAAGCTCAGTCATGTTCAGCGATAAGTCCAGATTCTGTTTGGGCAGACACGATGGCCAAGGAAAATTTCAATCACTTTCTATTTATCAGTAGACCTCAAACTTGTAAAAGTATTTTCTGTTTTTTCTAAAGCCAAAGCTTGGAGAAACTTCGTATTATTTAGATACACTCTAAGCCTGAAGGGAAAAAATTCGAACACTAATAGAAGCAGTAACCAAAATTACGACCCCTTCAAATAAACGTTTCTTTGGAATCGAAAGGCCATCTGAAAATTGTGACTACGACGACGATCTGACAACTTTTTATGTTTGGCTTATAACTTCCCTGCAACTGCACCGATCTTCGAGACAGAGACGTCAACAGAAAGGAAGGCGAAAATTAGTAAGGTAGATTGATCTTCGTGATGCGGATGAAACAGATAGAAGAGGAGAATATTAAAAATGCTGAAGAAGTTTTCAAAGAACTAAGAGACACTCCAAGGAGCAAACTCAACATACTGGCTTGCAACTTGTTGCAGGCGCGTAAAAATAGAAGCAATTTTCAATATCCCAGGCGGCGTGATCAGTGCTAACGTCTGGTTTATCTTTGCTTCGACGAACATTGCGATTGGTACACTTTAAAGTAGCAGACTGGCGGTCCTTCATAGCATGATTTCCACCACATCTTCGACATGTGCGCTCTTTTTTGCAGAATTTGGAAGAATGATTAAAACCGTTACAGTTGAAACAACGAGGCCTGAAAATGTTCTTATACTGTCTGCTACAGATACTTCCTCAAGTCGAAATACTTGCAATGAAAGAAATAGCCTTGCGCATCATAAAGGAATGCTCAGCGGTCGAAAAGCATTCCAGCTGCAAACCTGGCCAGCTTGCATTTACGAACGGTTCAGCTAGCTGTGTTAATAGTTGTTATCAGTTGACTGGCGTAAGCCAGAATCTTCGCAGATACAGACGGTGCTTATCATGAACACGAAGAGCTGTCGACAGCCATGGAAGTGATACCCTAGATCCGGGCAACAAGGCGTAATTACACGCCCGTAATGGTTTCTACGCAATCCGAATCCAAAGTTAGGCTCAATTGGAGCGTACGCTGACAAATCAACCTGTTGCGGTCTGTTTTCCTTAGATAACGCCAGTGGCGCCCACTCGTGTTATCGATCGACAGCACTGAGATTATGTAAATAATAATAATAATAATTGTCTTTATTGGGTTAACCAATTTTGCGTGCTCTTCTTGGAAAGATATAATAAATGGTACAAATAAAATAATGAAAATATAAAGTATGAGTTAAATGTTTCACTGAAGTATAACAATTGAATATACAGGGTGTTCCTTAATGATATGCAAATATTTAAGGGTGTGAATCTACATGAAAAATTAATGTTAGTTTGCCTTATAAACTATGGTCCAAAAATGTTTCCTTACAAAAACCCGGGGTGTTGAAGTTTTAGGAAAAAAATGGAAATTAATTAATATTTTCAGAACCGCTTCATATATTTCACTGATATTTGGTACGTAGTGAAAGTTAATAAAGCTGCATATTTTTCGATGCAAAAATAATTTTTAGCTTTAACAGTGGCGTGCGTACGGGTACTGACTTCGATATTTTTTAAGAAAAAAATGGTACGCCTAGGATTTTTTCCAAATAAAAATTATTTTTAAATTCCCCGTTCAATTTAAAACAAATGATCTTTCTTAAATTGTTTTCCTTCGATGCGCCAATTTTGAGTAAAAAAATAAAAACCGTTCTATTGTCTAACTTACAAAATTATTATCAATTTAATTGGAAAAATTAAACACATTAGGGGTAACGAACAGCAACAACTGACAACATAAACATGACATTAAAACCAACGAAATGATTACACAAATTGTTGAAAATGGCCCCCTTCACTTAGTATGCATGCTTCCGCCCTCCTTCTCATGGAAATATCCCTGGAGTGTTTTTTATTCTATCACAAGCTGCAACTATTCTTTCTCTTAATTCCTCTACAGTGTTAATGGGACTAGTGTCTTAAGATAGCCCCATAAAAATAAATCTTAAACTGTTGAGATCTTTGGACCTTGGTGGCCATTCTTGGGGCTCACCCCGGCCAATCCAACGATTTAGACAGTTTGTAAATAATTACGAACCGCTACACTGAACTGCTCTGTTGCACCATCATGCATGTACCACATATTGTTTCTTATTACTAACGAAACATCATCAAGCAACAAAGGCAATTATTGTTGAAAAAAATTGAGGTCAGTCTGTCAGTATGGGACAATAAAGTTTCTGTTGCTCTTCTTTGCGGGAATACTGAAGTGTCATTTGAAGTCACATTTGTCTGCGGTGTCTTCAAGAGCTCTTCAAAGTGTTGTCTCCACCTTGCTATTATCATTTTAGGCTCCGTAATGTTTTGGTTATGCTTGTCTTTGACATGCCTGAGATTATACTGTTTAGGGTTTCTTACAGTTTTCAAAACTCTATAAGATAGTTTTTGGTTTCGTCTGCTGTCTTGTTCCAAGTCTTCCCATGTTTTTTCACTTCCAGTATCATCTCCTTCGTCTTTATCCTTTGTTTTATACAGGGTGACTTTGAAGTTGAGTCATTAATTTTCAGATAATGATTGTAGAAGGAAGATAAACCAAAATATGTGTGTAAAAATTAAAAAAAATTAAAAAAAATTTGTTACCTTGTTTTATAAAGTATCCTCCAGACAAGTATTTCAGTGCGGACCTGTATTTGATCGTGAGGTCTTGGAACACCGGCATGCAGTCCCCTGTGTGGTCTTAAGTCACCTGATTCACGAGCCCGTTGTACTACATTAACAAAGGCACGAGGGGTTGGTTGCACTCGATTGGGAAACCGATCCGCATAAACATGTGCCATTTTTTATTTCGTTTGAGCCACGCAACAGACATCACTATTCAAACGCGTTACCGACAGACACTGACTGTATATGTATACAACTGACTAAAATAATTGTAAAAACATCGTTCCAAATTCTTTCGCTTTTTTGTTTCCGATGCGATGAACCAAACACAAGCACATAATATTATTATTGAGACAGGGCGGTACTCAAACTTCCAAAGGGCTATAACTTTGTTACTTTAATTTTACCAGAAAAATGGTAAAGGAAAAAAACATTTCTTTTGATCAGATTTACTCACTGTTAAAATAAATGACTCAACTTCGAAGTCATTGTAAGTTTTGTCGGTCCTGTTCTCCAAGTATGCTTTCCATTTAATCTTTTTTATTTTCACTTGTTCCTTAATTTTGGCGTTCCACCAACTTGTTTCTATTCATTCAAGCGGATCCGAACGTATCTTCGGCCGCTGTTATTATAATTTCTTTAAAGAGTGGTCATAACCTGTGGACGTCAGAATTTTCGCAACTTCGCTTTAGCTGTGCAAGTTTTTCTTCAGTCATGTCTTTCTGCCACATCTTTGTGCAACAGCCTATATGATTTAATTCTCTTGGTGTATATGGAGTTCTGAAATGCATGTGTTGTTTTCTGTCCATGTTCATTTCGTAGCCTTAGTTCGGCTTCTACTAGGTAGTGGTCGATACCTATTTCAGGCCCCTTCTGACTCTGTCATTCAGTCCTGTATGTCCTGTTTATCAACACATAGTCAATGATAGACTTTAGTCTGTAGTTAATTTCATTAAAATCAACTTTGATACTGCAGTCTACCATCGGAATGATGCCGTGTCATCGATGGTCATTTTCAGATGTACTTAATGCGACTGTTAGTTGTCTATCTGTAAACCGAAACGTTGTATGGTACGCTACTGAAACAAAAGCTTTTGCCGAGGCAGTTTCACATCTGTTGCAGCGGAATGGCGCGAGTAAAAACCACAACGGGCGGATGTTCAAAATATGTGATATGATAGAAGATGTCTAGAAGCAACATCCACTGACAGGATTTAGTACCAGATGCAGTTCGTTGCAGGTGAACATTGGACAGTTTGTACGATTGTTAATTTTTATTTTTTTGTAACATACATCACATTGCTTTAAAAATTTTATGACACCCAAAGAGTACAGGTACAGCTTAGCAATTTTTCGTGATAATCTGCTGTATTTGCAGGAAATAATTTGGTCTATACTATAACTATCTAAAACTGTAATGACTCATCGATGTTCACGTGAACATCACTTAGCTACCAGTAGTCGGCTGCTCATAGGCGGGGTATGAATGTTTAACGTGGGTGAACTAGATTTGTCACATGCTTAATAAAGAGTGGTTTGAAACATATTGTAAGTCAAAAATTTGGGAATTACCTTTATTCATCGTCGCTTCCACTTACATCTGACAGTAATAAACTGTCGCTATCGCTTTCCTCGTTGAAATTGACTATAACTGGCTCTATGATGGTGTCGATGTGGTGGTCAAGCTGCCACATTTTTGTTTCTTCCTTCACAACATGACGGATGGCATTCTGCCAAGCTTCGGGCGTTACTAGCTGTATGGAAGTCTCAAGTAAAACCTTAACGTCTGGTAATTTGAAGGTTGTGTTATGGCGCGCAATATAACCCTTCACTTGAGCCCAGATGAGCTCTATTGGGTTCAGTTCACAGTGGTAGGGCGGTAACCGCAGCACAGTGACACCACATTGACGGGCCATCTCATCAGTCACGTAACTAATGTTCGCAGGTTTGTGCTGTTTAATTTTTTCATACAATTCCGCTTTCACATATGAATCGTCAAACGGGATTCCTTTTTCGCGCAACCATTGCTGCATGTCACTTTTTCGAGATCCCATAGTCGGTACACGTTCGGCTCGACGACTATGGTAGGAAGCACCCCTTGAAACCAGCTCTCGAAGCAGCTGGCATTCATTTCTTCATGGTAATCACCTCCTTTCTTAGAGACGAAAATCAAGCCACTACCGCTACCAATATGAGTTACGATCAATCTTTGACCTTTCCCTGACGGTCCACGAAGACGTGTTGACAAACATTCAATGCTTGCTTGTCGGTTACTCACTACTTTTTTGTCTATCCAGGTTTTTTCAACTGTGTGACCTGCATTTACCCATGTCCAAATAATAGATTTTTCTGCTTTGTTGCCTATATTCAATCATTTCGCGTAGGTATTTTCGACGCCAGGCGACTATTTCAGGTCTCTCTATCAATACTGACTTCCGATTACGCGTTTCGTAACGAAAATTAATTTCGTGCAGGGTTTTCGTCATTACCTCGACGCTCATTTGGGGTATAATTTCATTTTCCGTGATCGCTGCATGTACAGCCTTGAGGGTTGGTATCTCATTCCTAAAGAAGAATGAATGTACGGTTCACCTTAACGCCATTTTGCTATCGTCATCCAATTTAACGGCCTTTCGTCCCTTCAAATTAAACTTTGGATCAGTAGTAGCTCCAGTTTCCTTCTTTTCATGCACCACCCTGCGAATGGTCCACTCTGGAACGCCTGTCATACTTTCACAACGCGCGAATGTATCTCCCTGCGACATAGTTCTGTTCAGATAATTGAACACGTTGAGCACGATTTCTTTCGCGTCCCTCTTCAGTGCTTTACGAAGCCGTCTACTTGTTCCCTGGCTCTCAGTACTTCCACTCGTGCCATTTGTACTCTCCATGGTTAAGTATAACCAAAACAGTAACCACAGAAACCACAACAATAACAATCACACAACAATTCTTATAAAAACACACAATATGCGATCGCTCAACGAAACACGTTCCAATGCGTTGCCGGTCGAGGCGCGTCTTTGATTTCATTGGTTCTACCGGCGGAGAACAATCAGCCATTATTTCCATCTCTGTCTGTGCTGTTGACCACCGCAAAGCCACAGAAACGACATATGTCGTACGCTATGCGGCTGTACTGGAAGGAAGCCGGGATCGGGCTCTGATCACGTGTTGATCACGCGTATGAGTCATTACAGTTTTAAATAGTTGTAGTATAGCTACTATCTCTACTACAGATCAAAAAGAACGTTCTCATGATTCGGCTTTTTTACACCGAAGCAGCCGCGGCAGAAGCCTAAATGCAAGGACACCGCGGTTGCTATGAGGATCCCAAAAAAATTTTGCTATCCGATTTTTGAAGGCTTAAGGGTCATGGGTCTGTCTGTTAGAGAAGAGTCATCTATCAGTCGGACAGCCCTTCTCTGGACAACATCGAGCATAGGTAATATAGTCGGGCGGCGGCACCCCAAATGTGGGAGCAACTCTCGAGTCTAGGTCTTATCGGGGCCTTGTATAGAGTGAGAAATAGTCTAGCTTTTTGATGGCAGCTACTGCTATTGGCGAGATATGTTCGGGCCATATAAAGTCCTCCGTGATCTGGACTCCGACAAGCCTAAATTAACGGCTCTTTAACAGAACTGGGCCATACATCGAAACTGGACGATTTTTGTTCGTCAACACGTTCGCTGCCGCTGGCTCTTATAATAGTCAACGCACACGAGATGTTTGTCGGTGCCGCACTCAAGGGCACAAATTAGTGAAACGTGATTTAGATGGTAAAAAACAAGTATCCAGAAAAAGATGCCAGTCTTGTAGCAAGAAGGAAATCCGTACCAAGACGATGTACGAATGTAGAACATGCTCTGATGTTCCAGGATTCTGCTTGGAGTGCAGTGACATTATTCACAAATAATTTTTTGCACTAAAAATAGTCAGCATTCACCACAAATTCATATTTGTATTCTAAAAAAATTCATTTCTTGTTTTTGATTAGATTACATCACATTACGGGGCCAGTTTCACCAACATTAATATTTAATGGACCTACACCGTCGTCGGCGCTACTTTAAAAGAGGAAAGCATGACTGCGGGTGCATACCAAGGTAAATTTTTATAATAACAGAGTCGGGTTTCGATTAGCGATATAGGATGTAAATCGTTTCTTATTTTGGTACTCGGCAAGTGATCATTTAGTATTTTTCTCCCCTTGTTACTGTTCGTCGATATTGTGTTGCTGAATTATTGTTGGTGTGATTGTTCTTGAGTGCCTTTTTATCAAGGCTGATAATGGACAATAAAGGGTCATATGCGACCATTTTAATTACGAACGCAGTGAGTTTAATTCATGATGAGGTCAAGAATAGTGCGGAGCAGTTCAACTCTATAATCGTAAAATACATTGGGGTAAGCGAATAAATTATTGCAAGAAGAGGCCATACCATGGAAGATGTGCTGCAGCTATAGTGAGCCAGAATACCCAGCGGCCAGTATATGTGGTCTAAATAAATTTGCGTTTTAAGCTTAGTCCAACCTAGCTTATCGCTAAGATGGAACAAACTCAAACGTAAGAATCTTGAAAAGAAACTCAGACCAAAAAAGCTGATATAAAAATAACTAACAATTCGGATAGCAATTCCAATAAAAAATATTTTTATGGCGAATTCAATCAAAGACCTGACATTAACTACATTGATTTGGAGGTTGCTAAGCGAAAATTTTTAGGGAAACTTAAAAAAAGTGACGACGACATTTTGCAGATCGAATAAGTCACCAAATCACAGGACTGTACTTTGTCACGTCTTCATCGGAGGATAAGGTTGACGGCGTCTCGATTTGGTGAAATTTGTAGAAGAAGGCAGACAACAAGCTGTAAAGTTCATATACCCAACAGAGTTTTCTAGTAAGGCAATAAAAAAGGCAATACAAAAGTCATTGGACACCGCAGTTCAGTCTTGTGGTTTGTTTATTGATCGCACACATTAATTTCTGGCAGCATCGCCTCCATCTACCTATTACAGTAGACAAGAAATGTACTTAATCCAGGTATAAGCCTACCTGTTTGTTGCTTTGCAAAAACTACCTAACTGTTTCCTCTTATTTTGACGGCATAAGATATATTCAATTGTTACCATGTATCACATGACCCTTGTAAACATAATTGTGTTTACTGACATGAATAAACGAATTTTAATTTGAGTTCTTGAATTTATCTTAGGGAAGATACCAAATTATTTGAATACATTTTTTCTTAGTCGGAACGCACCGTCGCGTCGCTTGGACTGGCAGGACGAAACAGTAGACGAATTTCGCCCAAAAACCGATTTGCACTTCACAGCTTACGTTTCATTTTTTATTATTTCCAAATCAAACTCTTGCAGCGTGCTAAAAACAAAGTCCACATGGTGCTAACGATCCACTTTTTCGATTTTATCCACTAGGATCTTTTTAAAATATCAAGGAGTTGAGCACAAATAGGAAGCATTTCAACCCATCATTCTTGCGCAGACAAAATTTTGTTAAAAGCTCTGATAGCACCTTAGGCAATTATGTCCTGCTTATATCCAGAAAAACATCACAAACTGCAGAAGACGAATTGAAGGTAACGGAGAAATGGGTACATTTCACGGATCATGAAATTCAAATGAAAATGCAGATATAAAATCTACCAAATTATCAATCTCAAAAACATATTTCCTTGACATATCGATAATTTTTAAGTTCCACGCTAAATTCCCCTACTGTCGGCAGTTGCAGATATATCTGTTGGCTCTTGGTGTCAAATCTAAAGAGCAGGTACCGATTTTTTCAAATCGTAAGCACATTATTCGTCGGAATTCGTTACTTAAATTTCATGTAAGCACTGGGATCAGAAACTTCTTAATAATAGAACGTGTTTCACTGATATCAAAGATGCAACATTTAGAATCACCTTCCTCCAATCCCCAGTTTTTAAGCAGTCCAATTTTTTTCTGTCAATGATAAGGAACCCATGTAACGTCAAAAACGGAGTTTCAGCAATTGTTACTTTTTCTTTTTTGCCTATAGCACCGTTGCCACTGGACTAAAACTACAAAGCTTTGGCATACTAGTAACCCCGGGTGGAGATTTCATATAAATCCGAGCGGTTATTTCCAAGTTGATGAGTGATACAGTTTTTCGTGATGTAGATGTCATATGACTTAAAAAAACATAACATCTCATTTTAGAAATTTTTCGCGATTACAATACTTCCTCGTCAACGACGTGGTAAGTAAAACGGCTTTAAAATCGAGGAGTATCAGCGATCGCGATTATGAGTACCTATTTGCAGAACGACTTATTTACGCAATATTATATGAAATAGGACCACCAAATTATCTGAATACGTCCTTTCTTAGTCCGTACATTGCGTCGCAACGCTTGGGTTGGTAGCACGAAACAGTAGACAAAATTCGTCCAAAATACGATTTGTAGAGGTTTGCGCGCTTCGAAATTGACGCTTTATTTTTTGATATTTTTGGATGAAATTTTCACAGAGTGCTGAAAACAAAACCTCACAGGGTGCTTTAGAGCCAGTTTTTCATTTTTTTCACTAGTTGAACAGAAAAAGTGCGCACCTCAACCCATCATAAAACATGTGCAAAAACAAAATTTCAAAAAGTGCTCCTATAGCACCCTGGGCAATAATCTTCTCAACAAACTGTATGAATTTCATTGAAAAATATCGAAAAATGGAGTGTCAGTTTCGAAGCAGCTGAACCCTTGTAAATGGCTTGAATTTCACTGCGTCGGAGCCGCCTTCAGGTACAGTACTGTGTTTTTGAGAAGAGGAAAATAAGTCAAAGGCTAAAAATGTTGTTTTGTGCATCTGGTCCGGTTATTTTCCAAAGCAATATTAGGATTTCTTCTCCGCACAAGTTAACTTAGATGTCGAACATTCGGTAGACAAGTAGAGGATTACGAATTATACGAGCTAGCTTCCAAAAGCTTGCCGAACCTAACGTACAACAGCAAAAAATGAATGGTTGAGCATTTCAATTCAAAGTCTAGTGGCCGAATCATTGTAGTGCTTATCAAGATGAGAATTTCAAATGATCTGGTAATACCCTTAATCCTTGTTACCGATTAGTAATGCAATATTTGTACAAGTTTTGTTATGTTCTAACAAAGTCAAACAGACGGGCTCAAGCTTTTTGGTATGCTAACATTTTACATAATATTTTTCGTACGTGGGTTCACAACACCACGAATCAGGTATATGAATTCAGAAATTAAGTTGCAAAGCTGTACCGATTGAGGCCAGTCTTATATTGGAATCATGGACTGCACATATAGATAGACGGAAATGAAAATCGTAAATGGTAATGAGAGATGCGTAAAGCGGCTATATTCCGTCCGGATATTGAAAATCCAGCTATTCCTAAAAACATACTAGTCAGTCGAATTAGATAGTTGATTTTCGTTATTACAGTACAATTCTATTCAATAACGTGACATCTACAGTTCACGAGATATTCAAAGACCGCTGTGTTTTTACAAACTTCTTTCTGGTTTCTCTTTGTATATATCCTTTAGCCAGAGTCAAAAATCCCACCACTCGTAATCATCTGCGGCCTGTTAGTTTGCTGTGCTTTCATTCAAAGGTATTAGAGAAAGCAGTGTACATTCAACTAGTGGAATATTTAGAGAAAAATAACTTGTTCCTCCTCATCAATCAGGAGCTTTGCTTCATCTAACTGACAACATCGTAGGTAACTTAGATATATTAATACCATATTAGTGATGATTGATTTCTCAAAAGCCTTTGATATAATTAATCACAAAATCATGTTGAGCAAGCTGAAGTACATTGGACTATCCCGGATATTCCGCTAAGATTTTTCCAAAGCTGAAAGAGAACAGGGAGTTAAGACAGTTATGGGCGTCTCTTCTAGTACTGTGGTTTCGCCCGGCGTTCCGCAGGGTTCAGTTCTGGGACCTCTGCTAGGCATAAGCATAGGCTTATGATTTTATAAATCAATGTTATAGAAAAAAAATGTATGAAATTATTGTACTGCTATAGATTTATTCATCTAGATGTGTAAATATAATGTGGTAAAAACCTGATAATAACATCATTCACTCGAAAACTTTGACCTGTCCTATCAAAAAAGTAATCTTCTAGAATTTTTTTCCGATAATACGTCCAGGATCGACAGCAATATCCCAGTGAATAGAGATCATATCGAGTGAACTGAATCTTTCACAGCCCATAACACTTCGCGGCAGAGTTTTAATCCTCTTGATAGTTGAAAATGATCTTTCTACGCTAGCTGTTGTCACTGGCAATGTGGCTAAGGTAGTTAGAAGTATTCTGATACCGTGAAAATAATTTCCATTGCAATACTCCAACAGTTTTAAAACCTCGGTTGATTGATCAATGGACGAGATCTTCTGCCTTCACTGCCGCTGAGGATATCTTATCGTCGAAGTATGGCGTTAAGTTGTCTAACTCATCGGCTTTACTCACATTAGCAAATCCTGGGATGAGAAGTTGGATATCTTCATTTTCGAGAAATTGTTCTGTTAAATTTACAACCATGGAATCGATGCACGGTAGAAATGCTGAAATTCTGAAATATGCTTCATTTTATGGCGTTTGCGGGTTAGCACGGTTATTTTGGCGTGAGACAACTCTCGGAGCTCGAATTTCAGTGTCAAATAAGTCTTCAGCAAGTTGAAGCAGACAAAAAGAAGAAATCATCAGCAGATTCTCTCATTTCACGCAAAGACTGTATTATTTCCTTTGTGCGGTTGGTAGCGGAGCTGAAATCCAAAGAATTTTCTTGGAGAAACACTGACCCACAATAAAGTCACTTTTTTGAATTGCAGCAAAAAAAAGCAGATGCTGTTGACCATGTTTTGCCAGCTATTTCTTCTAGACTCATGACGATGCATTCAAAAAGTTCCACGAATGTGATTATACTCTCATGCCTTTCAATGAATCTTGTATCACAAAGACGAAGCAGTCTCTTTTTTTGGAGCACACTTTTGGAGGGTTTTTTGAAAAACTTTATTTGCATTCGAAGTGTTTCTAAACAGACTTATGATTTGACCAACGACTCCATGACAGTTAAGGATCACAGGGAATGACATTGCATTTGAAGATTCAAACGATGACTCGCACAGTGATAGCACCTTGCATTATTTGCGTTTTTTATTCTTTTCTGAACTCTGCTCAAATGACCTGCCATGTTTGCGGCTCCATCGTATCCCTGTCGGACGTACTTATTCATGTCCAGTTTCAACTCCTTACATCGCTGCTTCATAACGTTACTGAGAATCTCGGAACATTGATCATCTATGGGGACAAAGCCAACAAAATCTTCTCTGAATACTGGAGTGTTCGGGTCCTTCGTAAAATCGACATATCGCAAATATAGTGATAATTGCTCAGTGCCTGAAACATCTATTGTTTGATCTCCAAGAATACTGAAGCTATCAGTATTGTGAACTTTTTTATAATTTCGCTAAATTTTAGCACAGATATAGACTAAACCTCTAGGACGGACATAGGCTAAAAATTTGCAATTATTTGTTTCATATATTTACATAATATGGTTGAGATCACTTGAATTTTCTCAGTTTGTCTTTTATGTTTAAATCTGAAAAAAATGTCTTTCGCAATTTCTGGGGGGGGGGGGCTTAAGCCCCCTGAGCCCCCCTCCTGGCTACGTGGCTGTATACAAACATATGCTGATTTCACATAATTATCATTTCACTTCAAATATGCTCAGTTAAAAGAAGTGTCGAAAATTAATACTGACCTAATCAATATTACGGATTTTTTTAAAAAGCACTGTCTCAGGATCAATCCAGAAAAGAGTTCAACTATGCTTTTTTCTCCGAAACACATGTATAATAACATAAAGGACGCAATTGTACTCATTATAAATAACGAGCGCATCCCCATGGTAGAACGTTCTAAAAACATGGGTGTTATGTTGGACTCTAACTTGAAGTTTGATAGACACATCGGTTACCTGTCTCAAAAAACGTATGCCACATTAAAACTTTTATACTCCAACCGGTTCATTTTAAACTTTAAGACTAGGAAAAAATTGGTTGAAAGCTTGATCCTGTCATCTTTGCAACATTCTCTAATTTTATTCTATCTTATATATAACTATAACGAAAACTCACAGGAGAGCTTTTTTATGTTGAAAAGTGCGAAGAATCAGTTTTTTTATTCAAAAAGCAAAAAATTGCACTAAGAAAAAATTTTCGGTCATTTTAATACACTACAGGTACAGTAGAGAGCGCGCTCTAGCGGCTACAGTAAAACTATGCCCATGGTTCGTTTTGTCGTACCAAAAAACCCTTGTATACCAATGTTCACTGTTATACATCAAATATTGTTCGAAATATTTAAAAAACTATTTTAGAAAGTAAATTTAAACACCCCGTATTTCGGAACCCACCCATTTTTCGACCCATGTTTATATAGACTTCATGCATTAATTTTAGAAGTTCTATCGAATCTTAAAGTCATGCAACAATAAACTGAAACACCCTGAATACCCCTATACACAATAAATTTTAGCAAGGGTATGAGATCCATATATTCTTATCTATCTATAGCGTAACTTATGAACTAGCAAACGAGTACGTAGTAGAGAACCTTCTAATTAGTAAAATCTATGCAACTATAACTTACAACAAAAAAAGGTCGTAACAACCAGAGTTCTTCTCCATGATGGTGCCGTGCGATGTGCCTGCCAGACGGATCCGCCTGACTTCGGCCTCCCATCCTATGTGAAACAATCTACAATCTCAGTTCTACTAACCTTGGGCAGGTCAAAAGTTGGACCAACAACATTTCTTTGGGATCCTCATAGCAGCCGCGGGTCCTGGCGTTTTAAAAAAAGGAAGGTTTTTCCATAACCATCTCTATCTACTGACCCACAAGTCAAATCTTCGGTTTGCCCTTATATCCGCGTCACCATCGCAGAAAAGGGACTCTGCTTAAAAAGTATTTCCTATGTATACAATCTAATTACTGACTAGTAAACTTTCAGGGCTTATATCATCGCTCCCCGTTGGATACAACGATACTCCCGCACCTCCCATTAAGATCGTATTCTAATTTTCCTCGAAACTGAAACAATTCCGATCCATTGGCCGAGGGAATTACGACATTTCCGCTCGTCGCTAATTCGTTTTGTGGGGCGCAGAATGCGATTAGGGGCAGTTCCAGCGACCAATGGCGTAGGACAAATAGCCAAAAAAGCTCGATCGTTCTGTGTGAATTAAAGTGACTGTGTATTGGTGCACAACCAACCATTTTGGATTCAACGGGATTTACATCAAAAGTATGTTTATCTAAAATACTGAAATAGATTATGTCAAAGTCAAATGTCATGTTTTTGCTTCTTACGTTTATTATTTGTACAAATGGTATATGACCTGTGAAACTGAGATTCTTTAATAATAATAATAATAATAATAATAATAATAATAAATAGCGTTTATTGCCCAACAGTTAAGGAAACCATCACTCACATCATCAATAAATAAGGTAAACAATAAAGGGACCAAGATTTGCACCCTGAGGCACTCCCGTTTTAGTTATATACTGGTACGACTTGAACCCATTGAAAGTAACATATTCCTTCCTTTCATGAAGATAACTTTGAATGAGCGCTAAAGCTGATGAATGGAATCCATGATAAAAAAGTTTATTCAAAGGTATACTAAGTGACATATAAATCCGAACACCCAGTTTAAATGGTTTTATTTTAATAAAAGTTGGTGAATGTATTTATCTTACTGTAAATAACAAGTGAAAAAAATTTCAGCCTTATCAGTTGGACATTCCGGTTTTTATACTGCTTTTTTTTAATTCACTAACGCTCTAAAAATGAATATTTCAGCCGCAGTAAAGAATCAACGTTGGCGGATTTTGGTTCTTGACATCCTTTACGATCGGTTACGATGCCTAGCGTACGGAGACCTGTACGATTTCGTCAACTTAGTGAGTTTGATAGGGGCCGTATAGTAGGACTTCGGGAAGCTGGACCTTCTTTTCGGGCAATTGCAGTTATAGTGCAAAGAAGTGTAGACACTGTGGTTAGGTGTTGTCAGGCATGGCTTCGAGAAGGCCGTACGCAAAGAGCAAGGGGCACTGGACGCCGCCGTAGAACAACAGACCGTGAAGATCGCCGCCTAAGATTATTGGCCTTAAGGGACCGTTTCTCCACTACCAGGTCCATTGCAAATGAATGGTTTGCAGAACACGGAAGACCTATTGGCATGCGAAGTGTTTACCGACGAATGAGAAGTTTTGGCTTGTTTTCATACCGGCCACACTGGGTCCTCCCTTTAACTCGAGAACACCGACGTAATCGCCTTGAGTGGTGCAGACAACGGTCACTCTGGAATCAGGAATGGAACAGTATTGTCTTTAGTGACGAGTCGCGATTTTGTTTAGGCATGCACGAAGGTCGTGCCAGGGTTAGAAGGCGACGTGGTGAAAGGAGGAATCCACAGTTTTTTGTTGAAAGACATGTTCATCACACTGTTGGAGTTATGGTTTGGGGTGCTGTAGCTTATGGTTCCAGGACACCTTTAATCTTCATCAGAGGTAACATGAACGCCCAGCGTTATATCCACGAAGTTCTAGAACCCCATCTTTTACCCTATCTTGACACCCTGGCAGATCCAACTTTCCAACAAGATAATGCCCGACCACATGTTGCAAGAGTCACAATAGACTTCTTTCAACATAATGATGTCACATTGTTACCATGGATCTCCCGACTTATCCCTAACTGAGCACGTGTGGGATATGATGGGTAGGAGATTGCTCAATTTGCAACGTCCTCCTCAGACTCTAGAAGCACTTCGAGAGGAGTTGGTAGTTGCCTGGAATGAGATACCACAGGAGGACATTGACCACCTGATCAGAAGCATGCCTAGGCGCGTTGGAGAATGCGTAGCACATCAGGGTGCATCCACACATTATTAAAGGTCAAAGGGCTTTAAAGCAGTGCAATCATTATCATTTACTTATTATGCTTCATTAAGTACTTATACAAAATTTTATTAAAATAAAACCATTTAAACTGGGTGTTCGGATTTATATGTCACTTTATATACTATATATATATATATTTCATGGTCCACCCTATCGAACGCTTTAGCAAAATCGATATATACTACATCTAGTTGACCTTGCCGATCGACACATTTAATAGCGAACTGACTGAAGGTTGTTAAATTAGTTACTGTGGATCTCTTAGTAAGAAAACCATGTTGAAAAGGGGACAGAGATCTATGAACTGCGGAGTAAATTCTATTATGCAATATTATCTCCAGCAATTTGGAGAAATTCGACAATATTGCCCACCGCTCTATAGTTTTCAATATCAGTGTTGGTCCCCTGATTCGAAAAAAGGTGTCGCTCTAGAACTTTTTCAAATATCAGGGTATGTGTTGGTTTCTATAGTCAGATTGTATATTTTTAATAACGGCTTAACAAAGACATGAATACAATCTTTGACTATGAACAAGGGGATGTTGTCTGGGCCGGCCGTTACTCTATTCTTGAGGTTTTTAGATGCAGCAATAATCTCATTTTTATGAATGTTATTGAAAAATATGTTAACCTGACTAATAGGATTCCTGCCTTAAATAAAATCATTACGAGTAGATGGATCGACAAAAACACCATTAAAAAAATTTGCAAATGAATTGACAGCACAGTGAGGATCGTTCAGTAAGACGTCATTCAACTTCATTTTACCAGGAATCCTAATAGTTCGATTTTTTTTATGCATGAAACTTCAAAAATCTTTAGGATCTTGAGAGATGGAAATCTCAACATTACGTGTATAATTTTTATAGGCCACAGATATTTGACGCTTTACCTCAGATCTAAGACGTTTGTACTGTTCATGTAGATGGTTATTGTGATTCTCTTTGTACTTCTTGTATAACTTTGTTGTATGCTTGACTTTCCTAATCATTTCACTGGTGTACCACGAAGGGTACTGATGACTAAAAGACTTTTAGACTGATAAAGCAAAAGTGATGAAGACTTATATTCGAATTATATGGTAATTATAATAATACACGTCGTTATAATGATTATAAACATGTAAAAGTATTATACATAATGAATTAGAGTGTCCCAAAAATTTAAAGTTCTTTTTTTCAAACGGATAATAATAATATTATTTTATATGTAATATTATTACCGGAGGCAAGATTTAGATAATATATATCTAGTCTACCCTCTAATGTTGCTTGAACAACGACAAAATAATTGTAAATAAATTTTTATGTACCTAGAATCAGGGCAAGGCGTACCGAGTTGCGCTGGAATATGTTAAGACTTGCATGTTAGGCGCGCGCTAGCTAACGTATTGCAGTGCTCGTTTTTTCTCTTAGTAAGCGCACCGTTTTCGTTCAGTCAATATTTCGAAGGAATCACGCAGTTCTAAAAAGGAAATGTTTTTTATTTGGGACGTAAAGCATCAAATTACCGGTTCAAAACTTCCCTCTAATGGACAAGTACTAGCAGTTTTGTGCTATAATATCCGTCCACATCTTTACCTATGTTAAGAAACTAGTTATCTTATACCAAGTTTGGAGAGACTTGCAAAAAACGCAAGCAAAACACAAGAAGTGTTTGAGCAACGTCGACAAGAGCTTGTTACGAACTTGGACAATATGTTTGATACTGCGCATGCCCATGGCCTCAAATTGAAAAATAGATGACCTGGTCATTTAGCTGGGGTGGACAAGAAAAATGCCCGTCTTAGGAATACCGAAGATCAAAGGCGGTGAGCTAAATATGTTGCTTCTTCAACTCCTTTGACATCATCTTACGAACCACTGCAAGAAAATTAATCTTCAGATCCCGAGATAAATTTACAAGAAACTTTGCTCATCTCAACTCAGAGCACACAGCCTGATACTAATCAAACTCAAAAAAATAATTATAGTTCTCTGCGATCATTCTGGCACATAGTTCTATAGTAGAGTGCGTCATGTATTACTTTTTTCTATATTTGAAAAATCAACACACTTTTTACGAGGTGAATTCAAATTTTTTTATTGATCAATGAATGTTGGTTTATGCCATATTGCGCTTTAGGTCTTGAATTTTCCGGGAACTTTTCCTTCCAAAAATTCCCAAAGAAAATAGTCAATAGTTGTTAAATCGCACGATCTCGGTGGCCAACTGACATCTGAATGTCGTCTAGAAATTTCCTATGCAATAAGGCGATTGTTTGGCGAGATGTGTGAGCCGTTGCTCCGTCTTGATGAAACCAAAGATCGTCGGCACTAATACGATCCAATTGTGGCCACAAAAAGTCTGTTAACATGCCGCGATAACGTTCCCCGTTGACGGTAATGGCCTTTTCTTCGGCATTTTCAAAGAAGAATGGTCCGACGATGCCACCAGCCCATAAGCCGCACCAAACAGTCACTTTTTCAGGATGGAGAGGTTGTTCATGATATTGGTGTGGATTTTCAGCCCCCCAGAATCTGCAATTTTGCTTATTTACGTACCCATTGAGGTGAAAATGAGCCTCATCAGAAAAGAGCACTTTGGCCGAAAATCCGTCTTCTCTTTCCAGCATCCCATTAATAAAAACTCGCCGCTGTTGATAGTCTGCCGGCTTCAATTTTTGTGTTAGTTGGATTTTGTATGGATGAAGGTGTAAATCAATGTGTAAAATCCGGCGTAAAGTGGTCTCACTAATTCCCAATTGTGCCTAATCGAGGAGTTTGTATCTTCTCGGACACTTTCACTCACTGTGGCAATGTTTTCAGGAGTACGAGCTGGACGAGCATGTTGGTATGGCCTACAATCTTCAGCTGAACCAGCTTCCTCAAAACGATTAACCATCCAACGAATTCCAGGCTCTGTAGGGCGTCCATGTCGGCTAAAACTAGTGCGAAGTTTGCAAAAAGTATTTTTTATATTTCGACCGTTTTCCTAGTAAGTTTGGATAACCAAAATGCGTCGTTGTGTTGTAAACGAATCCATGACTATAAATGGCATACCTTTGACAGTTCATTTATGCATACCACATGACTTTTGACTCACATGGTAACGCAGAAACTTATAGGTAAAAAAAAAGTAATAGATGGCTTCCTGAAAGATCGATTCCCAGGTTCCTAGGCTAACAGATTGTTTAATATTTAGCTTCGCAGATACCAGCGCCAACACCTACCACGGTCTTTTCTTATGAGGTTAACTTGCTGTTCCCACTCATTCTTGTGTGAAATTGCCACTGAGTAGGGTTTAGCATATCTTTGTCATTATATCAGAAGGCATTCCCAGACTGTGATGGTTTTGTAAGTCCACCCATGTCCGGCTACGAAAAAAATAAAAATAAAAAAAGTTTTTATTTTTAAGGATATATTAAAAAAAGTAACAAGATTCATATACTTATAAGAATCACTATATGCGCTGTCTTTTTGCTGTTCTTTTATGGATCGTTTCTGGAGCATCTCTACCAAGAGTCCAACAGTAGTCTGCAAGCATGGAAGGATTCCACTTTCCCTGGTACCTTTTTTCCATTGTTGAAATATCCTGATGAAAACGTTCGCCGTGCTCATCACTTACGGCTCCGCAATTGTCAGGAAAAAAGTCCAGGTGTGAGTGTAGGAAATGTATCTTAAGAGACATATTACAGCCCATCTTTTGATATGATGACAGCATATTTTTGACAAGGGTTTTATAGTTGTCAGCTTTTCTATTACCCAAGGAATTAGTGACCACCAGACGGAAATCATTCCAAGCAGTTTTTTCAATACCTGTTAAAGTGTTTTCAAACTGTGTATCTTTCAAAATATTTCGAATCTGTGGCCCAACAAAAATACCTTCTTTAACCTTTGCCTCACTTAGTCTTGGAAATTTCTGACGCAGGTATAGAAAAGCTGACCCATCTCTATCTAATGCCATGACAAAGTTTTTCATTAGGCCCAACTTGATATGCAGTGGTGGTAATAAATTTTTTTTCGAATATACTAATGGCATATGCTGTACATTTTTTTGACCTGGCTCTAGGAATTGACGAACAGGCCAGTTTTGTCTGGTGTAATGAAGTGCCTTTGCCCGACTGTCCCATTCACACAAAAAACAGCAAAACTTTGTGTAGCCTAGCTGCAGCCCAAGTAAAAGTGCAACAACTTTCAAATCGCCACAAATATGCGATTGGTGCTCATCGTATTTTATGCATGTCAATAGGTACTTCATATTGTCATATGATTCTTTCATGTGAACTGCATACCCTACAGGAAGAAATGGTAAAATATTTCCAATATGCAATAATACTGCCTTTAAACTCAATGTTGAACTGTCTATAAACAATCTCCATTCTTCTGGGTTATAGTTTATATTTAAAGCCGCCAGTAAGCCGTTAATGTTACTGCAGAAAACCAAGTTATTCTCCATATTGAAAAATGGTTCTAAGTCTTTGTGGCGTTTACGAAAAACACATACCGAAACATCGTCTTCTAACAAGTTCCACTGCTGCAGTCTTGATCCAAGCCTTACATTTTGGAAGTTCTAAATCTCTTACAAGATCATTTAATTCTGACTGTGTTATTTTGTGCGGTTGGTGGCATGACGTGCTCGGTATAAAATCAGGATCTCTTGACGTTGATGGCATATCTTCTTCCTGACGAATCACTCGATCGCCATTATCTGATTCGTTTTCTGATTCGCAAGTGTAGGATTCTGGGGGTTTTGGAATAGGATTTTCGTCACTGTGAGGCACAGGTCTCATCGCAGATGGTATGCTTGGGTAGTTAATAACCTATTTTTTTTTTCTTGGACATACCTGTGGCTTGTCCAACACAAGCTACCATGCAAAAGTAACAATCATTAATATGATTTGTAGGCTCTCTCCAAACCATTGGGACAGCAAAGCGCATAGACCGTTTTTTGCCATTTAACCAGCTCCTCAGACTTGAAGCACATGTATTACAGCAGATGTGGGGTGCCCACTGTTTGTCTTGATCACCTAGTTTACAACCGAAATAAAGCTGATACGCGTTTGTTATTAGTGGAGTAATAGACCGTCTCTGAGACGCAAAAGTCACATCACCACACACGTAACAAAACTGATCTGGATTGTTTACACACTTTCGAGACATCTTGCATGAACGCTGTCAGCCAACTGAGGAAAACATGGCTAATATAAAACAATATAATGTACACGTATGTATAACGTAACACAATCATGCCGATTACATCATCTTTCCTTGCCGAATATAAAAATGTAGCACGTGCATTCTTGTGAATTACAGTATTTTAACACTGTCACAGCAGGAATACATATAATTACCGTATCTCTAAAACTTGAACTAATATTGAAAAAATAAGTTTCACTCCGGTTTTAGCACATTAAAAATAGTAATGTTTTGTTGATTTTATTTAGGATATTTTTTGGCTGTTGATCAGTGTAACCATTGTATAAAGCCAAAACATTTGCTTAGGCTTCGTTCCGCACAGACCCTTCGGCACTTCTATAGCAGGATCCTGGCCTTCTTAAGGGCTGCTTCCAGAGGCAAATTCCAGTTTAGTGCTAGATTATTCCTAGATACATGTTTCAAACGGTACATTTTTACCTTGGATTCTTCGAGGTTTAATCCCATCCAGTTTTCTCTTTCCGCTGAAACATACGATGACCATTTTTGGGGGGTTTATTGACATTCCTTCCCCTTCGCACCGATCCGCTATTGCGGTGTTAACACCTCCTGGAGTGTTCCCGAGATATGCTGGGACATACCGCCACTCATCCTTGCTACTTCCCTCTACCAGTGACTTCGCAACTTAGCAACCCAAATGAAACGGTACATGTCTAAGATGCTCGAACGACTTTGATTGAGCACCCCCTATAAATTACCGTAACAACACTTATCTGAACGTAAACATCCTGTGGAAGCGTTTCTATAATTTGCAACCCTCTCAACCGCGAAAGCAAGGTAGAAGGGTGCGTGCCGGAATATATGGCTTCACGCAGCACGAGGCTTGTACAACAGAGGGTTGTGCGATACGCAGCATTTGTCAAGACCACCATATGATATGAATTTATAAGACGATCTATGTGGCGTTTTCGGAGCAAATACGTGCGGGAGATCCTGAATTATGTATGTAGCAGATAAATCAAAGCATGCGAAGGTTGTTGATAGAAAGGTAGAAAGCGGAGGTGGTCGATCATTATAAGTCAGTCCATAGGGATGAAAGCGTTGAGAAATGTAAGTAAATAAACAAATAGATTTATTTTCCATACGACATACAATCATAGTATCGGAATTGTCATTCAGAAAGAAATTTAGTGGCTTCACATTAATGTTCTCTGGTCATGTTTAACACTCATTAAAAAAAAGCAAACAGTACTTAGAATAATATACATATACGAATTAAAAGCATCAGTGGTAAAAAAATCACATATGCTGTTCAAAACAACTGCTAAAATATTTTGAAACGCTATAGATGGGATTTTTTAAGATAATGAATGGATGCAAATTGGTTATACCTTTTATCAAATTTGGTAAGTGGTTATAAAGTCTTACTGAATAACCTTTGGCAGTCAGTGATAATCTATGAGGAGGAACAACTATGTCATGTGACAGGCACTTGATTTATTTTCTTTTGATAGAAAAGGCTTCAAGATTTTCTTTGAGCTAAATTAGGCATCTATACATATATATAATGATTTCCAAATTCCAAGTATTGCAACAAATATAGCACAAAACGTCGATGAACTTGATTTATGTACACAAAATTCTGATGCAAAATTTCGAATTTTTAATATGAACATAAGGAGTATAAAACACAACATTGATTACTTAAAAATACTACTCGACCAAATATGGTACAATTTTGATCTGAAACGTGGCAAGTGGCTGATATTTCTTGCTTCAATCAGCAGGGATATGACACGCTGTATAACTTTGGCACTTATAACCAAAACGATGGGGTGATAGTTTTTGTAAGAAATGAACTGCAATATAATCATGATACATTCACTTTCACCGATGGAATCAAAATTTTAAACATAATGATCCAAATTAACCATAACAAAATTGAGGTATCTGCAATTTATCGTCCGCCATGCTCAGAACCCCACGAGTTTTTAAAGAATATCGAATTTTTTTTTCAAAATCAAAATAAAGTTCATTTAAAGCAACATATTTTCTTGGGAGATGTCAATATAAATATTTTGGACGATGATCCCATCACAAATGAATACTTGAATATCCTATCAAGTAACGGATTTCTGTCCTATATAAACCTACCTACAAGGTCAATCAGTGGCACATGTATAGATCACTGCTTTGTGAAAGACCTATCCAACAAAATTACTTGTATACCAATAATCCTAGAAAGCGATATTACTGACCACTTCTCCACTATTTTACTGATATCTTCAAATGAAAAACATTCTAACATCCCTACCGTTAGTAACAACCAGGAAAATTACAATTTTTTTGTCGACAATTCAAAACTAATATCAAATGTCAAACAAGAATCCTGGGAACAATTATACTCTATAAATAAAATAGACAAAGCAACGGGACTGTTCATAGAGAAAATAAAAAAACTAATAGATATTAGTACCAATAAAGTAATACGTATAATTAGTCACAAAGAGAAAAGCAGAAATGCCTGGATTACCAAAGGATTAATAACATCGGCAATAGAAAAAGAAAGACTATACAATGTAATGAAACTAACGCCAACTACAGAGAATACCGACTGCTACAACCAATATAAAAATAAATTTATAGAGCTTGTAAGACAAACCAAACGAAAACATTACCTAAATAAATTAAATAATAACTTAAATGATCCTAAGCGGCTTTGGACAACTATTGATGAGATTACTGGGAAAACAAAAGTTAAAGAGTGTGTCACTGAGTTAAATACAACATCGGGAACAGTATTAAAAAATACTCAACAGATATGCGATGAATTTGTACAATTCTTTACTGACATAGGCGAAAATTTAGCAAGAAATATACAAGCAAATGTACAAAATACTCAGCCTCCAAAAAGAACTTTGAACTCATTTATTTTGGATAAAGTCGAGCAATGTGAAGTATACACCACTGTTATGTCCTTAAAAAATCGGAAAAGTCCTGGGTTCGATGGTATTAAAAGCGAGCATTTGGAAATTATAGCCGAGGACATAACAGAACCACTCACTTACCTAATCAACAAATACTTTGAATCTGGCATATATCCCTCAATTTTAAAAAAAGGTAATATAATACCGATACATAAATCAGGAACAAAAACTATAGACCAATATCAATAATATCCAGTATAGCAAAGGTTTTTGAAAAAGTTTTATCTACTAGAATGATTCGATACCTCACAAAATTCAAAATTTTAAGTGAAAATCAATATGGACTTACAGAAGGGAAGGCTACATCGGACGCAATAACTAAAATTGTAAATCAAATACATCAAAATATTGATAACAGAATCCCTTCAATCTGCATTTTTGTTGATTTAAAGAAAGCTTTCGATACAGTTAATCACAAATTATTATTAGAAGCATTGGAGAGAATTGGTTTCAGAGGAAACGCGTACTCACTGATCGAAAGTTATTTGACAAATCGCCCACAATCTGTGCAGATATCAGGATCATTTAGTAAAGAAATGTATATTAAGTGTGGTGTCCCACAAGGAACTGTCTTAGGTCCGCTGTTATTCAATATATATTTAAATGATATTTTCCAAATTAATTGTGTTGGCAAAATAACTAGTTTTGCAGATGATACTGCAATATTATATGAAGGCACTGACTGGTCTGATCTGAAAAATGTAATTGAAAATGATTTTATCAAAATTATTCGGTGGTTTAACAGTAGAAAATTAAGCATTAACTACTCTAAAACACATTTTTTACCATTTGGATCTTATGCTAGACATCTGCCAAATTACACAAATTTCTCCTTCAATGTTAATGATCAAAAAATGCAAATTAATAGAGTGCCCAACATAAAATACCTTGGAGTGGTCTTGGATCCTCACTTACGATGGGACATCCATGTCAATTATATTTTAAAGAAAGTTAGATTTGTATCCTACAAAATTAAATACCTTGGGAATATACTGACAGAAAAATATCTTCGAACATTATACCATGCACTGATTGAGCCTCATCTCACATATGGTATATTAGCATGGGGAGCTGCATGTTCCTCACATATCTATAATTTAGATGTTTTTCAAAAAAGTATTCTAAAAATGATATTTAAAAAACCGAAACTTTATCCCACTGAAAAATTATACGCAGATGTTCGAATGTATGATATAAGACAGCTTTATTTCTTACACAGTATCACTCACTACCATAAATTTGTAAACACCGACCAATAAATTAAACAAAATCATTATACCAGGTACAAAATTCGTGGCACAGTAGTTCCTCAACCGCATAAATCTATAATGCAGCGATCATATCTCTATTTAGCGCCTAAATTTTATGAAATTATACCTAAAGACTTAAAAGATTTACGTTTCGGAAATTGTTTCAAAAGAAATTTAAAGAAGTGGCTACATTCTATATCTAGGACTGAAATTCATAAACTCATAAATACGAACATCAACTAAATACATAATCTACTGTAGCTAATTTTTGTCCTTTTTTGTCATTTGCATTCTACAGTTTCAACCTAAATTCATTGGTCCATGTAAGGCGATGCCTTCTATTGGGCCTGTTTTGATTTTATATTTATTTACTTATATTGTTTGTTATCTTTGTACATTGAGTGAATAAATATTATTATTATTATTATTATAAGGAGCGAACTGTCATTATCCCCCAACTGTTTGAATAACTCTTTACATGAGTAACGCCGACATTTGAAAGACATTGTTCTCAATATTTTTTTTATAACAAATACTTCGTTAATACGAGAGCACTTCCCCCAGCAAACAATGCAATAACTAAGCATTGATTGAACATAGGAAAAGTAATAGAGCTTTAGAATACCACTATAATAGCTGAAATATAAGATAAGCAGTAGTCTCTTGTGTCTAGACTAGTAAGCGTACAGTGAAACAACTTTATGACTTATTATGTGTGAATTGTGTGTATTGTTACGAATTCGTGGATTGAATGCATACAATTTTACGCTATTGTATTAATTGTCGCCATTTATTCCTTGATGCGCTAAGAGACATAGGGCCAGTTTCATCAACATTAATATGTAACAGTCACTTGGACCAATGGGAAAATACCTTATCGAAATGCAATTTGACGAAAGCTGTCAAAGCTCTCTGAACATCAGCAATTTATATTGAAATGTTGAATAAAGTCGTGAAAAACGGTTGCCTTGTAAATAAGGGTACATTAATATTAGGTCTTCGTGCTTTAGAATTACGACACCTTTCATAGAAACTGAAATATTTATGATTTCAGAAAAGTCGGTCAGTTATTTAAATGGACCAATGAAAATGAGAGAAATAATAGGGCGATTTTCTAGCTATTATATTTGGTAGGATGTTTTCACTGTTTTTGACGACTGTTCATGCATAGCAATCTGGTTTTGTCTGTACATCACGTACAGGGTGTATATGTAATGTACCGATTTTTGTAATTTAGCAAAAAAAAGTATATAAAACGTATTCCAACTGGTTCATCATCTTTTGTTACATCAAAAGCAATTTTTGCCAACTTATGATCTAGAAATCCACACCAAATGTAAACAAACAGGACATTCTGCATTTCTGTGTCCTAAAACAACGATATTTGTAAAAGTATCCGCATCCACCTATCATTCATCGTCTAGATATTATAAGTCAGAATCAAAAATACCTATTTATGAAAATTTACTAAGTGACATATAAATCCGAACACCCAATTTAAATGGTTTTATTTTAATAAAAGTTGGTGAATGTATGTATCTTACTGTAAATAACAAGTGAAAAAATGTTCAGCCTTATCAGTTGGACATCCCGGTTTTTATACTGCTTTTTTTTAATTCACTAACGCTCTAAAAATGAATATTTCAGCCGCAGTAAAGAATCAACTTTGGCGGATTTTGGTTCTTGACATCCTTTACGATCGGTTACGGTGCCTAGAGTACGGAGACCTGTCCGATTTCGTCAACTTAGTGAGTTTGATAGGGGCCGTATAGTGGGGCTTCGGGAAGCTGGACTTTCTTTTCGGGCAATTGCAGTTAGAGTGCAAAGAAGTGTAGACACTGTGGTTAGGTGTTGTTAAGCATGGCTTCGAGAAGGCCGTACGCAAAGAGCAAGGGGCACTGGACGCCGCCGTAGAACAACAGACCCTGAAGATCGCCGCCTAAGATTATTGGCCTTAAGGGACCGTTTCTCCACTACCAGGTCCATTGCAAATGAATGGTTTGCAGAACATGGAAGACCTATTGGCATGCGAAGTGTTTACCGACGAATGAGAAGTTTTGGCTTGTTTTCATACTGGCCACACTGGGTCCTCCCTTTAACTCGAGAACACCGACGTAATCGCCTTGAGTGGTGCAGACAACGGTCGAAAGCTATGTGGTGCAGTGGCGAGTAGACCGTATCTACTACGCCAACCAGAATCGGCGGCATCAAGCGGTCACAGTGCTGTCAAATGCAACCTGGGTTACAGAACCAACAGACAACTTGATGACTGACTCTGCTTCATGAGGCACTTTTTTTTTAATTTTGGATGAATTTTATATAATTTCAGATTTAATAAAGTGGTGACATTTCAATGACCTGCTATCATCTCACATTTTTACATTGCTTTGTTTTCAATACATCAATATTAATTCTTGTCATTTGGCTGTATTTGATGGTCTCTTTGGTACCGCTACCTAATAGTTTGTTAGATTCTTGGTAAAGTCCACCCTAATATCAGAACGTATTACTTTGTCGTTTGCGAAAGAGCAAAAAGGTTTTCTTATTTAACGAATTGAAGTTAATGTAACTATACTGTACTAACGGTCTTGTTTTAGTTCCGACCTCGTCCATAGAGGCGGGTAAATAGAAATATAGCGGGCGAGAGTTAGAGACGACTTATTCACAGTAGCGCGAATGAATAACGTCGGCGGGCAATTCCAAGTCGACCATTGTGCCATTCTCTGCATCTTGAGCACTCCGAGAAGTTTGTCATAAGGCGGCACGGCGAATCGTAACTTGCATGCCCGAGACTCGGAATTAGTTCATTTATTTTTCATAAGCACCGAGCGCAAGGCACGCCTAAATTAAAAAGGAATTTCCGTGAGTTTCGTTCGTGAATTTCCTGCTTTATTTCAGTTATCTCAGGTATGATGTGGAGTTCGTCGTTTTGGAAAGTTTTAATCGATAACCAATCGTTGTTCATAGCCCAGTCGCGCGAGCTTTCAAGTCACAAAAAATGGAAAAAGGTTGAGTTTTAGCGAGGTAGTTGCTCATTGAGTTTTGAATAAGAAACCAAGCTTCAGTCGAGGCAGCGGCAGATATGAAAACTGTGTGTACAAACATTTAAAGTTCTAATTACATTGATTCAACTACAAAACAGGTTAAAAAGGTTGCATAATAGGTTATAATATCTACTCCAAATCGTTTGCCTTTTTCCAAAAGTGGGGAATAAAACCAAAGTAATTTAGAAGTCAATAATAGGTCGATGAGCCATTTATTACTAATAGCTCCAAGGATATAAACAACTATTTAGATAATCATGTGGTAAATTTGTAGTATTTTTGCCATATAAAATCAAATGAGTCCGGCCTAAATTTAACAATAAAGAAAACATACTATGTCGCTTTCTTTCTCTTGCTCATACATACAGTTGGTAACATATCAGTTAAAAATAAATCAGCTGGTAATGCGCTTATCTATAGCCAAGTGTGAATGAAATGGCGTCAATTTGTGATAGTGATTCGTCTATCGGCCAATCTTCTCTCCTGTTTTCTAATTCTAAATGTTCAGCGGATCCTCGACACTGCACTGCACGTAAACAACGCACGCCGATTAACGTCTTGACGTTTCGTAGTCGTCCAGAGGGGAGAAAGGTAGGTGGAAGGGGCGCGGTGCCGCTTTCCTTCTCTGCGTGCGCGCTATGAAATCGTGGTGGTTGGGTACTACTACGAGGGTACTACGATATGTATTCTAAATATTTACTTCGACAAGGACGGAACATGATAAAAATCAAGATAAAAGTCGAGGCAGTGGAGTACCAGGAACGATAGGCGAGAGTGTTATCTGTAGCGTAGCTCATAATCTGTGGTAACGCCCTGCCGAAGATTTCGTAACTAAGTTAACTATTTCCTTTTGGAAATTAGCTATATGAAACTTTTTCATTTATTTCGTTCTTTCATTTATACTGTAACAGGATCTTCGTCCGAGACTCCCGGACCTCTCAGTGTCGTGCCTTGATTATATATACTAAGTGACATATAAATCCGAACACCCAGTTTAAATGGTTTTATTTTAATAAAAGTTGGTGAATGTATTTATCTTACTGTAAATAACAAGTGAAAAAATTTTCAGCCTTATCAGTTGGACATTCCGGTTTTTATACTGCTTTTTTTAATTCACTAACGCTCTAAAAATGAATATTTCAGCCGCAGTAAAGAATCAACGTTGGCGGATTTTGGTTCTTGACATCCTTTACGATCGGTTACGATGCCTAGAGTACGGAGACCTGTACGATTTCGTCAACTTAGTGAGTTTGATAGGGGCCGTATAGAGGGACTTCGGGAAGCTGGACTTTCTTTTCGGGCAACTGCAGTTAGAGTGCCAAGAAGTGTAGACACTGTGGTTAGGTGTTGTCAGGTATGGATTCGAGAAGGCCGTACGCAAAGAGCAAGGGGCACTGGACGCCGCCGTTGAACAACAGACCGTGAAGATCGCCGCCTAAGATTATTGGCCTTAAGGGACCGTTTCTCCACTACCAAGTCCATTGCAAATGAATGGTTTGCAGAACACGGAAGACCTATTGGCATGCGAAGTGTTTACCGACGAATAAGAAGTTTTGGCTTGTTTCCATATCGGCCACACTGGGTCCTCCCTTTAACTCGAGAACAGTATTGTCTTTAGTGACGAGTCTCGATTTTGTTTAGGCATGCACGATGGTCGTGCCAGGGTTAGAAGGCGACGTGGTGAAAGGAGGAATCCACAGTTTTTTGTTGAAAGACATGCTCATCACACTGTTGGAGTTATGGTTTGGGGTGCTATAGCTTATGGTTCCAGGTCACCTTTAATCTTCATCAGAGGTAACATGAACGCGCAGCGTTATATCCACGAAGTTCTAGAACCCCATCTTTTACCCTATCTTGACACCCTGGCAGATCCAACTTTCCAACAAGATAATGCCCGACCACAGGTTGCAAGAGTCACAATAGACTTCTTTCAACATAATGATGTCACATTGTTACCATGGCCACCAAGATCTCCCGACTTATCCCCAATTGAGCACGTGTGGGATATGATGGGTAGGAGATTGCTCAATTTGCAACGTCCTCCTCAGACTCTAGAAGCACTTCGAGAGGAGTTGGTGGTTGCCTGGAATGAGATACCACAGGAGGACATTGACCACCTGATCAGAAGCATGCCTAGGCGCGTTGGAGAATGCGTAGCACATCAGGGTTCATCCACACATTATTAAAGGTCAAAGGGCTTTAAAGCTGTGCAATCATTTTGAAATTTTTATCATTTACTTATTATGCTTCATTAAGTACTTGTACAAAATTTTATTAAAATAAAACCATTTAAACTGGGTGTTCGGATTTATATGTCACTTAGTATAGTTCGGATCTCCAGTCCAATACTTCAATTTCTGGACTGCTCCGAGACCCTTCGAATTTCAAATTCTGTTACCTTTTACTTGACTTCCTATAGGAGGTAGACTCGCGTAGAACCTGACATAAAGTAATATAATCTTGACTCATTGAAACACTCACTTTACGCAGAATGATGCTTCCTCTGTTCTCCAAGTAATCAGAGAATGTGGTAAACGCCCGAATGAATACTTTCGGAACCCTCGAACTCAGTTAGCTTCAGTTAATGAAATTAATGGAACTCAAGTTAAAGGAGACTCATTTGAAATTCGAGGGGTCTCGGACCAGAAATTGAAGTATTGGACTGGAGGTCCGAACTATATATTCAAGGCACGACACTGAGAGGTCCGGGAGTCTCGGACGAAGATCCTGTTACATAAAAATGGCGCAGCCGGTAGGATGAGTAACCCCATAACAAAATGACTACTATCAATAACCAGTAAATCATTGAGTTATACATAGACAATTAAAGTAAATATTAAATCAAACAATAAAAGTAGAGGTTATCTCATGCGGAGAATCTAACAAATATATATTGGGAGATATAAAACATTAAGACGATGAGATTTAGAGTTTAGCTCAGTGTATTGACTACATAGTTTAGAAAGTCAAAATAGCTACATGGAATTGATTTTGAACTAATTGTCTATCACATAAAATAAATGCTGGATTTAGCACAGCAAATCGATAAAGAAAATTAATGCTAGAATTGAAGTCGTAATGGAGTTATAGTCGAGTTATAAATCTTGCAGTTCAGAAATGAACATCCAGGAATTCAAAGAATACGGAACTTCCAAGATATAATCCAAGTGCCATTGATTTTGTGAGTATGGTAAAGCTATATAACTTTGACAAGAACGTATTAGTACTATTATACGAGTACTTCCATTGTTCTCTTTAAGATGAAGTTTTATTTAATTTCAAAAGTAGACACTACCATGTTAATTTCTGAGTAGTTAAAGTGTTACTTCATCTCATCATGTAATTGATTTTATGAAGAGTCATAACGAAGATCCTGTTACAATACTTACCGATTATTAGCTGCATTATAAGAACATGCAATCGTGTACTGATAATACAAATGTACGTGCGACATCCTAATTGCGAACGCGGAAAAGTCAAAAGAAGGTTAAAAGCACAACTGAGAGAGACGAGGATAGAGAATCACCATCAGAGAATGGATGGCCTTTTTATAATTAGACGGGAGATTTGACTGCATCCAGATGGGATGCATTGCTGGCGCGCTGGCACCAGAGCTAAAACCAGAGAGGACGCGCCAACGTTATCTGATTTACATATTCAAGGGAGGTGATGATATTATGACTACATAGCGGTCTGTTCTACGCACACTGATGGAAGGTGGAAGAAGCTTGTGACTTGTGATAATTGTGATGTAGAACTGCAGTTGAATATATTAGGAATGGAATTTAGTGGATTCAGCTCCAAATGTTTAGACTTTCTGAAGTATTTGCACAAGCAAATATTTATCGTCATAATAATCTATTATGTTAGCACTAACTACTTTGTACTACCTTTATGTATAATTTTTAGGTAAAATGGTAATAACAATCGTACCACAAGGCAACAGTTATTCTCTCTTTTTTCAAAGTCGACAAGAAAAACTACCATTATTTTATACAGGGTGTTTCAAATTCGTCCCTCACCATTGGTAATCGACAAAGTGCCGCTTAGAATGTTTCGAAATTCAAAATACTTTTCAAGAAAGAGGCGGAAAAAACGAATTTCTTGCCAAGATCGTTTTAATTTTCCACTGACTTTAACCGTCATTTTGAAATAAATTGCACGTTAGCATTGCGTCTATAAAACTGCATAATTAGAATTCCAAATTGACGTTTAGTTTCATGTCCTCCAGTATCATCTTCACTTTTTCTTATGGATGCCATATTGAATTTTTGCGCGATCCAACAACAAATTCATGGCCAACTAAGGAAATACGTAACTAAACTTAGGAGTCCATTTAAATGTACAAAATTCCAATATATCGTCCATATGAAAAACAAGAAAAAATATCGAATTGAAAATTAGACTACGCCATCTTATAGAGGAGAACAAATGACAGTGACAACATGCAATTCATTTTGAAATCCCATCTCAAACAAAGTCAGAAAGAACTAAAATTAATTTTGGGATAAGCCTGGTAGACGAAACAAATGACTATCTGATACGAGGGATGTCTTTTAATTTTTGCATATGGAAATAAAATAACACGGTAGGTAGTTTTAAATGACTTCATTGCTTTTCGAAGATTAATACACATCTGCATGTGCTCGAACTAATTTTCGAAGCATTTATTCTACTCGTTTGCTGGCAGATCCAAAACGGCGTTTTTGAATGCGTCAACTGCTTCTTCTGGTGACTGGAACCTTTGACCATTCAGTCTGTTTTTAATTTTTGGGAAAGTAAAGAAATTGTTAGTACTTAGATCGGGACTATATGGAGGATGATCCAATAATTCCACGTTTTCTTCTGTTAAATACTGGCTTTTGGCAAACACATGGTGGTATACCAATCCGCAGTAACAGTTCTTTGCTCATTAAGAGGAATTGTTGCAATATGACCCGCTTTTGACACAAATGTCGCGACCATCTTTTTCGGAACACTTCGAGAACGGATGACTTTTGTTGGCTTTTCTTCACCTTGGAACACCCAAACATCCGTCGTTTATTTTCTGGTTCATAACAGTAAATCCACGATTCATCACCACTAACAATGCTGTATCGATACTATCGATACTATGTTTCTATATGCAAAACTTAAAAGACATCCCTCGTAATTTCAAGGCCCACCTAAAAAATTCTGCCTTTTCTTAAATAACAGCAATTTCAATGTTTGACGCATCATACATTTTGAACCATAATTGACAACTCTATTCACCATGAGTGGCTACTGGGCACAAAAAAGCGCTGTCTGCGGTTGGTCATGGTTACAGAGACGAAGAGGAAACACGTCAATTTGGTTCGGCCTATGAATACTTGTCAGTCGAGAGCTTAAGGGTCTCTGTAGTCTTTATCGTATGGGGATGAGAATAAAAATCAGCTTGGCTAACCTTTATACGGCCGATCGTCAGATTTTTCACCTACTTGCGCACAAAACTCATTACATTTTTTTCTCAAATTCTAGATATTCTGGACTAAATGCTAAGACCGATTTTAGATTTTTTTGAAAATAATTCACATTCCTTTCGATCAAGCAGCTCCCACGGCATCCTCGTGCTGTCACTTGTAATTCACATGCCATAAACGTTACTTCTTTTTTAGAAGTCATATCCTAGCCGTCAGATCTTGTAGGTTTGAATAGTTAAAATGCTTGGGATCAATAAGAACTGTTTTATGTTTATACTGTTAGGTACCAGCATTGAGCAAAGTTTTCTTGTGTTCTGTAACTATGAACCTGCTTAACCCCAAAAATATTCAGTATTATATTATTAATATTTGGAAAAAAGGTCTAAATCAAGTATCTATATAATATATTTTACTGGATACTTGATAAAGTATTAAATGCTTCTAAAATGTTTGTGTCAGTGTACATAACATATATTCAAGAAAGATCAGGAGGAAAGCTAAACAATAGTTGAGTATCATCGTCATAACAAGTTACACTCGAGTTTTCAATTTTTACGACCAAATCCTATGTATATATTAAGAACAAGAGGGGACCTAGAACTGAACCTTCTAGTCCCCTGAAGGACGGTTCCGTAAATTTTATAATACTTGTTTCCAGAACCACCGTTTTCTGTCTGTATTTAAGATGTGACGCTAGGAAACGAAGTGCAAATTTATCAAATGCAAGATACGTACACTTGGCTAGTAGTAAATCATGGCTTACGATGTCGAATGCCTTATTAAAATCGAGAGACAAAGAACTGTTGCCACGTTGTTATCCAAATTGGAGATTATACCATCAAGTATAACAGATAGTGCAGAAACAGTGCTACGTCCTTTTCGAAAACCAAACTGCTCCTCAGGCAATATATTGTTAGTACAAGGAAACTCTAAAATTTGTTTGTAGATTATTTTCTCTAATACTTTTTAAAGAACTGACAGGTCTTAAGTCACTAACTTGTTCTGGATTCTTGGTTTCAGGAAGTGGAATAGCTAGCGATACCTTCCTTAGTTGAGGAAAATATTCTGTCTCTATGCAGCAATCTCGAATAAGAATCAAGGAACTACAAATGGCTAGGAGGTAAAATGTTATCATTTGAATAGATAAGCCATCCGCGCCTCGAGCATCAGATTTTTTTTTATAAAAGGCATCAAACATAGCATTGAAACTAAAACTTGTTTAATTAGTGAGTTTTTGTATTTGAATAGTGCTTAACCATCACCTCAAATTCGAATTATACAGGTTTTCAGGATTTTCATGGCAAGAAAAATATGCAGGATTCAAATGCCAACAGCATTCTTGAACAAAGAAAACACGAGAAGTGCTGTTCGACATACTGGCCACATTGTCTCTAATAACTTAAACGTAGAATCCTGAGATAATAAATGAATTTATGGCGTCATATATCTTGGAAGCGAAACTTTACACCCCATAACTCTATAAATATGTGAATCTGCATAGTGAGCCAGTTAACATAGGTATGATCGGAGAACTGAGAGACCTTTATTATAACAAATTTTATCCTCTGCAAAAATAGTATTATTTTTTGCTCTTAGATTCTTAGTTTCGCCATTATTATCGTAGATATAATTACTTGTATCTTTACCCTTTAAGTTCACGTAATCTGGTGACTGAAAGGGATTCTTTTTTATAAGCAAAATGATAAAAAATTTCTTTCTCTACAAAATTGCTTATATTACCTGTTTAGATATGCTCGATGATTTTCGAGATTCTGGATTTTCAAAATGGCGGCAAATGCTCCAGCCATATCATGACTCCAATTTGAACTTGTCATTAAGAAGCAGTAGTATGAGGACAACACAAAAAAAAATTACTGTCACCAAAATAGTAGGATGTCCTTAAACGAACTCTGCCTATTTCTTGGCCTATAATAATAATAAATTGTCTTTATTCAATTTTTTTACACAATATGACCAACACACAACAATAGGCATTGGTAAGTGCCTGAAATTTTGAGAATCGAATCGGTAGTGTTACCATGATGGTATCTTTCAAGTCAACCGTACATCCTAATATGAAATTGGCCTTTTTGAACGGTTCAAAAATGAATAATGAAGTGATCAGCGATCTATTACTATAGATTTATATGTTTTTTTTTGTAAATCTATATAAGGATATCGTATGTGACCAATTTATTTCAAAACTATGAAGATAGATTGGGTGAGCGACTGCTTATGTACTGCTGAGTAACCACGACTTCAGCTTCTTTTTAAAATTATTCAGAGTGTAATTTCGAAATTCTTATGGAAGGTTATTGTATAACTTGGCAGGTATTATAAGAGAAGCTCTTTCTGTAGAGAGGCGTAAAGTGCTTAGGTATAACTAATTATTTTTTTCCAAAAACCTGTTGGACAGCTTTCATATGCGTATATTGCTCCCAATACTCTTCCTTCGAATAAACGTCAATCAACAACTCGACGCCATTCAAAAAAGCATTAAAGCAACTCATTTTGGACCAACCATGGCAAATATTAATTAATCAGTGATCAGATAGATGGAGTGTAATCATGTACTTGTATTGTAGTGTTTTTTTTTATCTTTTAATTGCGCTTCTTTTTATACCGAAAGTATGTTGTACTAATCGGTACCACGCTTTATTCATTCCTTTATTTTTGTTTTGTAACTAACTTAATTCTAATAAAGCCTATTGATTGATTGAATTGTCGATTTCTGGTAGTTGAGTCAGAAGATATTCTGGTTTCTTATTCACTAAAATTTGATGAACCAAACATAAACATTGGTATTTTTTGAGATTCTCCATGTTCACTTTACATTTATCTTTGCACATATGGGTTATATGATCACATTTCCGTATACCTAGAGAAAAACGGTAACAAAAATTTTGTAGTCGCTTTAACTTGTCTTTATCACTTTTCATTATAGCTCAGCCATATACACTTGCGCAGTATGAAATCCTTGAAATTGTAAAAGCTTCACACTAGCATTTTCGGTTTAGTGTTCAATATATGTCTTTGAGGATATATTTGTATGAGAATACTATATGATTTTGACCATAATTCTTTAATGTGGAAATCAAATTTTACTTCATTGATCAACCATAACCCTAAGTTTTTGCTAATGGTTACAATTGGTAATTAATTTTTATTAATTGCTAATTGACAAAGATTTCTTGCTATATTACGCTTATTTCTTGACCTAAAAAAACAACACTATTTTAGATTTATTAGCATTTAGTGTCAAGCTATGAGCTGCTGAGATATTGAAAAGTAAGACCAGGTTAACTAGATTAAAAATGGGAACCACAGCGTCAATAGCAAAGTTGGTATATATACTAAGTGACATATAAATCCGAACACCCAGTTTAAATGGTTTTATTTTAATAAAATTTTGTATAAGTACTTAATGAAGCATAATAAGTAAATGATAAAAATTTCAAAATGATTGCACTGCTTTAAAGCCCTTTGACCTTTAATAATGTGTGGATGCACCCTGATGTGCTACGCATTCTCCAACGCGCCTAGGCATGCTTCTGATCAGGTGGTCAATGTCCTCCAGTGGCATCTCATTCCAGGCAACCACCAACTCCTCTCGAAGTGCTTCTAGAGTCTGAGGAGGACGTTGCAAATCGAGCAATCTCCTACCCATCATATCCCACACGTGCTCAATTGGGGATAAGTCGGGAGATCTTGGTGGCCATGGTAACAATGTGACATCATTATGTTGAAAGAAGTCTATTGTGACTCTTGCAACATGTGGTCGGGCATTATCTTGTTGGAAAGTTGGATCTACCAGGGTGTCAAGATAGGGTAAAAGATGGGGTTCTAGAACTTCGTGGATATAACGCTGCGCGTTCATGTTACCTCTGATGAAGATTAAAGGTGACCTGGAACCATAAGATATAGCACCCCAAAGCATAACTCCAACAGTGTGATGAACATGTCTTTCAACAAAAAACTGTGGATTCCTCCTTTCACCACGTCGCCTTCTAACCCTGGCATGGCCATCGTGCATGCCTAAACAAAATCGAGACTCGTCACTAAAGACAATACTGTTCCATTCCTGATCCCAGAGTGACCGTTGTCTGCACCACTCAAGGCGATTACGTCGGTGTTCTCGAGTTAAATGGAGGACCCAGTGTGGCCGGTATGAAAACAAGCCAAAACTTCTCATTCGTCGGTAAACACTTCGCATGCCAATAGGTCTTCCGTGTTCTGCAAACCATTCATTTGCAATGGACCTGGTAGTGGAGAAACGGTCCCTTAAGGCCAATAATCTTAGGCGGCGATCTTCACGGTCTGTTGTTCTACGGCGGCGTCCAGTGCCCCTTGCTCTTTGCGTACGGCCTTCTCGAAGCTATGCCTGACAACACCTAACCACAGTGTCTACACTTCTTTGCACTCCAGCTGCAATTGCCCGAAAAGAAAGTCCAGCTTCCCGAAGTCCCACTATACGGCCCCTATCAAGCTCACTAAGTTGACGAAATCGTACAGGTCTCCATACTCTAGGCATCATAACCGATCGTAAAGGATGTCAAGAACCAAAATCCGCCAACGTTGATTCTTTACTGCGGCTGAAATATTCATTTTTAGAGCGTTAGTGAATTAAAAAAAAGCAGTATAAAAACCGGAATGTCCAACTGATAAGGCTGAAAATTTTTTCACTTGTTACTTACAGTAAGATAAATACATTCACCAACTTTTATTAAAATAAAACCATTTAAACTGGGTGTTCGGATTTATATGTCACTTAGTATATTTGTGTGATTAATTTTGCGTTATTTTATATGTCTTGATAAATCCGAAATGTATATAGAAAATTAAAGAAGACTGGGAACGGAGCGTTGAGTACAGCTATTTTTAGGGCCAATTTATTATTAATGGAGGGCGGCAGCAAACTGAATCCATAATATCTAAGCTTTGCACGCAAAATTCCGTGGTCAATTGTATCAAAAGCCTTACTGTAATCTAGTAATATTAAACAAGCATCTTTACAGCGATCTAGTTAACTAACAATGTTAAAGTAAAGTAAAGTTTATTCATCAAAAATAACGATAGTATTGTGAAATGACTACGAAAGCGTACACAGTTCAGAATGGTAAACAAATAGGAAACCCACAGATGCAAGCTTGTGCGTGGGAATATAGAAATTACAAAAACATTAATCTGGTATGGATATTATAGATATGGATACAGCGCATTTTACAGTCCATCGCTAATATTAGTAAAATAAAAGTCACTCGTGTATTCCACTATAAAATAGTTCACACACTAAAATCGGTTCACAATATTGGTCATAAAATCATCGACGATACAAGCAAGCGCTGTTGTTGTGTCACAAGAAACCAGGTTGCAATTGTGCATAATGCATTTATTTTCGACGTATCAGGAAATTTGTCGCTTTATAACTTTCTCTAGAATTTTGGAAAAATTGGGTAATATACTTATTTTTTCTGAGCTCTGATATTCGTTTTACATTTGATATTTTGTGTATAAGTAACACTTTTTCACATATCTGGAAACATATTTGGTACGAGGCAACTGTCAATAATAGAAGTAACGTGATCTAGATCATCCTCAACTAACAGCAACATCCTCCTAGATACACTATCGTGGCGAACTGCTTCTGGTTTGATTTGTCGGATGCACTTGGATATATGTATCTGCTAGACTTACTGGACATAATCGATATGTAACTTGACCTCCACGCTGATCCTCGTTGTGATCCCTACACACCCCACAGCTGTCTAGGGATACTGGTAACATACTGTATGTTAAATAGTGCAAAGGACATAATGAGTACATTTTCAACATCAAATCACCGGACTATGCAAGGATTCACCGAGGGATTACACTATTCATATTACGAGCCGCCATATTATTTTAATATACCTACCGCTCACTCATAAAGCTCGTAGGTTCCAGAGTGGAAATTATCTTTAATGCTTTTTGATAGTGAAATGTATTGTAGCTACTAGTGTCTCTTAATCCAGTATTCGGGTTACATGTACTGTAATCGACGTCATATTACGTACCTTGAAAAGTGATATTTTGTCAGTTTTTTGACACCTTATAGGTCTTTTGTGACAGAACGTAGGCTTTTCTACAAGTTCTCAACTTAGCTATTGTACGCTTGTGGTGAATTCGTTTTGTAGCTGTGCGTGTTGCCTAAACGTCGTGATGCTTCAACTGTCTGATGTAATGTAACATCTGCATCAGAGATGGCATCATTGGGGTCTAGCTATAAGTTGAATACTACAGCTGGAAAGAAACGGCAGCATATTATGTGCATAATGAGGATTTGTGAGCTAATAATCTGTGTTGATGACGATTCCATTGGTTTCTTGTCTCCAATACACTTACTTGAGACTCAAAGCTAAAAATTAGTTGCCCATCCACTTTTCCATTTTCGTTCATTATTCAAACAATATGCTTCAGACAGGAATATTTATGGAAAGTCAGAAACCTTTTTCCAGAAAGTACAGTGTAAAAAAATAACCCGTCGGGCACAGCTAATAGATATGGCCAAATATCACTGAATTTATACAAATTTGGCCATATAAACTGCAGATCAGTTTTATCAGAATTTCATGAATTTAGTACCCTGGTTCAAAACAACAACCTTGATATTGTTGGAATATCGGAAACGTGGCTATCAAAAGATATATCTAATGACCATATAAGAATATAATAATAATAATATTTATTCACTCAATGTACAAAAATATCAAACAATATAAGTAAATAAATATAAAATCAAAACAGGCCCAATAGAAGGCATCGCCTGTTCATGGACCAATAATTTTAAGTTGCAACTGTAGAATGCAAATGACAAAAAAGGACAAAATTTGCTACAGTAGATTATGTATTTACTTGATGTTCGTATTTATGAGTTTATGAATTTCAGTCCTAGATATAGAGTGTTGCCACTTTTTTAAATTTCTTTTGAAACAATTTCCGAAACGTAAATCTTTTAAGTCTTTAGGTATAATTTCATAAAATTTTGGCGCTAAATAGAGATATGACCGCTGCATTATAGATTTATGCGGCTGAGGAACTACTGTGCCACGAATTCTGTACGTTGTATAATGATTATGCTTAATTTTCTGTAGTGAGTGATACTGTGTAAGAAATAAAGCTGTCTTATATCATACATTCGAACATCTGCGTATAATTTGTCAGTGGGATAAAGTGTCAGTTTTTTAAATATCATTTTTAGAATACTTTTTTGAAAAACATCTAAATTATAGATATGTGAGGAACATGCAGCTCCCCATGCTAATATACCATATGTGAGGTGAGGCTCAATCAGTGCATGGTATAATGTTCGAAGATATTCTTCTGTCAATATATTCCCAAGGTATTTAATTATGTAGGATACAAATCTAACTTTCTTTAAAATAAAATTGACATGAATGTCCCATCTTAAGTGAGGATCCAAGACCACTCCAAGGTATTTTATGTTGGGAACTCTATTAATTTGCATTTTTTGATCATTAATGTTGAAGGAGAAATTTGTGTAATTTGGTAGATGTCTAGCATAAGATCCAAATTGTAAAAAATGTGTTTCAGAATAGTTAATGCTTAAACCACCGAATAATTTTGATAAAATCATTTTCAATTACATTTTTCAGATCAGACCAGTCAGTGCTTTCATATAATATTGCAGTATCATCTGCAAAAATGGTTATTTTGCCAACACAATTAATTTGGAAAATATCATTTAAGTATATATTGAATAACAACGGACCTAAGACAGTTCCTTCTGGGACACCACACTTAATATATATTTCTTTATTAAACGATCTTGATAATTGCACAGATTTTGGGCGATTTGACAAATAATTTTCGATCAGTGAGTACGCGTTTCCTCTGAAACCAATTCTTTCCAATGCTTTTAATAATAATTTGTGATTAACTGTGTCGAAAGCTTTCTTTAAATCAACAAAAATGCAGATTGAAGGGAATCTGTTATCAATATTCTGATGTATTTGATTTACAATTTTAGTTATTGCGTCCGATGTAGCCTTCCCTTCTGTAAATCCACATTGATTTTCACTTAAAATTTTGAATTTTGTGAGGTATCGAATCATTCTAGTAGATAAAACTTTTTCAAAAAGCTTTGCTACACTGGATATTATTGATATTGGTCTATAGTTATTAACATCTATTCTTGTTCCTGATTTATGTACCGGTATTATATTACTTTTTTTAAAAATTGAGGGATATATGCCAGATTCAAACCATTTGTTGATTAGGTAAGTGAGTGGTTATGTTATGTCTTCGGTTATAATGCTTGCTTTTAATACCATCGAAACCAGGACTTTTTTGATTTTTTAAGGACATAACATTGCTCGACTTTATCCAAAATAAATGAGTTCAAAGATCTTTTTGGAGGCTCAGAATTTTGTACATTTGCTTGTATATTACTTGCTAAATTTTCGCCTATGTCAGTAAAAAATTCTACAAATTCATCGCCTGTTTGTTAAGTATTTTTTAATACACACTCTTTAAATTTTTTTTCCCAGTAATCTCATTAATAATTGTCCAAAGCCATTTAGGATCATTTAAGTTATTATTCAATTTATTTAGGTAATGTTTTCGTTTGGTTTGCCTTGCAAGCTCTATTAATTTTATTTTTATATTGGTTGTAGCAGTCGGTATTCTCTGTACCTGGCGTTAGTTTCATTACATTATACAGTCTTTCTTTTTCTATTGCCGATGTTATTAATCCTTTGGTAATCCAGTCATTTCTGCTTTTCTCTTTGTGACTAATTATTACTTTATTGGTACTAATATCTATTAGTTTTTTATTTTCTCTATGAACAGTCCCGATGCTTTGTCTATATTATTTATAGAGTATAATTGTTCCCAGATTCTTGTTTGACATTTGATATTAGTTTTGAATTGTCGACAAAAAATTTGTAATTTTTCTGGTTGTTATTAACGGTAGGGATGTTAGAATGTTTTTCATTTGAAGATATCAGTAAAATAGTGGAGAAGTGGTTAGTAATATCGCTTTCTAGGATTATTGGTATACAAGTAATTTTGTTGGATAGTTGTTTCACAAAGCAGTGATCTATACATGTGCCACTGATGGACCTTCTAGGTAGGATTATATAGGACAGAAATCCGTTACTTGATAGGATATTCAAGTATTTATTTGTGATGGGATCATCATCCAAAATATTTATATTGACATCTCCCAAGAAAATATGTTGCTTTAAATGAACGTTATTTTGATTTTGAAAAAAAAATTCGATATTCGCTGTGTTAGAGATGGACGAGGTGATGGGGTTCCAGTCTTTGTAAAGAACCATTACAACTCTTCCATAATTTCATTTGGGCAAGGCCCAAGTCTTGAATATATATGGTTGAAAGTGCAGCTTCCAAAACAAAAAATTGCTATTGGTATATTCTATCGGCCCCCACATAGCTCTGTTACAGAAGCCCGTAATACCTTTGATGACATGTTGCCTGCCATATAATCTGTGCAGGGGATATCAATAATTTGCTTTTAGTTTGTAACAACTTGACTAAATGCCTTGATTCTTATAATCTGAAACAGGTGATATCTGAACCGACTAGGATAACTGAATCGACACTCACTATCTTAGATCCTATTTATTTAAGCAAGCCTGAAAGTTGTCTTAGGAGTGGCACTATTAATGCTGATATGATTACTGATTACTATTTAACCTTCTGTGATATACGTATTGCACAACAGAAATTTGTGACATTCAGGGATTTCCATAGTTTAAATGAAATAGCGTTTGAACAAGATCTCAAGAGTCTTCCATGGTGGCACATTATATCGATAGATGACATTGAAGATAAAATTCACTTTTTAAAAGATAGTATTTTATGTTTATTTAATGTTCACTGTCCAAAAAAGGTAGTGCGTGTAAACAAAACTCCAGCTCCTTGGTTGGATGACAATATTAAACTTGTATTCAAGCAGAGAGCTGAAACTTTGTCAAAGTTCAAACGTGATCGTACAGCCGCCTCTTGGCAACAGTATACATATTTCAGAAATCGTGCATTAACGCTCGTGCGGAGAGGGAAAAGAGATTATTCACAAGCTGTTCAAAATCAGGATATAAAAAAGTTTTATAAAACCCTAAAGACTTTCAATGTACAATCTCAGAAAGATTCTACAATTCCCGTGAGCTTATCAGATCCGTATAATATAAATGAGGCATTCATTTCAATTTTCCAGAATACTGATTTGGGTTGTGCTGATAAAATTGCATACTACCGAGCTAATAAAAATAACTCAAAATCCAAATTTCAATTTAATAAAGTGACTATTGACACCGTTGTTAAAATTATACATAAAATAAAATCAAAATCTAGTGGTTCAGATGGAATAACTTTGCATATGATACTACTACGTATACCTGAAATTGATGTGTACTTAACACATACTATCAACTGCTGTTTAGAGAGGGGATATTTCCCCAATCAGTGGAAACGCGCTATAGTTGTTCCGCAACCAAAGTGTTCTAATCCTATTAACTATGGTCAACTGAGACCGATCAGTCTACTGCCAATTTTTTCTAAAGTATTGAAACGCGTTGTTTACGAGGAGCTCTGCGCCTGCTTATATTCTAACAAAATTATTCCATATAAAAAATCTGGATTTCGACAAGGTCATAATACATCTTCAGAACTCTGTGATTTAAGAGACAATATAAAAGTGGCACTTGATAACAAAAAAGCAGTAGCTCTCATACTTCTTGACTTTACTAAGGCATTTGACACCATTAATCACTCACTTCTTGTGTCTAAATGCAGATATTATGGATTTTCTGAAAAACCTCTTTCGTTTATTCAAACCTATCTTGAAAATCGGTTTCAAAAAGTTCGTCTAGATCAACAGTACTCTACCGAACAAAAAATTTGTTCTGGTGTACTACAGGGATCAGTCTTAGGACCCCTATTATTTTCATTATGTATCTCAGATTTAGAGACAGAGGTAAAATCATGCAGCATACAATTTTTTGCAGACGATACTCACATGTTCTATTCACTTAGGAGTAATGACTTGGAAACAGCAAATAATAAAATTAATCAAGATCTTGCCCAAGAGTTCAGTAGTAGTCATAATCTTCGTTTGAACCCTTTGAAGACAAATATGTTGGTGTACGTAAATAGAACAAAAAAGAATACTTTAAAAAAGGATATAGACATACATTTAAAAGGTAATAAATTAGTTCCTGTGGATCATTCGAAGAACCTAGGTATTATAATGGATGATGACTTAAAATTTGTTGCACACGTAAACTGTCTAATTTCTCAGTGCTACGCTATTCTCAGAGTTTTATTTGCAAATAAGGCTATATTACATAAATCTGCGAGAAAGCAATTGTGTGAATCTTTCTTGTTTTCAAAGATATCGTATTGCTTAGTGGTTTACTATCCCTATTCAGATATTATAACAAGAAATCGTATTCAAAGTATTATGAATACATGTTGCAGACTTGCAAATGGTCTCAGAAAGTATGATCATATATCTCATGCCATTAATGGACTCAAATGGATGAAAATTGATAAAGTGTATAAGTACCAGCTCCTAAATCTGAGACTCATAAGGTTCTGTATTCAAAAACACCGTCATATTTAGTAAACAAAATCATACGTAGAGGGAATATGCATGGCATTAATATTAGATATAGAGAGACATTTTCGATTCCACGCCACATCACATCTCTATTTTAGAATACATATATACAGGGTGTCCGCAAAGTTGGGGTTTTCCTTTACACGACGTGTAGATCTTGAAAACATAAGCAATTTTTCTTAGTACCATATACACCAATGTCTTAAGGGAACCGAGATAAAGGGCTCTGCAACATCAAAAATATCTGAATACCGCCCTGTAGCCACGACATCACCGAATGGTACAAGGTCACTGGCTCAACCCGACGACAGAACTGGGTCGGGGTCAGTGTGTCAGGTCAGTATGCAACCTTCAACCGACGGTTACGTGGCTAGCGAAGTGCAAGTATCAAAAACTAAAGTGTGGCAAACGCTGCGTGAAGAGGGGCTGTATCCGTTTCACGTTCAACCTGTACAAGCCCTTCAACCTGACGATTTTCCAGCAAGAGTGCGGTTTTGTGAGTGGTTGTTGCATCAACATGACAATAATCCGGACTTTTTGAAGTGCATATTGGTGACAGACGAATCTACGTTCACGCGTAATGGGGTGAATAACTTTCGCAACGCTCATGTTTGGTCAGTAGAAAATCCGCACGCTATCCGTCGGGCACATTTTCATCAAACATTTTCGGTGAATGTTTGGGCTGGCTTGGTAAACGGTATGCTCATTGGACCATTTATTCTTCCAAATCGATTGGACGGGATGCAATACCTAGACTTTTTACGCAACATTTTGCCTTCCTTGTTAGAAGATGTGCCATCAAGTATAAGACAATCAATGTGGTTTCTGCGTCTGCTCGGTAGCGGATCAGCTGATTTCATTTTCTGTTGGAGCGGTATGATTTCGGGCAGAGACGTACTTAGCCCTTCTCGTCAACTGGAGAGTGAGTACTTTTTCCTTTATTTTTTTTTACTTGGTCGCCCTCGTTTCAATACATTACCTTTGTTATTCCAAGGGTAGTTGTTTCTAAAAAGGAAAACCTTAACTTTGCGGACACCCTGTATATTCACAATGCGATCAAATAATATAATTCTTTAGACCGCAGTTTAAAATAAACCGATCCATTACCCAAATTCAAGAAAAAAGTGAAAGAAGTTCTACTTGATCAGCAGCGAAATCTGTTGTAACCCGTAAGCGGCCTCATATTTTCCTTATGCCTTTACTTAGATTACACTTTATTCTGTCGTTATTGTATACAGGTATTAATTTTCAACAAATTCTGTTTTTTACATCTTGTATTGTTAAGGGGGTTAGATGGTAGAAAAGATATATTATCTAAATCTCGCCTCCTGTGAGAATATTACAAATAAAAGATGTTAATTATTATTATTATATTCGTAGCTGATTTTTCCTAGAGGAGCTAACTTGTGCCAAACATAATCCTTCACGAACTGATGTCAGCGTTACGTGGCAAGTACAGAGTCAAGTTACTTGACGACATTTTTTCTGGAATAAACATAATTTCCTCATGTTGCTCTGAATATTGTTTAAAATGACATTTTGCATTATTGCGCAGCAAGACACTATTATTGCGTTCAACACTTACGCTGTAGGCAAATATTTCCTTATTTAGCTAAGCAATATACAGTGTCCTGTGCGATATTCCATGCCACTATAGGTTTTCCCATAAGCGGCTGTTAAATCATTAATCAATGCGAATGACCGTCCTGTTTGTCGGTAACAAATTGCTATCAAAGGGTCAATAAATAACCTATCGATAAATTTCGACGTTCACTAACCGTACTACAGGTGGATTTTTTTACCCCTCGAGCTTGCTACAGCTCCGAAATTACAATACCTCGATAATAGTCAGCAAGAGACTGCGCTTACTGCGGATGCCTTCCTGGAACGCTCAAAGCTAAACAAAATTAAAAATAGTTACCTTTTGTTATTCTTCATAGCCATAAGAGGTTATGAGAGTAAACGAAAGAACATCAACAAAGCGCATTTATAAACTATGGCAAACATCTGGTAGCACTCAATCGTTCCATCGAGTCGAAAATAAATTAAGAGCAGACTTTGTCAAAAAAAAAAATGGATAATCATAATATCTTGAGGTACACTCTATATCTTTATTTTTATTAACTAACTTAGATACAGAATAGTACATGAGGTAAAAAAATGCTTAGGGTAACTAGGGCAATGCTATGATCTAGCCTAGGTTATACGAGGGCGGTCCAAGAAGTACCCGACCCAACGAAGAAAACACCAAAAATTTTGTAAAAAAACGTATTTATTTTTCAACATTCCCAGCGATGTTCTATAAGTTCGATACCCTTTTTATAATAAGAACTGTCTTGCTCCTCAAAATAGTCATTAACTGCCAACATCACTTATTGGAAAATCTTTGATTACTGAGCCATTTTTTCAAGGTTGGAAACAGAAAATAATCCGAGAGGGCTAAATCTGGTGAATAGGGTGCATGAGGTGCGCAATGCAAGCTTTAATTTGTTAATTTTGGCCATTGCAATAACGGATTTGTGAGCTGGTGCATTGTCCTGATGGAACAACACTTTCTTCTTAACCAAATGCGGCCGTTTTAGCTTGATTTCATCGCTCAAACGTTGCAACAAGTTCGCATAATACTCGCCGTTGATAGTTTTACCTTTTTCAAGATAGTCAATGAAAATTATCCCACGCGCATCCCGAAAAATCGACGCCATAACCTTGCCTGCAGATGAAACGGTCTTCCCCTTCTTTAGAGCCGGTTGTCCCTTTTGAGTGCATTGTTTTGATTGTTTTTTTGTATCGGGTGTGAAGTGATGGACCCATGTTCCATCCCTGGTTATCAAACGACGCGAAAATTCTGCTTTGTTAGTGTGAAACTTCGCTAAACGCTCAATTGAAACATCTTCACGGCACTGTTTTTGCTCGATTGTGAGCCGTCGTGGCGCCCATCTTGCACACAGCTTTCTCATGTCCAAATTTTCAGATAATATGCGATGAACCGCACTTTTTGAAATGCCTATTATGTCTGCTAGCTCGCGCACTTTCAGTCGACGATCATTCAGTACCGCTTTGTGAACTTTCTTCACCATTTCTGGAGTCGTCACCTCATTTGGTCGACCACTGCGATGCTCGTCTTGGCAGCTCATCCGGCCTCGTTTAAACTCTGCTACCCAACATTTTACTGTTGTAAACGAAGGAGCAGACTCACTCAGAGTAGAATCCAGTTCAGCTTTTATATTGGTTGGGCTGAGGCTTTTGAAAGTAGAAGAAGTATTGTACCACATAACGATGACCAATTTTCTCCATTTTCACAAATTCACTGCAAACGTTCAGTATTGATGGCTGCCAAACAAATACTAAGCAACGTGGCGTCTTCAAACTTGACACACATACTTTCTAATGCAATGATATTTTTCAACTAACTATCACCATCTCTAGGTCAGGCCGGGTACTTCTGGGACCACCCTCGTAAATAGGAGGTACTTGTACCTGTCTTATGTCAAATATTCACTTTTAAAAGGTCATTCGCTGTTTGCATATTCATAATTTGGATAGACAAATGGCTGGAGAATAGGCAGCGTGAACCATGCCCCGACATAAGGTAATTTCTTACTTGGAAAAAGCTCCATCGGTGTCAGTAATACTCTTATAAAAATGGATGCGATGTTTAGCTGTCGGTATACACGGGCCTTAAATTGTTGATTTAAGTACAACAGTTTACAGTGCGTTCGATCGAACCCAGTAGTAGTGGTGAGGAGGCGAAGAAAAGCAAGTAGGCGGTGTTGCCGAACCTACCGTTTTTTCGGTATTTCTACTGAAATACCAAAACCGTACTCATTGTCCACGATTTTTAAGAATAATTCAGCCATTTCCAGATTTTTTAGCGAAAAACAGCTGAAACCAAAAATAAAGGCGAAAAAAAAAGAATTCTATGTAGTTTTGTGCCTCCCACCAGTCATACATAGACGAACACTTATGTCCCTGAAAAATAAGGAAAGCCCAAGATCTGATGAAATAAGAGATGAACATCTGAAGATGTTAGCCAAAATTTAGCTTATGTTATAGGTGAATGTTATACGGTCTGAAATATTTCCCGCAGCTTTTAAATCAGCTGTTATCATACCATCAACTTTTTCAAAAGTATTCGAGAACTGTTATCAGATTAGACTGTTTTTTTTTTTTTTTAGGAAAATAATATTTTGACAGGGAATGAACACGGTTTTCGAAATGGAAAATATACGGATACAGCGATTCACAGCTTCAACGGAATTCTTGTTAAAATGATTGAGGGAGATTTGGCATTTGTTTTTGTTAACAAAATATTACTTTGCATGTTTTTTCGATTTCTTTCACAGGAAAAAAATAGATGCCCGAATACCATTCGACAAGACTATTTCATGAGTAACAGATTATTCTGCAAACACAGAGCTTACAATACATACTACTTATTATACATACATAATAAATATGTAGGTACTAATTTTAAAACTGAAAAACAGGTAATTTAGTTAATCACAAAAAACTACAAACTTAATTATTCATCCTACAATTAGGGTGAATTTAACCAACATTAATATTTGACGGTGACTTGGGCCAATGGGAAAATACCTTATCGAAATGCAATTTGACGGAAGCTGTCAAAGGTATCTGAACATCAGTGATTTCTATCAAAATATTGAAAATTCGACTGTATTATAAACAAGACCACTTTTTGATTCCAACATGATGCTTTTGTATAGAGAAAACAGGACAACTTTCATGTATTTTGATTTCTCTTATACTAAGTGACATATAAATCCGAACACCCAGTTTAAATGGTTTTATTTTAATAAAAGTTGGTGAATGTATTTATCTTACTGTAAATAACAAGTGAAAAAATGTTCAGCCTTATCAGTTGGACATTCCGGTTTTTATACTGCTTTTTTTTAATTCACTAACGCTCTAAAAATGAATATTTCAGCCGCAGCAAAGAATCAACGTTGGCGGATTTTGGTTCTTGACATCTTTTACGATCGGTTACGATGCCTAGAGTACGGAGACCTGTACGATTTCGTCAACTTAGTGAGTTTGATAGGGGCCGTATAGTGGGATTTCGGGAAGCTGGACTTGCTTTTCGGGCAATTGCAGTTAGAGTGCAAAGAAGTGTAGACACTGTGGTTAGGTGTTGTCAGGCATGGCTTCGAGAAGGCCGTACGCAAAGAGCAAGGGGCACTGGACGCCGCCGTAGAACAACAGACCGTGAAGATCGCCGCCTAAGATTATTGGCCTTAAGGGACCGTTTCTCCACTACCAGGTCCATTGCAAATGAATGGTTTGCAGAACACGGAAGACCTATTGGCATGCGAAGGGTTTACCGACGAATGAGAAGTTTTGGCTTGTTTTCATATCGGCCACACCGGGTCCTCCCTTTAACTCGAGAACACCGACGTAATCGCCTTGAGAGGTGCAGACAACGGTCACTCTGGGATCATGAACAGTATTGTCTTTAGTGACGAGTCTCGGTTTTGTTTAGGCATGCACGATGGTCGTGCCAGGGTTAGAAGGCGACGTGGTGAAAGGAGGAATCCACAGTTTTTTGTTGAAAGACATGTTCATCACACTGTTGGAGTTATGGTTTGGGGTGCTATAGCTTATGGTTCCAGGTCACCTTTAATCTTCATCAGAGGTAACATGAACGCGCAGCGTTATATCCACGAAGTTCTAGAACCCCATCTTTTACCCTATCTTGACACCCTGGCAGATCCAACTTTCCAACAAGATAATGCCCGACCACATGTTGCAAGAGTCACAATAGACTTCTTTCAACATAATGATGTCACACTGTTACCATGGCCACCAAGATCTCCCGACTTATCCCCAATTGAGCACATGTGGGATATGATGGGTAGGAGATTGCTCAATTTGCAACGTCTTCCTCAGACTCTAAAAGCACGTCGAGAGGAGTTGGTGGTTGCCTGGAATGAGATACCACAGGAGGACATTGACCACCTGATCAGAAGCATGCCTAGACGCGTTGGAGAATGCGTAGCACATCAGGATGCATCCACACATTATTAAAGGTCAAAGGGCTTTAAAGCAGTGCAATCATTTTGAAATTTTTATCATTTACTTATTATGCTTCATTATGTACTTATACAAAATTTTATTATACCTGCCTGTTGAATAGTGCGGATTTGTCTACATTTTGCAAGAAAATAGAATATAAAATTCCAACCGATCCCTCATCTTCCTTTACATCATAATAATAATCATTTATTAATTTATAGCTCCGCTTTCTGTTATAAGTAAGGTGATGAGAGGTGCTTAAATCGCGAGCTTCTGCACTACCTCGAACGTCTCGGCTTGTTTAGCGACAGGCAGTATGCGATCCACAGGGGACCTCCTAGCTTACGCCATTGTGGAGTAAACTGATCCAGTATTATGGTGAGGCTTGCGTCATTGCTCTTGATATCACGAAAGCGTTCAATCTTCGTTCCATAGTAAAACCGTTGCGTGATATTCTTCCAATTTTAATGAAGCAGACCTCGATTACCTTTTATTAGCGCACATGTGCAAATTCTTAATAAGTTTAAGTGGATCAAAAATTATTTTCCACTTTATCAAATACATCTCGCATTTTTTTGCAACGGTATTCCACGTTGTCTTCACAACTAGTTATTTGTGATTTTCAACATTTTCTTCCTCAATATTCCACGTCCAATCTTTCAGGATTATGCTTAGTTGCTCTAAACTATAAAGGTCGTAGCGTAGCGTCTTTTTCTGTGGTGTCCTAGGAGACCATAATTACTGGTTAGCAAAGGTATTATAATTTTTGGTAGCAACAGCTGTCAAGTTTTGGCGCAGGTAAACTTGCAAAAACTATTCACAGGTGCTGTCATACAATTTTTCCATCTGGAAACCATTTGCAATTAACACGAGGGAAATAGTCATAGATAACGCCGGGATATCACATTTCGTCTCGGATAATTTTTTGGGCGCCCAACTTCGAAGTTGAGTCATTTATTTTAACAGTGAGTAGATCTGATCAAAAGAAATGTTTTTTTCCTTTAACATTTTTCTGGTCAAATTAAAGTAACAAAGTTATAGCCCTTTAGAGGTTTGAGTACCGCCCTGTCTCAATAATAATATTATGTGATCGTGTTTGGCAACAACGGATATAATCCGCCTTATCGGTTCATCGCATCGGAAACAAAAAAGCGAAAGAATTTGAAACGCTTATCACGATGTTTTTACTACAATTTTATTCAGTTGTATTCTGTCAATGTGTCAGTCGGTAACGCGTGAGTGAATAGTGGTGTTTGTTGCGTGGCTCAAACGAAATAAAAAATTGCACATGTTTATGAAAATGCTGAACTTGTGGACATGATGTTTATTTACAAAATGCTACTGCGGCATCACGGATTTATGCGGCTCGGTTTCCCAATCGAGTGCAACCAATCCCTCGTGCCTTTGTTAATGTAGTACAAAGGGCTCGTGAATCAGGTGACTTAAGACCTCACAGGGGAGGGCATGCCGGTGCTCCAAGACCGCACGATCAAATACAGGTCCGCACTGAAATACTTGTCGGGAGGATACTTTATAAAACAAGGTAACATTTTTTTAATTTTTTTTCATTTTTACACACATATTTTGGTTTATCTTCCTTCTACAATCATTATCTGAAAATTAATTACTCAACTTCAAATTACCCTGTATATATATGTCTGCATGTAAACACAAGAATGTCATGCCACTGCAATATAATTTATTTCGCATAGGTGTTACACGCTAGAGAGGTAATAATTCAACAGAAGGCGTATGACACTCACGTCTGAATAGCATTGTGAAAACTTAAAGGGTGGCCCTCGTACGGAAAAGGGCCAAGAGCCTTTTCTTTTTGTCGCCTACATCGCGCCAAGTGCAGTCGTTGGAAAACAGATTTTCCTCTCACTCGTTGCAGAAGTTATTCGTAGTAGTCTCGTCGACGTATCACATAACAGATAGACGCGGACGTACTCGTTTTACAGTTTTACCGATTACGTAATCACAGCCCTTGATAGAAAACAACACATTTGTGGCTTTCTCTTAGACTTCTCTCGCGCTTTCGATCATGTCCGTCATGAGTCGCTGCAGTAAAGGTTGAGTTCGGGGATTTCCATCACAACTGTTTCAATCATATCTTCAAGGAAGAAAGCAATACGACCGAGTGACGGTTATAGAGGCCGGTGTTCCCGAACGATCGGTCCTGGGGCCTTTTCTTTTTTTTACCATATGCGATTAATCTCAATGAATATCTGTCGAATGCAGTATCAAGTTGAAAAATTATTATCATATGCTGATGATAACATCTTATTGATCAGTTCTAGTAAAATTGAACTTTTTCATAATAGTGAAGCTGAATGTACAGTCGCTCGAAAATGGTCGGTAAATAACACTGGACAACAAATTTTAGTTTTTTAATTGTATCTTGTGGGAAAAGTGCACTTCTTTGTTAATTTTGGGGCGCTGAATCCAAAAATGACAATGAAATAAAAAAAAATAGTTGCGGTTTAGAAAAAAGACTTTTTATTTTTAAGGATATATTAAAAAAGTAACAAGATTCATATACTTATAAGAATCACTATATGCGCTGTCTTTTTGATGTTCTTTTATGGATCGTTTCTGGAGCATCTCTACCAAGAGTCCAACAGTAGTCTGCAAGCATGGAAGGATTCCATTTTCCCTGGTACCTTTTTTCCATTGTTGAAATATCCTGATGAAAACGTTCGCCGTGCTCATCACTTACGGCTCCGCAATTGTCAGGAAAAAAGTCCAGGTGTGAGTGTAGGAAATGTATCTTAAGAGACATATTACAGCCCATCTTTTGATACGATGACAGCATATTTTTGACAAGGGTTTTATAGTTGTCAGCTTTTCTATTTCCCAAGAAACTAGTGACCACCAGACGAAAATCATTCCAAGCAGTTTTTTCAATACCTGTTAAAGTGTTTTCAAGCTGTGTATCTTTCAAAATATTTCGAATCTGTGGCCCAACAAAAATACCTTCTTTAACCTTTGCCTCACTTAGTCTTGGAAATTTCTGACGCAGGTATTGAAAAGCTGACCCATCTCTATCTAATGCCTTGACAAAGTTTTTCATTAGGACCAACTTGATATGCAGTGGTGGTAATAAAATTTTTTTCGAATCTACTGTACATTTTTTTGACATGGCTCTAGGAACAGGCCAGTTTTGTCTGGTGTAATGAAGTGCCTTTGCCCGACTGTCCCATTCACACAAAAAACAGCAAAACTTTGTGTAGCCTAGCTGTAGCCCAAGTAAAAGTGCAACATCTTTCAAATCGCCACAAATATGCCATTGGTGCTCATCGTATTTTACGCATGTCAATAGGTACTTCATATTGCCATATGATTCTTTCCTGTGAACTGCATACCCTACAGGAAGAGATGGTAAAATATTTCCAATATGCAATAACACTGCCTTTAAACTCAATGTTGAACTGTCTATAAACAATCTCCATTCTTCTGGGTTATAGTTTATATTTAAAGCCGCCAGTAAGCCGTTAATGTTACTGCAGAAAACCAAGTTATTCTCCATATTGAAAAATGGTTCTAAGTCTTTGTGGTGTTTACGAAAAACACATACCGAAACATCGTCTTCTAACAAGTTCCACTGCTGCAGTCTTGATCCAAGTAACTCTGCCTTACATTTTGGAAGTTCTAAATCTCTTACAAGATCATTTAATTCTGACTGTGTTATTTTGTGCGGTTGGTGGCATGACGTGCTCGGTATAAAATCAGGATCTCTTGACGTTGATGGCATATCTTCTTCCTGACGAATCACTCGATCGCCATGATCTGATTCGTTTTCTGATTCGCAAGTGTAGGATTCTGGGGGTTTTGGAATAGGATTTTCGTCACTGTGAGGCACAGGTCTCATCGCAGATGGTATGTTTGGGTAGTTAATAACCGATTTTTTTTTCTTGGACATACCTGTGGCAAGGTACCATGCAAAAGTAACAATCATTAATATGATTTGTAGGCTCTCTCCAAACCATTGGGACAGCAAAGCGCATAGACCGTTTTTTGCCATTTAACCAGCTCCTCAGACTTGAAGCACATGTATTAGAGCAGATGTGGGGTGCCCACTGTTTGTCTTGATCACCTAGTTTACAACCGAAATAAAGCTGATATGCCTTTGTTATTAGTGGAGTAATAGACCGTCTCTGAGACGCAAAAGTCACATCACCACACACGTAACAAAACTGATCTGGATTGTTTACACACTTTCGAGACATCTTGCATGAACGCTGTCAGCCAACTGAGGAAAAAATGGCTAATATAAAACAATATAATGTACACGTATGTATAACGTAATACAATCATGCCAATTACATCATCTTTCCTTGCCGAGTATAAAAATGTAGCAGGTGCATTCATGTGAATTACAGTATATTAACACTGTCACAGCAGGAACACATATAATTACCGTATCTCTAAAACTTGAACTAATATTGAAAAAATAAGTTTCATACCGGTTTTAGCACATTAAAAATAGTAATATTTTGTTGATTTTATTTAGGATATTTTTTGGCTATTGATCAGTGTAATGGCCTTATATTAAATACAGATAAGATCCGATTAATGAAATTTTCAGTAAGAGATAACTGGGATTTCCGTATTGTTAATAACGTTCCAACAATTGAAACATCCCTTTCTGTTAAGTTGTTGTGTATCATCATTGATTGTCGTCTAACTTGGGAGCCACATGTGGAAATGTTGTGTCACAAATTACGTAGAAGTGCTTATAGTACAAAATGTTGATCAAATCACTGTAGCAGGTTTTACTTAATACTATTCAAGCTTTAACGGTCACTTGCGCTACGGTATTTTAAGTTGGGGATGCTGCTCATTGATAGAGAGTTTCTTCTCCAGAAATATTATGTACGATGTATGTCTATTAAGTTTTGCATATAGAAATATGTTTCTATGGTACGGTAGACCGCGCAGATCGAACGTCAGTACTGAATCGTAACCTCACTCTTTAGTAAACTTAAATTCAAAGTTTCACAACAATACGTGCAGTGTTCTCACTACAGTGCATTTAAAAGTGACACCAAGTTTGTTGGCCGAAAGTCATCACCGAGCTTCGAAAAATCAACCCCGAAAGAAGAATCATCCTCCACCAAGACAATGCAAGCTCGCACACAGCCCAAAAAACAAGGCACTATTTAAGGGAAGAAAACGTGCTCCATATAGTCTCGATCTAAGTCCTAACGATTTCTTTACTTTCCCGAAAATTAAAAACAGACTGCGTGGTCAAAGGTTCCAGTCACCAGAAGAAGCAGTTGACGCATTCAAAAATGCCGTTTTGGATCGGCCAGCAAACGAGTGGAATAAGTGCTTCAAAAATTGGTTCGAGCGCATGCAGATGTGTATTGATCTTTGTGCAGAATACTTCGAAAAACAAAAGTCATTTAAAACTACATACCGTGTTGTTTTATTTCCATATGCAAAACTTAAAAGACATCCCTCGTATAAAATATAATATAAACCTTGATATGCGAGAATCATGCAGGGATTATTTTCGATACTTAATCATTTCAACAGTAGCTAGTATGTACATTCATGAATTATCAATATTTGTGTATAAGAATAAATTGAATCTATTCAGTAACGAACTCGATGTATAGATCTGCTGATATCCCCTCAACATCGTGCTGCAGCATATCAAAAATCTTTGAGTTACGTGGGTTGTATAATATTCAATAATTTTAAAAAATGTATTCAAACACTGATAAGTTTTAAAAATCAGTCATTTCTAACAGCTAAGTATTCTTATTGCATGTAAAACTGGTTTTCAATCTGTATTGTATTGTTTTTAACTTTTGATTTGTTATAGTCTAAGACTATTTAACAATGAAATAAAACCATTATTTATAAACTAACGCATATTTTAAATATGCGTCTCAATTCAAGGAACTAGTGTAACATATTGGCAACGTGGCAGATTGCCGAGTCAACGTTGCTAGGCAACGCGATTATAAGCTTCGCTAACCAGTCGGCTTCTATCTCTTTCTAACATTTGTCTATACACACTTCTCTCTCATACACGTTGAACTCAAGCCGTCAGAAAAATTTAGTTTCACTACAAACACTTATTGTTATCTGTTGTTATAATAGTTCGACTGCATCAAAAGGAGGTAGTGATAAAATAGGCAGGAATTCGTTCTCATCGACGAGACTATATTTTCAGCGTATTCGGATTATGAATTCGAAAACACGAGAGGAAAAGCGAAGCGGAAGCGGGATGAGCATTATTCATTTCGCGATGGGTCCAGAAAAGCGTATGCCGTGTGGGTTGTAAGCTATAGACGTCATAATCCAGGAAATTTGGGAAAATATTATGTTGTCTACCGCACATCTGACCTTGGGAAATCAAGCTATATTTATCAAATCTTCTTAGCGTTAAACAAATAGCCTAGCTTTTTCCCAGCAGCTGCCGCTATTGACGAGATGTCTTCGTACCAGATCTAGTCCTCGATAATCTGGACTCCGACCAGCCGAAATGAATGGCTCTTAGGCAGAACTCGGCAATCCGTCCAAGCACTAGGACGTTTTTCGTCAAGGTACAGTACTGTGTTTTGGAACATTAAATTGTACAAGACTGTTGCGCACCCAAGCAGCGATAACCTCCAGGTCCCTTGTCAGATAGGAAGTCGCTGCTAGTCTTCTTTTCTCCAGCTCACTGATAGATATCGGCTTAACCTGCATGTACAGTGCTGGCACCAGCACATCTGCTGTTGATCGGATCGATCGTAGGGAAAAGGTGATCGTTGATATGTAAGAGAAGCAATGTCGGGTCTAAGACCGATCCCTCGTGAACACATTGTTTGCATTTGAAGAGAAACATGAAAATCCAAAATATACGTGAAAGATCTTTTTCTTATAACATTTCCAAAATATATAACGCTGTCCCTAAATACTTGAAATCCAAATCGCTATATCATTTTTCAAAATGCTACTTCCATTTTCTGAGATCTCGCTACAATAATTAATAACATCGAATATCTAAATGTTTTTTGTTTCTATGCACATACCTATATTACACATACAGGGTGTCCCAGAAGTCGACGTCAAGCCGAAACCGGGTGATAGGCAAAGTCATAACAGCTATCAGACAAATATTTAAAAAAATTTTATGTATATGTTTTGAAAATTATAGGTCTTTGAAAAAGATATAGAAATTTCACACCCTACGGCAGTCTGTCAACTCCTGTTACTACAAATATTAACTTTTTTTCGATTTTATTTTTACAATGTAATGATGAATAATGCATCTTCAAACTGGTGTCGCAACCTTACTGCCAACTTTTCTCGTTCAGGAAAAATTGCCACGTATTTCCCAACCAAGTATTCCAATGTAAAACTTTGCTCAACTTTAACTGGCTGTACTGGAAAAAATGTACTACGAGAGTTTGGCAAGTAACCTTAAAAGTTGGCGCATTTAATAAGGATTCCAAAATGGTATAACATTTAGAAGATTACTCGTTAACTTATGCACAATTTTTATTTGAAGAAAAACTGATGAAAATTTTTCAAAATTTTCTAATTAAACAACGATTATGAAAACGCACAAGGACCCTTAAGGATAACTGTTAGCACAACAGTGGGCGTCAAAATGCTGCTGCTGATGATTTACCTTTACAGCAAATGCTCAAACTGTTTTCCTTCAGCCGCAATACACGCTCGACATCTTAAAAAAGATTGGGTTACTAAACGAGCGAATCCACGGTTATTAACAAACTCAGCTGCTTCCAATAGTCTTTGCCGTAGCTCAGCTACATTTTGAATCGGCTTGAAATACACTTTTTTTTTTACAGTTCCCCAGTAAAAAAAATCTAACGGATTCAAATCTGGTGACCGGGCTGGCCACGGTATTGTACCAGACCGCCCTATCCATCTGCCTGGAAAGTTTTGATCGAGATACTCTCTCACTGAGAGTGCATAGTGCGCTGGGCAGCCATCATGCTGAAACCACATGTCCCTGTAAATACTCAGTGGCACGTCCTCTAATAAATTTTCTAAATGATTTTGCAAAAAACCTAAATAAACCTCAGCAGTCAAAGTCTCTGGGAACTGAAACGGACCGATTATTTTACCATTTAAAATTCCTGTCCAATGGTTTATCTTGAAGCGATATTGAGATTTATCTTCTCTCATCAAATGTGGGTTTGCTACGTGCCACTCGTGTAAGTTATGCAGGTTCATGTACCCATCTTTCTTAAATATGGTCTCATCTGACCATAAAATTTTTTCAAAGAACCGTGGATCTTCCCTGTGTCTTTCTAACATTGTGCGACAAAAAGCAACTCGGGGCTCATAATCCCGGGGCAGAAGAGCTTGAACACGCTGTACGTGGTATGGATGGAGCACGTTTTTTTGCAAGATTCTATGGGCTGTACCCGATGTCGAGCGTGTATTGCGGCTGAAGGAAAACAGTTTGAGCATTTGCTGTAAAGGTAAATCATCATCAGCAGCATTTTGAAGCCCACTGTTGTGCAAACAGTTATCCTTAAGGATCCTTGTGCGTTTTCATAATCGCTGTTTAATTAGGAAATTTTTGAAAATGTTCATCAGTTTTTTTTCAAATAAAAATTGTGCATAAGTTAACGAGTAATCTTCTAAGTGTTATACCATTTTGGAATCGTTATTAAATGCGCCAACTTTTAAGGTTACTTGCCAAACTCTCGTAGTACATTTTTTCCAGTACAGCCAGTTAAAGTTGAGCAAAGTTTTACTTTGGAATACTTGGTTGAGGTTGAGACACCAGTTTGAAGATGCGTTATTCATCATTACATTGTAAAAATAAAATCCAAAAAAAGTTAATATTTGTAGTAACAGGAGTTGACAGACTGCCTTAGGGTGTGAAATTTCTATATCTTTTTCAAAGACCTATAATTTTCAAAACTGACTTTGCCTATCACCCGGTTTCAGCTTGATGTCGACTTCTGGGACACCCTGTATATGATTATACCTATCTTACATTGTACGCTTTTCCCTAATTTCTTTATGTCTCTGTTTGTATTCTGTGAATTTTTTCATTTCTTCTAAATATATTAGTTATTCATGCTTTAAAAAATTCTATTGTTTGAATAAGGCAACATATACTACTCGTATATCTTTACGTTTAAGCTTTTAAGTTAGTTAAGTAGGTTTTGTTAGGTTAAGTGGAAGACCAGCCTTTCCTAGAGGAATGAAAGCTGAACTTCGCCTTTTCCAAGTATCACTTCCATATCTCTGTACCTTGTTACCAACGAATAAAGATGATTCTTATTATTATTATTATTATTATTAATCTAGAATGTGGTATCAAAAAAATTGGTTAATAGCATAAGCTTGATGTTTCGATATCATATATCAAAAGCTACAGCCGTCTAAGGCTAACGATGACACTTTACCACTTTCGCTCAAACAGTTTTCGAAGCAGCTTTTTCTGAAATAGACACAAGTATTATTTTTGCATCAAGAATGATGTTTTAATCATCGCGAAAGTCATCATCCATAAGCTGGGGACAGCCACTGGACAACTCAGGAATATTCACGTTAAAAGCATTCGGATATACGATACATTTTTTCTTTGTACGGAAAAAATATGTCATTAGCAGATCTAACAGTGGAAAAATGTTAGAGTGCCATAACGGGAAAAAAATTGCCTTTATCCTACGCACGCAAGGCCTAGGATGTATGGTACAATAAATTTCACGCTATTGTAAGCAGCTAACACAGTGCTGTATGTGCTGTTACTTATCGTGTAAACAAGTCACTGGTTGTACTGCCTTATTTTATCGATGGATATACGAGGGTTGTTTCAGAAATCAGGTTCCCAACCATGTATACTTTATCTGAAGTCACTTGAAACACTGTGAAATACCGGGTGCGTTTTATATATCTATAGTTAACACGCTCTGTTGCTGCAAAAATCGCCAAATTTCGCAGCAAATATCCCCCGTATAAGAGATCAAAGGCAGTTTCACCGGTCCACGTGGAGTAAAGCACGCCTATGCGTGGACATAGCCAATGAGAAAGCGTGTATTTCAGAGCTCCGAACAAGTGCAGGTGGCTACTGAAAATTGAAACAGTTTAGCCAGTGCCGTGTAGCGGTGAATAAAGGTGTTTTCTTTAGTCTGTCCGTGTTTTTTCATAGATTTTATTAGTTTGTGTGTTTTTGACTTTTGAATACTCAGTTTACTTGTTGATTTAATTGTTGTGTTGATTGTTCTTGTGTGTCCTAAATGTGGCTATTTGGAGACCTTGGGAAAATGCTCCAAGCCACGAGGAGATGGTTGATGAACCTGTGCAGGCAGAATTCTTTCATAAAGATTTAGAGGAACAGACCCAAAGAGTAATCCTAAATATGTATGATTGTCTGAAAAACGAAAATCCAGATTCCTCGCAAAATCAAATTTTAAACAGAATTTGTATCCTGACAAAAATCAGTCGGTCTACCATTTATCGGGTTATAAAAAGGGGAGATGTAGTCAACCATTCCTTCCACAGAAAGCGCATAGGGCAAAATTTAAAAAGAATAGACGTGGGTTTTCAGGAAGATATTCGTCGTATAATATACGGATTTTATAAAGAAAATTTGGTGCCCACGTTGGAAATGATACGGGATAAATTAAAAGATTATCCTGAAGATTTTTATAATTACAAATGCTTAGACTCACTGCACTGTATTGTAAAACTGTGTGGTTTTCAATACAAAAAATTAGATAAAAGAATGGTGATTATGGAGTCGTCTCGAATCGTTGAATTGCGCCAAGAATTTTTGCACAAAGTTAAAATCTATAGAGAGCAGAAAAGAAATCTGATTTACCTGGATGAAACGTGGTATGATACCCATGATGTTGTGCAGTACGGCTGGGTTGACGACAGCAACAAGTGCATTTTAAATGCACCATGCAACCGTGGAAAACGAATCATTATTCTCCATGCTGGCAGTGAAAATGGATTTATACCTAATGCCTTGCTGTTATCTGCCAAAAATATCAAAGAATTATGTGCCGACTATCATGAGGACATGACCTCCGACTTATTTGAAAAGTGGATAGAGCAGCAGTTAATACCAAACATTTCCCCATTATTATGGACAATGCGCCATACCATTCCCGACAGAAAAACAAAATTCCGAATACAGGCACAAAAAAACAAGACATTATTGATTTTATGAAGGATAAGGGAATGGAAATACCACAAAAATCAACCAAAGCCATATTGTTGGATCTTATTAAAAGACAAAAATTTTAAAAAGAGTATGTTGTTGACAATCTGCTTCAGCAAAATGGCCATGAAGTATTACGTCTACCTCCCTATTACTGCATTTTTAACCCGATTGAATTGGTCTGGGCTGCTTTAAAAAAAAAGTAAGAAAACATAATCAGACCCCTCAATTAAGTGAATCGCTATTGGCCACAATAAGAGATGCAGTATCTCATATTGCTGCCACAGACCTATGGAAGCAGTGTTCTAGGCATATTATTGAAAAAGAAAATGAATATTGTGTTTTGCCTCCTGTAAATCCCGTTGTAATTCCTCTACAAGATGACTCTAGCGACAGCTCCGAAGGCGAGGATGATATATAAATACCTATAATGTAAGTCTTTATATACCTTTTTATATACCTACCTGCTATGTAAATATTTGCCTATGTCAAACGTTGGAATTCTGTAATTTTTCTATTTCTTAACTTTCAGTCAACATAAATTAAACTCCCAATATAAGTATTTTTTATCCCAAATCAAAAAAATAAGAAGATAGTAAAATCAATTTATTGTGATATAAAAACATTATTATTATCGTTCTAAATAAATACCGCACGCCTATGATACGTCATGAAATTACAAAGGACGCGCCGACCAAAGGTTTTTATGCTATTTCAAGTGACTTCAGATACACCATAACTTTGCAGCGCGTGATGCCAGGTGAAATCTGGCAACACCGCCGTGTGTTCTTGAAGTGGCCAACTGACCTGGGAAGGGGCTCGTAGTATCAAAAAAGGACCAAAGTTGCATTCTGTTAGCGATTATGAAAAAAATGGCGACTACTCTTGTAGACAGGATTTTACCAAATATTCTGCCTCGATGACTATTTTTTCTTTCAATGTTTTCGATAACGTCCGTCAGATTACCTGCATTAGCAGGGCATTCAGCCTGTGTCTTAAAGAGACACATCCACGGCTTTAATCAAACGACAATATATCCAGAGATGATGTTCCGGCCTCGTGTTGTAAATAGTGTAGTCCTCCGTTTCCCGGCCAAAAGCCGCAAGAAAAGCGGCTCACCGCAGCCTCACACCTTCCTCCTCTGCGGGCCCTGGCCAACAAACTCTCATTCCTTCTTCTCATGCAAGCAAGCAAACATGCTTTTCTGCAAATATTCGGATCCCACGATGACTTTTCAACGTTACGTATTTCCTAATGACTAATACCGCGGAAAGCACTCCAGAATCTTTGTACAAATGGAGCTTCCCGTCGGACGAAAGGTTTCCCAGTTAAAAATGACTATATTTAACCGTAAAAGCCTATGTCGTGTGCCAATAGGTACACAACGTGATGATAGGAGGTGATTTTAAATATTTAACAAGCTTCTTAGAACGGCATGCAAAGCATTTTATGGGATCGTGCTAAATCTGATATTGGGCCGGTGCCGGTGCGGCGTGATTTCACCTCAAATGAGTTTATAATATAGTTTAAGTAGATACTTTTATTAAGAAGTTTATTTCGTCCTGAAAATCGCGAAGAAATCGGCATGGCGGTCCCGCTTTTTCAATTAAATTTTCTGGAAATCCCGGGATTATTGGAAACGGTATTTTATTCCTTACGATAATAAAATTCACTTTTGAAGACACTTTAAATGCCTATTCAGGCCCAGCCGTGACGTGACAGTGCTGTGACTGGCACGTCATCCGCCCGGTGAAATTAAAAACATTCTTCCTGGGATTTGGATGAACTGATTCACACTTGATCGGCACGTGGAAGTGGCCGTGTTCTCAGTGCCCTCGACGACGCCGTACCATGACCATCGCATTGTTTTGGAACGATATTTTTCGATTTTCATGGCCGTGTTTTTATTTAATTTCGTGAATATTTTGATATATTTGTCAAAAGCATGAATGAGAAAAACTAATTGAATTTCTGCGCGCACATGGACTTCGGTTTTCTTCTCGTTTCTTCTTCTTCATCTTTCGTAGGTGGTAGACGGTCTCTGACTGTCGAACGTGGAGGTACCACCCGGCGGATCTCGTAGGCAGGGCCAGAATGTGTATTACCCCCTATAGCATCACGGTACCCTATGGGTGTTTATGTCTTAGGCCTTTGTGGTAGTTGGAGTATGAAAAAAATCCAGAATTAATGCAATAATTGTAAGTTCATCGTCGGAAAATGTTGCCATCTTCACCTCACGTGAACACAACTGCACTGTCAGAGCACGGAGAAAAATACTGACCGGTGTGAATTGAAAACACGTCAGCGAGAATCACTGGCATGTCACGGCACTGTCACGTCACGGTTGAGTGTGAATAGACCTTAAATGAAAGCAGGTTATACGTAGAAGAGTTTTCTAATTTTACGATTGGCAATCTATGTTTTGAAAATGATGTCATCAAGAAGGAGCCTCAAATTGTCGAACACTCGTCTGCAATTTGCTCTTGAGGTTGCCGCCATTTTGTGTCTAACGCTTTGCTTTAATTCGTTGTGGGTTTTAGGATTAACATTGTAGACTCGGCTCTCTCCCCATAAAAAAAAAATCCTGTTGGACGCCGATGCTCACGTTGGACGTGTGGCAGGTCGCGCCGACCTGTTAAAACAACGTCATCGAGTTGTATCCATCGAAGTCTCAGAGATTTAGGGCCAATAACTCTCTCAGCATTAGAACATAACGTTCTGAATTAGCAGTAAGAGATTGACCGCAATCGGTCTCAAAAAACTATGGTCCAATCACTCCGCTAGCTGATGTTGTTGCCCAAACTGCGACTTTTGGGAAATGAAGTAGTTTTTTATGCTTCAGCGACGGCTGCTCAACACTCCAGTACAATTTTGCTGGTTCGTCTGAAAAAACGATGTTTCCCAAATCACAAAACCGCTCAAGCACTAACACTGAAAATTCTAATCTCTTCGTAAGGTCAGTGTCTTTTAACTCTTGGACGATTTGAATCTTATATGGACGAAGTTTCAAGTCACGCTTCAGCATTCTCTCAAACCCGTACAAGCAATACTCGTAATCGCTAAGGTCTACGAGTTGACAGTCTGGATCGACTCGAACAGATTCACTCACTTCCTCTATTCTTTGATCCGTTATTTCAGCCCGCGGGCGACCTTGACGTCTTGTTGGCAATGTCGAACGGGTTTCTTGAAACGTCCTCAACCATTGCTTCATTAGATCAGTGCTAGGGCGCTGATCAATACGCCTCAATCTATATTTGACTCACAATAAACGTCGCACGATTATTCTCAAATGCTCACACTTTTATTTTTTTTTAAAGTGAATTTTATTATAACCCAGTTTCGCGCATTTTTCATAGATTTCTTCATGATATCGCAAGACGCGTTTCAAGTAACAGCTCCCGAGCAGCATACTTGTGGCTGCAACTGTTAGCAATTAGTGGTCACCACAGGTTGCCTTTTATTAGTCAGGCAAATAGACAAGATTCTGTTAGGCTCTTCTTTACTTCTTTGGAACCTAGAAAGTCTACAACTTACACGTTTGAAACAATGCGAACTGTAAACAGCACATCCTTTGATATCGATTCATACAGGGTGCGGCAGAGAGGGTGGACGGTTTTAAAAAAATCATAAAATAGTTAATTTTTACTCGAAAACTAATTTATTGATGGAATCAGGTTCACAAGGAAATATCATTTGACACAGTCAAGTGTGGAAAATCACATCAGGCATGTGGTGGCCGAAATCGTTGATGCAGTGCTGGAGGCGTTCTTGGTAGTTCACGTTGACTCTCTCCAACATCGCTCTCTCAACTTGGACGACTTCCACGCGAATTTCACCCTTCAATTCGTCCAGAGCTCGGGGCTTGTTCGCGTATACTCTAGCCTTGAGGTGTCCCCATAACAAAAAATCGCATATGGATAAATCTGGGGACCGAGGAGGCCAATGAACATCGCCAAACCTGGAAATAAGGCGACCAGGGAAGAGAGAGCGAATAACGTCCATGAATGCTCGGGCTGAGTGGGCGGTCGCCCCATCCTGGTGGAACCACACACGTCGGATTGGAACACGTCGTCGTCGTAATTCAGGGAGAAAGAAGTTGTGATCATGTCGACGTAGCGCTCTAAGTTTACGGTAACATCACGACCGTTACTTTTGGGCTGCTGGTTAACCATGCCGTTTGGGTGAAAGTGGGCTTCGTCACTCATAAACAAAATGAGGTTCTCACGTGCGAAGTTCATTCGTTGTGCATAATCTCCAGGCTGAAACTGTTGCACAATGGTCAATTTGTAGGGGTGAAAGCGGAGATCCATATGCAAAATTCGCCTTACCGAACGATCACTAAGGCGAAGTGCAGCAGCGTGTTTCCGGGCAGATCGAGTCGGACTGCGAAGAAAGACCTGTCGAACGCGTTCAACATTTTAAGGAGTTCGAACTGTTCGCGGCGCTCCTCTTGGTCTTCTGTTGATCAGTTCACCACGCCTGCGAAGTGATTTAACCCAACGAAGGATGGTGTTTCGAGAGCAAACAGCTCTATTCCGATGAATGTTGAAGTGGCGACGAAACTCACGCTGTACGACGATGACTGACTCATTATTTCGGCCGAAACAATCATATGCGAAAACGCGGTGCTCCACCGCCCAAGGCTCCATAACTGGTAAAATAATGCTAGGATCTCACGAGTCAAACGGCACCCTCCCCACCTCTTTCGTAGATGCAGGCGGAGAGTACTACCCATCCCAAAAACGTCCGCCCTCTCTGCCGCACCCTGTATAATAAAAAATAATAGTTTTGGATGTTGAGGTCTTTGCATAGGTGGTGAGTATATTACCGGTAATTTGGGGCGGTATAATACCTAAAACCACCATGGACTTCTGATTTTTTAAAAGGGGAACGGTTTTATAGCCACCCTCAGGCAGAAAAACTCGACAGTACTGAACTGCCGGCCCTTTTGCCCGAAGTGTAAGATTCTCCAGAAATGGTACGCTAAAACCCCTCAGTCGTCCGCCACACATCCCCTCATAGTGATGCTTGCGCTAGGTTCACATACCGAAGGTATTAATCATCTATTCTCTATCGTACACATACATCCTTTTATACCTATGTACATGTGTAAACGAGCAAAATAAAAACCTACTATTGGTTTCTTGGTCTATTTTCCCGTACCTTACTCACCATCGTCTCACTATTGGTTGAATATCAATTTCCCCGCGTTTGTGGGAAAAATTGTCAGCAGGGAGCCTCTCGTCGAGGATATGTTCCAGCTTTGTCTGATAGTCAAACCACCTACCACGTTGGAGTAGGTGATTGCAATATAAGCAATTAGCGCACTCTCTCTTTCATACCCTCTTCAGGTAGCTGTCAAAACTACCACGTCCTGTGAGGAACTATGCGGTATAGTAATCTAACCGCGCAGCTCCCTTGTTACTATGAATTTTAATATCTGGGATCAGCCTTCTGATCCATGCACCATGCACCTGATATCTGAGAAAAAGCGCACATCTTTCCGCAGTCAACAAAGCAATTGGTGGGATACCAGCTACCACCAGCATTGCATCAGTCGACATCGATCTATGTATAAGCGCATACCACGCGCAGAACTACTTTTCTATGGATTCTCGATATTAACTGTTTATATTCTTCTTCTTATTGAGCAGTCAATGATAATGTTCCCTATTATAATCTCCCTCTTGAAACAATTATATTATTCTTGTATTAATATCGATTTCACGAGAAATGTTCACATTCCTGATTTCGGTGTAGATTTCTGATGCATGCGTGGTGTGCTTCAATCTTTTACATTTGCATAGATATTTACTGAGAGCGAAAGCTTTGGATGAACTCAAAGAATGATATTTTATTGGAAGACGGTTTCGGGATTGTACCGCAATAATTTGTGCCTCCTAGTCTATAAAGCCTGATCTCATAGCCTTCTCGTATCTACCACATTGTTCATTGTCTATCCGAAGTCCCACGACTTTGTTGAAGGCTGAACTTTGAAGGTCGATGTCAGATTCTTGAATCAGAACTGCTATAATTGTCATAAACCGTCTTCAATCGCCATTTTTAGCAATCATCAAGCTATGTATTGGTACATTACAATGTTGTGGTATAAATAATGAGCGGAACAAGAAGCAACGAATCCAAAGATAGCATAAGCGTGAAACACGATAACCGGCACGCCGATACACAATTTGCATGTGTTCACGCTTGAAATACTGAGGTTAAAAACCTGTGAAGTTGCTTTGTTCGAATTTACGGAAATAGACTTAGGGTCGGTTGATCCTGTGCGCGAAAAGAAACAAATTTCACATTAGGTTCCTAAACTTATGAGCAAGCTATTCAGACTCTTCAGCACCGCACAGTTTAAGTATATTTGTTGTCTTAATTATGTGTCGTTCATTCATTCTTTATTCCTCCAGACCAGTAGGATTACTGCGGTAATGGGCGGCGGTTTTTATTGGACGCGGGAAAACGGAAATATCAGGAAATACTTTCAATGGATCATTCTGAGAAAAAAGTTATAATAATAATAATAATAATAATAATAAATGGGCTTTATTTCGTACCTAAGTAAAAGTACAAAAAAGCGAAGTGTCGCTAAGATTAGCGTTTTTCAACTTAACCTTAACAAAAAAAAAATATATATATATAATAAAACATTCTACCAACAAAAATGTATCCATAATTCTCAATAATTACTAAATAATTAACAACACAGAACAATTACAAGAATAGTCCATATTTCTAGCATTTTGTACTCATCATCAGACCTCGACTTGTAGTTTTAGTTTAAGCCTCTTTTTAAAATTAAATAACGTATAGTTTTGGAATGTAACAGGCAGATCATTATATAATTTAATAGCATTGTAGCTGAATGATGTTTTGTAGACAGCCTTAGAATGTGAGGGTATCACTAACATATTCCTATTCCTTGTATTCAGTTGACTTATGTCAATACATCGTGTTAACTTATTATGCAAATATTGTGGTTGTTTGGTAGCTAAGACCTTATGTGTGAGTGTCAATAAGTGAAGCTTTTGCATGCCTTTAATCTGCAGAATACCAAGTTCCTTATATTTATGAGAAATATGATCAAACTTTCGTTTTCCGCAAGAAAATCTGATGCACGAATTCTGAATACGCTGTAATTTGCTTTGTTTACTATATGATAGAGCTGCGCCATATATACTGTCACAATAACTGATCTTTAATATAATTAATGTTTCACACAGTTTCAGCTTTACTGAAGTAGATATTATTTGCCTATGTGGATAAAACTCTTTCAAAATGCAGTATGATGCACTACATAACGACTTTACGTGTTTTTTGAATTTTAGTTCTGTGTCAATCCAGAATCCCAGGTTTTCACACTCATTCATTATAGGAAGCCGGCAATCATAGATTTTAAGGTTAATTTCCGTTTCGATCAATGTTCTTTTGTTTTTTGAGCCGAAAACCATAACTAAAGATTTAGATGGATTAATTTTTAGGTTATGCGAGCACGAGATGTCTACTAGCCTTCTTAAGTCTTCGTTGAGCAATGGTTCTGCAATTTTAAAATCTTTGTGTTGGAAACTAAAATAAATTTGAGTATCATCAGCATAGTGATGGATTGTGCAAGTATGGACATATTGATGGAAATCCGATATATATAGAGAGAAAAGTAAAGGTCCCAGTATGGAACTTTGAGGAACACCAAAACTTATAGCAGTTGACTGTGACATTTTCGAAGCCGTTAAGACCTTTTGATTTCTATTTGACAAATAGCAGCTTATCAAATTGACTACAGCATCAGTAAAACCATAGTAAGACAGCTTAAGTAGCAGAATTTCAGGGTCTATCATATCGACAGCTTTTGTGTAATCCAGCAGTACTAAACAAGTGATATTTCCTTGATCAAGGCCTCTTATAACATCATCAGTGACATTGGCTAGAGCAGTTGTTGTACTATGGTTTTCCCTGAATCCAGACTGCATTGATGGAACTATTTCATTACTGAAAATATACTGAGATATTTGTATCTTCATTTTCCGTTAAGTAAGCTGACTGGTCTAAGTTGCGTTACAGACGTGGGAATCGCTACTTTAGGAATAGGTATGATGATAGCCTGCTTCCAAGCATCAGGGAAACAGGATGTTGATATTGCGTGATTGATTATAAATGTAATATGGTCTAAGAGCAAAGTGAAAATGTATTTTATCATAATGAGTGAGATTCCATCAGCCCCTACAGCATTAGTTTTAATAAATGAGAAACTCTTCGCAACAGATTCTTTGGCAACCTTTTGGAAACAGAATGACTTGGGAAACTTATTGTTTCGATATTTGTTCATTCGTTCTAATTGCTTTTGTGTCTTGGTTATGATCGGAATATTTGAGAAATGTGAATTTATTTCATCTGCGTCATTGAAGCTATCTGGAAGAGTATTTATAGAGGACTTAATTATATCAAGTTTTCTAAGAGAACTCCATATTGCTTTACTGTTCTTCCCAGATAGGATATATTCTTTATAATAGTTCCAGTGGGCAGTTGACTTACTTCTTTTAAACCTTAGATACGCTTTATCTCTAGCTTTATTGATCATTTTAATATTGTATGTTAGCCAAGGAGCTGGTGGCTTAGTAACTCTAAGTGTTCTCATAGGTGCACAATTATCAAATAAATTTAGTATGTTGCTATTTAAAAAATTTACCATGTCATTAACGCCTAGAATTACAATAACATCCGCAGATGGTAATAGTATAGATAAGGTATTTTCTATATTGTCAAATGTTTGCAGAATATTGGAACAAGGAGGTCGATACAATGCACCGAAGGTATACGTTTTGCCATCGAATCTGAAACTAATCCATTACTTTTCCAAAAGGGGATCAATATTTGTACGGAGCAACTTGAATTTTATGTGTTCTTTTAGAAAGAAGCCGACACCTTCCCCTCTACCGATTCTCTCCGCATGCATAAAATTGTAATTGGCTCATCTCCGGTAACGTTATTTTTGTACAGTAAAACATATTTCACACTTTTTGTAAATTTTGTGTTAGTTTTTTAAAAGGTAAAATGTTTACGTTTATTTATATTAAACATACGTCCTTTATTTACCAAGTAAGAATAAATTTGTTTATAAATGGTGGTCGGAACAGTAGATAAATAACAAAATACTTGATACAATTACACCCCAGTCCAAGGGGTGACTTTGTGACAGCCAATGTAAATTAAAAGCAAGCACAATTTCGGAAATATGTCGGTTGAAATTGTGGGAATTGACCATTTTTTTTTTTACTTAAAACGTTTAACAAGTGAAATAATTATACTACCAGAACAGCAATAAGTCCAAGGTTGTGTCACAAAGTGAAACTCTTTTATTTTTTAGAAACTTAGGTAGGTAACAACAATTTACAGGTATTGCTATAAAATCTTAAAACTTAAACATTTTTATCTCTCCAAAACTTTAACGAAAAATTTTATTCTTACAGATTATAATAAAAGAAATTATAGTAATAATAGGAGCAAATAGATAAGTATAAGTATCAGTAAAAAGACTTAATTAAGATCATCCATTTCTGGAACTCGGAATATTTCTCAGCGTGAAATTTGAGTAGGTTCTTTTATTTTGGGATTTATTATGTCCGAATTTTCATGAAACAGTTCCTCCTTTCTTGCTGGCCATTTCCAGTATACCCCACATTTTTCCATCGCACTTAAAAATATCCCATCATTTTCATCTTTTGTTAGTTTTCCCGGAAACATTTGATCTTGGTAACATACTATAGCATAATTATTAGATTGAAGTTGAACGTCTTCTACTTCTATTTGCTTTAAGGTTTATATATCTTCTCGGTTAGATATAAGGTCTTCAAAGTGTTCCAGGTTCGAATTGAATGAGACAACATTTTCTTTGAAAGAAATGCTAGTTGAACCTTCGCTACTGTCTGAAACAAATGTTCGTATTCGCCTTTTTACTTGTTTTTTAGTGCTAGCTGTTTTTTGAAGCCCTGAAGTTGATGGCACTGGTCCTATATTGTGTTGTTGTGGATCGCTCAATAAAGATTCTGCTGTATCTTGTTGAAGGCAATCATTATTTACAGATCCAGAGGTAAGATCTGCAACTGTTATGCTGTTCCCAGGCAGAACATTAACCCTTTTTCGTTTTTGACGTTGGCGTGTTGCAATTGTGGCTTCTCGTATTCGTTGAAGTTGTTCTAGAAACGATTCACTTAGAGCTTGTTTCACTTCGTCATTTTGTTTATTCATAATTTCATCTGGTAAGCGATTTAAAACTTATTCCCGATTTAATGGATGTATCCCACATTTCCTAAAATCATTTGGAAGAACCTCAAAGCCTCTTTCATTAATTTTATTCATAAGAATTTTAGGCAAATGAGGAAACTGATCTTTTGGCGCTGTTCCACGTCTAGTTCCATATGCAGTATCTTTCCATTCTTGTAGAATTTTTCGCCGGTTGCCCTTCATAGGCCGAAAGAAAGCTACATCCGAAGGTTGGACTAAATATACAGCGTGGCGCATCGAAGACGAAACAGACGCATTTACTGGCAGCTCAGTTTTTTTTTAAACGCTCAGACCCGTCGATTTTGTTGTCGAGGGGGACACAAGTTTGGCAAAAAATCACGTTAACACGTGCAACCCCCTAAGCGGGGTGACACCACCCCCTAAATCTTAAATGGAAAGGGGGGTCGAGTGATACCTTATTTTAAAGGTCTTTCAATTCCCTTTATAATGATATAAAAATAATGTACTTCAGTTCAGTAGTTTTGAAGATTTACTGATTTAAAGCTTAAATAAAACTGGTACATCATCATTAGTGGAGATCATTTCATTTGGCAGCAAAGTAATTTAAAAATGAAGAATGAACTGACCCGTTAGGCAAGTAAATGTTGAAAATGGTCACCATGACTCTCCATGCAATTATGTAATTTGAAGGCACTCATTCACAATTCTTTGTCGCAGGTCTTCTAATGATGTTGGCTGAGTAGCATAGATTTTGCTTTTTAAATGACCCCACATAAAGAAATCCAAAGGTGATAAATCTGGCGATCTTGGGGGCCATTCAATGGCACCTCTTCCGCCAATCCATCGATCTGAAAACGTCTGATCTAAATATTCTCGAACACGTAATGCGTAATGTGGTGGGGTACCATCCTGTTGGAACATCAACCTATTCGCAATGTTACCGCCGATCAATCTGATTTTCAATTATGGCTGTCAATGCAGGATCTATGGCGTCTTCTAGTAATTCCAAATGAATTTCACCGGCCAAATTTCCAGGTAAGAAAAAAGGATCAACTAAATGATCGCCAATAATACCAGCCCAAACATTTAATTTTTGAGGCTGCTGTGTATGAACCTGATGATAAATTCTGGGATTAGAATCGGACCAATATCGGCACTTATGACGATTTACTACGCCATTTAAGAAACAGGAACATTCGTCGGAACAGAAAATGTTCATCGTTTATAATTCGTTCACTCGTATCTTCACAAAATTGTAATCGCCGATCAAAATCGTCTTCATTAAGTTCTTGTAACAGGTGAATTTTATACGGATGAAAACTATGGTCCTTTAGAATCCGTTTTACAGTACGTCGACTAACACCACACACAGTCTCCAATTTGCGGGTACTTAACGCAGGATCTAAATAAACTTGCTCTAAACCCCCACTTCTATTGCTTCGTTCCTTATGGAATTTTCAATGTTGCGTTTTTTATTGGCGACTGACCCGGTTTCCCGAAATTTAGCTACAAGTTCTAGAACATCTTCCACATTCAAATGTGAGCTGAGGTTATCCCCAATCAATATTTTCTTGCCCTCCTGTTTTTTAAATATAGGAAGCATCAAATTTATGAACCAATCTTCAAAGCATTGGTAGTCAAACCAGCCAGACTTGGTTCTGTTGTAGTGCGCATTATCAGGTCCATTTTCTATCCAATTTTACCATAATTTTTCGGACTTAGGTATAGAGCACGTTACAGGAGCAATTTGACCTGTTGCGTTTCCAGCGATCATAATTGATGTACATGCTTTCGTTGCGTGTCGAATCTGCTCTCTGTATTTTGTGTCCCGACGGACAATCACTCTTGTAACTCCAGGATCATCCGCAAGATTTGTTTCGTCATAGTTCCAGATGTTAGCAGGAAGCACATTTTCAAAGTCATTTGCAAGGCGATCGAAAAAAACCATTAAGAATGTCACGATTCGCGGCAGCTCTTGAAGCGCTTGTGTTTCGTGCTACCCTATATTATTTAGATCCTGAGTTGTAATAGGAAAATTATATGTTGAAACTGCAATTATATGGGCAACCAAAGACTGTTCTTCTTCCTTGGTTAAGATGGTTTGGCCACCATGTTGCCCAATGTGTTTTGCATGGAGTTTATTTAGCAAAGTATTGCGATGAACTCCGCATCTAAAAATGCTATTCATTATTAATGGATGTTTTACCCTACAGTTTACAAAATAGCTTTCAGCCGCTTGTCGCATGGTCAAAGTTTTAGTTCTTATTTATCTCAGGGCGTCTTGCAAGCTCTCTTCTGTATAATTTTTGTATTGACGATTCCCTGGAGTTCGTTTGTATTTTCGGGGCATTGCTGAAGTTTAAGAAAAACCGTCACAATTTAACCCCGTCCGGTTGGGTTAAAGGTATACGGGGTGAAATTGTGCCAAAAATGTGTCACAAAGCCCCCTCACGTGTTGTTCATTTTGTATCTAATGCGACGCCATTTTGAAAAGACACACCTTTGATATTATTCAAGTAGATGATTAGTAGGGTGTCCGCAAAGTTGGGGTTTTCCTTTTCAGAAACAACTACCCTAGAAATAACAAAGGTAATGGGTAGTGAAACGAGGGCGACCAAGTAAAAAAAAGTACTCACTCTCCAGTTGACGAGAAGGGCTAAGTACGTCTCTGCCCGAAATCATACCGCTCCAACAGAAAATGAAATCAGCTGAAGCGCTACCGAGCAGACGCAGGCAAACAAGGAAGGCAAAATGTTGCGTAACAAGTCTAGGTATTGCATCCCGTCCAATCGATTTGGGAGAATAAATGGTCCAATGAGCATACCGTTCACCATGCTAGCCCAAACATTCACCAAAATGTTTGTTGAAAATGTGACCGACGGACAGCGTGCGGATTTTCTACTGACCAAACATGAGTGTTGCGAAAGTTATTCACCCCATTACGCGTGAACGTAGATTCGTCTGTCACCAATATGCACTTCAAAAAGTCCGGATTATTGTCATGTTGATGCAACAAGCACTCACAAAACCGCACTCTTGCTGGAAAATCGTCAGGTTGAAGGGCTTGTACACGTTGGACGTGAAACGGATACAGCCCCTCTTCACGCAGCGTTTGCCACACTTTAGTTTTTGATACTTGCATTTCTCTAGCCACGTCTCTAGTGCTTGTTGTTTTTTGAAACGCAATCGATTATATGGGTTCGTTTACCTCTACACGCGTGACCGTAACCGTCGGTTGAAGGTTGCATACTGACCTGACACACTGACCCCGACCCAGTTCTGTCGTCGGGTTGAGCTAGTGTTCTAGTACCAGTCGGGGATGTCGCTGCTACAGGACGGTATTCAGATATTTTTGATGTTGTAGAGCCTTTTATCTCGGTTCCTTTAAGACATTGGTGTATATGGTACTAAGAAAAATTGCTTATGTTTTCAAGATCTACACGTCGTGTAAAGGAAAACCCCAACTTTGCGGACACCCTGTATAGTCAATAAATGTGATTACAAGATTCAGATATAAAGATAACTTTTACTAAAACAAATTACTTTATACAGAGGTAATTCTAAAAATGATTTAATAATGCGCCAAAATGTATCTTCAAGTTATTCCGCACTGACTTTACACCGACACTACCGAACGACCGGCGACTGGTGGCCGCCTAATCCTAATAATGCGTGGAGCGGCGACGCATTGCGCGCGCAGCGTTTTCGTGGTCTTTACCGGAAATTTTTTTGAGTTTTAGGCGGGAAAACCGGCTTGTCACAAAGTCATCCAGATGTCACAGAGTTTTACGGTACCCCAGCAGCGGCGCAGGCAGAAGCCTAAATGCCAAGACACCGCGGCTGCTATGATCATCTTAAAGAAACTTTGTTAACACGACTAAGGTTAGTAGAACTGGGAAAAGATTCCTCTAGTAAATTGTTCCATAGTCTCGACACCCTCGGAACAAAAGATCAGACGTACCGGCCAGTTCTGGGCGTACAAAGCTCGATGCGGCCAGGATGGGAGGCCGAAGTCTGGCAGGCACAACGAGCGGGGGCACCAGGGACGAAAGCTCTGAGGAGCAAAGTCCGTTGGAGTAGCGATAGAAGAGAGCTAGATCGCCGACGGCCCGCCGGTGCGGAAGGGTCCCGAGGGAATAGTAAATGGTGGCGTCTCTGTGAAAAGTTTCTTTCAATCTGCTTGGCCATCGTCCAGGAAGACCGACCGCCCTGCGTTGCGACATTACCCTGTGCCTAACTTTTACACCGTGCTGGTCTTTGGCACTGTGAACCGCTTCGTTATGTTTGTTTCTAACCTCCAAAACACCATTGAGTTGCCCAGGGAAGACAGCACAGTAGTGCGTGATCAGAAAAAGATCCAGCGGGCTACTGGCATGTGACGAAACGCGGAGGAAAAAAATAGGGATTGTCACCAGCTGGGTCAGTCCTTGGGTTCAGCGAACGCTTCAACTCCGCAACCTGATGCATCGATCTTGTTTGAGCCCAACCAAAGCTCAATATGAGCATTGAAATCACCGAGGAGAACTACCTCAGAAGCGGGATGATTGATGTTCAGGAAGTCAATCTTGATAGCTAGGTATTCAAGTAGGCCATCCCTGTTATGATCCGATGCAGCAAATGAATGTGGGGGATGTTTTGAAGTCATGGCGAAGCCACAGAATGTACAGGGTTTGTCCGGAAAGTAATAGGACTGAGTCGATTTAAAAAAATTTATCGAGCCAATCGTTACAACTCTTTAAAAACTTTCAAAATAGGCTCCTTCTGCGTCGATGCAGCGCTGCCAGAGCGATTTCCAAGCATTGAAGGCGTCACGGAAGGCATTCTCCGGAATAGCCTTGAGAGCCGCGGTGCATGCTGCTTGGATCCCCGCTGTCGACTCAAAATGCTTGCCTTTCATCAGCCTTTTCAGGCGAGGAAACAGAAAAAGTCCGGGGGGCACATCTGGGCTGTAGGGCGACTGTGTTGGGATGCCGGCCTTGGTCAGGTAGCTGTTCACAAGAAAGGAGGTGTGAGCCGGGGCGTTGTCGTGGTGCAACTTCCAGTCGGCTGCGATGTCTTGTCGGTCCCGACTGACCCTTCGTTTGAGTCTCCTGAGCACTTCCACGTAAAACTTGGCGTTGACGGTTTGTCCAGGAGGAACAAATTCATGGAGGACGATGCCTTTGATGTCAAAAAAGACAATGAGCATCGTTTTCACTTTGGATTTGCTCATTCTTCCCTTTTTTGGGCGAGGAGACGCCGTCGTGTTCCACTCGGAAGATTGCCTCTTTGTCTCGGGATTATACTCAAAGACCCACGACTCGTCGCCTGTGATTACGTTATTCAAAAATTGTGGGTCACCTTCACACATGTTCAAATTTTCTTGGCACACTTCCACTCGCCGCAATTTCTAGTCGTCAGCGAGCACTTTTGGGACCATCTTCGCGCACACCTTGCGCATGTTCAAATGCTGTGTCACAATGTCATGAACCACAGATTTTGTAAGCATATCAAACGTCTCTGACGCAGAAAAATCTATTATTTGGACGAGACATGGGTAAATGCAGGTCACACAGTTAAAAAAACCTGGATAGACAAAAACGTAGTGAGTAACCGACAAGCAAGCATTGAAGGTTTGTCAACAGGTCTTCGTGGACCGTCAGGGAAAGGTCAAAGATTGATCGTAACTCATATTGGTAGCGATAGTGGCTTTTTAGAAGAGTGTGACTTGATTTTCGTCTCTAAGAAAGGAGGTGATTACCATGACGAAATGATTGCCAGCTGCTTCGAGAGCTGGTTTCAAGGAGTGCTTCAGCGAGTTGAGCCCAACTCTGTGATCGTCATGGATAATGCTTCCTACCATAGTCGTCGAGCCGAACGTGTACCGACTATGGGATCTCGAAAAAGTGACATGCATCAATGGTTGCGCGAAAAAGGAATCCCGTTTGACGATTCATGTGTGAAAGCGGAATTGTATGAAAAAATTAAACAGCACAAACCTGCGAATATTAGTGACTGATGAGATGGCCCGTCAATGTGGTGTCACTGTGCTGCGGTTACCGCCCTACCACTGTGAACTGAACCCAATAGAGCTCATCTGGGCTCAAGTGAAGGGTTATATTGCGCGCCATAACACAACCTTCAAATTACCAGACGTTAAGGTTTTACTTGAGACTTCCATACAGCTAGTAACGCCCGAAGCTTGGCAGAATGCTATCCGTCATGTTGTGAAGGAAGAAACAAAAATATGGCAGCTTGACCACCACATCCACACCATCATAGAGCCAGTTATAGTCAATTTCAACGAGTAAAGCGATAGCGACGGTTTATTACTGTCAGATGTAAGTGGAAGCGACGATGAATAAAGGTAATTCCCAAATTTTTGACTTACAATATGTTTCAAACCACTCTTTATTAAGCAAGTTCACCCATGTTAAACATTCATACCCCGCCTATCAACAGCCGACTACTGGTAGTTAAGTGATGTTCACGTGAACATCGATGAGTCATTACAGTTTTAGATAGTTATAGTATAGGAAAGAGAGGGGTGCGTATATTGCAACGAAGCGGAGGATACTTCTGCTAATCTACTCGAGTGTAGAAGATACCAGATAGAGCTGGAATTGGTGCTCGTCGAGACGCTTACTGCTGATAATCTTTCCAGGCATGAAAAGGAGATCAAATAGCAAATTCAACCAATAGTGAGAGTAAGAACAGTCCGAGATAACCATAATAGGTTTCTACTTGCCGGGTTGTACATGTACATAGGTACTGATGTATATGTACAACACTGAGAATAAGATGACCTCTGGTACGAAAGCTTAACACGACGTAGAATCTTGCTAGGATTACACTGGTGGGATGTGTAGCGAACGTTTTTAGTGAACATGCCGCTTCTGAAGAATCTCACGCTCCGGGCAGAAAAGGCCGACAGGGCAAAGCTATCGAGCTTGTCGGCCTAAGGGTGGCTATAGAAGCTACAAAAAAGTGTCTTCAAATTATTCAGTACGATTTAAAGCAGGAGACTTCACATTCAAATACAGCTTTTGTTTATTTTCTCCACCTTTTCATTATAAAGGGTTGTTGTAAACAAATTCTTACATCAAATAATAATAATATAATAATAATAATATTTATTTACTCTAAAATACAGGGAACATGAAACGAGTAAATAAATATAATATATCCATAGGAGAACAACGCCTGTGCATGGATCATATGTATGTTGAATTGCAAAATATAATAAAATAGAGAGAAAAAAGAAATTATTGGTAAGAATGGTAGAGCATTTATTGTGTAATATTTGAGATTATTTTATTAATTTGATTTCTCCCAATCGTGTTAATAAATTTTTTTAATTTTTTTTTGAAGCCTAATGTATTGCGTAATTGTTTTAAATTATTTGGTAAATGTTCGTACAATTTTGGAGCTACCTATATACAGGTGACATCGTTTCATTATGGATTTGTTTGGTTTAGGAACATTTTTTGCGCGTAATTTATATCTGGTTTTATGATTATGTTTAATTATGTCGTGTTCACTAATAGTTTTGTGATAATGAGTGATGGTATGTAAGAAGTAAAGTTGTTTAGTATCATATACTTGTGCATCATTATAATAGTCATTAGTTGGGTATAATTTTGATTTGCCTAACATTGATTTTAAAATTCTTCTTTGAAGTACATCTAAATCGTTAAAGTATGTCGTGCATGCAGCACCCCACACTATTATACCATATGTTATGTGCGGCTCGACTAAAGCTTGATATATTATTCGTAGATAATATTCAGTTAATATACCGGTTAGAAATTTTATTTTATATGCTATGAATCTAATTTTCTTTAGTATGTGAGAAATATGTACATCCCATCTCAAGTGGGGATCTAGATAAATTCCTAAATATTTTGTATCATTAACTCTATTGATTTTTATATTTTTATCATTTACCTTAAACCGAAGGTGGTTATATTTTGGTAGATGATTAGATAGGGATGAAAATGGTAAAAAATGAGTTTTAGTAAAGTTAATTGTTAATTTTCGGTTATTAAACCACTGAATAATTTTGCAAAAGTCATTTTGGATAATATCTTTTAAGTCGTTCCAATCCTTACCTTTATAGAGTATAGCAGTATCGTCTTCAAAACTGACTATTTTACCAGTACTGTTAATTTTGAATATATCGTTTAAATAAATACTGAATAACAGAGGACCCAAAATTGTACCTTGTGGAACACCACATTTAACAAACATTTCTTTACTATACGCGCTTAATAATTTTACTGATTACGGTCTATTTGATAAATAATTTTCCATTAAAGTATACATCTTTCCACGAAAACCTATTCTTTCTAAGATTTCCAAAAGTATATTGTGGTTAACTGTGTCAAACGCTTTTTGTAAGTCCACAAATACGCATATCGATGGTACTTTTCCATCTATATTTTGGGTTATTTCATCTACTATACTTAATACCCCATCTGTTGTAGATTTGCCCGCTATAAAACCATATTGATTTGAATTTAGAATTTTGAATTTACTAAGAAAATTAATCATTTTATTAAGGAGTAATTTCTCAAAAACTTTAGCTAAACTTGACATAAGTGATAGGTCGATAGTTAGTGACGTCCGTATTATCATTAGATTTATAGATAGGTATGATGATTGCTGTCTTGAAAGCTGATGGAAATACTCCAGATTGGAAGGATTTGTTAATGATATAAGCAAGTGGTTCTGTTATTTGTTTGGCCAGTATCTTTAGATGTTCAGCTCTAATTTCGTCAACTCCAGGGCTTTTTTTATTTTTTAGAGTCATAATGGCATTGAAAACATCCTGATAGTCTACTTCAGTTAATACAAATGAATTATTCAGTCTTGTTTCATGCAGATGAATATCAGCATTTTGTTTGATATTATTTGCTAAGTTTCCTCCTATATTCGTGAAAAATTCTATGAACTCATCACATATTTGCTGAATATTGTCTGTTTTCTGTCCTTTTTTTGTTTTTATTTCATTAATATTGTTTTTTTAATAGGATGACTTATTGAATATATCATTGAAAGTGGACCATAGGTGTCTAGAGTCATGTGAATTATTATCCAATTGTTTTATATAGTAATTTTTTTTTGCTTTTCTCAAAAGTTCTATAAATTTGTTTTTACACTGATTATAATGATCTATATTTTCTTTCGTGGGTAAATATTTCATGATTTTATACAGTCTTTCTTTTTCGTTTGCAGATTTTATTAGTCCTTTGGTCATCCAATCATTTCTGCTTTTTTCCTTGTGGCTTATTTTAACCTTATTAGTACTAACTTCAATTACTTTTTGAATTTTGTGTATTAATAAATTTGTAGCTTCGTCTAAAGAATTTGTTAAAAAAATTTCATCCCACGATTCCGTTTGTGCGTTAAATATTAATTTTGAGTTGTCAGTGAAATATTTGTATTCAAGGTTTCTTTCATTTTTTGCCCTTGGGCAGTTCTGGTTTTTATTTTGTGAAGATATCAATAATACAGTGGAATAATGATCTGTAATATCGGTTGCATAGATAATAGGCATGTAAGAAAAAATATTGGAAATATCCTTTATAAAGCAGCGATCAATGCAGGTTTTACTGGTGGGTCGTGTTACTTTATTTATGTATGATAAAAAACCATTACTTGATAAAAAGTTTAAATATTCTTTCACCATAGAATTTTCCTCTAAAATGTTTATATTGATGTCGCCTATAAATCTTTGATTATGAAGGTGATTGTTTTCATTGTTTTTTAATAAATAACATCCACAGATTAACTATCTATTGATTATGCTACAATACCTTGTTGTTTCAGGCAATTTTGTCATTTAGCGAGTCTTGTACTCTTAATAAACCTGTAATTACCTTCACTTGAGAAACGCTGAAAACCAACTTTTATCCACGCTGCGTCTACGAGTACTTATTAATACATGGAAAGACCTAGAGGAGCGCGAAAGCCCTTCAAAAGCGGGACATTTCTCCTTTGCAATAATAGGTGCGAAACAACGAGTGAGTAAATAACGTCTCGGGAGAAATTACTGGAAAGGCTTTCCTTTAACGTGATTTTCGAGGTGAACATAATGCCAGCGACGTAGCATAACCAATTTTACAGTCCGTCAAGCAGAATGGTTTTCTTCAATATCGCGATGGTGGATTTTTAAAAGTGTTACAGACCTAGGAGAGTAGCATAGCATATCGGTAAATTATGTTCCGGCCTCGTCTAAAAAAATACACAGGTATACGAGCCCCTTCGCACTTCAGTTGGCCCAACTATTGAAATCTTAGTTTTTTTTTATCAAATACAAATAATAAAAATGTAGCAGGGTGTTATCGGTTTAAAATATTAACAATGAATATTTTGATAATATATAGTAGAAAACACCAACTTTATCACTCCCTAATCAAATTTGCAGCATAAAAATAACATGTTGCAATTCCAGCATATCAACCTATTTTCATTTCAATGCAAAATAAGTCTATAACGCATAGGTGGCTGTGAAAAATAAAAGCCATGGCAATTGTCTTTATTAATCACAGCTGTCAGAATACGTTTAAAATAGTTTTGGGCAGTTAAGGTTTTCAGAATGGTTAGAGGAAAGGTTATTAGTGAGAAAATTCGGTGACAGAAATTGCAACTTTGTTAGATTTATCGCTGTACAGTGTGAGAAATATTGTTAGAAGATATAACGTAACTGGTTCAGTTAATATTAAGCCACGATATGTGAAAAAAAGTAATATCACAAATGCCGACCGAAGAGCATTAAGAAGAATAATCGTGAAAAACAGGGGTGCCAATTATTTACAATTATGTGCTCTGGGGAGTGACGCTGTTGGAAGGAGAATTTCGAGGTCCACAACTCATAGAGATGCCCACAAACTGGGATTTGGCACTTGCAAGGTAAGTTTTCTTATTAAAAAAAGTGAAGTAAAAACCCTAAAGTTGCGCCACTTGTTTATAGGCCAAAGAAAAGCCACTATTAACTCCACTGCAAAATAAAAATCGGCTTAGATGGGCTAAAGAACATAGACAATGGACACCTCAACAATGGTGTGCAATACAATGGAGTGATGAGGCCCGATTCGAAGCTTGTGTTGGTGACAGTCGCAGTAGAGTTATTTGCAAAAAAGAATGAAGCATTCCATGTTGACTGTCTGAAGAGAAAAGTGGAATTTCCAGCATCCACTATGGTTTGGGGCAGTATGTCATCAAAAGGAGTAGGAAAACTTCCTTTCTATTGATGGAAATGTTAATACAAATATTTGGCAATTTTAGAAGAATCGCTTTTACCAGTGATGGAAGAATGATTGACATCCAGCCAAGATTTTGTGTTTCAGCAAGATGGTGCAGCGTGCCATACCTCAAAAAAGGCTATAAAATGGATGGAAGAAAATAATGTACCACTTTTGAAATGGGTTTCTAGCAGTCCAGATCTGTCACCTATTGAAAATTTGTGGCACGAGATGAAAAAGGTTCTACGACAACATCCTGCTCGTACAATCACTGAACTGAGACAAAAGCTTCAAGAAATCTGGGATTGTTTTACACCAAATTTTTGTCAAAACTTGGTTAACACTATGTCCCAAAGAATTTCAGCCGTAATAAAAAATAAAGGTGATGTTACCCAATGGTAATATTTCAATTGTTGCATTGTTAACTTCGCGTATTTATTCGCACATTGTTTATTTGTTCAGATGTTCTATTAGTTATAGGTATAAGTGATTTCAAATATGTATTTTTACGACTAGAGTGTATCTAAAATGTTTTTCAGAAAGTAAATTGTTTTAGAAGTAAATAGTTTCGTCATGTTTAGTTTATAAAAGCATATTTTGGTAGAAATCTTGGAGTGGGCCAACTGAAGTGGGAAGGGGCTCGTAGTACCCCGTTTCCGACTAAACCCACGGGTTCAAAGTGAGTACGCAGCGAAGGATAATCTTGAAATTGGGATTTCATAGTTTTTGAAAGCTTCGGGGCCACTCATGTGGCAACCACTTTTAGTTTTATCGTATTGTATGCCCAAATACACACGTCATCAAAAGTGTTGGACCCCCTGGCGTACTGGGAAACTATAGCCTTCTAATTTCAATCTTTGACATATTTTAAATTGGGGATATTTTTGCTATATTTATTTAACAAATCGTTAAATTAATTCCATTAATATGAAAAGAAAAAGAAAGTTGAACAAGTAAGGTACCAAAAATTTTATTTTTAAAAATCAAAATTAAAGAAAAATAATTATTCTAAAGAAAAATAAAACATAATTAATAACCAGTTCGGTGTCCTCTAGATCTTAGCAGTGCGTTAACACGCCTTGGCATTCCTATTATTCGGAGGTTAATGTTTTCTTGGGGTAAATTATTCCACTCTTCATTTAATGCTGCGGCCAGCTCATTTAGGGTTGTAGGTGGATCTATTCTGTTCCGTACGGCTCGAGCTATAGTGTCCCAAATGGTTTCAATGGGGTTCATGTCTGGGCTGTTCGCAGGCCACGGCAACCCCACTATTTGGCCCCGTTCTAGAGCCCGCTGGACCCTTCTCGCTCTATGTGGCCTTCGATTATCATCCATAAAAATGAAGTTGTTACCGGATTCATTTCGCAAAGGTTGAATAATGGGTTGTATGAAATGTTCTTCATAAATTTCTGCAGTCATTGTCCCCTGGATCTGAATTAAAGAACTCCGGTGGTTAAACATTATGCCTCCCCAAAACATTTCATTGATCCGTCCTGATATGGGATAAGTTCTCGGGCCAAATTTAGTCGCTGTTGATGTCCTGGTTCTCCCAAACTCTTATTCTACGGTCATCACCCACCAGTCCAAACCTAACCTCATCTGTAAATACCACATTTCGCCACTGTGGTAAAAGCCACTCCTGATCTTCTCTAGCCCACTGGAGAGGAGCAGCAATTTGTCTACGAACCCTTAAAGGTCTTCTAGGGTTCAAATTTGCCATTCGCAATCTTCTTCTGATGGTAGAAGTGGAAATAACTCTTCGAAAGTTATGTTAAATATGCGATCTGATAGCTGTAGTTGTTGAAAATCTATTCCTTCGGGCAAATAGAGCAATGTAACGATTCTCCCTATCAACTGAGCCAGTTTCTTGGAATCTTTGAATTGTTCGAATAACCGAACTTCTTGGGATACCCAAATCCAGTGCTATTCGGTGATTTGGAAATCCGGCTTGGAAGAGGGTTACTATGTTCTATCAAAACCAGAAATTTCAGCTCGCGGCATTTTAAAAGTTACTGTATAATATTTTATTTTAATACTTTTTGCTCAAACACTACCGTTAAACTGACTTATTTCTATAAAAATCACATTTATCTTCATATAATCACCATATAAAGACTTTTTGTTCACAAACAGAATGTAGATAACGTACCTCTAGACGGATTTATACAGGGGGTCCAACACTTTTGATGATGTGTGTATACGTGTCCGCAAAGTTGGGGTTTTCCTTTACACGACGTGTAGATCTTGAAAACATAAGCAATTTTTCTTAGTACCATATACACCAATGTCTTAAAGGAACCGAGATAAAGGGCTCTGCAACATCAAAAATATCTGAATACCGTCCTGTAGCCGCGACATCCCCGACTGGTACTAGAACACTAGCTCAACCCGACGACAGAACTGGGTCGGGGTCAGTGTGTCAGGTCAGTATGCAACCTTCAACCGACGGTTACGGTCACGCGTCTAGAAGTAATCGCGTAGACGAGAATCCCTCAACAAGCACTAGAGACGTGGCTAGAGAAGTGCAAGTATCAAAAACTAAAGTGTGGCAAACGCTGCGTGAAGAGAGGCTGTATCCGTTTCACGTCCAACGTGTACAAGCCCTTCAACCTGACGATTTTCCAGCAAGAGTGCGGTTTTGTGAGTGGTTGTTGCATCAACATGACAATAATCCGGACTTTTTGAAGTGCATATTGGTGACAGACGAATCTACGTTCACGCGTAATGGGGTGAATAACTTTCGCAACACTCATGTTTGGTCAGTAGAAAATCCGCACGCTGTCCGTCGGGCACATTTTCAACAAACATTTTCGGTGAATGTTTGGGCTGGCATGGTGAACGGTATGCTCATTGGACCATTTATTCTCCCAAATCGATTGGACGGGATGCACTACTTAGACTTGTTACGCAACATTTTGCCTTCCTTGTTTGCCTGCGTCTGCTCGGTAGCGCATCAGCTGATTTCATTTTCTGTTGGAGCGGTATGATTTCGGGCAGAGACGTACTTAGCCCTTCTCGTCAACAGGAGAGTGAGTACTTTTTCCTTAATTTTTTTTTAATTGGTCGCTCTCGTTTCAATACACGTTACCTTTGTTATTTCAAGGGTAGTTGTTTCTGAAAAGGAAAACCCCAACTTTGCGGACACCCTGTATATGCAGCGAAAGTGTCTATTTGTCGCTGTAGATATATGTAGCATCCAAATGTTGCAACAACTTGGCTTTGAAGAAAATGAGAGTTTGTAGGACAACGGCTGGAGAAGAGGACGGTGGCTCGTGGCGAATCGGTTTTCTTTGCTGCGTGGGCGCCTTGAACTAGTGGATTTGGCCGGGAAACTACACATGTTCTATTTCCTTGGACGAGACCTTCACATAACACAACTTTCAAGTAAATTTGTTAATGTAAGTCTCGCGGACCGCCGTATTCAGTGGTATACAATGTGTTATGCTAGTCTCTTTCTGTTTGGTACGAAACTTATATTGACGCTGAAGAAATTTTAGAGGCTACCTATTGATGCCACTCCGTCATCACTTTACTAACCACAGACAGCAGGACTGCATTTGATGAGACCGGTCTTCTCTTTTTTGAACCGAATTGAACATGAGTTGATCATCAGTCATTCATTTTGATAATGCAATTTGTTGTTGAAGTCGCGCGGTGGTAGCTTGCGATAAAAACTGCGACCCTAACCATGGAAGTGCCACAGGGCTCCTTGCTAGGGCCGTTGCTTTAGAACGTGTTCTACAATGGGGTTCTACGGTTACAGATGCTGCCGGTAATTAGCTTGATAGGGTACGCTGATGACCTCGCGATGATGGTGACTAGCAAAGAGAGAGATACAGTTGAAGGACTCTTGGAATATGAAATCGCGAGAGTTACCATACGGATGGAAGACAATGGCTTGTTAGAGCAGAGTCATCGATCAGTCGGACCTCTGGACAACATAGAGCATAAATACTATAGTCGGGGTGGCGGCACCCCTATTCTGTGAGCATTACTCGAGGCTAGGCCTTTCCTGGGCCTTGTATAGAGTAAGAAGGTCATGCGGAAGTACTTCTTAGCCCTAAACAAATAGGATAGCTTTTCCCCAGCAGCTGCCGCTACCGACAAGATGTGTTCGTGCCAGATCAAGTCCTTGGTGATCTCTACTACGACCAGCCGAAATGAACGGCTCTTTGGCAGAACCCGGCCATCCATCGGAACCATATGAGCACTACGACGCCTTTTGTTCGTCAAGGTACAGTACTGTGTTTTGGAAGCGTTACACTGTACAAGATTGTTTCTCGTCAAAGAGGAAGTCGTCGCTAATCTTTTTTTTCCAGCTCAGCTGCACTTTGAATTCCTGCATGTAGAGTGCTGTCATCAGCGAAACTGTGGATTGGGTTGATCGTGCAGGAAAGGAGATCGTTGTTATGCAAGTCCGGACCAGAAGCTTTGTCCATGGTGGAGTTGGCAGCAAAGATCGTTACAATCGTTCCATCCTGACACGTAAGTTGTCGAAGGCTACTGTGTGAGAAGTTTTTTTCAATCTGCTTGGCCAGCGTCCAGAAAGACCCACTGCCATTTGGCTGCGACATAACCTTGACAGATGAGACATATCTTACACATATTATCTGTGTTTTAGGACAGAGAGGACATACTGTTTTTATTGTTTTGAAGAAATTCATTGACCCATAAATTAATAAATGATTAGTATTATGATGTGAAGGAAGATGAGGAATTGGTTGGAATGTATTTTATATTCTAGTTTCTTGCAAAATACAGACAAATCCACACTATTCAACAGGTATGTAGCATGTAACATATAAACACTCAGTATATTGAACTTAACAAATTCAAGATTACGATGCATTAAGAAACGTCCAAACCTGCTATTAAATTTAACAGCTAAAAGATGGACCTATTATTTCTCGCGTTCCCATTGGCTAAAGTGGATAACGGTTTGTCAAATGTAAATTTATAAGGGAAATCCAAATACATGAAAGTTGTCCTGTTTTCTTTCTACAAAAACATCATGTTGGAATCCAAAAGTGGTCTTGTTTATAATACAATCGCTTTTTCAGGATTTGATTCAATATTTCAACAGAAATCTCTGATATTCAGAGAGCTTTGACAGCTTCCGTCAAATTGCATTTCGATAAGGTCCTTTCCCATTGGTCAAATATTAATGACGAAATTTTCCCCAAGAAGTTTAGTATACAAAGATCTGCGAACTAAAAGTTTAAGCAGTTGGCTTTGTGTCTTGCAACTCTTTACGTTTTGTGTCACGTCAACTTCTGTAAAAAAAACGACGAAACTTCAGGCATTCTTGAAAAAGTGTCCATTGTACCAGTAGAATTTCAAGCACCTACAAATGAATATTAAGCTCTCTTCGTGGATAAAGAAATACTTAGTCGTGACTATTTGATGCCGACGCGGCCTCAACGTGTCTAATTAAGAAAAACTTTTCTAATTATCGAAGTTTAATGAAAAAGTAAAGAACCGGCGTCCCGTTTATGCGATTGTAGTTCAAAACTGGAAACTGGAATAATAATAGTCAGATTTATAGACGGGTGTAGTTTCTGACTGATATTTAACTCTACACAACTTTTATATGATAAATCAACTCTGTAGCGAGCAAAAATTCATTAAGTTATAATGTGATTGAGATGTAGTGGCTAAAAATTATGCATAAATTAACCTGTGGATATCACAAAAAAATGGAGGTTCTTTTTTTTCAAACGCATACCGTCTTTTTTTTTCATTTGCCTCTAACAACTCGAAAAATGATTTTATTATTGTGATCGAGGAACGAAACTTTGAGAAATTTAAGAGTTAATAGGGAAAGCATGAGTGGATATTTCTTAGATATTTATCATTAAAGGAACGTTATTTACTAAAGTTTCCTTTCAAAGTTTTCTTTTTGTTAGTCAGGTTATACCTATCTCTATTCTTGTAGGCAACGTAATAAAAATTGTTTGTATTTCTCGTCAGCAATGATTAATCCATGGCAGTGTTGCATTAACTTAACTGCCGTATCGTTAACTGCTCTCAGTGTTTGCACTTTATTCTTAGCGTGTTGAAAGGAATTATTATGTCGCCATGAAGTTGGACACTCGTCGAGAAAACTGTCATTAATTTTATGTCGACTGTATAAGCACTTTCTTTTGATTGAAACAGATATTTTTCTCTAAAATGAAAAAACGAAGAATAGCTAGCATCTAAGCATACTGGTTTTGTATGTCCGACCACAGACAGTCAACCATGTACAGATGTTTTGTGCTCTTTGACAACTCATCAGCATCGTCTAGGCTTGGCATCAGGTCAGGACAACGAACGAAACATATTCTTTTAAATGGGATGTCTCATATTTTACTGCACATTTAGATAAACCTTTCCAGAAAAAGACGATTGATATAAGATACTATCAGCAAACTTCCATCCTATGACTCCCAGACAAGCTTTCCCTCTGGCCGCAAGATATTCATCGTAACTAATGGGTTCTCCTCTTCATCCCACAATGTCAACGCGGGTCTTCCCCAGCGATCGGTCTTGGGTATGATACTGTTCCTCTTACTTATAAACGACCTCCATTTAGATAAACCTTTCCAGAAAAAGACGATTGATATAAGATACTATCAGCAAACTTCCATCCTATGACCCCCAGACAAGCTTTCCCTCTGGCCGCAAGATATTCATCGTAACTAATGGGTTCTCCTCTTCATCCCACAATGTCAACGCGGGTGTTCCCCAGGGATCGGTCTTGGGTATGATACTGTTCCTCTTACTTATAAACGACCTCCTTTCCTGCTGATGACAGCACTCTACATGCAGCAATTCAGAACGACAGCTTCTTGTAAATCTATCTCGGAATCTGAAGATGAATTTTCTGGCACTGGTTCGTAAGATGATGTTGAAGGAGTTAACGAAGCAACATATTCGCTCATGGGCTGCAATAGTGACCCCAACTCCGAAAACACGCTTTTCGGACTAAGAACAATTGTACTCGTACATATGAAAATACACATTCTTTTCAGCAGCAATACTAGCACAGCTCATAGTTCAATATTAGGCTGTAAGATGGCAGAAGACTCGCTAATGCATTATGTAATTAGTCACAAACATTACTGACACTACTCAGTTTGCGTCCAACGCTTGATAGGGTTAGGGCACGTTTTTGTCATTAACAGTGACACATTTTGAGATGGGCCGGTGTTGCAAAAATATTTGGCTATTTCTAGTGGCACTTTCCGAGCTTTTTTAAGTTTCCTGCTTAATAATCTTAGTTTTTAATAAAGTTTAATTTGAATTTGGAAATTTTTGTTGTTACTACAATCTTTATTATGCCTAGTTAGTATATTTAATGAAAAAAGTTCTTGCTGTAATAGCAGCTCAACACAAAACAATTTTTCTAAATTGGCATTAAAATATAAGTTTAAAAAAATAGAACCAAATTATACACAGGTTATTAAACGGCCTTTTAGAGAAGGTATCAATTTGAAAATACTTTTTGTTTGAGCAAACTTCTTCTGCATTTTCCTCAGCAATGAAAACCTTAAGCATACTTATCTCAAAACAAGATTTTTTTAGCTCGCCGCTTTTGTTCTTCAGTGTTCCTAAGCTAAACGACCAGGTCGACCTGGCTCTCTCTGCCGCTGCAAGAAGATCCTGTCTTCATTTATTTTCATCAATTGGAGGGCCTCGCCGTGCGCATAACCAAACAGATTGTAAAAGTTCGTAACAAACTCTTGTCCACTTTGTTCAAACACTTCTTGTATTTTGCTTGCATTTGTTTGCAAATCTCTCCACACTTGGTATAAGGTACCTAAATTCTTAACACAGTTAGATAGAGATTTAGTCAGTAAACGTGCCTTTTTCCATTGAATAATTCGCTCACGCTGGCGCTATCATTGACACTTAATTCCACTTCCCGGATATGATAGAACAAAACTGCTAGTACTTGTCCATTAGAGGAAAGTTTTGAACCGGTAATTTGATGCTTTACGTCTCCTGTTAAAAATATTGCCTTTTTAGAACTGTGTAATTTAAAACAGTGTGTTTACTAATAGAAGAAACGAGCACTGCAATACGTTAGCTGGCGCGCGCCTAATATGCAAATTTTGACAGTGTTCAAGCGTTTGAAAAAATAACTTTAATTTTTTTTTGCACACCTTATTCTACACATACAGTTTATTGCTGCATAACTTTAAGATTGGATAGAACTTTTAAAATTAATGCATAAAGTCTATATAAACATGGGTCGAAAAATGCGAGGCTTCCGAAATACAGGGTGATTAAATTTACTTTCTAAAATAGTTTTTTTTTAAATATTTCGAACAATATTTGATGTATAACAGTGAAAATTGGTATGCAAGGGTTTTTTGGTACGACAAAACGAACCATGGGCTTAGTTTTACTGCAATTTTTTGCTTTTTGAATAAAAAAACTGATTCTTCGTGCTTTTAAACATAAAAAAGCTCTCCTGTGAGTTTTCGTTATAGTTAGCCGTTTTTGAGATATTTCGATGTTTAAGGTTCGATGCATTTTTAATTATTTATGATAAAATAACGTTAAAAAGTCAGTATCTCGATAATTTTTAGAAGTAGGCTGTGCCTGCAAATATTTTTGAAATTGAAAGCAGAATAAGGTTAAACGTCAATTAGTTGACAGTTAGTTTTGTTGTCTGTTGAAACCTGAAACGTTTTTTTGCAATTTTGAATGCACGAAATTTAGTTTCTTTTACCTGCAAGGTTAAATGCTGCGACCTTCTTGGAATTTTTAAAGGCTGAACATGCAAATATGTGGGAAGATGTTACGTTAGATTTAAGAAGATTGGCATGGTTCCAGCTTGATGGTTGCCCAGCTCATTATTCAAGAATAGTTAGAAACTGGCAGGACGAAAATTATCCAGAAAGATGGATCGGCCCTGGAGGACCAGTCGCCTGGCCTCCACGATCCACCGACCTAAATCCATTAGATTTCTTTGTGTGGGGATTTCTAAAAGAAAAAGTGTACCAGACTCCCGTAACCACAAGAGATATGCTAATAGTCAGAATCAGGAATGCATGTGATGAAATAAGGCCTTATTTGAATAGTGCTATACCACGTTCGATCATTCGTAGATGTGAATTGTGTATTGAACAATTGGGTTTACATTTCGAGCAACTACTTTAGATTTTGTATGTTTGTCCTAACTATCCAATAGCATTTTAGTTGTAAATAATTAATTTAATTTGTTAAAAATAATATTGGAAAATTAAACAAATTAATATTATTTTTTTTTGTGTTTATTTGGAGTTAGGAATTATTGCTGTGTTTAAAACACAATCTAAACGATCATCTTAATTACTTGTAATGCCCAAATCGAAAATGTAAAAAAAATATTGTTTTCCCATAAATAATTAAAAATGCATCGAACCTTAAAAATCGAAATATCTCAAAAACGGCTAACTATAACGAAAACTCACAGGAGAGCTTTTTTATGTTTAAAAGTACGAAGAATCAGTTTTTTTATTCAAAAAGCAAAAAATTGCACTAAGAAAAATTTTTCGGTCATTTTAATACACTACACGTACAGTGTATACCAATTTTCACTGTTATACATCAAATATTGTTCGAAATATTTAAAAAAAACTATTTTAGAAAGTAAATTTAAACACCCTGTATTTCGGAAGTCACGCATTTTTCGACCCATGTTTATACAGACTTTATGCATTAATTTTAAGAGTTCTATCGAATCTTAATGTTATGCAACAATAAACTGAAACACCCTGTATATCTACTAAGCAACGTTCCAAATAACTCCTCTTCTTGGATTTCATTTTACGCATTTTTTTTTTGTAGACAGCGCTCCGAGATACTATGCGGAGTATTCGTGTTCAATCGATTTCGTATCTTTTCGTACCTTTTGTCACTGTGCCGGAAATTTATAGATCGTTAGGTATTTGAGAAGAATTTAATCGGCGTTTTTTCTTGGGAATGAAACTTTATTGCAGAGCTCACTTACAAGGCAATAAAAACAGACTACAAGTTCCTTTATGTTTGCCAGTGTGGATTAAATTTCAAACTGCGCTTCACGTCTGATAAAGATCACAGGTGAGTAGCCTGAGAAGCGAAGTTTAAAAACCATCCAATAGAGGCAATATGAACTTTGGTTAAATCTGACTATGAAGCTTTCGAAGAGCCATCAAAATCGATATAGACTTGGCGTTTTCTAATTTTGTTGCGAAAACTGCGCAGCAACAGATCAGGCATACCCAACAATATGTCTTTAGAAAATGAGGAGTTCAGGAATCCACAGGAAATTGTTGATACTTTTGTCGAGTATTTCCAGTCCACCTACATCACGTCTTCTCAACCATCCGCTGATTGTTCCGTTACAGAAAATATATCGTATCTATAGTGACTATTAATGTTCAGCATGTACGGAATGCAATAAAACGGTTAAAGCCTAAATGCTCCACTTGGATTCCATACGTTCATTTTTTCTAAAAGACTGTGCGTGTGTTCTTGCTGAGCCTCTGACATATCTTTTCAATTTGTCCTTGAAATCTGCCAGCTTTCCTAGAAAATGGAAATTGTCTAAAACAACACCGGTTTTTAAGAAAGGCGATAGATCGCAGGTAGAGCTATTGTTATTTTAAGTAATATTGTCAAAATTTTTGAGATTGTTCTTTTTGATACTTTGTTCTCTCATGTAAGTCGGTCTATATCGACGAGTCAACATGGTTTCTATAAGGGTAGATCTACGTGTAGTAATCTGGCATGTTTCAAGCAGTACTCCGCGTCAGTTCTGGATAATGGCGGGCAAGTTGATGTAGTCTATACTGACTTTTCGAAAGCTTTAGACCGTTTGGATCACGGTGTTCTACTGCAGAAGTTATCTAAGTACGGTTTCACATCTAGATTCTTAGCTTTCTTTCATTCATACATCAGTGATAGACAATTATGTGTGGACTTCCGTGGATATAAGTCTGGTACGGTTTTAGCTACATCAGGGGTGCCCCAAGGTTCTGTTCTGGGTCCTCTATTGTTTTTAATTCTTATCAATGACGTTACAACAGACTTGCGTTGTGAGTACCTGCTATATGTCGATGACCTTAAAATTTTTAATAGCGTGTGTTGCTTAGAAGACAGTTTAAGGTTACAGGCTGATTTGAATGTCATTGATCACTGGTGCAAAGTAAATAACATGCACTTGAATGTCAATAAATGTACTACTATGACGTTTACACGCAGGGTGGAACCGACATGTTTTAATTTTGGAATCGGTAGCAATTTCTTTTGTCGTGTTAATATCGTCAAGGATTTGGGCGTATTATTCGATCTAAAACTTTCTTTTATTAATCACATTAATGCAATAATAGCAAAAGCTTTTAAAAATGTTGGTTTTGTTATAAGAAACAGTAGACATTTCAGTAATATTAATACATTAATTTTACTTTTTAATGCTTTTGTTCGATCTATTTTAGAATACTGTTCGATTATCTGGTACCCGGCCTATGATATACACTGTAAAAACATCGAGAGAATCCAACGTCGTTTTGTGAAATACTTATGGTTTAAAGATGATGGAGCGTACCCTGAAAGGGTATACGCAATGACATTCTCTTAAGTAGATATAATTTACCTACGTATGAATCTGCTGGCTGTTTTTATGTAATTTCTTGAATGGAACAATTAATTGCTCTTTTCTCTACGCGTTCCCGATTTGCGTACTCGTCATGGTGGTAACAATTCATTTTATTTACCTGTTCCGCGTACAAATTTATTGTTATTTTCGCCTCTTTATGTTATGTGTAATGTCTATGACAGTGTGAGTGAACTTAATATTTTTAGTTCCACCAAAATCGATCTCAAGAGGTGTTTTTTAACAATTGGATAATTTATATTTTTCTTTTTATCATGTACTGTTTAGAGTTTAGTTTTTGTATCATTTTTTGTTTTTTCCCTGCCTGTTAATTGGATCACTCTGTTCAGGCAGTGTATGGATTATTATAAATAAAATAAATAAATAAATATCAATTGATATTTGAAAAGGTTGTTTGTCTTCTCAACTAATTGAATACTTAGAGATGAACAATTAACTCCAGTCCATCAGTTTGGATTTCGTGCTGGGGCACAGTACAAATTCGCCACTACACCATTTAACAGACAATCTCTTAAATAATATCATAAAGGTATTAATACAGTTTTAGTAATGATTGACTTCTCTAAGGCATTCGACACGGTTAACCACAAAATTTTGTTGAGTAAGTTAAAGTATATTGGACTTCCTGGCATTCTTCTAAGTTAAAGGTGTCTCATATTCTGTGGATGTTTCTTCAAGGCTCTGTTTTAGGTGCTTAGCTTTATTTGATATACACTTTTGATTTACATTCGTGTATTGAACATTGTCTTATACAAGCTTACGCGGATGATACGCAACTTTCTTTCCATTTGACTTGCCTCATCTGGATGAGGTGTCATTTAAAGCAAATTACGGTCTTGCTAATATAACTGATTTTTGAAAGAGAAACTTGTTGAATATTAATCCGGATGAGAGTACTTGCATGCTTTTTTATCCTAAGCACTTGTATAGTAGAGTAAGAGACATGATTGCATTGAGCATCAACAACTTAACAATAATAATAATTTATTTCATTATTGAATAGAACAGAAAATTCCATGACAAATGACAAGGTCATAAAAATAGTGGTGACTAGTTGAAAATGTATAAAAACAAAAATCTAAACAAAAACTCCTCCAAGGTGTAGAAAAATTTGTCTATCAAAAAAGCTTTAGTTTTTTTATGAAAACAGCTATATTTGATTCATTCCTAATATCATCATTGAGCTTATTAAAAATCTTACATCCCATATACCTGCATGTTTTTGGTATGCCGTAGTTCGATGTCTCGGCGGGATTAAAAGCATCTTACACCCAGTTGGACATTCATGCTGGTGTTTGATGACTTCAAATTCGCGCTTATTTTTGAAAACAAACAAAGCCAACTCATAATAAATGCAAATACCTATAACAGTCAACATCTTTAGTGTTCTAAAAGATTCTTTACCGAATTGGCGCCAACGAAGGTTATAACAAATTTTAGTTTTTCAATTGTATCTTGTGGGAAAAGTGCACTTCTTTGTTAATTTTGGGGCGCTGAATCCAAAAATGACAATGAAATAAAAAAAATTAGTTGCGGTTTAGAAAAAAAACTTTTTATTTTTAAGGATATATTAAAAAAAGTAACAAGATTCATATACTTATAAGAATCACTATATGCGCTGTCTTTTTGCTGTTCTTTTATGGATCGTTTCTGGAGCATCTCTACCAAGAGTCCAACAGTAGTCTGCAAGCATGGAAGGATTCCACTTTCCCTGGTACCTTTTTTCCATTGTTGAAATATCCTGATGAAAACGTTCACCGTGCTCATCACTTACGGCTCCGCAATTGTCAGGAAATAAGTCCAGGTGTGAGTGTAGGAAATGTATCTTAAGAGACATATTACAGCCCATCTTTTGATACGATGACAGCATATTTTTGACAAGGGTTTTATAGTTGTCAGCTTTTCTATTTCCCAAGAAATTAGTGACCACCAGACGGAAATCATTCCAAGCAGTTTTTTCAATACCTGTTAAAGTGTTTTCAAACCGTGTATCTTTCAAAATATTTCGAATCTGTGGCCCAACAAAAATACCTTCTTTAACCTTTGCCTCACTTAGTCTTGGAAATTTCTGACGCAGGTATTGAAAAGCTGACCCATCTCTATCTAATGCCTTGACAAAGTTTTTCATTAGGCCCAACTTGATATGCAGTGGTGGTAATCAATTTTTTTTCGAATCTACTAATGGCATATGCTGTACATTTTTTTGACCTGGCTCTAGGAATTGACGAACAGGCCAGTTTTGTCTGGTGTAATGAAGTGCCTTTGCCCGACTGTCCCATTCACACAAAAAACAGCAAAACTTTGTGTAGCCTAGCTGCAGCCCAAGTAAAAGTGCAACAACTTTCAAATCGCCACAAATATGCCATTGGTGCTCATCGTATTTTATGCATGTCAATAGGTACTTCATATTGTCATATGATTCTTTCATGTGAACTGCATACCCTACAGGAAGAGATGCTAAAATATTTCCAATATCCAATAACACTGCCTTTAAACTCAATGTTGAACTGTCTATAAACAATCTCCATTCTTCTGGGTTATAGTTTATATTTAAAGTTGCCAGTTAGCCGTTAATGTTACTGCAGAAAACCAAGTTATTCTCCATATTGAAAAATGGTTCTAAGTCTTTGTGGCGTTTACGAAAAACACATACCGAAACATCGTCTTCTAACAAGTTCCACTGCTGCAGTCTTGATCCAAGTAACAACAAGTTCTAAATCTCTTACAAGATCATTTAATTCTGACTGTGGTATTTTGTGCGGTTGGTGGCATGACGTGCTCGATATAAAATGAGGATCTCTTGACGTTGATGGCATATCTTCTTCCTGACGAATCACTCGATCGCCATGATCTGATTCGCAAGTGTAGGGTTCTGGGGGTTTTGGAATAGGATTTTCGTCACTGTGAGGCACAGGTCTCATCGCAGATGGTATGTTTGGGTAGTTCATAACCGATTTTTTTTTCTTGGACATACCTGTGGCTTGTCCAACACAAGGTACCATGCATAAGTAACAATCATTAATATGATTTGTAGGCTCTCTCCAAACCATTGGGACAGCAAAGCGCATAGACCGTTTTTTGCCATTTAACCAGCTCCTCAGACTTGAAGCACATGTATTACAGCAGATGTGGGGTGCCCACTGTTTGTCTTGATCACCTAGTTTACAACCGAAATAAAGCTGATATGCCTTTGTTATTAGTGGAGTAATAGAGACGCAAAAGTCACCGCACACGTAACAAAACTGATCTGGATTGTTTACACACTTTCGAGACATCTTGCATGAACGCTGTCAGCCAACTGAGGAAAAAATGGCTAATATAAAACAATATAATGTACACGTATGTATAACGTAACACAATCATGCCGATTACATCATCTTTCCTTGCCGAATATAAAAATGTAGCACGTGCATTCTTGTGAATTACAGTATATTAACACTGTCACAGCAGGAACACATATAATTACCGTATCTCTAAAACTTGAACTAATATTGAAAAAATAAGTTTCATTCCGGTTTTAGCACATTAAAAATAGTAATATTTTGTTGATTTTATTTAGGATATTTTTTGGCTGTTGATCAGTGTTATCAATAATTCGAATGGCATATTTTTGCAGCAGGAGAGCTCTTACGGTTAGTGGACTATATCCCCATAACGGATATGGCAGTTGACAGTGGCATAGTATAAAGTTTTTAAAATTGCTTTGCTAAGAATTTCAAGCCATAACAACTCCTTCACAATCTATTGCACAACTCTCAACGTGGAACCCCCACGACATTCGACAATCAAGTATCATCTCCAGCATGTGAACTGAATTAGATGATGGAATAGCTCTGTTAGTATGATCAAAAATGTTGAAATCTTGTTCATCTTCCCTGTGTTTACTCGGTGATGTTTGGACTGATAACCAAGATATTGGTGTCATCTGCATATGCCACAACCTGATATTCTGGACCACCTTCAGATATGAAGTCGGAAAAATCGTTAGCATACAACAGAAACAAAAAAAGTCCTAGAATTCAACCCTGTGGCACACCGATGTTTGCTTCTGATGTTCCACTTTCGGTACCGTTCACCCAAACGCGTAGTTTTCTTTGTGTAATTTTCGAGCGAAACAGCTGCAATGGCAAGACACGTATTCCATACCTGTGCAGTTTGAAAAGAAGTAGCTAATGCTCTACATAATCGAACGCACGCGAAAAATCTATGAATAAACCACATATATGTGTTTTATGATCTAGTGCAGCCGCAATATGTTCTACAAAACTATACAATGCAGTTTCAGTGCTTCTTTTACTAATAAACCCATGCTGACTATCTGATATAACATTATTTTTGCTACGAAAATCCACTAGTTGATTCTTTATGTTGAGCTCAAACACCTTAGATATACATGAACGCAAGCTAATGCCTCTATAATTGGCATAGTCATTTGGATCATTCCTTTTGTAGATAGGTATGACCAAGGCTGGTTTCAAACAACTTATTCACAAGAAAGATTAATTAGGTATGCTAAAGGCCAACAGATCTGCACGATACATTTTTTGAGCAAATTATTTGAAATTGAGTCAAAACCGCTCTAGTTAGAGTTTTTCAACTGAGAAGCCAGATGGCACACATCATCCTCTGTAACTGGTAACAGATACATCGAATTAGAAAGCATTTTAATCGTAGTGCTGGTAAAGTTCTTGTCGGCAGTATGGTTTTTCACATCTAATGTAAAACGCTCATTAAATTTGGTTGCTAAAATTTGATCTGGTACTTGTTCACGATCCTTAGTTATATTTATAGTTTTATTTTTTTTTGTATGTTATTAATAATCTGCCACATGCATTTACTACGATTGCTTGAGCAATCGATTTTAGAATCTATACATTGTTGCCTATATTTACTAAGTTTTTGTAACTTGTTTACTAAGTTCTTTGTACCTGCCATCAGCCTTTGCCAAAGAATGACATAACGTAACTCTGTCTCTCAGTTCTACTAACTCGACTGGCAGAACCACTTTCTTCCGTCTTTCAAGGCGTATCCTTCTATAAGGAAATGAAACAAGAGGATGTTAAAGAATGTATCACAAGCGCTTTCCGTAGAAAACTGTTGGTACATTTCCAACCAGCTTTCTTGACTCAATTTTAGTCTGAAGTTTTGTGTATTCTGTTCAGAACAGTCTCGAATATTTGCACTTTAGATACCCGGATATTGAGGATTATACAGTAATGGTCAGACAAACAGTGATCCACAACAGATACATTATTCCTATTGTAGAACAAGCAAAAAATATTGATGTCATCTTCGACTCTAATTTAAGATTTGATATGTGAGTCATCTATCGAAAAGCACCTTCATTAAATTAAGACTAATACGAGTATATGCCATTTTAAACTTCAAAACGCGTAAGAAGCTAGTTGAACATTTAATAATGTGGCGATAAAGTTATTCGCATTTTCTTCTGGTTCGTTGTACATTTTGTATTTCGAAAGCAACACCTTTAATTGTTTCTCACGGATAACTAAATGGTGGGCCATCAGTTGGTTTTTTTTAAGTTAGTATTATTTTGAAAGATAAAAACTGAAATAAAAACGTCAAATATTGACAAGCGATGCGTTGTTGAGTCCAGAATGTCATTCTCAATCGAAATAAGTAATAATAAATCAAGTGAACGCGACCACCAAATTTCGTTTCTCTATCTTCAGTAATAAAAAAGTTATAGGAGTGAGCCACTTTGTAGAATCACCCTGTATAGCCGGGTCATAAATATTTATCCTACAGTATATTCAGATAAGAGATAGACCGGACATAAACAAGACCACGTGATCATCGAACGCTGTAACATTCGGCAGGGACGTATTAAGAGTCACGCAGTACATATTTTAGATAGTAGATGCTGCTTTGCGTAACTTTGTAGTAAATTAGCACAATTCGATGTGTATACGATTGGTGATGGATATAGGATCATGTGGGGGTGGGGTAAGAAATATATAATGATGTAAATATACATAAGGGTTTCAAAATTTTCGCTTCGATTTCCAGCTTCGGATGCCGCCTGATGTTTGGTGAAATACAGTCGAATATAATCTCAAAATGGCGTTTAAATTAGCCTAAATTAAAAATAATCGTATATCTCTTAAAATTGCTTTTAGAATATTGATTAGTATATTTTTTGATTTCTAGGTAAATATGTAACCAAATTAAAACGTTCAAAACGTAAAAAAATGTGCATGGTTGAACATTGTCAGAAAGTAGATTCTTGAATAGGTTTTGCCAAAATGGGTTCAAAAATGTCAATAATTAATTAAAAAATACAGTAGCTTTATAATTACTTATAACTTACCGAATTTGATGAACGACATCTTTTATTGGAAAGATGAGCTTGATGAGCTTTCATCATCGCTACTGCCTGAAGCACCAACGTCAATAATGAATGGCTCGACTTGTTCCTCTAAAATATTGTCCAGTTCCCACATTCTCTTTTCAACTTTGTCTTTCACGTGCTTAATACAGTTTTCCCATTTTTGCGCTGTTATTAATTCTAGTGCTTCTTTGAAAAGTCCTTTGAGGTCACAAAATTTAAAAGTTGTATTGTGCTTAGCTATATAATTTTTAACCTCTGCCCATATGAGCTCAATGGGATTGAGCTCGCAATGGTATGGAGGTAAACGGAGCACAGTTTTATTTTGACTTGCTGCCATTTCGTCAATGGCGTATTTTTGATATTCCGCCTTGTGATCCTTGACAATTCTTAATAATTGTACTTTCAGCATTGCTTCTTCAAAGTTGATATTTTTCGAGCGGAGCCAATTTTGAACATCAACTTTCCTTGAAGCCGTTGTTGGGACCTTCTCCATTCTTCGAGAATGATAAGGCGCATTATCCAACACAATTAATGCGTTTTCCTCTAAGTTCGGTAAAATTTTTGAAAACCACTGTTCAAACGATTTGCCATTCATTTCCTCGTGGTAATCTCCAGTTTTCTTAGACTCAAAGCACCACAGACCGTCAACAACAAATCCATCCTCACTGCCAATATGGCAGATAACGAGCCTTTTCCCTTATTTCAATAAGCGAACCTTTTTCAAATGTTTTCATCACATTCAGCGAAAAAAACATTGAGACATGAGTATCAGATTGCTATAATTGGGATTATTTAGTCATATTGAAAGAAAGAATATTCGTATGATTACTCAGTGCTTCACAATTTAATTTAAAGTTATAAACCTTTAAAAAATGAATGATCAGGAACCTGAAATACGCGCAAATATTAATATTAACAAATTATAACTTTATAAAGCTTAAAGTATGAATTAAAATGATTAGAAATATTAGGAACGGTACACAATATAAAACTTAGTAACTTTTTTTAAGTTTATAATATTCGACATATTTTAAGATTATATTAAAAAATTATTGAAATATCGAAAACACATAAAAACATGGCTTAAAAAAGTTCTAACAAATGAAAATGACAATAAAACATCCACGCATTTTATCGAAAGTTATAAAAGTTTTGTTACTTGTAATATGTTTTATCTGCCCCCTGGAATTAATGTTTAGAACCTTGTTCCCAAGGTTTGAAAAACATCCGATTGTTGTCTATTACTCGTATTTACCTGCTGGATTTTTTAATCCGGTGGACAGTCCATCTAGAAAGGCCCTCCTGGATGAAGTTACAGAATCATCAACCCCGTACTTTACTTGTAGTGTGTCCTGCGTTTACCCACGTTTCATCAAGGTAATAAATCTTCCTGTTTTGATTTCTATATTTCCCAATTTTTGTTAAATAATCCCTCCTCCATAGCACAATTTCTTCTCTATCCAGTAGTAAACTATTACGACCCCGTTTTTTCCATTTGAAATTTAAATGCTTCAGTAACGCATGGAAAGTTGATCGTTTGAAATTTGGCAACGTTGTATCTCCATTTACCTCCTGCAGTACTTTATCTATAGTAGGTATTTCATTCCTAAAGAAGAATTCATGCACTTTCCTCCTAATCGCATGCTTATCAGCTTCATCCAATGATTTAACAATACTTTTGCGATGTTTACTGGTCATTGGCTCAGAAAAGGTGTGATTTTTCGGTATTGTCTTAACACATTAAACACTGATGCGCGACACACCCCAACTTTGTGAGAAACCTTCACAACAATTTCTTTGATGGTTGATGCCTCGTTCTCCTCGCGCTCGATCTTATATATATTCAAAATGACCTCTTTCATTTCTGCACTCAGGTGTCTTTTTTTAGAGCGTTTCCTAGGTGGACTACAGGAGTTTACAACTTCATCGGCAGTATCTGTACTACTAGGCATTTTGCGCAAGCAGTTGATAACAATAACAATCAATAACAAGGTATAACAATAACAACGACAAACTCAACAACTTAATAAAATAACAAACGAAAACGTCCAAAGAAATATCAAATTGCAATGATGTACACGACATACGTAACACGTCTGAACCTGAATGTGACTCTGCCTTGATACGACTGCTCTGCCGCTCGGCATAGGCATTTAATTGCGAATTGACCAATGAGGGCTCCTGTTTTACGTCGAGACGGCGGCGTTAGCGTGAAAATCACCCGAACCTTTTGTTTACATCCGGTCTATCTCTTATCTGAATATACTGTAGAACTGTTTTTCTCGGTCTGAACGGGGGTAAAAGCTGTTTTCAAAACTTCCAAAAAACTTATCAGGTAAATACCAAACGATTGGACTATAATTTAAGCGAAACGTCACTAATTGGAGTAGGAGCCGCCTAGTCGCAGGTCGGTCTTCGAATCGAATCGAATCTTGCTTCTTCCTTGAGAAATACGATAAATAAAAATCCCAGAACAGAACAACGGATCCGTTCCGACAAAAGTCGAAGCAAATCCGGGCGATTGTAGATTTTCGGATTTTCCTCGGAGTGGAGTTTTTGTTCGGAAAAACTCATTTGTGTGATAGCGAGTCGCAGGAACGTCTTTGCTTAATCGTCATTGTATTGCCAGCGCGATTGTTTGTTTCTCAGATATCGTTTGCTTCTAAACTGTCGAAACTAAGCGATGAAAGATACTTTAATACATCATTGTCAACCCAGCTCTTTGTTTTCTACCGCAAACATTTGCTTTGGTTTTTCTGATCAACGCTCAAATACGAAGTTGCTTGTAAATAAAAGCGATGTCTCGTCACGCTAGTGCGACCTCGACTAAAAACAAATAATCTGTAGCATTTTATACATTTCTGGCATTAATCTGGTTCCCTATATATACTAAGTGACATATAAATCCGAACACCCAGTTTACATGGTTTTATTTTAATGAAAGTTGGTGAATGTATTTATCTTACTGTAAATAACAAGTGAAAAAATTTTCAGCCTTATCAGTTGGACATTCCGGTTTTTATACTGCTTTTTTTTTAATTCACTAACGCTCTAAAAATTAATATTTCAGTCGCAGTAAAGAATCAACGTTGGCGGATTTTGGTTCGTGACATCCTTTACGATCGGTTACGATGCCTAGAGTACGGAGACCTGTACGATTTCGTCAACTTAGTGAGTTTGATAGGGGCCGTATAGTGGAAATTGGGGAAGCTGGCCTTTCTTTTCGGGCAATTGCAGTTAGAGTGCAAAAAAGTGTAGACACTGTGGTTAGGTGTTGTCAGGCATGGCTTCGAGAAGGCCGTACACAAAGAGCAAGGGGCACTGGACGCTGCCATAGAGCAACAGACCGTGAAGATCGCCGCCTAAGATTATTGGCCTTAAGGGACCGTTTCTCCATTACCAGGTCCATTGCAAATGAATGGTTTGCAGAACACGGAAGACCTATTGGCATGCGAAGTGTTTACCGACGAATGAGAAGTTTTGGCTTGTTTTCATACCGGCCACACTGGGTCCTCCCTTTAACTCGAGAACACCGACGTAATCGCCTTGAGTGGTGTAGACAACGGTCACTCTGGGAACAGGAATGGAACAGTATTGTCTTTAGTGACGAGTCTCGATTTTGTTTAGGCATGCACGATGGTCGTGGGTTAGAAGGCGACGTGGTGGAAGGAGGAATCCACAGGTTTTTGTTGAAAGACATTTTCATCACACTTTTGGAGTTATGGTTTGGGGTGCTATAGCTTATGGTTCCAGGTCACCTTTAATCTTCCTCAGAGGTAACATGAACGCGCAGCGTTATATCCACGAAGTTCTAGAACCCCATCTTTTACCCCTATCTTGACACCCTGGCAGATCCAACTTTCCAACAAGATAATGCCCGACCACATGTTGCAAGAGTCACATTAGACTTCTTTCAACATAATGAGGTCAAAGGGCTTTAAAGCAGTGCAGTCATTTTGAAATTTTAATCATTTACTTATTATGCTTCATTAAGTACTTATACAAAATTTTATTAAAATAAAACAATTTAATTTAAACTGGGTGTTCGGATTTATATGTCACTTAGTATATATGAAATAGAACAAGCAGCTAGTGATTTTTTGTTAGAGGTAAACAGTCGCTTCTCCATACATACGCACAATACTATCATATGAATCATCGCTATGCAGCGGCAAACTATATTAATGAATCGTCTGCAAATATCTGGATTTTATAATAATGTAAGATATCTCAAATATCATTAATGTATAAAATAAATATTCGCGGACCCAGTTTACTACCTTGCGGTACACCAACAGAAATATTGTTTGATCTGCATAATGTAGAGAGTTAATTCTGGATTTTTGTCCTATTAATGAAATATACAGGGTGTTCCTTAATGATACACGAATATTTAAGGGTGTGAATCTATATGAAAAATTAATGTTAGTTTGCCTTATAAACTATGGTTCAAAAATGTTTCCTTACAAAAACTCTGGGTGTTAAAGTTTTAGGAAAAAAATGGAAATTAATATTTTCAGAACCGCTTCAGATATTTCACTGATATTTAGTACGTAGTGAAAGTTAATGAAGTTGCATGTTTTTCAATACAAAAAGAATTTTTAGCTTTAACAGTCGCGTGCGTACGGGTATTGACTTCGAAATTTTTTAAGAAAAAAACGGTACGCCAATAGTTAATTGACAAATTCCCCGTTCAATTTAAAACAAATGATCTCTCTTGCATTGTTTTCTTTCGATGCGCCATTTTTGAGTAAAACAATAAACATCATGTAGACTCACACCCTTGAATATTCGCATATAATTAAGGAACACCCTGTATAGAAGTTACCAGACATAAATATTGAAAAGTAGGAAATCATGAAAATAGAAAAATAAATTTATATAAATAGACTTACTTTCCTTTGGCTGACCATAAAATGAACTTAAAAACTTAAAAAACATTTTTTTTTCGATTAAAAATATTTGAACGGTAATAAAGCTATTTTATCTTGAGTCTTCAAAAACAAAAACATGTGACGTTTCGCTACGAGGATGGAACAAGGCTGTAACACACTTTTATTCGAAAACTTTAAATGAATGACCTGCATTGTACTTTAAATATTTTCCATCGGAAAAAATATTTCTGAATTTTAGTTCATTTTGTGAACAGGCTTGTTTTTAAAAATGTATTTTCGTTTAGAGATATTATAGAGGGTAATTTCTTGTTAGAAAATATAAAAAAAAGTTACTATAAACATGGGCCAGATACAACGTGATAAATTTTTAAAAAAAATCTAAATATATGTATTCGATTCTGTTAAAATTTGACAATATTATTTGTTGTATCAAGAGGCTAATTTATACCTAAATGGATTGAAATTATTAGGTCCAGTGGCGTGCCGGGCGGCACCTTGTACGCCACTGCCACTGCCTTTTTTGAAACTTTAATATTTGTTCTTTGAATAAGAATGTGAAAATACATCTCTGTACCCCAGATCTCAACTGGGTTTAGTCCATAACTGTGAAAAATGAGTTTAATATGTTAAGCTTATGACAACATTGTGAATTTTCATTTGCTACATGCAGCGTCCATCTATCTGTAATAATAAGGAAGTTTTCAACTCATATTAAGTCGCTTACAATACAATGCAAGAAATATATTTCAAATACAATTATCTCAAAACTACTTATCTGGACTTGAACTAGTCTGGCTCTAAGGTACAGATCTTCTTTGCCTCTCTTATTTTTTTCGTATCTCACTTCGTTTTCGATAAAAAAAAAATAAGAACAGTTTTATTGCATGTCGCTGGACAAAATTAATTTAATAATTTTTGCTAAAAAAATCACAACTGCATTGAAAAACGAAAAAATCAAAAAAATTTCTAGGAGGGAGTATTAAGAGGGATGTCTTTTAAGTTTTGCTTATGGAAATAAAACAATATGGTAGGTAGTTTTAAATAACTTTATCGTTTTTCGAAGATTAATACACATCTGCACGCGCTCGAACCAATTTTCGAAGCACTTGTCCCACTCGTTTGCTGGCAGATCCAAAACTGGATTTTTGAATGCGTCAACTGCTTCTTCTGGTGACAGGAACCTTTGACCACGCGGTCTGTTTTTAATTTTCGGCAAGTAAAGAAATCGTTAGGACTTAGATCGGGACTATATGGAGGATGGTCGAATAATTCCACGTTCTCTTCCGTTAAATACTGCCTTGTTTTTTGGGCTGTGTGCAAGCTTGCATTGTCTTGTTGGAGGATGATTCTTCTTTCGGGGCTGATTTTTCGAAGCTCGGTGATGACTTTTGGCAAACAAATGGTGGTATACTAATCCGCAGTAACAGTTCTTTGCTCATTAAGAGGTATTGTTGCAATATGACCCCCTTTTGACACAAACGTCGCGACCATCTTTTTCGAAAAACTTCGAGAACGGATGACTTTTTTGCCTTTTCTTCACCTTGGAACACCCAAACAGACGACTGTCGTTTATTTTCTGGTTTGTAACAGTAAATCCACGATTCGTCACCACTAACAATGCTGTACACATTTTTTGAGTTTCCGGAATTGTAACGATCAAGCATTTTTTGACACCAATTAACCCAGGCTGTTTTCTGCTCGTCAGTCAACAGGTGGGGTATCCAACAAGAAACTAATTTTCTTACTACTAATTATTCATGTAGATCTTTTTGAATTGAGGTCTTTGAGATCTTCAAGGACGCCTCAATCTCGCAATATGTCACATGTCTATCTTCAATTATGAGTTTGCGCACAGCAACGACGTTTTCCTGGGTGACTGCCGTTTTTGGTGCACCCACCCTGGGATCGTCGCTAAGACTCACCCGTCCACGTTTGAATTCTCCATACCAACGGGAAATTGTCGACTGAAGTGGCGCTTCGTTTCCGAAAACAGACAGTAACTCAGCAAGGCACTCTTGTTGCGATAATTGTCCCTAAAAGTTGTAACTTAAAAGACATCCCTCGTATTGCAATAAATTATTTTTTTTCAATTTATCACCCTGTATTTTGAAAAAGTCAAGGGTTATTTCATTATCACTATTTACCCAGGACGAGAAATATCGGCAGTAATAAACAGATTATATGATTCTGATAATAGTTTGTGAACACGCCTTATACATATTAGTAGGAATTCGTTCACTATTTGCACGGTGTACCGGAAAGAAAAAGAAATAACAGAAACGCATGGTGATGTAGCAACGAACGCAAATGTGCACTTCTATTAGTGCTTCGAGTACGTGCTGCTCATTTATCGTGATTAAAGGCAGCCCCACATGCTGCATATATTCTAATTCCGCAGAAAACTATAATTAACGTTCCATAAGTATTGGTCAATATTGAAATATGTGTTGCGAAAAACATGAAGCTAGATTTATACGTCTCTACATACTCTTGAGAAACAAATAAAAATAAAGGATAGACTAGCTTTACTTATATCAATATAACGCAGTTTTAAATATCTGTATCCATAATCAAGAAGTGCCTTACTCTCTGCGAACTCGAAAAAAAGGTAAGCCTTCGGAAATTTATAATTTACAAAGTGTTATCAAAATATAGAGGCAAAATACATAAAATTTCCCAAATAACTTTTCATAAGTACCTATCAAAGACTACGAACACACCATAAATCATAAAGGTCAACTTCAGAGAGATTTGCCGAATAAGAAATATTGATATCATAATGTTTCTTAAAATTCCCAGTTAAATGTTCGGGTGAGTTGAAAATAAAGTCTGAGCGTCCATTCTTTCATTCGCCGTCAAAATAAACTAAAATATGTATATAATAAAATATTCAACCTGAAAAATGTATGGGTAATCACGTACATATGAATCACCCTGGGGAGAGCGGCACATTTTCCAAGTAAGGAGCGTATAGTAACCTATACAAGCTATATAATGACTTATCGTGTGTTTTTATAGTTTTTGTTCAGAATGAGCGATGAATAAGAAACGGGTATTTCGTTTAAAAACATGTAGGTGTTGTCAGGTACTTATGAATCACCCTGTAGAGAGCGGCATTTTTCCAAGTAAGGTTACCTACAATTTTCATAACTAGCTTTTTTAGGTGTTTTTAATATCCGATTATACATCAAAAACTCGACATGTGTGTAGAACCATCATAGTTGAGAAGTCGTTAGAAGTGTCAGGTTTGATTACGTTGGTTGTAACTTCGCTGGTTCCCTTTCTTTCCGCGACAAAGACATGGACATACTTGAAATTCAGTAAATGTTGTGTTTGTTTGGTATTTTTAAAAGTGTTTACATTAAAAATGCAATAAAGTGAAAACATGGCAGCAGCGAAGAATACATAGAAAAAGCGAATATTTTTCGGTTATTGTAAATAAACATAGCCTTTAACCATCACAAATTTGTTTTAAAGCTTGAACATAAATAGCCATCAATACTACGTCTCTTCTTTTTAAACAAACATTCTCCCTTTTTTAATTGGTTCGCACAGACTACACTAGATCATATCGAAGTATCATAATTTTTGCGATTGCAAAGAATATCTGTCGCCGCTGGCGTGATATACGCAACCTCTTTCATCGTTGTACTAGCAGAATTTACCGAAAGCCGAAATAGCGGCCGTTGTTGCCACTGACAGTAGGGTTATATATACTAAGTGACATATAAATCCATACACCCAGTTTAAATAGTTTTATTTTAATAAAATTTTGTATAAGTACTTAATGAAGCATAATAAGTAAATGATAAAAATTTCAAAATGATTGCACTGCTTTAAAGCCCTTTGACCTTTAATAATGTGTGGATGCACCCTGATGTACTACGCATTCTCCAACGCGCCTAGGCATGCTTCTGATCAGGTGGTCAATGTCCTCCTGTGGTATCTCATTCCAGGCAACCACCAACTCCTCTCGAAGTGCTTCTAGAGTCTGAGGAGGACGTTGCAAATTGAGCAAACTCCTACCCATCATATCCCACACGTGCTCAATTGGGGATAAGTCGGGAGATCTTGGTGGCCATGGTAACAATGTGACATCATTATGTTGAAAGAAGTCTATTGTGACTCTTGCAACATGTGATCGGGCATTATCTTGTTGGAAAGTTGGATCTGCCAGGGTGTCAAGATAGGGTAAAAGATGGGGTTCTAGAACTTCGTGGATATAACGCTGCGCGTTCAGGTTACCTCTGATGAAGATTAAAGGTGACCTCGAACCATAAGCTATAGTACCCCAAACCATAACTCCAACAGTGTGATGAAACATGTCTTTCAACAAAAAACTGTGGATTCCTCCTTTCACCACGTCGCCTTCTAACCCTGGCACGACCATCGTGCATGCCTAAACAAAATCGAGACTCGTCACTAAAGACAATACTGTTCCATTCCTGATCCCAGAGTGACCGTTGTCTGCACCACTCAAGGCGATTACGTCGGTGTTCTCGAGTTAAGGGGAGGACCCAGTGTGGCCGGTATGAAAACAAGCCAAAACTTCTCATTCGTCGGTAAACACTTCGCATGCCGATAGGTCTTCCGTGTTCTGCAAACCATTCATTTGCAATGGACCTGGTAGTGGAGAAACGGTCCTGTAAGGCCAATAATCTTAGGCGGCGATCTTCACGGTCTTGTTGTTCTACGGCGGCGTCCAGTGCCCCTTGCTCTTTGCGTACGGCCTTCTCGAAGCCATGCCTGACAACACCTAACCACAGTGTCTACACTTCTTTGCACTGCAATTGCCCGAAAAGAAAGTCCAGCTTCCCGAAGTCCCACTATACGGCCCCTATCAAACTCGCTAAGTTGACGAAATCGTACAGGTCTCCGTACTCTAAGCATCGTAACCGATCGTAAAGGATGTCAAGAACCAAAATCCGCCAACGTTGATTCTTTACTGCGGCTGAAATATTCATTTTTAGAGCGTTAGTGAATTAAAAAAAGCAGTATAAAAACCGGAATGTCCAACTGATAAGGCTGAAAAATTTTTCACTTGTTATTTACAGTAAGATAAATACATTCACCAACTTTTATTAAAATAAAACCATTTAAACTGGGTGTTCGGATTTATATGTCACTTAGTATAGCTGATTATTATCTAAGCTGTGTCAATACATTACCAATATTATCAGAATAAACACGGCTGCGTCTGTAAACTGTTGCAGAGTGTACTTTGTACTACTTTGTATCAATGTTGGCGTTCGTAATTGTCTGAGGTACCTGTTCCATGGATTCTGAAATATAACAAAGAAATCCTTTTGCACTGTCAATAGTGCGCATTTCTTCCCGTACTCAAAAACGTGGTAATGAGCGTGGTCACTTGTTATTCTTATGGTTCATTGTTTGTTTACTTTATTCGGTTATCGAAAAGTGTTCAAAATTGGCAGAATATATATTTTTCACAATAAATAGGCGTTCCTTATAATAAATACAATTGTCGCAGGAAACGCGGTTAGAAATTAGTCTGATGTCATCAACTGTCATAGCGTTATAAAAATAAAGTTTCACGGTATTCCAGAGTAAAATTTCATCTGCCGATCTCCATTCCATTACCTTGTATGGATTACAAAGTGATTTTCAAACGCACCCCAGAACGTGTTCATGAGATATACATACAGTAGTGGATAAAAGTATATAGACAAATATGAATATTTACCTAAATACCTTTAGAAAACGAATTCATACTTAATTGCTCCATAAACAAATGCGTTATTAGTAGAAAAACTAAATTCCTTGTTTTTACATTATCTGCAATGAACACAATACAAGTCTGAATATAAGCACTTTTTTATGAGGGACAAAAATATGTAGATAAATTCTTTTCAACATTAGTTTAGTACAGTTTCGTGTCAGAAGAGGATTAGTTTCTGTTCATCAAGAATTTTGGAATGTTCAGTGATTTTAAGAACATGCCGCGTGGTCCAGAAATTTCTTTCGATGTGAAAACTAAGATCATTTAGTTATACAAAGATGGTCAACGTCAAATCGAAATTGCCAAAAATTTGAAGCTGAAGCGTAAAGCACTTTGGGCAATATTGAGCAAATATAAACAAAAAGGTATCTTGGAAGCCTCTAAGAGAAGTGTTAGGCCTAGAAAACTAAATGTTAGATCAGTGAGATTAATAAAAGTAATTTCGTCCAAAGATCCGTTTAAAACCCCAAGACAAATAAAATCCGAAATCGAGACACAGGGAATTGTCAGGGTTTCTACGAAAACTATAAGAAGAAGATTAAATGATTTGAAGTTATTTGCACGTCGCCCAAGTGAGAAGCCGCTAATCTCGAGGAAAAACCGTAAGGACCGATTACAATTTGCACGGTTGCATCTTGATTGGAGCATCTGTGACTGGAAGAGGGTATGTTTCATTGACGAACACAAGTTCAATATGTTTGGATCAGATGGTGTTCATTACGTTAGACGTCCTAGTGGACAAAGAGTACACTTTGCTCACTGTCAAGCATGGAGGCGGGTCTGTTACAGTTTGGGGGTGCTTTTCGATGTTTGGGATGGGACCTTTACATAGAATAGATGGCATTATGGATAAGTTTGTATACACATATATACTAAAGCATGTCATGTTACCCTATATGGAAGACAATATGCCCTTAAAATCAATCTTCCAGCAAGATAATGACCCGAAGCACAGTTCAAATCTCGCGAAGAAATTCTTTCTGGATGAAAAAATGCCAGTTCTCAAAAATGGCCTTCATTCTCCCGATATAAACCCCATTGAAAATCTATGGGAATACTTAGATAAGCAAATACGAGATAAAAATTATTCAAACAAGGGTGAACTTTTTGCCGCTTTAGAGCCAAAGTGGAGAAAGATTGATGAATCTTATATCAAGAAACTTCTACAATCTATGCCGAGACAATGCCAAGCGGTGATTGATAATAATGGTTATGCTACAAAATATTAACACAAACATGGTTAATTTTCTGTAATTCAATGAACTTTGCTTCTTTTTTCTATAATTGTTTTGCTTTGTCTATATATTTTTGTCCATTACTGTATATTATTAATTATATTTATCGAAGTACCGTTGTTCCAGAAGATGTTTAAATGAATATATTGTGCTTATATCTATCAGTTACCTAGGTATGCATACCTGTGTGCCTTCATGCGGTCCATAAAGATCGTCAACTCACCTGGAAAAAAATAAATCAGTGTTAACAAAAACCTTGACCAAAGCTAAAAAATACATGGCATGTTACATCAATAGATTGGCAACATTATTTGCTACACAGTATGTTTTGATATGTCACTGACTTTTTAATAAAACAGTATAAATTATTAGACAACCAAATAAAGGTTGCTCGTATTGCAATCAATACCTTTGCAGCCCATACACGAACGTTCTTTCCTGCCATTTCTCTCCAGCTGCAAAAACTCGTTATTTCGTCACGAAAGGAATGAACGGCAGTCTGTCAATTTCGTACTGAAGGCAAAAATTCTCCCACTAACTGTAAAATATTCCGAAAGGACAGACAGCAGTGGTTGCTTTATTTTACACTTACTCTTGTACGGATAAGAATAATATTGTCAGCGGAAAATGATACTGTAGGGCTGCAATTGGGTTACTGATTTTTTTGTTACTGTAATATGTCAATTAACCTTAGCATTTCACCACCAGAGTGATTTGTGTTACATGTTGGTACTTGCCTTAAGGTATAATTGCTCGAATTATGAACCTAACGCCTATCAAACAACACGTCTTTTTCATAAAAAAAGTAACAATGTTGAATAATTATAATTATAGCTAAATTGCTGGATTGCTTATATCAGAAACACCCGTCTATCAAATGCTAGATACGTATCTAACAACGTTAACATCATAAAGTTACTAAAATGTATCCTAAATCACTGAAACCGCTTGAATCTAATAGCCAACAGACCGTTTACTGATATAAAGTACAGCAGTTTAGTATATAGAGGATGATCCCACGGTCCCCTCATGGTTTTCTCCGTAGGCAAAAATTCGGTTGCCTTTTAGACTTAGCATACTTAGAAAATACAATGCAGTATTTGTGCTTTTGAAGATCGCACTCCCCTGATAAGGTTTGCTACCTCCAGTTTTCAGGAATTTCCACAGGTTTGTAAAATTCCAAATTACAAAAAGTTTCCGCTTTTCGATCCCTTCGGGCTCCGATGGTTTTGTTTGATGTGTCCAGTCATTATGACCAGTTTCGTAAGTCAGGAAGCTATTCAGGTGTTTTGATTAGGTAAAGTATGTTTCTAGAAAAAAATTTATCCTTCCCGAATATACGAAACTAGGCCAACTTTCGGTAATTATCAAAGTACAAGGTGGTCTTGGAATAGTTCAAGAAAGTACGTACTATTTTTTTGTCCTTGATGATGTCTGATATCATCCAAGATTTTAACTAATGATGTACTTGTGCTAAAGTTTTTCCTAAAACCGGATTGACTATCGTGAATGATATCGTTTGTGTCACAAAACAATCTAATTTGATTATAAATATGCCTTTCTAATATTTTGGATGTAGCGGGTAATATGCTAATAGGCCTCAAGTCTGTAAATCCTTTAGGTTCTGCTATTTTTGGTAAGGCTTTCTTCCATATTTCTGGAAATAATCCCCCCAAAATACATGTGTTGATTATATTCAGCAAGGCATTCGTACAAAACGGGATACATAACTTCAGGTCTCTCATAGAGAAACCATCCTCTCCAATGCAAATGCCATTGGAGAGGTTGGTTTCTCTATTGACATGAACAGCTGAATAGTAATTATTTGTCTATATCTATAACCTTCGACATGACACCCAACCTAACTAGCACTTTATACTTCTAGCTATCCAGATCCCCCCCCCCCATTTGCTACTATTCTTTTTATTTTCTGGCAACAATTAGCATACGTCATACTTGACCTTAAACTGTTTCGCATGTAAGTAAAATGATCCGGGAGTGCCTCAAGGGTCGGTTCTTGGGCCACTTCTTTTTATTTTATATATCTCCGTTCTTGATAAAGCTATTAAACACTGCAATATTCAGTTTTCTGCAAATGACGTGCAGTTATACAATAATTTTAATACTGACAATATAATAATTGCTGAGGCTAAAATTAAAGAAGACTTGAGGTCTATCGACAAGTATGCAAAAATTCATAATCTTAAAATAAATTCAGAAAAATCAAAGTAATTATATTCACTCCTAAAAATTTAGAAATCAAATTAAGATATATTCGACAATATCACTAAATGGTGAAATTATAAAAGTATGTGAGATTGTAAAAAATCTAGCCATATCTCTTGATGAATGTCTGAGTTTTATCCCTCATGTAAACAATGTCACAAAAAGTTGTTTTTTAATGTTTTGAACAAACAAATCCTCGATTACAAAACTAAAAAAATTCTCTGTGAGTCATTAATAATTTCAAAAAATATGACCACCTTATATAATAATACTACTATCATGTATAATGTTTTACCCTCTAATACTAAAACTTCAAATTTCAAGAATTTCAAAAATTATTTAAGACAAATAATTCTCGAGCAATCATTTACATAACTTTGTCTCTTACTTCTGCTCATAATATATGCATCAATATGTATGTATACTAAGTGACATATAAATCCGAACACCCAGTTTAAATGGTTTCATTTTAATAAAAGTTGGTGAATGTATTTATCTTACTGTAAATAACAAGTGAAAAAATTTTCAGCCTTATCAGTTGGACATTCCGGTTTTTATACTTCTTTTTTTAATTCACTTACGCTCTAAAAATGAATATTTCAGCCGCAGTAAAGAATCAACGTTGGCGGATTTTGGTTCTTGACATCCTTTACGATCGGTTACGATGCCTAGAGTACAGAGACCTGTACGATTTCGTCAACTTAGTGAGTTTGATAGGGGCCGTATAGTGGGACTTCGGGAAGCTGGACTTTCTTTTCGGGCAATTGCAGTTAGAGTGTAAACACTGTGGTTAGGTGTTGTCAGGCATGGCTTCGAGAAGGCCGTACGCAAAGAGTTAGGGGCACTGGACGCCGCCGTAGAGGAACAGACCGTGAAGATCGCCGCCTAAGATTATTGGCCTTAAGGGACCGTTTCTCCACTACCAGGTCCATTGCAAATGAATGGTTTGCAGAACACGGAAGACCTATTGGCATGCGAAGTGTTTACCGACGAATGAGAAGTTTTGGCTTGTTTTCATACCGGCCACACTGGCTCCTCCCTTTAACTCGAGAACACCGACGTAATCGCCTTGAGTGGTGCAGACAACGGTCACTCTGGGATCAGGAATGGAACAGTATTGTCTTTAGTGACGAGTCTCGATTTTGTTTAGGCATGCACGATGATCGTGCCAGGGTTAGAAGGCGACGTGGTGAAAGGAGGAATCCACAGTTTTTTGTTGAAAGACATGTTCATCACACTGTTGGAGTTATGGTTTGGGGTGCTATAGCTTATGGTTCCAGGTCACCTTTAATCTTCATCAGAGGTAACATGAACGCGCAGCGTTATATCCACGAAGTTCTAGAACCCCATCTTTTACCCTATCTTGACACCCTGGCAGATCCAACTTTCCAACAAGATAATGCCCGACCACATGTTGCAAGAGTCACACTAGACTTCTTTCAACATAATGATGTCACATTGTTACCATGGCCACCAAGATCTCCCGACTTATCCCCAATTGAGCACGTGTGGGATATGATGGGTAGGAGATTGCTCAATTTGCAAGGTCCTCCTCAGACTCTAGAAGCACTTCGAGAGGAGTTTGTGGTTGCCTGGAATGAGATACCACAGGAGGACATTGACCACCTGATCAGAAGCATGCCTAGGCGCGTTGGAGAATGCGTAGCACATCAGGGTGCATCCACACATTATTAAAGGTCAAAGGGCTTTAAATCAGTGCAATCATTTTGAAATTTTTATCATTTACTTATTATGCTTCATTAAGTACTTATACAAAATTTTATTAAAATAAAACCATTTAAACTGGGTGTTCGGATTTATATGTCACTTAGTATATAATGTTATACTTTTATCCAATCGTGATTTACCTGTGTTTTGGTCAATTAATTTATTTTTTTATGTTGAAACTCTGCATTTTAGTGGTCGGTATATATTTTTGTATGTGTTCTTCCAATACAAAGTATAATCAAAATATCCAGACCGTCAGTGCTGCTTTTTTTATTACATGGTATAAGCGAACACACAAACTACTCGTATCTATAAAACAAATTCACACCGCTTAAAATAATGTACGAGAAACCTTTTTTGTGTTAACCATATGTATTTAAACTATTTCAGTTGACGAGACAGTACAAATTCTCATGTACGTTCACATGAGTTCATTAGAATTAAAAATAAATAAATTGACCGTACTATTCACCGTATCGTATCACCGGTAGTTGCGCTAACAGCTAGCAATAAATTAATAAAGACAGTCCAGGGCGTAAAGGAGTCCGATGGCAGAACAGTAGGACTGAATAGCAACGGCACGGAAATCTGTTGATAAAGTAGGTACGTCGTGGAATACGTTAACCAATGGTACACTTTCTTTTCAAAAGCCCCCCACATTGTTTTTGAACAGGTGAAGTTAGGAGTGATGAAATTAACGCAATTAGCATAAAAGTGGCACTTGGAAATTTCAAGTTGGCTGCTGAGTGCTATATTTGAACATTTTTTTTGTGGAGTTGGGGGTCGTGTGGTACCTCATTTTTAAGCACCTTATGAGCACATTATAATTCTAAACCAAAAAATTACCAACTCACAAAATGGCAAACTGACAGGCTATCAAATTTGAGCTTTCTGGTACATTCGGTTGTTCAATAAATAATCGATCATCAAAGCTTTTCCAGCTTGCTAACTTGACCCACTAAAACAATAAGGTCCCTTCCGAAAAATACTGTACTATCAAACATAAAAATGATTGTGTAGCTCAAGCAACTTCACACCGATTAGAATCACCCTCTATAGTACACAACTTTTTATCTCGGTGAAGTTTGCGGCCCTCAGCCAGGGCAGGCACTTAATGACCCTTTGCCGATGAAAATAATGAACTTAGGGTGGAAAACAAAGAGATTGAATAAGTAACTGGATTCGAGGAAATTACATCGGAAACATCAAAGAAAGCTGAGACGCAGATATCATTATTTCATTACATTCACGATATGAAAACTGTGAAATATTGGTCTCGGAGCCTTTTGTATTAGAAACAATTGGAAAACGTAAAATTTTATTCCAGGATATATATGCACTGAATTTTTCGCTCATTCTAGCTATTCTTATTTGATTCAGATTTTATTACTAGCACGTGAGCAGCCGTATCAATAGAATTGCTTCTTTGTTAAATAAGTATTTCCAGGTATTGCGTATAAACTTCCAGGTACGAATATATCTGAAAAGAAAGACTTGACAAAATTGGCAACTCTGCCTGCCTCGGCACTCGCAAACCCGGCACGGCGTTGCATACTCGGATACACGCAACGACGCTTAGTTATGCCTCAGCATTCGACGCAGACATCCTAAAATAATATCTGATTTTCGAAATTTCTCGCCAGTAGCGTAGGAAGTAAAAACACACGTGTGTTAACTCCTTTGGAAAATTCGAGACTGTCTAGGTCATATGCTGTGTCCACTTCAACCAGTCTTTGCTCGATATAAAAAACCTAAATGACTCTGAACAGAAACATCCAGGAAAATGTTATGAATACACTCGCGAAGTATCAACAGCATTTCAAAGATACCCATGGTAAAATTATTGCTATAGGTGCCAATTTCCCTTTTTCAATTTCCATTTGTAAATAGATTAACCTATATACCGGGCGGCGTCCAAATTGGATATGTCGCACATTTTTCCATAAAACGTCGTACTTTTCCACATAGAAAGGCAGGGTCGAACTGACCCATTCAGATTTTCAGGTACTTAATATCTCGGAATGTAAGAAAAATTGCTTATACGCTCTGTACGGGGGGAGTCCTAACTTGAAGGAATATGTCATTGTACCTTTAAATGATAATCCATTTATTTATTGCCCGGAAAATACATAGGTACAGGGTGTTTCAGTTTATTGTTGCATAACTTCGAGATTCGATAGAACTTTTAAAATTAATGTATAAAGTCTATATAAACATGGGTCGAAAAATGCGTGGCTTCCGAAATACAGGGTGTTTAAATTTACTTTCTAAAATAGTTTTTTTTAAATATTTCGAACAATATTTGATGTATAATAGTGAAAAGTTGTATACAAGGGTTTTTTGGTACGACAAAACGAACCATGGGCATAGTTTTACTGTAGCCGCTAGAGGGCGCTCTCTACTGCACCTGTAGTTTATTAAAATGACCGAAAATTGTTTCTTAGTGCAATTTTTTGCTTTTTGAATAAAAAAACTGATTCTTCGCACTTTTCAACATAAAAAAGCTCTCTTGTGAAGTTTTGTTATAGTTAGCCGTTTTGGAGATATTTCGATTTTTAAGGTTCGATGCATTTTTATTTATTTATGATAAAATAACGTTAAAAAGTCAGTATCTCGATAATTTTTAGAAGTAGGCTGTGCCTGCAAATATTTTTGGGAAAGAAATTTTCAGCATGAATTTAGTGTGAACGTGTGGATTGGTATCTACCGTAATCGACTATTTAGACCCTACCTTTTGCCTGCAAGGTTAAATGCTGCGACCTTCTTGGAATTTTTAAAGGCTGAACATGCAAATATGTGGGATGATGTTATGTTAGATTTAAGAAGATTGGCCTGGTTCCAGCTTGATGGTTGTCCAGCTCATTATTTGAGAATAGTTAGAAACTGGCTGGACGAAAATTATCCAGAAAGATGGATCGGCCGTGGAGGACCAGTCGCCTGGCCTCCACGATCCCCTGACCTAAATCCATTAGATTTCTTCGTGTGGGGATTTCTAAAATAAAAAGTGTACCAGACTCCCGTAACCACAAGAGATATGCTAATAGACAGAATCAGGAATGCATGTGATGAAATAAGCCCTTATTTGAATAATGCTATACCACGTTCGATCATTCGTAGATGTGAATTGTGTATTGAACAATTGGGTTTACATTTCGAGCAACTACTTTAGATTTTGTATGTTTGTCCTAACTATCCTATAGCATTTTAGTTGTAAATAATTAATTTAATTTGTTAGAAATAATATTGGAAAATTAAACAAATTAATATTCTGTTTTTTGTGTTTATTTGGAGTTAGGAATTATTGCTGTGTTTAAAAACACAATCTAAACGATCATCTTAATTACTTGTAATGCCCAAATCGAAAATGTAAAAAAAATATTATTTTCCCATCAATAATTAAAAATGCATCGAACCTTAGAAATCGAAATATCTCAAAAACGGCTAAATATAACGAAAACTCACAGGAGAGCTTTTTTATGTTGAAAAGTGCGAAGAATCAGTTTTTTTATTAAAAAATCAAAAAATTGCACTAAGAAAATTTTTTCGGTCATTTTAATACACTACAGGTACAGTAGAGAGCGCCCTCTAGCGACTACAGTAAAACTATGCCTATGGTTCGTTTTGTCGTATCAAAAAAACCATTGTATACCAATTTTCACTGTTATACATCAAATATTGTTCGAAATATTTAAAAAAAACTATTTTAGAAATTAAATTTAAAGACCCTGTATTTCTGAAGCCATGCATTTTTCGACCCATGTTTATATAGACTTTATGCATTAATTTTAAAAGTTCTATCGAATCTTAAAGTTATGCAACAATAAACTGAAACACCCTGATTAAAAGTAAAAGAACTATGGAAAAATATTTCTAGGTGACATATGAAACGCAACACCCAGACTTGTTTATTGAATTTGGATAAAAACTCGATTATGACGACCATAAAATTGCGAAACTCATTTTTCACAGAGCACGAATTTTGGTAATAAAATTTCTACGATTTGCAATCGTTGTTCGTTTGTAAGTCTTTCCATGATAAAAAGGCATAGTATACTGAACAATTTTGACTTTGACAGATTACGCTTGGACGACATTACATATCAGTGCTGCCAACTTCAGAAAAAATATCGCAAAAAAGCAGAGAGATAGGTCTGTCTTTGTGCCGAATCAAAGCCGCGCACTTTTCCTATCTACGCGCAAAGTTCCGCTCAACTGTGCAGACAAAAGGTGCAAAACGTGGCGTCTGGACCGATCTTAAGAGGATAACTCATCAATCCCTTTGGAGGCAGAAAACTAAACGCGCATTTACAATAAGATTAATAGAGTTCGGAATCTTAGCACGTAATTATGTTTCCCCGGAAGCTCATAAAACCATTACCGCCGAGTGCGCCCGCCGCGTTTTCCTTTTTTCACTGCGCTGGAAACGAAACCTCGAAGCTGAAAGGTTAGAGCTAGTGATGATAAATAGCTGCAGCTAGCTACAAGTAATCACCAAATTACCCCGCTTGCAAACAGCTAATCGGTAAACGTTGGAATGTGAGCAAAGAGAATTGCTTTACTTTTCATGCTGCGATGCCTGCGATCAGAGGAAAATAAATCGGCTGAGATTGGGAATGTGCAATCTGGATAAAAAATTCGGAGAATGAAAAGGGTGGTTTGTATTATTAGTAAATTTAATACGGCCTGATGAGCAGATTTTTTTCCGGAAAGTTTGCTTGAATATTAGATAAGAAGAAGTTTCTTGTTCTGCCAAGCACTTTCGTCCCTAGCCTATTACTAACGGTGTGACAGAATTCATTAAAATCGGATTATGAATAATACAGGGTGTTATACTAAGTGACATATAAATCCGAACACCCAGTTTAAATGGCTTTATTTTAATAAAATTTTGTATAAGTACTTAATGAAGTATAATAAGTAAATGATAAAAATTTCAAAATGATTGCACTGCTTTAAAGCCCTTTGACCTTTAATAATGTGTGGATGCACCCTGATGTGCTACGCATTCTCCAACGCGCCTAGGCATGCTTCTGATCAGGTGGTCAATGTCCTCCTGTTGTATCTCATTCCAGACAACCACCAACTCCTCTCGAAGTGCTTCTAGAGTCTGAGGAGGACGTTGCAAATTGAGCAATCTCCTACCCATCATATCCCACACGTGCTCAATTGGGGATAAGTCGGGAGATCTTGGTGGCCATGGTAACAATGTGACATCATTATGTTGAAAGAAGTCTATTGTGACTCTTGCAACATGTGGTTGGGCATTATCTTGTTGGAAAGTTGGATCTGCCAGGGTGTCAAGATAGGGTAAAAGATGGGGTTCTAGAACTTTTCGTGGATATAACGCTGCGCGTTCATGTTACCTCTGATGAAGATTAAAGGTGACCTGGAACCATAAGCTATAGCCCCCCAAACCCTAACTTCAACAGTGTGATGAACATGTCTTTCAACAAAAAACTGTGGATTCCTCCTTTCACCACGTCGCCTTCTAACCCTGGCACGACGATCGTACATGCCTAAAGAAAATTGAGACTCGTCACTAAAGACAATACTGTTCCATTCCTGATCCCAGTGACCGTTGTCTGCACCACTCAAGGCAGTTACGTCGGTGTTCTCGAGTTAAAGGGAGGACCCAGAGGTAACATGAACGCGCAGCGTTATATCCACGAAGTTCTAGAACCCCATCTTTTACCCTATCTAGACACCCTGGCAGATCCAACTTTCCAACAAGATAATGCCCGACCACATGTTGCAAGAGTCACATTAGACTTCTTTCAACATAATGATGTCACATTGTTACCATGGCCACCAACATCCCCCGACTTATCCCCAATTGAGCACGTGTGGAATATGATAGGTAGGAGATTGCTCAATTTGCAACGTCCTCCTCAGACTCTAGAAGCACTTTGACCACCTGATCAGAAGCATGCCTAGGCGCGTTGGAGAATGCGTAGCACATCAGGGTGCATCCACACATTATTAAAGGTCAAAGGGCTTTAAAGCAGTGCAATCATTTTGAAATGTTTATCATTTACTTATTATGCTTCATTAAGTACTTATACAAAATTTTATTAAAATAAAGCCACATAAACTGGGTGTTCGGATTTATATGTCACTTAGTATACTTATGATGGGAATACAGGATCCTGACTGAAGAATAGCAATTTTTTATATTCATAAGCATCTGGTTTCTAAAACGCAGTTTTGAATCGAGTATTAGCTCGAGATTATTTTCTTCTAATCGTTTAATTGGATCGTTGTCCCTCCTACAACCTTAAAGCAAGTATTAGCTCATTTTAACATTGATTGCCGAACTCCTGGACATATTCTTGGCGTATGCCTTATTTGATCACATGAATCTCGTATCTGTTGAGATAATTCATCATTGGTGTTGAGTGGAGTTTTGTAAACCAGAGACTTTAAATGCCCTCCAAGGAAAAAATTTAGGGGATTTAAATTCGGTAACCTGTCTGTGGACCTGCGCGCCCGATCCAGTTTTCTCCAAAAGTTGCATCCAAAAATTGGCGAGCTACTATGCTGAAGTGAGGAGCTCCATCCTGCATAAACGTTATTATTCTTCTTTGCCCTGTTCTATTAACCTTAGGCAGTTCGAAAATCGGATTAACAAAATTTCTTTGTGATCCTCATAGCAGCCGAGCTGTCTTGGAATTTAGGCTACTGCTTGCGCGGCTGCTTCGGCGTAAAAAAACGAGAGAACGTCCGTTTAAGAAACGAACGTTGACCTTCAAATAACTTGAAATGTAAGGTCCAAGGTCAAAACAAATATCACCATTTGATTGCTAGTTTAAAGATGGTAAAAATCGTACCTTGAACTTATCCAAAATATTTTACATGGGGCAATTCGAAGCCGTTCCATTACTTTTGTTACATCCGATATTTTCCTAGACAAGCTTGTTCGATTACAGTTTTCACGGTCTGGATGATCTCATTTGCGAAGTTGAGTTCCTGCCTGAAGATGTATTAATGCAAGACCTCTTCCTCCCCTGGTAAAGATGGGATGACGGCTGTACTTAAAAACTGCGCTTCAGCACTGGCCCTACCATTAAGCTTGATATTCACATCGTCTTTTAGATCTCATACCCTACCTTCATGCTGGCTTAGTGCTTCTGTTACCCCTGTATTCAAAAAGGGCGACAAAACCTCCGCTAAAAATTATCGACCAATAAGTCTCATTCCTATCGCCGCCAAAACAGCTGAAAGATTCATATTAGATAAGCTCCTGTCATTTGCTTTCGAAAATGACCTTATCCCTAAGAATCAGCATGGATTTCTCGCTGGTCGATCAATAATGACCAACCTTCTCCACTCTCTCAACGATTGGACTCAGTATCTGGACACAAAGACTCCTGTTGATATAATCTACTTAGATTTTTCTAGGGCTTTTGATCGCGTACCACATAGAAGGCTTCTGTTTAAGTTGGAATGTATGGGAATAAGAGGCGAGTTGTTACTGTGGATTAAGGCTTTTCTCACCGGGAGGACTTTCTCTGTGCGCGTCAGTGATAGCCAGTCTCACCTTCATCATGTAGCAAGTGGAGTTCCTCAAGGCTCTGTCTTGGGGCCAGTGCTGTTCCTTCTATATACAAGTGACCTGCCCGCATTGATTTCCTCCACATGTTCAGCTTATGCCGACGACACCAAGATTTACAATACTGTCGTAAATTCTGCTATGCTTCAACGAGATCTTGATATTGCTTGTCAATGGTCAGTCAGTTGGCTTTTACCCTTAAATCTAACTAAGTGTTGTGTCCTTCACCTCGGGAAGACAAATCCGCGATTTACATACAAGATCTCTGACCACAACATCGAAGCAGTTTCCAGCCACACTGATCTGGGCGTTGTAGTCAACGATCGTCTTTCCTGGTCAGAGCATATTCACCACGTTACATCAAAAGCCAAGAAACTTCTATACATGCTGGAGAGGTCTTTCAAAGGATCCGATGTCAACACTTGCGCCTACATTTACAAGGCATTCGTGAGGCCAATTCTTGAATTCGCTGGCCTGGTATGGCACACTGTGCTTCTGCGCGATAGAAATCTCGTCGAATCAGTACAGCGTCGGGCTACTCGTATCCCTTTTGGAGCACCAAGCTATGAAGATCGCCTTGAATTATTCAACCTGACCTCATTCTCTGAGCGAAGACTTCGTGGCGATCTTATAGTTACGTTCAGGATACTTCATGGTTTGATGGGCACCAACCGCATGCATCTATACTGTCTGTCGCGCAGCAATCTACGCGGACACAGCTTCAAACTGCATAAGGAGCCATTTAAAACAACAGTCCGACAGTGGTTTCTTACCAACCGCATATTCAACACCTGGAATAGTTTACCTGAAAGTGTGGTTGGTGCTACTTCAGTTAATAGCTTCTAAGTGCAGTATGATAGCTGGAGGAGTGTACAAACTTTATAGCTATGAACTGTCTTTTTTTTTGTTTTTTTCTATTTGATGTATTTGTGTTACGTGTCCGTACACTATATTTACTGCATGAGCTTATAGTACTGTGTACTCTGCTCATCTCAATTATCATAATAATAATAATAATAATAATATACACGCCTTATTACAATGCTGCATTCTAGTAATTCTTAAAATAGGTTTAGCCCTCCTCGACAATTAGCAAAACGCGATTCATATCACCACCAACAATCGTGATAAGCGATGTCGAGTCAGACAACAGCACGACAGACACCCGAAACGTCGGCGTGTTCAGACATCCGCTGACAGTAGACATGAAGGATGAGACCAGCGGCTTTCAGGGCAGCAGCAGCTTTAGCACAAAGTATAAATGACGGTGTGCGTCGTGCCGTTGCTGGTAAAGGCAGCTGGTTGCACGCGATCCAAACGTTAACCAGCGGACGGCTATACTGCAGAGGCTGCAAACTGCTCATGATTGATTGCAGCTTGTTCTGCTCTAGGAAATTGCATGGTAAACAAGGTTTTATCGGCGCTGTTAGCTGTTGCTACCGATGCCTCGAAGCACGGGATCTGCTGATTGCTATTCGACGATTCCCCTCCCGGAATAAATAATTTCCAGAAGACGGTTTCTGAATAGTTTATGACATATTTTTGACAGGGGAAAGCTTTTGCAGCCACTCTCAAGCAGAAAAACTCGACAGTATTTCCCTGCCGAGTGATTTGGCAACATAGCACACATTTTTACAAATTTTCGTTCCATCCATCGACACTGACGCTACCAGCTTTCTGTCAATTGAAAAATGTTTCATTCTACTTATGATCCTGTGCCACACCATTTTGTGCAGCATCAGGTTGTTTCACAATGTAACATTTAATAATTTCAACTTTAGTTAGAAATATTTTAATTCATTTTGATGTGTTCCTGACATACGGCTGTGTGTATTTTATACTAATTTTAACGAATACACCATGGATCCAGTTTTCACCAGGTTAGTAAATGTTTTCCTCAACTTGGTCTTTAACAACATTTAGCAACAATCTCACATACTATTGTAAGCAATTTAAAATCATTTTGCACAATAGTTGCCTATTTCTTCTTAATGTTATTGTAGCTCCTGATGATGACGGCATAGTCCATTGGAAGCTAGAGACTAATAAAGTATAAAGAGTCCTCATTGCTTGAATCTTGTCGAAGTACCCAACTAAAGGCGGAAGCTTTATTTTTTCACCTAACTGGTCTAGACGACAATGACCACGTCTGTAAAAAAGTATATATATATATATATATATATATATATATATATATATATATACAGGGTGACTTCGAAGTTGAGTCATTTATTTTAACAGTGAGTAGATCTGATCAAAAGAAATGTTTTTTTCGTTTACCATTTTTCTGGTAAAATTAAAGTAACAAAGTTATAGCCCTTTGGAAGTTTGAGTACCTCCTTGTCTCAATAATAATATCATGTGATCGTGTTTGGCAACAACGGATATAATCCGCCTTATCGGTTCATCGCATCGGAAACAAAAAAGCGAAAGAATTTGGAACGATGTTTTTACAATTATTTTATTCAGTTGTATTCAGTCAATGTGTCAGTCGCTAACGCGTGAGTGAATAGTGGTTTTTGTTGCGTGGCTCAAACGAAATAAAAAATGGCACATGTTTACGAAAATGCTGAACTTGTGGACAAGATTCTTATTTACGGGGGGGGGAGTCTTTACAAAATGCTGCCGCGGCATCACGGATTTATACGGATCGGTTTCCCAATCGAGTGCAACCAACCCCTCGTGCCTTTGTTAATGTAGTACAAAGGGCTCGTGAATCAGGTGACTTAAGACCTCACAGGGAAGGCATGCCGGTGCTCCAAGACCGCACGATCAAATACAGGTCCGCACTGAAATACTTGTCGGGAGGATACTTTAGAAAACAATATATATATATATATATATATATATATATATATATATATATATATATATATATATATATATTTATATATATTTTATTTCGTTTGAGCCAAGCAACAAACAGCACTAGTCACTCACGCGTTACCGACTGACACATTGACTGAATACAACTGAATAAAATTGTAGTAAAAACATCGTTTCAAATTCTTTCGCTTTTTTGTTTCCGATGCGATGAACCGATAAGGCGGATTATATCCGTTGTTGCCAAACACGAGCACATAATATTATTATTGAGACAGGGCGGTACTTAAACCTCTAAAGGGCTATAACTTTGTTACTTTAATTTTACCAGAAAAATGTTAAAGAAAAAAACATTTCTTTTGATCAGATCTACTCACTGTTAAAATAAATGACTCAACTTCGAAGTCACCCTGTATATATACTCTTAGAAAAAACGTCCAGGGAATTAATTACATTTCTTTGTAAAGAAACTAGATTATGTGACCTAGTTATTTGACAAAGTCAAGGGGGCATTAATGATGCAGCCATTTAGCACATGCTACATACTAACTAGTCTAAGACGGTTTGAAACAATTATGTCTTCAGTTTGCGTACTAACTTTATAAACAGTTTAGCGCATTTCAGTATGAAATATTTTTTTTTATAAACTTCAAGGCTCATCTGTGACCGTGTAAAATTTCAGCTCTAAATATGTACAGGGTGGCCCATCCATGTGTGGATCGAATATTCATAAACAAATACATTTTGGGAAAATCTATTATACAGGACATTTGAGGACACATGCCTAAAATATTGGCAATTATACAGGGTGTCCCAATTTTGAGCTACATATCGAAGTTGTGATTTCATCTGGTATCAAAAAAAAGCTTATAAAAAATTGAATCCAAACTTGCAAAAATATACAGGGTGATGCATTTGAAATGTTTGAGAAAAACTACAATTCGCGTTTTTGACCGCCCTGTATGAACAAAAATGAAAAGTCGACAAAGTAACAAATAAGATAAAAGCTGAGGTGTTTTTTTGATACAAAATTCAGCACTCCAAATTTCAAAATGGCGGACTGAAGGGTTGCCGAAACACCTTATATCTCAGTAGCTAATTACCAAAACCTCATAGTGTGTCATATCAATTTCCCTCTTTTGAATTGGTTTATCCAAATATGCAATAAAATTTGAGGCATTCCATTTGAAAAACCACAACTTTGATATGTAGGTCGAGATTGGGACACCCTGTATAATGGAAAATATTTTAGAAATGTGCCCTCAAATGTCATGTATAACATCCCATAAATAGATTTTCCCAAAATGTATTTGTTTATGAGTAATATTCCGTCCACACATGGATGGACCACCCTGTATACACAAGAGTACGGAGAAATCTTGAAACAAAATTTTTTTCGCAACTAAAAGTGATAAGACTCATCCGCTTTGTTTTAAAATGTGTATAATAACGTAAATGAATTTGTTTAGAAGAAAAAACGTAACCCTTCGCTTTTCGCATAAAAATAACAATTATCTCTCGGAATGGCTTGTGATTCATGTCGACAAGTTTGTGTATTTTGCTAAAAAAATGCCCTTTGAACGGACCCTGTATATTGCTCAATAAACTAGTGGTGATTGCTGGAAGACAGGTGTTTTGAGATAAACAATTAGAAATTCGCGAAAACTACTTGACGCGTTTTCTCATTCTTTGTTGTCGAGTAAAAAGTTTTAACGCAAAGATTGGTGTACCCATTTTATGCGTCCATGTTTTAAATACCCCCTCGACCAACTTGCATCAATAAAACCAGACCTTACAGCTATTTCGGGGAAATCTGCTAATATGATTAGACTATGAAAATGAAAACTATTCCCAGTTTCTCTCGATTTCCGATCAATTCGCGCCCACGCTCCTAAACTCAGTCGAGTCCACTGGCGATAATCCGGCGGCAGAAGTTCTTGAGAGGATCCGCAAACCGCCGGATCCCGTCTTCCGGCGATATGACGCTCTGGATGCGGTCGCAATCATCTTGGAAATGCATAATTGGATGGACGCCGACGTCCAGCGTCGCGGCGTCGACGCCGCATCGGTTTGCGGCTCTGCGGCCGATTGGTAGCAGCGGATAGCGATGCCCCGCTGCTATTCCGCCTGCGGCCGCGCGTCCCGCACCCCCTTCGCCGATGCTCAGTTAGAATCAGGAATCACATCCACTTAGGATTGTTCTTTTATACAGGGTGCTTCAGTTTATTGTTGCATAACTTTAAGATTCGATAGAACTTTTAAAATTAATGCATAAAGTCTATATAAACATGGGCCGAAAAATGCGTGGCTTCCGAAATACAGGGTGTTTAAATTTACTTTCTAAAATAGTTTTTTTTAAATATTTCGAACAATATTTGATGTATAACAGTGAAAATTGGTATACAAGGGTTTTTTGGTACGACAAAACGAACCATGGGCATAGTTTTACTGTAGCCGCTAGAGGGCGCTCTCTACTGTACCTGTAGTGTATTAAAATGACCGAAATTTTTTTCTTAGTGCAATTTTTTGCTTTTTGAATAAAAAAACTGACTCTTCGCACTTTTCAACATAAAAAAGCTCTCCTGTGAGTTTTCGTTATAGTTAGCCGTTTTTGAGATATTTCGATTTTTAAGGTTCGATGCATTTTTAATTATTTATGGGAAAATAATATTTTTTTTACATTTTCGATTTGGGCATTACAAGTAATTAAGATGATCGTTTAGATTGTGTTTTCAAACACAGCAATAATTCCTAACTCCAAATAAATACAAAAAAAAGAATATTAATTTGTTTAATTTTCCAATATTATTTTTAACAAATTAAATTAATTATTTACAACTAAAGTGCTATTGGATAGTTAGGACAAACATACAAAATCTAAAGTAGTTGCTCGAAATGTAAACCCAATTGTTCAATACACAATTCACATCTACGAATGATCGAACGTGGTATAGCATTATTCAAATAAGGCCTTATTTCATCACATGCATTCCTGATTCTGTCTATTAGCATATCTCTTGTGGTTACGGGAGTCTGGTACACTTTTTCTTTCAGAAATCCCCACACAAAGAAATCTAATGGATTTAGGTCAGGGGATCGTGGAGGCCAGGCGACTGGTCCTCCACGGCCGATCCATCTTTCTGGATAATTTTCGTCCAGTCATTTTCTAACTATTCACGAATAATGAGCTGGACAATCATCAAGCTGGAACCAGGCCAATCTTCTTAAATCTAACATAACATCATCCCACATATTTGCATGTCCAGCCTTTAAAAATTCCAAGAAGGTCGCAGCATTTAACCTTGCAGGCAAAAGGTAGGGTCTAAATAGTCGATTACGGTAGATACCAATCCACACGTTCATACTAAATTCATGCTGAAAATTTCTTTCCCGAACTGCATGCGGATTTTCATGCGACCAAATATGTTGATTATGAAAATTTACCACTCCACGTCTAGTGAAGCATGACTCATCGGTCCATAAAACGTTACTTAAAAACTCCCTATTATTATCAGTTCTATCAAGAATCCACTGACAAAATGTGATTCTTCGTTCTCCGTCCCCTGGCTGTAGTCCTTGCACAGGTTGCAAATGGTAAGGACGTCTATGGTCATTTCTAAGAACACGGTGAACATGGCTTGCTGAAATTCCCAAGGCACCAGAAACTCTCCTAACACTTGTGGTCGGATCTCTATCAAACTCACGCAGAATCAAACGGGTAAATCTGCGCTGACGAACATTTATGTTTTGATCCCTTTGGAGATTTCCAAAACCATTTTCAATTATTTGGCGATGCACTCTTACAAATACTGAGCGACTTGGATATCGTCTGTTTGGAAATCTTCTTGCGTATTCTCTGGTTGCTTCTGCTGCGTTTCCATTTACAAAGCCATACACAAAATGAATATCCGCTAACTCTTGATTGGAGAATAAAAATGGCATTTTTATAAAACTTACAAAAAAAACAGGTAAAAGAAACTAAATTTCGTGCATTCACAATTGCAAAAAAACGTTTCAGGTTTCAACAGACAACAAAACTAACTGTCAACTAATTGACGTTTAACCTTATTCTGCTTTCAATTTCAAAAATATTTGCAGGCACAGCCTACTTCTAAAAATTATCGAGATACTGACTTTTTAACGTTATTTTATCATAAATAATTAAAAATGCATCGAACCTTAAAGATCGAAATATCTCAAAAAAAGGCTAACTATAACGAAAATTCACAAAAGAGCTTTTTTATGTTGAAAAATGCGAAGATCCAGTTTTTTTATTCAAAAAGCAAAAAAAAATTTCGGACATTTTAATACACTACAGGTACAATAGAGAGCGCCCTCTAGCGGCCACAGTTAAACTATACCCATGGTTAATTTTGTCGTACCAAAAAACCCTTGTATACCAATTTTCACTGTTATACATCAAATATTGTTCGAAATATTTTAAAAAAACTATTTTAGAAAGTAAATTTAAACACCCTGTATTTCGGAAGCCACGCATTTTTCGACCCATGTTTATATAGACTTTATGCATTAATTTTAAAAGTTCTATCGAATCTTAAAGTTATGCAACAATAAACTGAAACACCCTGTATACGAGGGCAGTTCAATAAGTACCCGTGTTAGAAATGAAGACACGATTTTTTCAAAAAAAAAACTTTCTATTTTTCAACACAAGCCTCTTTTAGGAAGATACACTTTTCCCACCGTTCCTGCCATTTTTTTTAACCCGTCCAAAAAATAGGATTTGTCGGACTCTCCAAAATACGCCGCAGTCTCGGCGGTGACATCCTCGTTTGAGGTAATTTTTTTCCCGCGAGCCATTTCTTCATGTCAGGGAACAAGAAAAAGTCACAGGGGGCCCGATCGGGTGAATACGGGGGGTGTGGCAGCACTTCATAACGCAATTCATGCAAGTTTGGGCGTTCCCCCTTTCCCATGTATCCCCCTATAGCCCCACCGTACCCAATGGGTGCTTAGGCTTTAGGTCTTCGTGGTAGTTGGAGTATAAAAAAAAACAAAAAACAAGTTTGGCGACGACAACTCTGGTGAATGTGCTGGTTCGTTATCGTGGTGAAGCAGCACCGTTTTCTTCGTCAAATGTGGCCGTGTCTCCTTCAATTTTTTGTCGAAGCAGTCCAATAACTCACTATAGTATTGTCCAGTGATCGTTCTTCCTTTTTCTAAGAAATCTGCGAGGATGTCGCCGATCGCATCCCAAGAAATCGTCGCCATGACCTTCCGCTTTCTTCGGAGCAGATTCACGGGCAGAAATCCATTGTTTTGATTGTTGCTTAGTTTCTGGTGTGCAATGATGAATCCAGGTTTCATCGACGGTGACAACTCGACTCAAAAGCTCCTTCGGATTTCGTTCAAATTGCTCCAAACACTGCTTTGAAGATAACAACCGCATCCGCTTGTTGATCACCGTGAGCAATCGCGGCATCCATCTGACCGACAATTTTTTCATAGCAAACTTATCATGTAAAATATTGGCTCTGCTACTTCTCGCACTTTCTCGTTCGTCGATAAGCGAGAATCATGTCGTGGACTTTTTGAATGATTTCTCATCAAAAACGGATGTTCGCCAACGTTTAAATTTGTTGAGCCAATATTCAACTGTGGTCATAGATGGCGAAGTGTCCTCAAAAACAAAAAGCGAATTACCGAACGGCACTGCTCTTTTTCCATCTTAGCGAAAATCACGAAACACGTGTTACTCGAATGGCTGCCAAATCCAAACTAACCTATCAATCAGTCTGAAATTTGTTGTGCTGCCGTTTGATATACGGCAGGATTATAAAAAGTGATTGGAAGAAAAGTTAGTTCCAAACCTACCTCCCAAAAGCGTGGTTGTATCATAGTAAACCAACAGAAAAAAGCCCAACTTTCCTCAACAACCACAGCAGAAATGATGATCTGGCTTCGTCACAGAAATATCTTTTTTACGGACATTCATGCTTAAGCCAGAACTGTTCAATTTGATAAAACTGCATAAGCCTGCTTATAAGAAGTTTGCAATAGATAAAATTCTTCATGATGCTGGTATTAAGATTGCCACCCTATCACCGCGACTTGAACCCTATAGAGCTCGTATGGGCAACAATGAAATCTCACGTAGCATGGCTCAATATCGATTTTAAGTTTTCTGCTGTTTTAAAACACTGCGATGAGTGTTTTAATACATTTGGGAGAGATGCAAGCATACAAAAAAGCTTGAAAAATAATTTATAGAACGCGAGCCCGCGGTTGATAAGAGTTGTGGATGAATTCGTTATCAATTTAAATCAAACTGACATTGATAGTGATTTTTTGGAAACTGAAGATGAAGATTCAGAAGGAGAGGAGGAAGATAGCAGTATTTTGGGTGTATAATCAGTGTATGAAACCAATTCTGATAAGACGTACATCAATCTTTGAGGCTGATGATGATGAATGAAAGTGTTTGCAGATTCATTCGTGTGAGATATGTGTAAAATTCTCTAAAGGTGCTGATAGTTTGGATAGTAAACTGTTGATCCATTTTAAAATTTTCGGAAATGATAACAGAATCTTTAGAGGTTAAAACCCCACCTGAAGCTTTTTTGTATTATGTTTTTCAGTTAGAATCAATATTTCTTTCCTTATTTGAGAAATTAAGCTTAGAGCAGGCCATATCTCATAAAATGTGGGACATCATGAAAGGTATAGGGTTTCAAGTTTTCTGAAAAGATCTAAGCATTAGGCTTAGAAGATCCGAGGCACGTTTTTTATGAAGGGTTATTCCTCATATTCAGCTAGATTCAATGTATATTCGACCATCAAGCAATTAGCTACGAATTGTAATCGTAATTTCATCGTAGAAGACATATTCTCAATGTAAAAATTGTTAAAAACGATAAGGAGATATTAGGTCAAAAAAATGGGACGAAACGCTTCTATTCATAATCATAGTAAGTAATCAATGTGATAGAAACTAGATATCTAAGGGCTCTTTTTTTCTAACGTATATTCTAAGCTACTACATAAAGAATCAAGTTTAGTTTTTCTATGGGAGTAAAAGCTTACAAGAACTGTAAATTTATCATACTATAACAACCACGTTTCTGGATGTTCGTTGTTCGTTGGGTTGGTTTGTGTTTCACAATAAACAAATCCTCTTCCGGGTTACACTTCCAAGCTTCCAACACACTTATTATTTCCACAAGCTTGTGTTGTAAATTGCGGGCCACCATTGTAACTATTCCGCTTGCATAGCCATAAATAGTGCCGAACTATTTACACCAGAACATCGAAGTGGAGCCCTGAAGACATAGGCGTATCTAAAATGTAACTATCGTGTTTGCCGCTACTGGTACATCGATGAAAGCGCTGCATAATATGCTTGTCAGGATAGAATCGCCGTCTGATCACCGAGAACAGGCTGATACGATTATGCCTTTGCTTTGCCCGATGGAGAATGCGGATCAATCAGGAGAAGCCCTAGCTCTACAAATATTGAGAGGACGATTCAAGCACCTTCGGACGTATTACTTTAACCTTAAGTTAATTATTCAAGAATAATGCAAATATTACTATAGAGCAAGAAGTACAGTACCTGAAGGAGCTATTAGAAACAAAGCATGAAATAATTTTAGATAAAGAGGGGTATATGAATCAATTAGTTAATGAGAACAGGCGTTTACAGGAACATTATCATTAGCAGTATAGTGGATAAAGAAACCATAATCACTTCTTTGGGGAAAATAAATGAAAGGGTTGAAAAAATAGAAGCTACTATCTCATACACCCATTGTAATGATGTAATTAAATGATATAGTGGGGCTGTAAAAGAGTCAAAAAAACGCAGAGATGAGTAGATTGTAGAGAAAATTAATAATACACAAAAGGTGATGATAAAAAGTACGGACAAATCAAACTGTTGGAAGATTTGAAGAAGATCATTGATCCAGCTAAGTCAAATATCTGTGTGCATTCTGTGAAGAGGGTGAATAATGGTGTCATTCTTAGCTGCGAAAATGAAGCATCATTTTCCAAGCTGAAGGCGAGTATACAGGGAAAACTCGGTGCGAACTTCGCTGTCAATGAGATCAAGACGCATGGTGATAAATAATGTGGAAAACGCCTACACAAAATCTGAGGGATTAATCGAGAAGATGTTATTCCAGAATGAATTTGGTATTTTCAGTAGTGATGATATAAAAGCTTTAACCGCTTTCAGATGTTCCGAATCTACTTTAAATGGTTAGCCCAAAATTTAGAAAAACGTTGCTAGATAGAGGTCATATTGGTTTGGTAAAGATGCCCCGTGCGGGATTATGTACGAATTATACGATGCTATAAACGTTCAGGTTTTGGCTACATGAAAAAAAATTGCAAACATTCTAAAGTACCATGTCCTTTATGTGCTGGAGAACATTTAGAAAAAAATTGTGAATCGCCTTTTAAGAATTGTTCAAACTGTATGAATCATAATTCTAAATTCAACACTCAATTTGATACTAGTCATTCTTCTAAAGACTTAGATTGTCCAACCTATAAAAAACATGTTACATACTTGAAATCGAAAATTGAATATGAATTGTGATAAATTCAAGGGTTTAAAATTTTGTCATATAAACTGCAGATCAGTTTTATAAGAATTTAGTACTCTGGTTCAAAACAACAACCTTGATATTGTTGGAATATCGGAAACGTGGCTATCAAAAGATATATATAATGACCATATAAGAATGAATGGATACAACTGCTATCGCTGTGATAGAGATGGGCGAGGTGGTGAGGTTGCAGTCTTTGTAAACAACCACTACAACTGTTCCATAATTTCATTTGGGCAAGGCCCAAGTCTTGAATATAAAGGGTGTCCGCAAAGTTGGGGTTTTCCTTGTTAGAAACAACTACCCTTGAAATAACAAAGGTAATGTGTAGAGAAACGAGGGCGACCAAGTAAAAAAAAATAAAGGAAAAAGTACTCACTCTCCAGTTGACGAGAAGGGCTAAGTACGTCTCTGCCCGAAATCATACCGCTCCAACAGAAAATGAAATCAGCTGATGCGCTACCGAGCAGACGCAGAAACCACATTGGTTGTCTTACACTTAATGGCACATCTTCTAACAAGGAAGGCAAAATGTTGCGTAAAAGTCTAGGTATTGCATCCCGTCCAATCGATTTGGGAGAATAAATGGTTCAATGAGCGTACCGTTCACCATGCCAGCCCAAACATTCACCGAAAATGTTTGTTGAAAATGTGCCCGACGGACAGCGTGCGGATTTTCTACTGACCAAACATGAGTGTTGCGAAAGTTATTCTCCCCATTACGCGTGAACGTAGATTCGTCTGTCACCAATATGCACTTCAAAAAGTCCGGATTATTGTCATGTTGATGCAACAACCACTCACAAAACCGCACTCTTGCTGGAAAATCCTCAGGTTGAAGGGCTTGTACACGTTGGACGTGAAACGGATACAGCCCCTCTTCACGCAGCGTTTGCCACACTTTAGTTTTTGATACATGCACTTCTCTAGCTACGTCTCTAGTGCATGTTGAAGGATTCTCGTCTACGCGATTACCTCTACATGCGTGACCGTAACCGTCGGTTGAAAGTTGCATACTGACCTGACACACTGACCCCAGCCCAGTTCTGCCGTCAGGTTGAGACCTTGTACCAATCGGTGATGTCCCGGGTCGCGGCTACAGGACGGTATTCAGATATTTTTGATGTTGCAGAGCCCTTTATCTCGGTTCCCTTAAGACATTGGTGTATATGGTACTAAGAAAAATTGCTTGTTTTCAAGATCTACACGTCGTGTAAAGGAAAACCCCAAATTGCTATTGGTATATTCTATCGGCCCCCACATAGCTCTGCTACAGAAGCCTATAATACCTTTGAAGACATGTTGCCTACCATATTAACTGAATATGATGATATCATCCTTGCAGGGGATATTAATGTTAATTTGCTTTTAGTTTGTAACAAATTGACTAAATGCATTGATTCTTATAATCTGAAACAGGTGATATCTGAACCGACTAGGATAACTGAATCGACACTCACTCTCTTAGATCCTATTTATTTAAGCAAGCGTGAAAGTTGTCTTACGAGTGGCACTGTTAATGCTGACATGATTACTGATTACTATATAACCTTCTGTGATATACGTATTGCACAACAGAAATTTGTGACATTCAGGGATTTCCATAGTTTAAATGAAATAGCGTTTGAACAAGATCTCAAGAGTCTTCCATCGTGGCACACTATATCGATAGATGACATTGAAGATAAAATTCACTTTTTAACAGATAGTATTTTATGTTTATTAAAAAAGGTTGTGCGTGTAAACAAAACTCCAGCTCCTTGGTTGGATGATAATATTAAACTTGTATTCAAGCAGAGAGCTGAAACTTTGTCAAAGTTCAGACGCGATCGTACAGCCGCCTCTTGGCAACAGTATACATATTTCAGAAATCGTGCATTAACGCTCGTGCGGAGAGGAAAAAGATTATTTACAAGCTGTTCAAAATCAGGATATAAAAAAGTTTTGGAGCATTATGAATTGGTCATAGGGGGTATAGGGGATAATCATTTCCTTATGGAGGATAAATGAAAGGGTTGATAAGACCGAAGCTGTTATCTCAATGTAATAATGTAATCAAATCATACAGTGGGGCTGTAAAAGACTCAAAAATATAGCCGAGATGAGAAAGTTGTGGGAAAAATTAATATTACACAGAAGTTGATGGTAGAAGGTACAAACAAATCAAACCCTGATGTGTTGGAGGATTTGAAGAAAAGCATTGATCCACCCAAGTCAAATACATGTGCTCTCTGTGAAGAGGTTTAATAATGGTGTCATTCTTAGCTGCGATAATGAAGTATCATTGTCCAAGCTGAAGGTCGGTATACCGAGTGAGAATAAGAAGCGTCAATAAATGCTACGAAAATAATGGAAGACGCATTAAACTGTATTAGATTTAATATGAATGCTTAATAGTTTTTAGTTCTTAATTTTCTAATAATCTTTTTATTATAATGGTTAAATACGTACAATAGGCTAGAAGAGGATAATAATAATAATTTCAGTTTGTAGTAATCAAAAGGAGTTGTTTTGATAGTCAATTATTATAAAATACTAAATAAGAACATTTTTTGTATTACTTTGCCTACAGTTATATTTTTTTATTATTTTGATCACATCACCCCCTTGAAAGTTTAAAATATTTTTTTGTCTTATAAGCAATACGGCCGATTTTAAAACAAAAATGTCACTTGTGACACATCGTTGGAAAGGGAATTTTGCACGGAGTACAATTATGGAAGAAAATATACAGGTTTCCATTTGAAAAACGAAAGTCAAGGTCACTTCCGGTCAAGCCGCAAGGGAGAGAACCCATTCAACTTTCCAGAAATTCCTCTTGATGACTAACTAAACGTGACACAAACTTGGAACGATATCGCCCACGCATGATAATAGATATAATGTTGAAAGCGCCTACACAAAATCTGAGGGTTTAATCGAGAAGAGGTTGTCCCAAAATTAATGTGGCATTTTTAGTAGTGATAATATAGAAGCCGTAACCACTTTTATTATGCCCTGAATCTATACTAAGTGACATATAAATCCGAACACCCAGTTTAAATGGTTTTATTTTAATAAAAGTTGGTGAATGTATTTATCTTACTGTAAATAACAAGTGAAAAAATTTTCAGCCTTATCAGTTGGACATTCCGGTTTTTATACTGCTTTTTTTTAATTCACTAACGCTCTAAAAATGAATATTTCAGCCGCAGTAAAGAATCAACGTTGGCGGATTTTGGTTCTTGACATCCTTTACGATAGATTACGATGCCTAGAGTACGGAGCCCTGTACGATTTCGTCAACTTAGTAAGTTTGCTAGGGGTCGTATAGTGGGACTTCGGGAAGCTGGACTTTCTTTTCGGGCAATTGCAGTTAGAGTGCAAAGAAGTGTAGACACTGTGGTTAGGTGTTGTCAGGCATGGCTTCGAGAAGGCCGTACGCAAAGAGCAAGGGGCACTGGACGCCGCCGTAGAACAACTGACCGTGAAGATCGCCGCCTAAGATTATTGGCCTTAAGGGACCGTTTCTCCACTACCAGGTCCATTGCAAATGAATGGTTTGCAGAACACGGAAGACCTATTGGCATGCGAAGTATTTACCGACGAATGAGAAGTTTTGTCTTGTTTTCATACCGGCTACACTGAGTCCTCTCTTTAACTTGAGAACACCGACGTAATCGCCTTGAGTGGTGCAGACAACGGTCACTCTGGGATCAGGAATGGAACAGTATTGTCTTTAGTAACGAGTCTCGATTTTGTTTAGGCATGCACGATGGTCGTGCCAGGGTTAGAAGGTGACGTGGTGAAAGGAGGAATCCATAGTTTTTTGTTGACAGACATGTTCATCACACTGTTGGAGTTATGGTTTGGGGTGCTATAGCTTATGGTTCCAGGTCACCTTTAATCTCCATCAGAGGTAACATGAACGCGCAGCGTTATATCCACGAAGTTCTAGAACCCCATCTTTTACCCTATCTTGACACCCCGGCAGATCCAACTTTCCAACAAGATAATGCCCGACCACATGTTGCAAGAGTCACAATAGACTTCTTCCAACATAATGATGTCACATTGTTACCATGGCCACCAAGATCTCCCGACTTATCCCCAATTGAGCACGTGTGGGATATGATGGGTAGGAGATTGATCAATTTGCAACGTCCTCCTCAGTCTTTAGAAGCACTTCGAGAGGAGTTGGTGGTTGCCTGGAATGAGATACCACAGGAGGACATTGACCACCTGATCAGAAGCGTGCCTAGGCGCGTTGGACAATGCGTAGCACATCAGGGTGCATTCATTACACTGAATTTTTTAATTCATAAGAGCTTCAAAACTGGAATTAAAATGCCGAATTCGGTAGATGTTCCTAGAGGAATCACTGTTGAGCGAAAGCAGACTATAATTTCAAGACTAGGGTCTGTTTTTCCTCCCAATAGACTAAAGTTTTGGGAATCTCTACCAACAGTAAACAAAGAGGAGGGAGCAATTATTGAAGATACTGACTGAGACCAACGGTCTATGTTTTGAATTTATATTTTTCGTTTATATTTAGTCTAAATATATTTCAGTAATAAAGGTTTCTTTTCTTTTCTACTTGTTATTATTATAACTCATTTAATCTGATGATAGAATTCAAAGGCGTATCTGTTATTCGCATTGTTTATGTTAATCGAAAAGGGCGTAACTATCAAATATCTTATTTGGAATCAAATTTTGGAATTCAAAGGATAAAATAGAATAACTATCACTATTCATACTTATTCTGTACAATAAAAGTCCTTATTTTTGTAAAACATCATGACGACATAAGTGAAAACATAAATATTCAATTTTCCCCGTTCTTTCTTTTAGACATATACGACCCTTTGAATTAGCAGGGCAGTATAGATTACTCAAAAAACTGAAAAAAAGTTAGTAGACAGGGAGAAAATAAAATTTTTCTAACAAAGAATTCAGAACCTTAACTACTACAGTTGAGTAGGTGCGCTTTATCACAGTTGAGTGTCTTTTTTCGATGATTTTCCAATGTTTCAGCATTTTAAAAATGAAACCCTGTAGTTTGTAATATCAAATTACTCTTTATTTGAAAAGTGTGTATCCAAATCGGTTTTAAAATGTAGAGTTTTCCATTAAAAAAATTATGTTTGGGTCACTACGCAGTCCTGAATGACCCTGTAGCGATAAAAATATTTTCCAAATTCGTCATTTTTCACACCAAATTTGATATATAGCAGCGTAAAGTCCATCGATATACCGGGTGTGCCATTAAAAGCAACCGATGTCGTATCTATTTTATGGTACAATAGGAAGTACCACCATTTTGAAAGTACTTCAGCCAAACTGCTCTCATCAGTTATACTACAATTTTCATAACTGCCCGATGTCAACTTTTTGAGTAATCGATCGCTGTAGTTCTCGCTTGGGACTTTCTATTTGCGCAAGAGGAAATATTTACATACTGTTTTACAAGCTTGTTCAAATACTGTTCTCATGCTCTCCATAATCTTGCTTATCAATTTGCAATAGTCGCCATATTCCAGACCAATCGGAAGACAAACCGACTAACTTAAATGGGTTACGAAACTGAAAGTCGAAATCATCGCGTTAGCAATACACAAGAAATAATTTGTCACTTTTCCAAAATTTTCGTTTTTCTTCTATAGGCTAAATACTAATCGGACCGCCCTCGTATGCGCTGGAAATAAATTGCATTCTTAGCTCAGGTGCCCGCCCTAGTAGGACGTCATTTCTGTAATTCCCTATGAAACCAGCGTTCCTGTACGTCCATGCCAGCAATCTGGAACCGATCCCCGACCCGAACAGGCAAGAAAGTTTGAAAGGCCAAAATCATTACTACGGTTATTATCGCTCCTTCCTATATAATATTTAATTAGCAACGACCCGAGAATTCAGCTCGCAAAGCCTCTTCACAATCAATTAGTTAACACAGCTCGCGATATAATAAATTCCTTATTAAAATCCATGTCGCTTTATTGAGTTTAATTGCAGTATCCGAAAAACGCACCAATTACCCCTAAGAAGGAATATGGATAATAAAGAGGACAAATTCATTCCTATTAAACAATGTTGTTGGAATAACCTAATTCGAGATTTCATCATAACAAAGAATGCTGCACGATTCGGTGGAAAATGGTACTTTATCACAAATTGGAGCCGTTAGATGTTTTCAGACTCATTTTGATCAAAAACTGTTATGGGTACAAGTAACGTTGTTTTCTTCAAAGCCAGGTTTTTGCAGCAATTGGGAAGGAGAGGGCTATTTACTTTGCTTATGCCGTCTCCAGATTCACGTGCGAATCGCGCGCGAAGCCGCGAACTACCGGCGACCCATGAGTGTGGATCCCATTCGCGTATTCTTCGCGGCTTCATGTCGCGTTCGCGCGTTGTTCCCGTTTGTTGTCGGCTTTTTGTCCCGCGACAAAGGGTTCGCAATGCGCGAACATTACTAGGCTCCCCACATTCGCTGTAGTGGTCGAGAACTATCGATAGTTAAGGCATAAACTATCGATAGTTATCGATAGTTTCCGATAGTATTTCCGGAATGAAACAATTTGAATATTAGGTTAAAAAAATTAGGACTATACGATTTATTATACATCCTTTAGCTTCTAACATCTACGAACTGTTATTTTTATGCAAAAATACTATGCAGCACTAAAGCTTCTCTCGCTCTCTACTGAGGTCGCTAGAACACATAGAAGCTTTTCCCAGTACTACTACCCTTAGGCAGTTCAAAAATCGTATTAACAAAATTTCTTTGGGATCATCATAGCAGCCGCGGTGTTCCGGCGTTTAGGCTTCTGCCTGCGCGGCTGTTTCGATATATATATATATATATATATATATAGGTGAAAAATTAAAGCTTCCGCCTTTTGTTGGGTACTTCGACAAAATTTAAGCAAAGAGGACTCTTTATACTTTTTTAATTCTCTCTAGCTTTCAATGGACTTTGCCATCATCATCAGGAGCTGCAATTACAATGATAACAGTAGCGACAATAGTGTAAAATGAATTTAAATTGACTCAACTTACAGTAGTATGTGAGGATGTTGCTAATTGTTGTTTACGTACAGGATGAGGGAAACGTCCAGTAACATGGTGAGAGCTGGATAGATGGCACAGTGGTCAAAATTATATAAAATATGACAAGAACAAGTTAAAAACAGATTAAAAATTATTTAAAAACATTAAAGCATTACATCGTGAAGCCACTTGATGATTGCACAAAATGGTGGTCATGGAATAATGAGTGAGATGAACCCTTTGACAGAAGGCCGAAGGTTGTCAATGTCTGTGTAGAAGGATGGAACGAATTGTGGGCGTGTGCCAATGTTGCCAAATCACTTCAGATGATGTGATTTTCAGAATGTTATGTAAGAAATTGTTAAACCGACTGGACGTTTCCCTCATCCTATACGTAAACAACAATTAGCAACATCCTCACATACTACTGTAAGTTTAGTCAATTTAAATTCATTTTACACTATTGTTGCTACTGTTATCATTGTAATTGCAGCTCCTGATGATGATGGCAAAGTCCATTGAAAGCTAGAGAGAATTAAAAAGTATAAAGAGTCCTCTTTGCTTAAATTTTGCCGAAGTACCCAACAAAAGGCGGAAGCTTTAATTTTTCACCTAACTGGTCTAGACGACAATGACCACGTCTCAAGTAATATATATATATATATATATATATATACATATATAAAAAGAGTCCACCCTCCACCCGGAGTTTACGTCCTGAATTCTTAGTACTCAAGGGATCTATCATCATTAATTTATTTGTTGTGGAAGATAAAAGACTGCATAGCAGAGATGTGGAAAGATGCGAACATTCTTAAGACACCTGGGAAAAAGATAGCGGGTGGTAGCGCCTCGGTCGACTGGTCCTTCCATCTTGTCTTTGCGTGTTAATGATATTAAATAGACCTAAAGTGGCCCCGGCAATCGGTACTGAGGTATTCTTTAACGCTTGTACAATCACTTGAACGGGAAGAAGTTGTATGCTGGATACAACAACTTCCGGAACAAGAATTTGTCACGGAGGGATTGCATGGTAAGTACAGAGTCAACCTACTTGAAGGCATTTGTTGAATGGACGTAATTTCAAGAAAGACGTTATTTCTAATTTTTTGCTACCATTTTATTACTAAATCGATCTGTCTAGCTCCTGTGTTTGAATAACTTTGACCCAAGGTCGATTTTGTGTCAAAGCAGACAGCATTAACCCCGGATAGCACAGCAACTAACAATTATAATGCCCAGTGTATCCTGTCTGGTAGAGTTATTGGAGATTTCCATCAAGAGAGCGGCGAATGACATCGACAAAAAATCTGTATCATCCATTAGAATCAAAGTTCCATTAGTCGAAAGCCGATCTATATCCAGAGTACCCGTTTGGTCACCGAAATCCGTATATTTGCCCGCCATGAAGTAATGAACTAGGATTTTTTCAGAAACATGGGCGAATATGTAGGAAGAACAGTGTAGAACCGCGATGCATGTTTAATCTCGAATCACCTGAACATCCATTGCCTGAGTACGAATATTTCAGATTCAAGGTTTACCCCATTTTGATCCGGTATCATTAACATTATCAAGCTGAAATTTTCAGGGTTTATTCTACAAGGATTGAAATAGTTTTTACAATAAAATGAATAATGAAATACAACCTCAATTTTTTTACCGCCCCCAAAGTTGAGGGATGGAAGAGATTTTTCACAAAAAAAAAATGAATTTAAGATGATGTGATTTTTAGAATGTTATGTAAGTAATTGTTCATCTCACTCATTATTCCATGACCACCATTTTGTGCAATCATCAAGTGGCTTCACGACGTAATGCTCTAATGTTTTCTAAATAATTTTTAATCTGTCTTTAACTTGTCTTGTCATATTTTATATAATTTTAACCATTGTACCATGTATCCAGCTCTCACCATGTTACTGGACGTTTCCCTCATCCTATACGAAAATAGCAACATCCTCACATACTACTGTAAGTTAATTCAATTTAAATTCATTTTACACTTTTGTTGCTACTGTTATCATTGTAATTGCAGCGCCTGATGATGATGGCAAAGTGCATTGAAAGCTAGAGAGAATTAAAAAAAAGTATAAAGAGTCCTCTTTGCTTAAATTTTGTCGAAGTACCCAACAAAAGGCGGAAGCTTTAATTTTTCACCTAACTGGTCTAGACGACAATGACCACGTCTCAAGTTATATATATATATATATATATATATAGCTCTTAGGCTTAAGTTGACTCTTTTGACGATAAAATCAAGCTTCCGGCATTCTCTATGAAGCCTTCATCAGGATTCTGAAAACACAATAGTGATGCTAGCAAAGAAAACCGGACAGATTTAAATTGTCAGACAACTTACTCGTCGGTGAGGTTGCAGCGACAAGGTGTTTTAGAACGAACGTAGAAAAGATCGAAATTATAATCAGTATAAAAAGAAAAGGACGGGGACATTGGGTTTGTTGTAAAAGGACAGATACCTTCGTTAAATGTTAAAAATATCAATCCACCCGAACAAGTTAAAAATATTACACGTGAGACGACATTTTGTTGAAACAATCGGAATGCAGTCTCTAACCTTCTGTTTCCGCAGCACGTGGAGAGGGCGACAGCTCTATTTTATCTCCAATAATGGCAGAATATGTAATGGATGACCTGCTTGATGTTGTTATTCAAGTATTGCCATACAATCTAATTTTCATAAAAAAGCATGTGGACGATATAATCGTGTGTCTTCCTTATGATCGGGTGGATGATATTGTTGAGGTTTTTAACAGTTATGATCCCTACATCCAGTTCACCATCGAAAAAGAAGATGGCAATCAAACTGTTCCCTTTTTGGATTCAAGATTGATTCGTACATAACACAATCAAAAAGAGTTTTCGAAAGATAGACCACAAAAAATACGTTAAAAAGGAGATGAGCCACAATTTTGTTTTTCTTCCCTGATCTGTCAAATCCTGTGAGGAATCACTGCTGTTTTCACTTTCCACATAATCTTTGTCTTTAATACTATCGTCTGAATCCATTACAACTCTACTTACACTATCGGAACTGTTATAATAATACCGTTTTGACGTTTTGACATGTGCATGTGGCACCTCCATGTTGAAAAATACCTGGCTTGTCGCCTTATTGCTTGGAAAATACCTGAAATTATTTTCGCGGGAAGGTTTGGAAAGGTGCCTTCTCTATTTAGCTTAATTTAGGCCAAAATGTGACTATCCCCTTCTTCCCCCGAGGTCTTCATTTAGTTCCTCCACTATTCAAACCGCTGTCACGACCCGCACGCCCGAAAACTTTCGGTCGCGGCTTCAACTAACCCTTGAGAGCCAAGCGACGCGCTCACGGAGCGAATTCAGACTCGCAATTACCCCTTAATTTTCCGTATTCCTAAATTGTTTATTGTTTTAATTGCATTCTATTGTGAGGATGGAGCACGCTTGGCCTAGCTTACTCAATTAGTTTTTAATATATTTTTTTTCGTTTATAATCATACGTCCCCCCATTCGTCGTTTTTGAGTTTTCGTAAAGGTCGGAAAGAGTGTTGGGAGCATAAAGATTTTCATAAGATAATGTTTATTTGCGCTAGGGCCTCGAAACAACTGCCGATTAGTCCCATAAGGGCAAACAAATTGTTGTTCGGATTGAGATATGCATACCCTCTTTTTTTATTTAACTCTAACAACTCAAAAAATAATTATTATTGCGTCGGGTCAAGGATAACCTGTGTCGACTTTCGGACGAACTTTGAACTTGAAATTTAATAAGGAAACCATGTATGGATTTCAAAACCGAATTCTTATTCGACAAATTAAACACTTCTTTCTTTGTATCTTATATTTCTTAGACCATTAAAAGAACATTGTTTACTAAATTTTCTTTTTACAGTCAGGATATACTCGTATCTGCCTGTGTTGTTGTGTTGTTGTCGCAACGTAATAAAAATTGTTTTTGTCTCTCATCAGCAGTGGAAGTCATGGATTAACTTGACTGCTCTTTCTGCCGTTAACTGCTCTCAGTGTTTGAACCTTATTCTTGCGTGTTGAAAAGAATCGTTATGTGGCCATAAAGTTGGACACCCGTCAAAAAAACTGTCATCAATTTTGAGCCGACTGAACAGGAGTCTTGCTTTCCATTGGAACAGTCATCGATATTTTTCTCTAAAAAGGAAAAACGAAAAATAACTACCATCTAAGCATACTGGTTTTATCCGTCCGACCTCAGACAGCCAACTATGGACAGATGTTTTGTACTTTTTGGCAACTCATCAGCATCGTCTAGGCGTGGCCTCAGGCCAGGACAACGAACGGAAGCATAGCAACTAACCCCTGTCTGATCTATAAGATCTATCGAAACAAGACTATGCTAGCTTATTACATATACAGGGTGTCCGCAAAGTTGGGGTTTTCCTTTTCAGAAACTACTACTCTTGAAATAACGAAGTGTAGTGAAACGAGGGCGACCAAGTAAAAAAAAATAAAGGAAAAAGTACTCACTCTCCAGTTGACGAGAAGGGCTAAGTACGTCTCTGCCCGAAATCATACCGCTCCAACAGAAAATGAAATCAGCTGATGCGCTACCGAGCAGACGCAAGCGGTGGTGCAGACCACGAACAGAGGTAACAAATATGACGGCGTTGCCGCGTTTTCAGTATTTAGGTAAACGTACTTTATAGGTATTGTTCGAAGTTATCGCCGTTTGATTCAAAAACACAGGTGCGTGCACGACGTAGCCAAGCATCGGTGCAGGCTTTGAGAATGGAGTCCCTCCCCCGAATGAAAGCACCAGCTTGTTCAATTCTGAGACGAAGTTCATCAACCGTATGCACTTCAGTTTTGTACACTAAGCGTTTCATTTCTCCCCAAAGAAAACGGGTCCATTACGTCCGATCCACCTATTCGGAAATAATTCATTCAAAAACTCACGCACTTCGCGTATAAAATGGGGCTGTGCACCATCGTGCAGAAACCACATTGATTGTCTTACACTTAATGGCACATCTTCTAACAAGGAAGGCAAAATGTTGCGTAAAAAGTCTAGGTATTACATCCCGTCCAATCGATTTGGGAGAATAAATGGTCCAATGAGCATACCGTTCACCATGCCAGCCCAAACATTCACCGAAAATGTTTGTTGAAAATGTGCCCGACGGACAGCGTGCGGATTTTCTACTGACCAAACATGAGTGTTGCGAAAGTTATTCACCCCATTAGGCGTGAACGTAGATTCGTCTGTCACCAATATGCACTTCAAAAAGTCCGGATTATTGTCATGTTGATGCAACAACCACTCACAAAACCGGACTCTTGCTGGAAAATCGTCAGGTTGAAGGGCTTGTACACGTTGGACGTGAAACGGATACAGCCCCTCTTCACGCAGCGTTTGCCACACTTTAGTTTTTGATACTTGCACTTCTCTAGCCACGTCTCTAGTGCTTGTTGAGGGATTCTCGTCTACGCGATTACCTCTGCACGCGTGACCGTAACCGTCGGTTGAAGGTTGCATACTGACCTGACACACTGACCCCGACCCAGTTCTGTCGTCGGGTTGAGCCGGTGACCTTGTACCAATCGGTGATGTCGCGGGTCGCGGCTACAGGACGGTATTCAGATATTTTTGATGTTGCAGAGCCCTTTATCTCGGTTCCCTTAAGACATTGGTGTATATGGTACTAAGAAAAATTGCTTATGTTTTCAAGATCTACACGTCGTGTAAAGGAAAACCCCAACTTTGGGGACACCCTGTATATATAACCAAAAATAGGAAAATAATGGGCAAAATCCGCAAAGAGGAGGAAAGTGAATTCGAGCAGAAAATAGGATAGGTAACCCGAGCGATACGTATTTCTGCTGGTTGGCTTCATCAAGGCCGCAAAAACGTATCGCTCGGGTTACCTATCCTATTTTCTGCTTGAACTAACTTTCCTCCTTTTTGCTGATTTTGCCCATTATTTTCCTACTTTTTTTTATATTCCTTTCTCCGCATGATCATTTTCTATATATATAGAAGTAGCATTGCCAACGACCAGTTGAGCAGAAAATAATTGAATTGTTAATTTGGAATTGACAAACTTTAAGCTTAGTAACCTCTTTTGACTGTAACCTTGAGCTTTCGACAAACTATGTTGTCATCTGCAGGAGCTAAAACAAATATAAAACTAGCAACAAATTTAGAAAGGAGAAGAGGAGAACACTGATTGCATATTTATGTAAAACCAAAGGACCGGACACATTGGGTTTGTTGGTAACGACGGAAACCATAGCTAAGTGTTACCTCCATATATCAATAAACCGAACAAATTTAAAGATTGTAAGAGATAGTCAATACTATATACATAATATTGACTGTAAAAAGAAAATTTTGAAAAGAAAATTAGTAAATAATGTTCATTTAATGGTAAATATCGCAGAAATATAAGATACAGATAAAGCAGTGTTTTATCTGTCGAATAAGAATTAGGTTTTGAAATCCATACATGGTTTTCCTATTATGCGTTTTAAAAAAGGATCTTCATTTTTTTAGGACACCCTACTGCCCATGAGTAGGCCACCCTGGAAGCAGCCCTATTACACAAGAGTTATCTACATATAAACGCACGTGATAGTTAAAATTTCGTACACACTTGTCTATAGAATATGGACAGTGGTTGTAATATCCGGTCTTCAACGCTGGTTATTCATAACCAAACAATTAGAGAATAGGGCCCTCTGTCAATTTCCTCACTATCACATGTACTCGTATGTGTTAAAATATTCACCGCAGATATATCTACTACAAACACCCTGCTCCCAATATCAGCCGTCACTTCGCTAACAACGTTTTGTATAATTCCATCCAAACAAGTTGATACGGGTGTGCATACGCGTCACGCTATTTCCTTGATTACAAATTCCTTCTGTGTTCCATTATACCCTGAAATCCCGCTGCTTGATTCAACGACCTAAATCAAGGCTGTCGGTGGGGGTAGGTGTAATGGTAAGAGCATATTTTCGAGATGTCTCAGATGTTTTCATCACAAGCGGTGACTCAGCGGCAATGCAATATCATGCCTCTGTTTCGCTGCTCTTATACTTTGAAATCCGTGATGCCGCGGCAGCATTTTGTAAAGACTCCCCCCCGTAAATAAGAATCATGTCCACAAGTTCAGCATTTTCGTAAACATGTGCCATTTTTTATTTCGTTTGAGCCGCGAAACAAACACCACTATTCACTCACGCGTTACCGACTGACACATTGACTGAATACAACTGAATAAAATTGTAGTAAAAACATCGTGATAAGCGTTTCAAATTCTTTCGCTTTTTTGTTTCCGATGCGATGAAACGATAAGGCGGATTATATCCGTTCTTGCCAAACACGAGCACATAATATTATTATTGAGACAGGGCGGTACTCAAACTTCTAAAGGGCTATAACTTTGTTACTTTAATTTTACCAGAAAAATGTTATAGGAAAAAAACATTTCTTTTGATCAGATCTACTCACTGTTAAAATAAATGACTCAACTTCGAAGTCACCCTGTATACCATGGTCTGCTGATTGCTGATCATCACTACTTGAGTTTTTCAAGAGTGCCGTTCATTTTTTGAAAAATTACTTTTTCTTTTTTGACTATAGCACCCTTGCCATTGGACTAAAACTACAAAGCTTTGGCTTACTAGTAACCCCGTGTGAAAATTTCATAAAAATCCGAGCGGTAATTTAGAAGTCGATGATGAATGATATAGTTTTTCGTGATGTAGATGTCATATGACTTAAAAAAATATAACATCTCATTTTAGAAATTTTTCGCGATTACAATACTTCCTCGCCACCACTGGCGTGCGAAGTCAAACGGCTTAAAAATCGAGGAGTATCAGCGATCGCGATTATCAGTACCTATTTGCAGAACGACTTGTCTATGCGATATTATATGAAATATGGCCACCAAATTATCTGAATACGTCCTTTCTTAGTCCGTACATTGCGCCGCAACGCTTTGGTTGGCAGCAGGAAACAGACAAAATTCGTCCAAAATACGATTTGTAGAGGTTTGCGCGCTTCGAAATCGATGCTTTATTTTTTGATATTTGTGAATGAAATTTTCATAGTGTGCTGAAAACAAAACCCCACAGGGTGCTATGGAGTTACTTACTCATTTTTTTCACTAGATTCTTTTTAAAAAAATCTCGAAGTTGAACAGAAAAAGTGCGCACTTCAACCCATCATAAAACTTGTGCAAAAACAAAATTTCAAAAAGTGCTCGTATAGCACCCTGGGCAATTATCTTCTGAACATACTGTATGAATTTCATTCAAAAATATTGAAAAATTGAGTGTCAGTTTCGACGCATGTAAATGGCTTGAACTCACTGCGTCGGAGCCGCTTTAATGATCAAAATAGTAAATATACAGGGTGTTTCAGTTTATTGTTGCATAACTTTAAGATGCGATAGAACTTTTAAAATTAATGCATAAAGTCTATATAAACATGGGTCGAAAAATGCGTGGCTTACGAAATACAGGGTGTTTAAATTTACTTTCTAAAATAGTTTTTTTTAAATATTTCGAACAATATTTGATGTATAACAGTGAAAATATATATATGGTATACAAGGATTTTTTTGGTACGGCAAAACGAACCATGGGCATAGTTTTACTGAAGCCGCTAGAGGGCGCTCTCTACTGTACCTGTAGTGTATTAAAATGACCGAAAAAATTTTCTGATTCTTCGCACTTTTCAACATAAAAAAAGCTCTCTTGTGAATTTTCGTTATAGTTAGCCGTTTTTGAGATTTTTCGATTTTTAAGGTTCGATGCATTTTTAATTATTTATGATAAAATAACGTTAAAAAGTCAGTATCTCGATAATTTTTAGAAGTAGGCTGTGCCTGCAAATATTTTTGAAATTGAACGCAGAATAAGGTTAAACGTCAATTAGTTGACAGTTAGTTTTGTTGTCTGTTGAAACCTGAAACGTTTTTTTGCAATTGTGAATGCACGAAATTTAGGTTCTTTTACCTGTTTTTTTTTTGTATGTTTTATAAAAATGCCATTTTTATTCTCCAATCAAGAGTTAGCGGATATTCATTTTGTGTATGGCTTTGTAAATGGAAACGCAGCAGAAGCAGCCAGAGAATACGCACGAAGATTTCCAAACAGACGACACCCAACTCGCTTAGTATTTGTAAGAGTGCATCGCCAAATAATTGAAAATGGTTTTGGAAATCTCCAAAGGGATCAAAACATAAATGTTTGTCAGCGCAGATTTACCCGTATGATTCTGCGTGAATTTGATAGAGATCCGACCACAAGTATTAGGAGAGTTTCTGGTGCCTTGGGAATTTCAGCAAGCCATGTTCACCTTAGAAATGACCATAGACGTTCTTACCATTTGCAACCTGTGCAAGGACTACAGCCAGGGGACGGAGAACGAAGAATCACATTTTGTCAGTGGATTCTTGATAGAACTGATAATAATAGGGAGTTTTTAAGTAACGTTTTATGGACCGATGAGTCATGCTTCACTAGACGTGGAGTGGTAAATTTTCATGAAAATCCGCATGCAGTACAGGAAAGAAATTTTCAGCATGAATTTAGTGTGATTGGTATCTACCGTAATCGACTATTTGGACCCTATCTTTTGCCTGCAAGGTTAAATGCTGCGACCTTCTTGGAATTTTTAAAGGCTGAACATGCAAATATGTGGGATGATGTTATGTTAGATTTAAGAAGATTGGCCTGGTTCCAGCTTGATCGTTGTCCAGCTCATTATTCGAGAATAGTTAGAAACTGGCTCGACGAAAATTATCCAGAAAGATGGATTGGCCGTGGAGGACCAGTCGCCTGGCTTCCACGATCCCCTGACCTAAATCCATTAGATTTCTTTGTGTGGGGATTTCTGAAAGAAAAAGTGTACCAGACTCCCGTAACCACAAGAGATATGCTAATAGACAGAATCAGGAATGCATGTGATGAAATAAGGCCTTACTTGAATAATGCTATACCACGTTCGATCATTCGCAGATGTGAATTGTGTATTGAACCATTGGGTTTATATTTCGAGCAACTACTTTAGATTTTGTACATTTGTCCTAACTGTCCAATAGCATTTTAGTTGTAAATAATTAATTTAATTTGTTAAAAATAATATTGGAAAATTAAACAAATTAATATTCTGTTTTTCTGTGTTTATTTGGAGTTAGGAATTATTGCTGTGTTTAAAAACACAATCTAAACTTCTAAACGATCATCTTAATTACTTGAAATGCCCAAATCGAAAATGCAAAAAAAATATTATTTTCCCCTAAATAATTAAAAATGCATCGAACCATAAAAATCGAAATATCTCAAAAACGGCTAACTATAACGAAAACTCACAAGAGAGCTCTTTTATGTTGAAAAGTGCGAAGAATCAGTTTTTTTATTCAAAAAGCAAAAAATTGCACTAAGAAAAAATGTTCGGTCATTTTAATACACTACAGGTACAGTAGAGAGCGCCCTCTAGCGGCTACAGTAAAACTATGCCCATGGTTCGTTTTGTCGTACCAAAAAACCCTTGTATACCAATTTTCCCTGTTATACATCAAATATTGTTCGAAATATTTAAAAAAAACTATTTTAAAAAGTAAATTTAAACACCCTGTATTTCGGAAGCCACGCATTTTTCGACCTATGTTTATATAGACTTTATGCATTAATTTTAAAAGTTCTATCGAATCTTAAAGTTATGCAACAATAAACTGAAACACCCTGTATAATAATAATAAATTAGTGATTTTGGCGCGTTACGATATATGTGGTTTCATTTTAAAGATAAACATGCAGAATTATACAGGGTGGCGCATTGAAAACGAAACACGCATTTACTGGCAGCTTAGTTTTTTTTTTAAAAACGCTCAGACCCGTCGATTTTGTTTTCGAGGGGGACACAGGTTTGGCAAAAAATCACGTTAGCACGTGCAGCCCCCTAATCGGGGGTGACACCACCCCCAAAATCTTAAATGGAAAGGGGGGTCGAGTGATACCTTATTTTAAAGGTCTTTCAATTCCCTTTATAATAATATAAAATTAATGTACTTCAGTTCAGTAGTTTTGAATATTGATTTAAAGCTTAAATAAAACTAATACATCATCATTAGTAGAACTATGAATACTACTTAAAATTAGCTTTTAGCTTTATTTTTAGTTTCAGCTCTTTTTCGGCAAGTATAGAAATATTTAAATTATCTTGAAAAATCGTGGAAAATGATGTTATCGGTAAATAATCTCTTTTCGGTAAAAATACCGAAAAATCCGGTTCAAGTCCATGTGAAATTTGCAATATAAATTTATGTTGTTGATTGGAACTTGAAGCTCATTCGCTGTATTTAACGGACTGTTATCCTATAGGTGGAGAATAACGGACTGTTGATTTGACAATCCTGTTGAAATCCACCCTATGCAAATTATAGAAAACTGTAGAATGCAAAACGTCCAACCATTTCACGATCATTTCTCTCGTCCATGAAAAGTAAAATATTCAACAAGAGATATCGCTAGAAGGTCTTTTAGATGTTCAGCGTTCAATGCATATCGATGGCAATTAAGGGGCATTGCCAAGAATCGGCTGTGATATCGTGTAATCGTTTTAGGCAGCAGAAGTCGGAAACAACCGGAAGCACGGTCTTGTGCGCCTGAACGGGTAAAGAACGAGGGGGCCCGGCCGTCAAGCTTGCGAACTCGTGCTATTGACTGCTAACTGCGGTGTAGTCATAACATGCACTAGGTTCACTCTCGCTGCGACTCTTCTTATACCTGAGCAAGCATGAAGGCAAAGTCTAAATGCCGAAGCACCACTGCCACTTAGGGATGCATTACTTGACATGATTTTGAAGCTACATGAGATGAGCTTAAGTAAAGTAAAGTTTATTTACCAAAAATAACGATAATATTGTAAACTGAATATAAAAGCGTACACAGCTCAGTGATTTTTCTTTAAGACTAGCCTTTTCTGGATGGTTGCGCAGTATAATGATAAGGAATCCAGGTTTTCTAAGTCGGATATTGTTAATAGATGAAGCTTGTTTTTGTCGCAATTAAATAATTAATTCAATCGCATTTGGGCCGAAAACAATCCACACGCCTTAATAGAACATAATTTTCATGATCAGTTTTCTTTCAATATTTCGGTTGAAATTGTCGGTGACCATCTCATTAGGCCTCATTTTCTTCCGCCAAGACTTGGTGAAGAATACCGAAAGTTTTAGACTTTGATTTGCCTGGAGTTTTGGAAGAAGTTCCAGTCATGGAAAAATTCCGTTTGTGGTACATGCACGACAGGACTCTACCACACTTTAGAGTAGTGTCACGGCAGTTTTGGAAAAAATTACCACAATCGCCGCCTCACTCGCCCGATATGAATCACTTGGATTATTTTCTCTGGGGACACCTTGAAGCACTGGTATACCAAACTCCTATTGAAAGTGAAGAGGAATTGCGGAATAGAATCATTAATTCATGAAAAGTTTGTGCGTCGGCTCTAAATTAACTATATATAGGTACTCTGGGAACCAAGTATGGAAAATAGGATGAATGATCTATCAAACCAAGTGTGGGCTGTCATAACAATGCAACAGGTACGGCTGTGAGTATTATATAGGGTTGTCCAATAGGGACGCAGGAAAGTAAACGTCAATTTGACATAGACGCCATCTTTGTTTTCTCTCACCGACATGTCATTTTGTTAGTTGAATGTTTAGCATTGATCGCTATGGAGTCGTATTCGATTGAAGACCGCATTAGAGTTATTCAAGAGCACTACAAAAATGGTGCAAAAATAAAAAACACGTTTCGCGCGCTTCGTGAACATTTCGGTCGCAACAACCGCCCAAACGAAACAACCATCGGTCGTCTGGTGCGTAAATTCGAGGCAACAGGCTCTGTGGCAAATCTGCCAGGCTCTGGCCGGCCAAGGAGCGTTCGCACACCGGAAAATATTGCTGTTGTGAAGGAGAGTGTGAGAGACGATCCGAAACAATCAACAACGCGTCGATCCCAAGAATTGGGCATTTCGAGAACCAGTTTGCTCCGCATTCTAAAGAAGGATTTGAATGTACACGCCTACAAGATCCAATTGACGCAAGAGCTGCGTCGGGCCGACCATTTTTCGCGCCGAACGTTCTCAGATTGGCTCCTTGAACACCGCCAAATTGATGCCAATTTTTCATCAAAAATCATGTTCAGCGACGAAGCGCATTTCACTTTGAATGGGACGGTAAACAAGCAAAACTGCCGCACCTGGGCGAACGAAAATCCCCGTGAGTATCAAGAGCAGCCGATGCATCCTCAAAAAGTGACTGTGTGGTGTGCATTGTGGTCAAAAGGCATCATCGGACCTTACTTTTTCGAAAATGCGGCCGGGGACGCCGTTACCGTCAATTCTGAGCGATATCACGTGAGGATAGAAGACTATTTTTTGCCGCAACTTGAAGGAATGGATATGGACGATGTTTATTTCCAACAAGACGGTGCAACATGCCACACAACCAACGTCAATATCCATCGATTGCAGTCCTTCTTCGGTGATCGCGTGATTTCGCGCAAGATCGTACGATTTGACTCCCTTGGACTTCTTTTTATGGGGATATTTGAAAAGCAAAGTCTACGTCAACAAACCAGCCACCCTCCAAGAACTCAAAAACAACATCATTGCCGAGATAAATGCCATAGAACCGACCATGTTGCAAAATGTCATTGAAAATTTCGACCATCGCGTGGACGTCTGTAAATCCAGTCGTGGTGAACATTTGAGCGATATTATTTTTCATACATAAATGGTATAAATGAACCTTCAAAATAAAGTACCCAACTTGATTTGAATATCAATCTTTCTTGTTTTAATATGCGTTTACTTTCCTGCATCCGTTTTGGACAACCCCATACTAATGAGCATCTGGCCTATATGAGATTACAGATGGACCCTGATGACAAATTTTACTCGATGTCGTACCCCTTTTTTGCAGATATGTTATTACGACGCATGAACCGAAAAGCACATGACGTCAATACAGTTTGATAGATATATTAGTGTTTGGTTAAGCCTGGTATTACTTAAAACAACATTGATCAAATAAGCATCCGCAAAGAAGTCAAGACGAATCAAGCCTCGTATTCTTGTGATAGATCACATAAGTTGCATCATCATTACTTAAATGTCCGATTGCATCTTGATTTTGGTACTAAATGTGCCTCCTGATCAGTCGGCGTGCGCTGCGCGGGTTCGAATCCCGTCCCAAAAGAATTTTTCCGTAAGTACCACACGGAGGATCTCTAAGGCGGAGCCAGAATGGGAGCATGTTGCATGGACACGTGTGCCCTCGCTAAAGTCCATGTGGCGTCCACCCCTTTACCCTGTATCTCCTTATAGTCCCACGGTACCCATATGTGCTTAGGCCTTAGGCCTCCGTGGCGGTTCAAGAATGAAAAAACGGAAAACGCGGTAGTGAAAATACTTTTATATTAGTACACCATGACTTAATGTTGTACCATTACTAGTAGACAGTACTGCGCCGCACTTTTAATTTACAGAGGCGGTACCTGAAGAGAATTTTATAAGATAAAGGAGTAGCGTTTGACACTTTTTCCAAGCTTTACGGTAGACCGTATGAGAATATCTATTGCTCATTCAAAGATAAGAGCATGTTCAACCCACTTCGTTGCCGTAGTTCTACAGGTGCCCAGAAATTAGCACCCATCCTTAAATCGTGACATTTTACAGCTGGTTGAATAATAAACTAATGAAAAATATTTTCTGGTATTAGCATTATTTATCGTTTATTACGAACTTCGCTTATAGCGAACCAGTTTCGCCGGTCCCTTGAGGTTCCTTATAAGCGGACATTACTGTACTTGTAGACCTAAGCAAAATTTTTGATTTGGTATGTCACAAGCCTCTTCTACAAAAACTGGAGCTATACGGAGTAAGAAGATTTCCACTTATGTGGTTTGAGAACTATCTAAGCGATAGACCTCAGTATGTACTGGTTGGTAACCACAAATCCCGCCCAGCCAAATGCGGCATTGGAGTTCCTCAGGGCTCAATACTCGGACCTATGCTATACGTTATATACGTACAGTATATTCAGATAAGAGATAGACCGGATGTAAACAAAAGGTTCGGGTGATTTTCACGCTAACGCCGCCGTCTCGACGTAAAACAGGAGCCCTCATTGGTCAATTCGCAATTAAATGCCTATGCCGAGCGGCAGAGCAGTCGTATCAAGGCAGAGTCACATTCAGGTTCAGACGTGTTACGTATGTCGTGTGCATCATTGTAATTTGATATTTCTTTGGACGTTTTCGTTTGTTATCTTATTAAGTTGTTGAGTTTGTCGTTGTTATTGTTATACCTTGTTATTGATTGTTATTGTTATCAACTGCTTGCGCAAAATGCCCAGTAGTACAGATACTGCCGATGAAGTTGTAAACTCCTGTAGTCCACCTAGGAAACGCTCTAAAAAAAGACACCTGAGTGCAGAAATGAAAGAGGTCATTTTGAATATATATAAGATCGAGCGCGAGGAGAACGAGGCATCAACCATCAAAGAAATTGTTGTGAAGGTTTCTCACAAAGTTGGGGTGTGTCGCGCATCAGTGTTTAATGTGTTAAGACAATACAAAAAAAATCACACCTTTTCTGAGCCAATGACCAGTAAACATCGCAAAAGTATTGTTAAATCATTGGATGAAGCTGATAAGTATGCGATTAGGAGGAAAGTGCATGAATTCTTCTTTAGGAATGAAATACCTACTATAGATAAAGTACTGCAGGAGGTAAATGGAGATACAACGTTGCCAAATTTAAAACGATCAACTTTCCATGCGTTACTGAAGCATTTAAATTTCAAGTGGAAAAAACGGGGTCGTAATAGTTTACTACTGGATAGAGAAAAAATTGTGCTATGGAGGAGGGATTATTTAACAAAAATTGGGAAATATAGAAATCAAAACAGGAAGATTTATTACCTTGATGAAACGTGGGTAAACGCAGGACACACTACAAGTACAGTATGGGTTAATGATTCTGTAACTTCATCCAGGAGGGCCTTTCTAGATGGACTGTCTACCGGATTAAAAAATCCAGCAGGTAAATACGAGTAATAGACAACAATCGGATGTTTTTCAAACCTTGGGAACAAGGTTCTAAACATTAATTCCAGGGGGCAGATAAAACATATTACAAGTAACAAAACTTTTATAACTTTCGATAAAATGCGTGGATGTTTTATTGTCATTTTCATTTGTTAGAACTTTTTTAAGCCATGTTTTTATGTGTTTTCGATATTTCAATAATTTTTTAATATAATCTTAAAATATGTCGAATATTATAAACTTAAAAAAAGTTACTAAGTTTTATATTGTGTACCGTTCCTAATATTTCTAATCATTTTAATTCATACTTTAAGCTTTATAAAGTTATAATTTGTTAATATTAATATTTGCGCGTATTTCAGGTTCCTGATCATTCATTTTTTAAAGGTTTATAACTTTAAATTAAATTGTGAAGCGCTGAGTAATCATACGACGTTCAATATTCTTTCTTTCAATATGACTAAATAATCCCAATTATAGCAATCTGATACTCATGTCTCAATGTTTTTTCGCTGAATGTGATGAAAACATTTGAAAAAGGTTCGCTTATTGAAATAAATCTACACCAGTTAGTACTTCGATTTCCAGGTAAAGGGAAAAGGCTCATTATCTGCCATATTGGCAGTGAGGATGGATTTGTTGTTGACGGTCTGTGGTGCTTTGAGTCTAAGAAAACTGGAAATTACCACGAGGAAATGAATGGCGAATCGTTTGAACAGTGGTTTTCAAAAATTTTACCGAACTTAGAGGAAAACGCAGTAATTGTGTTGGATAATGCGCCTTATCATTCTCGAAGAATGGAGAAGGTCCCAACAACGGCTTCAAAGAAAGTTGATGTTCAAAATTGGCTCCGCTCGAAAAATATCAACTTTGAAGAAGCAATGCTGAAAGTACAATTATTAAGAGTTGTCAAGGATCACAAGGCGGAATATCAAAAATACGCCATTGACGAAATGGCAGCAAGTCAAAATAAAACTGTGCTCCGTTTACCTCCATACCATTGCGAGCTCAATCCCACTGAGCTCATATGGGCAGAGGTTAAAAATTATATAGCTAAGCACAATACAACTTTTAAATTTTGTGACCTCAAAGGACTTTTCAAAGAAGCACTAGAATTAATAACAGCGCAAAAATGGGAAAACTGTATTAAGCACGTGAAAGACAAAGTTGAAAAGAGAATGTGGGAACTGGTCAATATTTTAGAGGAACAAGTCGAGCCATTCATTATTGACGTTGGTGCTTCAGGCAGTAGCGATGATGAAAGCTCATCAAGCTCATCTTTCCAATAAAAGATGTCGTTCATCAAATTCGGTAAGTTATAAGTAATTATAAAGCTACTGTATTTTTTAATTAATTATTGACATTTTTGAACCCATTTTGGCAAAACCTATTCAAGAATCTACTTTCTGACAATGTTCAACCATGCACATTTTTTTACGTTTTGAACATTTTAATTTGGTTACATATTTACCTAGAAATCAAAAAATATACTAATCAATATTCTAAAAGCAATTTTAAGAGATATACGATTATTTTTAATTTAGGCTAATTTAAACGCCATTTTGAGATTATATTCGACTGTATTTCACCAAACATCAGGCGGCATCCGAAGCTGGAAATCGAAGCGAAAATTTTGAAACCCTTATGTATATTTACATCATTATATATTTCTTACCCCACCCCCACATGATCCTATATCCATCACCAATCGTATACACATCGAATTGTGCTAATTTTCTACAAAGTTACGCAAAGCAGCATCTACTATCTAAAATATGTACTGCGTGACTCTTAATACGTCCCTGCCGAATGTTACAGCGTTCGATGATCACGTGGTCTTGTTTATGTCCGGTCTATCTCTTATCTGAATATACTGTAAATGATTTCAACAGCAACAAGCTACGTCCGCGACAACTGAATTTACACGGATTAGTGAGTAATTTTTTTAAATGACCCATCCAAACAGTGGCACGTTGCGGGTGCATTTGTTTTTCGACAAGGTGAAAATGTGCTTCATCGTTTAGGATAATTATTTTTCCCAAAAATCAGCACCCACTTGTTGATGTTCGATAAACCATTCCACGAACTCTCTTCGCTGTTCATGGTCATATTAGGCTTCAGTTGTTGTGTTAATTGAATTTTGTAAGCTTGGAAACACATATCTTTTGTGAGTATACGCTGCAAAGAGCTTCTTGCAATTTGCGATTCTTGAGCACGATGCCGAATTGATGTTCCTTGTTTTTGGACAACGTTTGAGACACACTGGGGTAGACAAACTACTTGAGAGAACAAGTTGATGCTTTCATACGAACAAATTGACATGGGCACTCATTCTGAAATTATATACTTTCGCTGATTCGAGCGCCATGCCTGTGTCAGGCCGAAACTTTTCACCTTATCCTCGTAGAATTACTCGCCGGCTGCGAGCAATCAAATCAATTATTGTGTTCATTTTACACGAACTGGTAAATGAAATAGCATGGTCAATTTTCTCTGATGAATATTCGGCAGTAAATTGTAGTTTTTCCGACAGGAAAAAAAGATTTACGACTATCGAAAGCAATCCCTTAATTCGCGGTAATGGAATCCCTGGCAGAATGGGCGGGGTTCTTGGTTCTACGGAATATAAATCTCTTGTCGCGCGGTGTTTCCTTCTTAATGCCTTTTTTTATAAGATTGTATAGGCTACTGCTAACACAAGTACAGACGGAGCTACGACTGGATGAAACTCGGGGAAAACGCGTACTTTTGAATGCTTCTGAAAATGATAACTGAAAGGCAAATACAAACATGTAGGTTTTTTAAAAATACAGTCAACCCATTTGCAGTAACCGAAGAGAATGGATATTTAATTCACGAAGAATCTAAGGACACATCAAATGTGAAAATCAATCAACTTGGATACTGCAATTGTATTGAAGAGGTGTGCAGCAGAGCTTGTCCAGTTCTTTCGCGTCTCTTCCAGATATCTTACGCATCCGCCACCTTCCAGAAAACTGGAAATTTGCCCATGTCCAACCCATCCCAAAGAAGAGGCAGTGTGGAGACAGCACTATAGACTGAAACAGTCACCTGGGCAGCTTCAGTAAAGAAAATAATTCAGGGATTTGATGCTTCACGCTCAAAGGGTCAGCCACGAGATACTTACACTTTACTTTCTACGTTTACTACTTCTCTTTTTGTATCTCTTACGGATTTTGTGATTAAAAGCAAGACTTATAACTCAACCTGGTATATTAACAGCAAATATATACACCTCATGCACGGTCGGGATACCTCAAGTTATATGTACAAATGAGAGAAATCCCTATCTGAATCTAGCTACCCTAGCGATAGAGCGGATAAGGAGGACAATCGGTTAACTCGGGATCGAACGGAATCAAAAGCGGTTAAAAAGCAATGGTTAAAGCGGACGCAGTATGCGGTCAAGCTAGTAAGCGGTAATGGTGCGATGCGATAAGCCCAAAGCGACGAACGGTCTTCAGCAATACGGTTATGTTTGGGTGAAGAATAGGACCAGTCAAAGATGATAATAATAATAATAAATGTCTTTATTAGCAACACAACGCCCTAGCGAAGTTTAGCCAGTTGGCTACTCTTACACCCAACCCTATTGTGTGCTTAAAATAAATACATGGATCTGGCTCTCAACTAAGAGAACTAATAATAAAGGGAAAAAACACAAACTATTGATAAATCCGCGCTATATTGGTTTGCCAAAAACAGTCAAGAACCAATACAGAACGGATGACAACACACAAAAAAACATAAAGACAATAACAACTAATTATAATACATCTAACACCTGCTTTTTAACCAGCTTCCTGAATGATACTACACTTTTGCTTCTCAAGGCAGGATCGGTTGAATTGTGAAACATCACAGCATTCAAAGTGAAACATTTTTGAAATAATGCGGTGTAGTGCAAAGGCACTATCAGATTATTATTATGCCTCAGATCTCTAAGATTAATGATTCCTCTAGTTACCAATTTACTATGGAGTTTAGTACACAATATCTTATGCACAAATACCTTGAGACTATTCAAATTGTCGATCCATTTTCAGCCATTTCAACTCCTTGATCTTAGAGGAGACATGACTATATTTTCGAAGACCATACACAAACCTACAGCAGTTGTTTTGCATTCTTCGGATCCTACACCGATTCATCGAATCAAGGCAAGGATAGTATAAAGTTAAAGCGTAGTTGAGGCTGGACATTATCAAACTTTCTACTATCTTCTTACGCGTTTTAAAGTTCAAAATGAATCTATTAGCATATAGCAGTCTTACTTTGATGTAGGTGGACTTACACACATGTTTGTCAAATCTTAAACTAGAGTCGAAGATGACACCAAGATTTTTTGCTCGTTCCACAATAGGAACGAGCTCGTTGTTGATGCTCAAAGCAATTCTGTCCCTTACTCTATTATGCAAATGTTTAGGATAAAAAAGTATGCAAGTACTCTTATCCGGATTAATCTTCAACATGTGTCTTTTACAAAAATCAGTCATGTTGGCAAGATAACAATTAATCTTATATGACACTTCATCCAGCTGAGACAAGTCATGAATGTACGTATAAATCAAATGTATACAGGGTTATCCAAATTAAGTGTCCACCATTAGTAACTTTGTTATTAGTGAAAATACAAAGTTGTTTGAATTAGCAAACTAGTAGCATTTTTAACGCTGGTAAAAATGAGAAATAAAAAAAAACAATTGAGAGTCGTTATTTTGATTTTTTTCAGTAAAATAACATTTTTTTAAATGGAAACCCCTGTATATTATATTTTTTTCTGTTAAAGCATCAAATTTTAAACAAAAAAGTTCATAATGACTTTTCCGCTAAAGTCAAAAATAAAGTCAAAATAACGATAAATATTTTTAATTATTTGCAGTATTATAATATTAAGACGGCTATGAAAACAACATGGCGTTCGCGATTTGACAGCATTAAGATAAGCGACAAATTGTTAAACTGGACATACTCGCAACTAGAAGGCTTTGGAAAACAATGATAAAATCAAATAATGTCAAACATTAGTGTAAATACTTGTTTATAAGCTTTATTGTGTCATTAATTTAAAGAAAAATGTTCTCCCATGAAGAAAAGTGTGATATGTTAGAATGCTATTTAGTGTGCAGAAAATCCTCCTTGAGAGCAAGAGAATACTACAGTGAATTATATCCCGCTCGCATTCAACCGTATGAACGATATTTTCTGAGACTTTATCGAAAATTTAGGGGCAACGAAAATGTTTTTGCTAAAACAAGGGCAAAAAAAGAATTCATAATAAGCGAGGCCACGGAAATTGCAGTTATTGGATATTTTGAAGCTTATCGTGAGAATTCAATAGCAGATATTCTCAAGGACTCTAATTTCAGTTATGGTACTGTTCAAAGGACCGACCAGTTCAAACGCTTTTGGCAGGGGATCCAGAGAGAAGACTTGTTTTTTGCCATTGGTATCTTAGCTTCTGTCGCCAAAATGTAAATAACTTTCGTTACCTTTTATGGACAGATGAATCAAATTTTTCAAATTCTGGAATGTTTAATAGAAAAAACCACCATTATTGGTCAAGAGAAAATCTTTTGTTAGTACATCCAAGAGGCCCACAAGTCCGTTTCAGTTTCAACGTTTGGTGCGGTATAATTGGTTCAAAAATTGTTGGCCCGTTCTTTTATGAGGGAACCCTAACTGGTGAAAGATATGTGGAATTTATGTCAGAAATTCTGACTAATTTCTTAGACGAATTGGATCTTATAAGTAGACATCATCTGCATTTTCAGCAAGATGGCGCACCTGCCCACAACTCCAGAGGTACTTATCATTTTCTAAGTACTACTTTTAATGATCAGTGGATAGGAACAAATGGCCCAATACAGTGGCCTCCCAGATCACCAGATCTAAACCCACTTGATTACTTCTTGTGGGGTTACTTAAAGAACCAAATTTACAAGCGAAGGTACGATAACCTTGACGCGTTAAAGACTGCAGTTAGGGAAAAGATAACCCAGATAGATGGTAGGACCATACTTAAGACAGTTCGAGCAGTTGAAAAACGTGCCCAAAAATGTATTGAAGAACAAGGTGGTGTTTTCGAGCATCTTCTTTAAAAAAAATTGTTATTGTATTTTGTAAGATTATAAGTTGATGTTGAAAATAAAGTTTGTCGATACAATTTAATTGTTTCAGATTGGAGGCCATAACTTCAACAATTTGTAACCTAGGAGAAAAGTTATTGTAAGCTTTTTTGTTTAAAATTTGATGCTTTAACAGAAAAAATATAATATACAGGGGTTTCCATTTAAAAAAATGTTATTTTACTGAAAAAAATCAAAATAACGACTCTCAATTGTTTTTTTTTATTTCTCATTTTTACCAGCGTTAAAAATGCTACTAGTTTGCTAATTCAAACAACTTTGTATTTTCACTAATAACAAAGTTACTAATGGTGGACACTTAATTTGGATAACCCTGTATATCAAACACAGTAAAGGACCTAAGACAGAGCCCTGAGGGACACCTGAAGAAACGGCAACAGAAGATGAAACACCTCTAACTTTCTTCACCTTTTGTTTACTTTTAGTTAAGTAATTTTCAAAAAATTTAAGCGTAATGTCAGAAAGTCCAATATACTTTAACTCACTCAACAAAATTTTATGGTTAACAGTGTCGAACGCCTTAGAGAAGTCGACCATAACTAAAACTGTATTAATATGTTTAGCCATATTATTCAAGATATTGTCTGTCAAATGGAGAAGTGAAGACGTTGTACTGTGTCCAGCACGAAGTCCAGACTGATGAACAGGAAGTAAATTGTTCGTCTCTAAATATTCAATTAGTTAGAGATAAACAGCTTTTTCTAATATCTTTGAACAGTATGCTGACGGGTCGTAAATGATCAAGAGTTATGGGATTTTCTACTTTGGCTAGAGGCAGAATTTTTGCTCCTTTCCAAACATTGGGAAAGCTCCCAGTTTCCAAAAATATATTTACAATATGAGATAGATACTAGAGTACTTCAGGTAAACAAGGTCCAAACATGTCCACACCAACCAAACATGTCCACACCAATGTGCCTCCTCCTTCACTTGCTTCTTGAACCCCAAAGCAATTATAAAACTCCTAAAGTCAAGCCGCGTACTATCGCTAATGGATCTTTAAACTAAACTTAACTAATAGTTCCCTCATGAATGTGTTTACCAAACCTTTAAAAAAAAATAATATTAGAGTCGCAACATTTTGTGACACAATGACTCAACCTATAAAACACTTCTGTATATCTGGGACTTTGCTGGGATATAATGATCACAATTAGATATCTGTACGTATCTTTCTATAGCTCTGAGACTTTCAGGGACGTAAAAATATATTATACAGGGTGGCGCATCGAAAACGAAACAGACGTATTTACTGGCAGCTCAGTTTTTTTTGGAAATACGCTCAGACCCGTCGATTTTGTTTTCGAGGGGGACCCAAGGTTGGCAAAAAATCACGTTAACACGTGCAGCTCCCTGGGCGGGGGTGACACCAACCCTAAAATCTTAAATGGAAAAGGGGGTCGAGTGATACCTTATTTTAAACGTCTTTCAATTCCCTTTATAACGATGTGAAATACATGCGCTTCAGTTCAGTAGTTTTGAAGATTTATTGATTTAAAGCTTAAAGTAGACTTTAATAGGTACATCAGATTAGTTTGTACTTCTTTCAGAAGAAGTTTGACTAAAAGAATTTACTTTTTTTCTTCACTACGCCCATGTTTTGTTTATCATTTTGCTGTTGAAAATAGCTATTGGAGCGTTTTTTTGTGGCAAAAAAATCATTTCTTGAAGAAAGATAGGGAAATATCTCGTACTTATTTTAAATAGGAATTTAGTACATAGTTTGCGATTGATTTGACCAAACTTTGTTGCTAAAATAACTTGTAACGCTTTATTAACCATGGTATATTCCACAGCAGAAAGAGTTGAAATTACCGAATTATTTTTCTAATCCCAGAATTTATCATAATAATAATAATAATAATAAAGTGTCTTTATTGGCAACCTTCCATATTATGGCGAAGTTTAGCTTGATTGCTACTCTTCCACTTAACCATAATATGGACAAAACATCAAAAATTTATACAAGGAACATAATACATAGAATATAAACAATTACAGAACAATGACGAGATTATACCATTTGCTAGCCAAGCATGCCAGAAAGCAAATATCGACATGAACATTAGAAGTCAACCAAATTGAAAATATTCATTTAACAAAATCCCAAAAATAAAAATAAAATAAATTAACAACTGAAACATTGAGAGATGATTGTATCTCTAATCGCTGTTTTCTAACTGATTTTTTAAAAGAGAGTAAACATGAGGTTTATACACAGCAGCCCCAAAAATTAAATGTTCGGGCTGGTAGTTTTGGCGATCATTTAGTTGGTCTTTTTTCTTACCTGGAAATTTGACCGGTGAAATGTATTTGTAATTACTGGAAGACGCCATAGATCCTACATTAACAGCCATAATAACAGGTTGACGTTCCTACAGGATGGTGCCGCATCACGTTACTTATTACGTGTTCGACAATATTTAGATCAGACGTTTCCAGATCGATGGATTGGTAGAAGAGGTGCAATTGAATGGCCCCCAAGATCGCCAGATTTATCACCGTTGGATTTCTTTATGTGGGGTCATTTAAAAAGCAAAATCTATGCTACTCAGCCAACATCATTAGAAGACCTGCGACAAAGAATTGTGAATGAGTGCCTTCAAATTACTCCTCAAATATTGCAAAATGTGCGACAACGTTTTGAGCACAATCTTTATTATTGCATGGAGAGTCATGGTGGCCATTTTCAACATTTACTTGCCTAACGGGTCAGTTCATTCTTCATTTTTAAATTACTTTGCTGCCAAATGTATTGATCTCCACTAATGATGATGTATTAGTTTTATTTAAGCTTTAAATCAATAAAAATTCAAAACTACTGAACTGACGTACATTAATTTTATATCATTATAAAGGGAATTGAAAGGCCTTTAAAATAAGTTATCACTCGACCCCCCTTTCCATTTAAGATTTTGGGGGTGGTGTCATCCCCGCTTAGGGGGCTGCACGTGCTAACGTGATTTTTTGCCTAACTTGTGTCCCCCTCGAAAACAAAATCGACGGGTCTGAGCGTTTTTCCAAAAAAAAACTGAGCTGCCAGTAAATGCGTCTGTTTCGTTTTCGATGCGCCACCCTGTATATAATTTGCAAGACCAACCAAAAAGAAAAACACCTTTTGTTTCGGCTTTCAGTTTCCTAAAATAGAACTGCACTGCGCGATTGACACTAGGGTTGTCAGTTCATATTCCAGACAGTCGCCAGGTGTACCGAGGTACCACTAGTCACTTCCGAGAACTCGGTGTCTAACTTGCGAGGGAGGGGGTCGTACTCAGAGAAATTGAGAATACTGCCTGGTAGATGCGGTCGGGTATGTAGAATCACCAGTCGGATGTATAAATATGTGCAAATAATCTTCAATAAAAGCGCTTTTGTATAATAGAGGTCCCAGAGTACTGCAATTAACCAACACTGGCGCGCAGAGTCTACCTACTTGACACAAGTCAACTCTCAAAGTGCCCAAAGTAAGAGCTATAGACCAAACGGGACGGTACGGTTCGGCATTCTCTCGGTATTCGGTTAGATTTGTTTCAACGGGCAGCTCTTATTTGGCACCAGAGAAGTCCACTAGGGCCCACGTATGCTTAGACCATGTTCAAACGTAGATATCAAGTTTTAATAAGAAATATCTCATCTACGCCGTTCCAGTTATAAATTCCTATCCTTCAACTTGAATTCAAAACAATTCACTAAGGCTCAAATGTAAATTACGCTAAGGCTGGTAAATCCATTCTTAAACGGTTTGTTATAAAATCTCAAAATCTAACTCACAGTTATTTTTTTCCTTCAGCAAACGACTTTGGTCAATATTCAAAAATAAACGGAAAACAAACAACTCTCTTCTCAAAATTCGTATGCCAAAGATATACACTGAAAACCGTACACTACAATTTCTATGACTAAAGAACGAGTCAATAAGAGAAAAATAAAATCACTTGGAGTCTGGATTAGGCTCTATACGGTAAGCAAAATTTAAAAAAACCAGAACCTCAAAAATACTCCACTTACGGTTACCAAAATTACAACTACGAGCCCCTTCCCACTTCAGTTGGCCCGCTTCAAGATTTGTACCAAAATAATGCCTTTATAAATCAAACATGACGAAATGATTTACTTCTAAAACAATTTATTTTCTCAAAAACATTTTAGATACACTCTAGTCGTAAAAAATACATAGTTCAAATCACTTAGAACTACAATTGATAGAACATGTGAACAAATAAACAATGTGCGAATAAATGCGCGAAGTTAACAAAGCAACAATTGAAAGATTGTACGAGCAGGATGTTGTCGTAGAACCTTTTTCATCTCGTGCCGCAAAGTTTCAATAGGTGACAGATCTGGACTGTTGGATGCCAAACATTCTGCCATCACTGGTAAAAGCGATTCTTCTAAAATTGTCAAATATTTGTTTGTATCCACATTTCCATCAATAAAAATGAAGTTTTCCTACTCCTTTTGATGACATACTGCCCCAGACCATAATGGATGCTTGAAATTTCACTTTTCTCTTCAGACAGTCAAAATGGAATGCTTCATTTTTTTGCGAATAACTCTACTGCGACTGTCACCAACACAAACGTCGAATCGGGCCTCATCACTCCATTGTATTGCACACCATTGTTGAGGTGTCCATTGTCTAGGTTCTTTAGCCCATCTAAGCCGATTTTTCTTTTGCAGTGGAGTTAATACTTATTTTATTACTTGGGCTATAAACAAGTTGTGCAACTTTAGGGTTTTTACTTCACTTTTTTTTTATAAGAAAACTTACCTTGCAAGTGCTAAATCCCAGTTTGTGGGCCTCTGTATGCATTGTGGACCTCGAAATTCTCCTTCCAACAGCGTCACTCCACAGAGCACTTAATTCTAGATAATTGGCATGCCTGTTTTTCACGATTATTCTTCTTAATGGTCGGCATTTGTGATATTACTTTTTTTCACATATCGTGGCTTAATATTAACTGAACCAGTACGTTATATCTTCTAACAATATTTCTCACACTGTACCGCGATAAGTCTAACAAAGTTGCAATTTCTGAGTTTGATTTCCCAGAATTAAAAAATTTAATTATCAGTAACCGAATTTTCTCACTAATAACCTTTCCTCTACCCACTGCACGTTTATTTCAGCCAGTGCCTTAGTACGCCACTTTGGGTTTTTTTTACCCTGCAAACCCCTGAAGCTATTAGTACTGCCTCATGACGCATTCCTGACGTCCTGAATATCGTCTAGAACTACCACAAGGCTTAAAAATTGATTTCATTCATTATAATAAATTCTAATACGTCTGTCTATTTCTGTGTGTAACACATGGCAACAAAAACTACCGTGGTATGTCATAAAAACATCAAGTTTGCTTGAGGATTCGAGACTCTTTATAGGAGACAAAATAATGGGTGATATGCATAAAGGCGAGTGGCTACTTTTGACTCGCATTTTTAAAGTAGCCACTCCATTTGATATGCATAAACATGTAAGTAGAAGCTCACACTCATAAGTTCCTACTCTTTCCGTGAGGCTGTACTCGCTCCTTGAGTGCCGACTTTAATTTTTATATGCATAAAAGCGAGCGTCCACTCCGACCGCTGAGTACATACTTAAAGAAATGCGAGATACCTTAGTAGTAGACTCAGCTTTATAAGAAGTGGATGTCTTCACGAAATGGCCGAATTTATGCCTGCAAAGGTGTTCAAAGATCGTAGGGAATCAAGGGAAGTAGACTATCGGGCCATATATCGGTTTAGTAAAGTTAAAATAAGTAAGTTAAAAAAGTAACAATTTTCTTGGAGAGACAGAAGAATATAGGGGCGGTGCTTTGAGCAATATAGAAAGAATGAGGGTTTTTTACGATACGTGGGAGGATTTCAAATTGGCATAAGAGAAGATATTGGTGTCCATCAATCTACGGTATCCCGAACCGTTACCAACGTTATAACACGCATTGTGCAGAAGTCGAATATTTGGATTAGATTCTTCCCAACCTCATGTGAAGATCTACACAATGCTAAAAATAAGTGGCAATTAACGTTCAATTTTCCTTCAGCTATTGGTGCTATCGACTGCACCCATATACCTATTCTGAAGCCGTTTATGCATGCCGACAAATATGTGAACAGAAAGAACTTTGCTAGTATAAATGTACATTACAAGCAACGTGCAATTCAAGCGAAGAGTTCACAAGTGTGGATGTTTCTTGGCCAGGATCTGTACACGATTCTCGGATATGGAAGAATTCTGATATATACAACGTTATGAAATGGAATAGGGCTAGTGCTGTTTTGTTGGGAGACTCTGGGTATGGTATAGCTTCTTGGCTCATGACTCCTTTTAGGATTGCAGAAACATCAGAACAAACATCATATAATCGGCTGTTTACGAGAGAACGAGTTATAATAGAGAGATGTTTCGTTCAACTAAAACAGCGTTTTCCCATTCTACATAACAAAATACGCGTCGATACAGAAAAAGTGCCCTGCCTTGTCATGAGATGTTTTATCTTGCATAATGTGGCTAAGCACCTTAATGATAAAGATTTTGCTGTTTATATACCGGGAGATGGCGAACAAGAAGAAATACATAACCAACATACTGCCGACTATGCAAATGGAGTGATACGTCAGAGAGGTCAATTTAGAAGAGATGCAATGTCAAGAACTATTCATGGCTTTCGGGTCTAAGTAAGTATCTAGCATGATCTAAATTTAATCTGGTTTTTATGTTTTGAATCTTCTTCCAAATCTGCCCTTCATTATATTTAACTCCTAATTCGGCTTCTACCTTTTCTTTTATTTCTTCAACCGCCTTACGTCGTTTATTTTTGATTTCCGGGATGTTTAATTATATTAACAAATACTATTTGATTTTCAGATGAATGGTCTTCAGAATAGGTTGACATCATGTAAATGAACAAATAATAATCGACCTAAACACCACCGACACAAACGTTTACCGGTATACAGTAGTAACTGCTCGCAATAGAGAAATTGCCAATTCGGCGAGACAACAAAATACAAGTCGGAACTCGAAAACCAGAGTGCCTACTCAAGAATTTCATTAGAACTTGAGTAGCCTCTCCGTTTCTCGATACATATTTTATGCATATCAAAACCGAGTAGGCTCTCCCTAACAGGAGTAGTTACTCGCTACAATATGGAGTCCCTACTTCTGAGAACTCACTCACCTTTATGCATATCACCCATTATATCGTCGATGATACAAGAAAAACTCCGTTTCTAAGAATTTTAGAGGAAAGCGTAAAAACAAATTGAGTAATGCATTATATTGTTTTAGGAATAATAGCATTATTTTGATAAATGCAATATTATAGCTTAGTTGATCAGTTTCTGAATGATACTTAAAACAAAAATGGAAAATAGGTAAAATTAGGAATTACGTGTTTTTCCTATTTTAAACGCCATATAAAGTGGAGTTACGTGGTTTTCCCGTGTTAACAACGATACAGAACACGCCACTATCTCAATTTTAGAATACCGGAACTATAATTAATTATTCATCTAAAATTTAACGTCTTCGAGAAAACGTGAATACGAGGGGAGATCAGAAAGTACGTGATTCACGGCACCGGGAAAAATACTTCATTACAAAGTAAGGTGATGGAGAGGTGTATCATCGCAAGCTTGTAGACTCCCCGGAACGAACGGACATGCAGTATGGTTTCCGGCACTAGCGATCCACAGCGGACATCCTAGCTTACGTCGCGCAATTGTGAAGTAAACTCATCCAGTGTTATGGTGAGGCTCATGTCCTTGCTCTTGACATCACGACAGCGTTCGATCAGCTGTGGCACGCTGCCCTCTTAAGCAAACTTCCATCCTATGGCCTCCCAGAAAAGCTTTGCAGAGGGGTGGCTAACTTTCTCTCTGTTCGCAAGATATCCGTCGTAATTAACGGGTTCTCTTCATCTCACAACGTCAACGCGGATGATCCCCAGGGATCGGTTCTGGCTCCGACACTGTTCCTCTTACATATCAACGACCTCCAGTATGAGAGAACTTTAAAAATTGGTGGTTGAACTAAATTCGCCTGGGGGGTCATGACCCCCATGACACCCCCACCCCCGGATCCGCGCATCCTCGTACGCCTCACGAAACAACCTTCTACCAGAAAGACATACGAATTCCAAAACTGCATTGCTCGTTTCAGGCACGCGGGAACGGGACACGGGGTGGAGGTGATGAGTAGTTTGGTGCACGGAAATTTAGTCGCCATGGAACGTTTCACCGATGAGCAGCGAGCGTTCTCTGTTAAGGCTTATTATGTTATGGCTCACATTTCAATGATGTTATTTTTTTAAAGTAAAATTCTCATGTCTCTCCTTTATTAAAAATATAAATTCTTCCTTACGCTTTGTAGTTTTTTCTATGATTTTTTAAAATCCACTCACATCAATGACCCACCCTGAATTAAAAATATTCAAACGCTTTGGAACATTGGTGTAAATGTAACTGTAGATGATAAAAGGGCCTCCATAATGAACGCTTACGTGTGCAAGTTGTTGGGGCTTTTAATGTATTGAAAGAAATTTGAAAAATTTCCAAATTTACTTTTCCAACGTAAAAATGCTTGACAGGTGCATAACAGTGAATCTGAATTAAAAGCCGAAAGTTGAAGCCATTGTAGCAATTAATAGCTCGAAAATATCTGATGAGTTTCTGCTGATTTCTGGTTATTGTTGTTTTTTGACCAAACTTGTATTTTCGCAGTGTGTCCTGTTTTGACTTTTTCCAAAAGTGTTATTCAGCTTTTTTCACTCTAATTCATCTTCAACATCACAATATTTTAAAATCCGTCTATACAATATTTTCTGTAATAGGATCTATTCTTGACTCATTATTATTTAGGGGTTATGTCAGATTCTCAATTTTTGACTTTGTATCTTTTTGATCTTTGGACTATTCTAAAAAAAAAATAATTACTAAACTTTTTCAAAAGCTGGCTATAACCCAAATTATCGTTATTATACACTTTTTTGGGGTTTCTCTGTAGGTTAAAGTTTTTAGTGCTCAAGACAAAATGCTCCTCAAACAATGGAAGAACTGCCTGAGGCCATTCAGGAACACTGGGACAACGTATCCCGAAAATTTATTAATAACCTTCTGGAAGGTATGCCACGGAGATGTCAGGCTGTGATCGATGTGCGGTACTAACAATATTGTTTAAAATAACTGTTTGCTTTTTCGTAAAAAGTTCGTTTTTGTCATATATAAATAATTTAGGTATTTAAGTGGTCTTCAAATGTTTGTTTTCTAAAATGTTACATATTGTTAATGTTAATCAGTAAATTCATTGATGTTTAAAAATTTAATAGAGTCTATTACCTGTTGGAAAACGACTCCAATGAAGACCCATACGCCAATGCTGAATGAGAAAGATAAAAAATTCCACAGCAGTGTGGGCCAGCATCATAGTATTTTGAAAAATATTTTTCTTACCAAACCAAAAAATTCTTTTGATTTTACACCACTGGAATACACCCCTATATTAAGAGTACTAACTGGGATTTGTTCATTACGCTGTTTAATTGCATGGTAAAATTTATAAATTCGGTTTGACTACATAATGTCAAAGTATCGAATTTTTACTGCAGGCCACTGGACGTAATAACGTTCAGTGACTGCATTAATCTTTTAACAATAGAAACCCCAAAAAACACCGTTTTTAGAGGAATAAATATAACACTTTTTAAAAAATTTGAGATTTCTTTAGGACAGTCCAAAGATCAAAAACATGCATGGAAGAATTTCCAAGATCAAAAATTCAGAATCTGAAATATCCCCGAACTTTGCTAAAAAACCGACTTCCTTTGCTAACCCTGAATGAGTGGGAAAATAAAAGAAATATAACGATCGAACCTTGAACATGTTGGTCAAGAATCTTCCGAATACCGCAACTCGAAAATATCGAGATTCGAATTTGGGTAAAATTTTCCATGTTGCGAAAAAAGTTTATTATGTACTATTTTGCGGTGAAGTATTCCGGGCATTGATTCACACTTTTAAGTCAAACTTTAGCACCCGTTATATGTAATTTATTCACAATAAGGACTGTTTTTCTTTTTTTTTTTCGTTGTTAGGCATTGATGCAACTACTTAATATAATAGTACTGTTTTGTTAAAAACTATGATCCTTTTATAAAATCACACTGCACGTCCTTGATGTAGATTTTGGCCTAATTGCGAACAAAGAATCGTAAGTGCACGAAAGCGTGAAATAATGCCGTCATTTCTTATAATATACTAAGTGACATATAAATCCGAACACCCAGTTTAAATGGTTTTACTTTAATAAAATTTTGCATAAGTACTTAATGAAGCATAATAAGTAAATGATAAAAATTTCAAAATGATTGCACTGCTTTAAAGCCCTTTGACCTTTAATAATGTGTGGATGCACCCTGATGTGCTACGCATTCTCCAACGCGCCTAGGCATGCTTCTAATCAGGTGGTCAATCTCCTCTCGTGGTATCTCATTTCAGGCAACCACCAACTCCTCTCGAAGTGCTTCTAGAGTCTGAGGAGGACGTTGCAAATTGAGCAATCTCCTACCCATCATATCCCACCCGTGCTCAATTGGGGATAAGTCGGGAGATCTTGGTGGCCATGGTAACAATGTGACATCATTATGTTGAAAGAAGTCTATTGTGACTCTTGCAACATGTGGTCGGGCATTATCTTGTTGGAAAGTTGGATCTGCCAGGGTGTCAAGATAGGGTAAAAGATGGGGTTCTAGAACTTCGTGGATATAACGCTGCGCGTTCATGTTACCTCTGATGAAGATTAAAGGTGACCTGGAACCATAAGCTATAGCACCCCAAACCATAACTCCAACAGTGTGATGAACATGTCTTTTAACAAAAAACTGTGGATTCCTCCTTTCACCACGTCGCCTTCTAGCCCTGGCACGACCATCGTGCATGCCTAAACAAAATCGAGACTCGTCACTAAAGACAATACTGTTCCATTCCTGATCCCAGAGTGACCGTTGTCTGCGCCACTCAAGGCGATTACGTCGGTGTTCTCGAGTTAAAGGTAGGACCCAGTGTGGCCGGTATGAAAACAAGCCAAAACTTCTCATTCGTCGGTAAACACTTCGCATGCCAATAGGTCTTCCGTGTTCTGCAAACCATTCATTTGCAATGGACCTGGCAGTGGAGAAACGGTCCCTTAAGGCCAATAATCTTAGGCGGCGATCTTCACGGTCTGTTGTTCTACGGCGGCGTCCAGTGCCTCTTGCTCTTTGCGTACGGCCTTCTCGAAGCCATGCCCGACAACACCTAACCACAGTGTCTACACTTCTTTGCACTCTAACTGCAATTGCCCGAAAAGAAAGTCCAGCTTCCCGAAGTCCCACTATACGGCCCCTATCAAACTCACTAAGTTGACGAAATCGTACAGGTCTCCGTACTCTAGGCATCGTAACCGATCGTAAAGGATATCAAGAACCAAAATCCGCCAACGTTGATTCTTTACTGCGGCTGAAATATTCATTTTTAGAGCGTTAGTGAATTAAAAAAACAGTATAAAAACCGGAATGTCAACTTATAAGGCTGAAAATTTTTTCACTTGTTATTTACAGTAAGATAAATACATTCACCAACTTTTATTAAAATAAAACCATTTAAACTGGGTGTTCGGATTTATATGTCACTTAGTATATTTTGCGATGAAGTATTCCGGGCACTGATTCACACTTTTAAGTCAAACTTTAGCACCCGTTATGTGTAATTTATTCACAATAAGGACTGTTTTTCTTTTTCGTTGTTAGGCAATGATGCAACTACTTAATATAATAGTACGGTTTTGTTAAAAGCTATGATCCTTTTATAAAATCACACTGCACGTTCTTGATGTAGATTTTGGCCTAATTGCGAACAAAGAATCGTAAGTGCACGAAAGCGTGAAATAATGCCGTCATTTCTTATAATATGAAGAAAATTGTTATGAGCCGTACGCGCGTACACCAGCACTCATATGAGAAAGGTGTTATCATTCATCAAGCGAACACTGCATTGTGTTTTTGGACATGCATGTAATTAGGGTGATGTTTTGATCGTAATGTAGGAATTAATTATAGATGGGACGGTTTATGAGCGTAGTCTGTGATTGATCCAAAAATGTTCGTGGAGTTAGATTAGTCTTCATAAAAATGTGTACCAAATCCCTCATTTTTGTTGAAAGCTGCAACTCTCGTGAGTACAGACTCGGTACAGAGTATCAACTAAAACTTGAAAACATTAACATCAGAGAATCACTGCAGCTCTAAGACACAATATGAAATACCCATTTCAAATAAAATTACTTGCAATAACAATGTGAGAACGGTAGAGACTTATAAATCGAATTTTCAAATTATGCGTAAAAAACAGTTACAGGTTGTTTTATCATTTTTTTGAGACAAACCATACAAATACATTTTGAGAAAATCTATTAATGGCATGTTATACATGACATTTGAGGACACATTTCAAAATTATTGGCGATTATACAGTGTGTCCCAATTTTGACCTGCATATCAAAGTTGTGATTTCTTAAATGGAATGCCTCAAATTTTATTGCATATTTAGATAAACCGATTCAAAAAAAGAAGATTGATATAACATACTATGGGATTTTGGTAATTAGCTACTGAGATGTAGAAAAACCGTCCACTTCGGCAATTTGAAATTTGGAGTGCTGAATTTTGTATAAAAAAAACTTACACACCTCAGCTTTTATCTTATTTGTTACTTTTTCAATTTTTCATTTTTGCTCATACAGGGTGGTCAAAAACAGAAATTGTAGTTTTTCTCAAAAATTTCAAATGCATCACCCTGGATATTTTTGCAAGTTTGGATTCAATTTTTTATAAGCTGTGTTCAAGTCGCAAACTAACCGATAGATTTTGATGAAATTGCAAAGTAGTAGCATGTCGACGACCTTATTTTGAAAACAAACTGTGCCGTGATGGAGTTATAAGCAAAAATATTAGAAATTTCATTTGCCGATGTTTTTCGGGTTCTACACTTTTTAAGGAGTAGTCAGGCCATTTCTAGGACGAGTAAAATTTGAAAGCGCCTATCTTTGTTTTTCGATGTTTATCAATTTTACCATTTCACTGCGTAAGTAGTCAAAAATTGTGAAGGGAAAGCAGAAATTAAAAATATAAGTAAAAATATTCTTGTAACATTTGAGATGTTTACTTACAATAGGGTATCTCAAAAAAATGAAAGTTCTTTTTCCCAATTTTGCTTGAGCAATGTCGAACACATCATCAATTTAACATTTTTATTATACAGGGTGGCGCAATGAAAACAAAACAGACGCATTTACTTGCAGGGCGTAGTGAAGAAAAGCATTTACTTATTAAGTAAATTCTTTCAGTCAAATTTCTTCTGAAAGTAGTACAAACTAATCTGATGTACCTATTAAAGTCTACTTTAAGCTTTAAATCAATAAATCTTCAAAACTACTGAACTGAAGCTCATGTACTTTACATCATTATAAAGGGAATTGAAAGACCTTTAAAATAAGGTATCACTCGACCCCCCTTTCCATTTAAGATTTTAGTATTGGTGTTACCACCGCCCAGGAGGCTGCACGTGTTAACGTGATTTTTTGCCAAACTTGTGTCCCCCTCGAAAACAAAATCGACGGGTCTGAGCGTTTTTCCAAAAAAAAAAACTGAGCTGCCAGTGAATGCGTCTGTTTCGTTTTCGATGCGCCACCCTGTATAACGCGTTCCTTGAAACTGTTCGGAACCTCCCACTGGTCCGTGTAAAAAATGTATTAATTGAGTACTTATCAGCATTTTATTCGCTTGCTGATTTTTTTACTGATAATAGAAACAGCCTGAGTGTTTAGAAATAACGAAAAGTAGTAATGTAGACTATTGTTTTTTTTTTGTCTAAGCTGGTTGTCTTCTTTGACTTGTATGAGTAGGTTTTGAAACGATGGCACTGAAAAGAATTTGTGAATGGTATCACCTTAATTTGTAACAATGTTCTATAGCTAGCTTTAAGCTTATGTTATTGTAACTTACTTGTCTGTTACTTTTGGAACAAATAAAATCTCGCTATTTTTGTTCTGTTCATTTATGAATGCTCGACGGATTAGGTGTTTTCCCCGAATAAATTGGTAGTTCCTGCGAACAGGAAGCGTTTCATTCCAGCAATTACATATAATTGATGCTGAAAGAATTTGCGCAAATCGAGTGAAATCAAACGACGCTGTTTACAATCGTCCCCGTTTCAATGGTAACTCGAAGTTGAAGAAACTTTCGTGTCCATTAGTACCGCTTTGTTTCCAGTTACAGGGACACCCTGATAAAAACCTTTCTAACAGAAATACACAGTGCCTTTCCGACAGGACATTCGCTGCTTTTTTTATACTGCTCAATTTAGCAAGCTAAAATTCTGAGTAGTGAAACTGACGAAGCTTGAAGTGCGAAAAAGTTTTTGGTCTTCGACCATTTTTAAAAATAATAGATTTTTCAAATTTGTTATATAGAAACAAAGGAGGGGCGAGAACGTTCCGGACTTGCGTTGAGCAAGCGGCTGGTAGGTTGTGATTGAGTTTGTTATATGGATGCCAGAGGTGCAAAAAACTTTTTTGTCTCCGGCCATTTGGGGCCGTTCAAGTATTACGTGAGCACTATGGGGGGCCGGGGGGTCTTTGCTTTGCTTATTTTGGATGACATGGGGGGTAGGGGAGTCTAGATGATGATTACGTCGTCGGTAGTTATTTACTTTTTTACACGTATGGCAACCCTCACATTGTCTTTGCTTGAAAACGATACACATTTTCGGGGATTCCCGCAAATAATGCATACGTTTAGTGAACAGCGCGCGGTAATTCCCCTACTTGCTTTAGAACCGAGTAGGGGAATTACCGCGCGGTTTTTCACTTGTCTAAATTTCCTCTATCAGTCTTATTGTTTCGTTTGGATATTATAGCGAGTAGGCGTATTGTACGCATAGTAAAGCAAGTTAACATTTGTGTTACCATTGATTCCATTAGCCAAAGTTCAATGCTTAAACATAGACAAATCCAAGTTATATCAAAAGTTGTTTGAAAGTTTTAAAAAATCTCATACAAGTACGAAAGTACAAAATGTACAAAAGTTAGTTAACGAAGTGTGGCGAAATTATAAATTACAAGCAAAATCCGACAAGGAACTAGATATTATTGTATCTAAGAGAATCGAAGAAGAATTGCAAGCGGCGACTAAGAATAAATCCAATCTACTAAATTTTTTTTCTAAGGTGAGTGACGAATCATTTTCTATGAGTACTAGAAATATTAGAAATCAAAAAAAGTTTCTCTTTACTGACTAGAAAATATTATGGGCTATCTCAAAGTATAGAGGTAATATTCATTATATTATAGTTATTTCTTATGATTGATTCCGTCAATTGGTCACAAAGTACATATACATATACAGAAAACTAACACCCTGTATTTTGTGACCGGAACGAATTGCTCGTTTAAACATATTAGATTTAAAGCCATAGGGTTTTGTATTTACCATATATATTGCCATACTTTGTATTTATATAGCTTAATAAGAGAATCTTTAGCAGAAGCCATAGAAAGTTTTTATTTTTAGGCAACCTGTAAACCTGCAGAAAAAACACAACTTATACAGTCAGTCAGCTTCAAATATTAAAAAAGATTAAGAAGATAAAATAAAACCCGGTAATGAATCACAACAGCAATGCGATATTAATGAAAATACAGATAAACAGAGAGCAAAACCTTCTCAGGAAGCTATGAAAAATACTCGAAAAAAATCTCAATGCTTTGTATTCTGTCAGAGATACTATGCCAAGCCGTGCTGAAATTGATAAACAGATCATTAAGTTGCGCGAGGAAATAAAAACAGCAAAACAGTCTTTAAACAGGAAGGTTCAAAACGCAGTTGTCCAGAAGAAACACAGGGATGGTATGAAAAGGAGGTTAGAAGATATTTGTCATGAAAATCCAGAAATAAAAAAAAGACTATCTCTGAGGGATTCAGTGAGACGTCCTAATCTTGAAAGCAATCAATATTCACCATTGAAAACAATCGCGGATATAGCTTTATTTGGGAGTGCAGCAGATGATAGAAGACGAACGGAATCAATTCGCAGCGTAAAAACTCTTGATGAACTCACACAAGAATTACGTAAAATAGGATTTGACATTAGTCGCCGTGGAACATATCTTCGTTTGATTCCCAGAAAATCTAATTCTGCAGAGGGACGAAGACATGTATCGACAGTCCCTATTAGGCTCATTCCGGCCCAAACTGATCACCACAAGGGCCACTTAGATAGCAAATTCGCTGAAACATCAATCCATTATTTAGAGAACATAGCATCCAGACTTGGACCAGATCAAGTACTTATTTTTCATATCTCAAGATGATAAAGCTCGAGTCCCTATTGGCGTAACTGCGGCAAATAAGCAAGCTACCTCTTCTAATGCACATGGAATATAGAATCAAATTGCCTGATCACGATTGTTTAATCGCTGAGCGTCATAAATTAATACCATCTGTTTATGCTGGTATCAAAATCAATCAATATGCTAGGACAACCGCAAGCCGTTGGATATTCTGGACCAACATACATCGCTATTCGAAGTGGAAAGCATAGTTCATCTACTGCTAATACTCATGCTCAGGATTTCAAGACGCTTCTCGAGCTTGAAGAGTTTCGACCATTAGCTAAAACTGACCATGGACAAGTAAAACCAGTGGTAATCATGACGGTTTATGGAGGGCCAGATGAAAATCCACGTTATCAAAAAGTCATAGGGTTTGCTATACATCACTTTAAGCGACATGATCTCGATGCATTGTTTTTAGCTACCAATGCTCCTGGAAGAAGTGCGTATAACAGAGTACAGCGCAGAATGACTCCTCTTAGTCGGGAACTGGCTGGTTTAATATTGCCTCATGACCATTTTGGGGTCTCATTTGGATGAACGTGGCGTTATAATTGATGAACATTTAGAAAGATCTAATTTCGAATTTGCAGGAAATGTATTAGCTGAAGTATGGAGTTCAATGGAAATTGATGGCTATAATGTTAATGCAAAATATGTTGGGGCAGGTGAACAAGATCTTTCTGATTTTCCGGACATTAAATGGTATTCAGAACATGTGCCTGAGAGCCAATACTTGCTTCAAATTGTAAAATGTAGAAATACCGAATGCTGTCGTCCAAGAAGTGGCCTATTTAGATTACTAGACAATAGGTTTCTTCCACCACCTGTAAAAGTAAAACAAACAGTGGATGACTTGGTTTTGGATGAAGGGGGGCAATTTCTTAATCTTCCAGTCAATTTAGCTCTACGCTTAAGTGCTTCACTCAAAGATTTCCTGCAAATGCCCAACGATTATTTTTGTACGAAGGAAAAATTGACGCTATCAAGTCGAACATGCCAAACGTGTGGTCTTTTTATCATGCTTCCGTCAAGTCGCTAAATCGTCACATCGAAAATATCCATAAAAAAGTAAACACGCACACTGATAGGAAAGTTAGACCTGTAAGAGTCGCTGCTCGTCGTGCTAATGAATTGATGTGCATTATTCAAAATTTAGAGCACCATGATGTTGAATGGCTCGATGAGCACGACGTAGAGATTCCAAAATCCGATGAAAGCGAGCAAACTCACAACACTGAGCAGCAATCGAAGCAATCCAATGTCATCGAAAACTTAGAATCATGAATTCGGGTTTCATGGACTTAAGACTGTTAATTTGAATTTGATATATGTACCAAAAATTTGAAATAAGTTTGTTAGGTTAGTAAGATATATGTTTGTCCTTTACTCTATGTTGAATACCGTATCAGTAAAATATAATCTCTATCCTATATCCATTTTCTTATTTTTCAAATTATAATTATAACGTTATAATTATAATATTAAAAAAAACAATACATTAATTGACAAATTTTTCGTAAGCATCGGCGGAGGGGGTGAGAGCTTTGCTTACTTTTGCTGACAAGGGGGATGGGGGGTAAATACTTGTAATAAATCTGCTTACGTAATACTTAAACGGGGGTATTTTAAAGGTAGGTAGCTATTTTAAAAATTTTAAAACATTTAGTGTCACTTACACTGCTAATACGAATCCAACAACACCTCGTATGTCAAAATTCTTCAAGCCGTTTGGCATGTAACCGTGAAATAGAATTCTTTGTCCATACACATACATAAGCCCTCCTTTAGGTAAAAACCATTGACATTTTGCTTAATATCAAGAGAGTCCAGCCCGAAGAATAGATTCTTTCGAAAAATAAGTCCGATTCCCAAAAATTCAGGGTCATGTGTATTTTAAGTTCTTTACTCCAATGAGGTTATCTAGTTTATGGAAAAACGTAGAGATCATAGTAAGTGAATTTTAAGTTATTTAATCCAAAATGATAAGTGAAAACTGCGATGTATCCCTTCATAGTACACCTGTTGTGACTGTTTGAAATCAAGTCGCGTTTACGTAATAATTGTAACTCTTCCATAAAAGTCGGCCAAAGCAGATTGTGAAATATGTTGAAGGAAGGATTCAAGGAAATATTATAAATACCCCGTATATATTTTTGATAGTTGTTCGTAAGAACCCCTTTAGACGAATAATAGATTTTTTCAAATTTGCTATGTATATTCCGGAGTTGATTTGGAAAAACGACTGGTAGGGTGTGATAGAATCGGTTATGCTGATACAAGTACTTCAAAAACCTTATTCCACAGACGTGTGAGATGTATTGTTATCTTCACCAACTGTTCTAGTAGAAAGCTGGAGCTATGCTCACTAAAATACTCGAAGCCTTATTTTCGTCAGTGGCTGTTTTGGAGAACGGCCAGATCGTGGAACATCTTTTACATGTCCTGTTATTTCAAATTTCCTCAAAACTTTTCCAACAGTAGACCTTGTTAGTTTTTATTTTTTGTGACATGGCTGAATATGGAATACGATTTGCCAAGTAAGTAAATATATGGTCTTTACGTAAATAAAAAAAATGTTTTGATTGCTTCTACCAATAAAACACACACGCTTTTTTCCAGTTATAATGCCAAATTGCTTATGTTATTATTTCGGATTCACAATTGCGTCATTATATTTGAATGTGCAAAATATTGTACGCCAGGAAAATACATGCCTGTTTCATTTTTAGGGGCTATGCTGGAGGATAATGAAGATGTAGTAGCAAATGTGGATAATATCACATTGATGCCTCCAATCAATGCTTGTGACATTCTCACAGACGAGGACTCCGGCGATGAGAATGTAAGGTCAGCTGATAATCTACCGGGTTCACAATTACAAGCACCTGCTCAGATAAACATACCTCATGAAAAATTTAGCATATCTTCATCAGATTCCGGAAATAATATTCCATTGTCTGAATTTGCTAAAAAAATAAAAAATAAAAAGCTAAGGAAACGAAAAACGTACAAATGGCTGAAGGAGGATCTGCCACAAGAAGTTCCAGGAAACTTCGAAGAAATTCTTGAACAAAATAATTCTTACAAGACTCCACTTGAATGGATTTCACTTTATTTTGACGGCGAACTTATAACACGCATAACAACTGAAACAAATAGATATGCCAGGCAAAAGAATCGCCAACAAGATGTGCAAGAGTATGAAATAAGGGCATTTATTGGAATACTGAGTGGTTATGTCGATGTACCACGTAGAAGAATGTTCTGGGAACGTGAAAGAGACGCTAATAATCAACTCGTCACAGAAGCGCTTACACGAGATAAATTTGAGTATATTATGTCAAATTTCCATTTAGTAGATAACTACAATTTACAGCAAGGAGATAAGTTTGAAAAAGTTAGACCTTTATTTGCGAGCCTGAATCAAAAATTTATGGAATATGGAATTTTGACAGAAATGCATAGTGTGGATGAGGCAATGGTTCCTTATTTTGGGAGACACTCATGCAAACAGTTCATTCACGGAAAACCTATACGATACGGCTATCAATTATGTGTTGGCGCATCACGACTAGGCTACGTTTACTGGGTTGAACCTTACCAAGGGTCGTCAACCAACATTAGTAAGAATTATGCAGATTTGGGGGTTGGTGCTGGTGTGGTATTAGAGTATTCTGATGCACTGAGGAGAAAATGGCCAAATGAAAAATTTCATTTAGTTTTCGACAATTTTTTCACTTCTCTCCCTCTTATGGTAAAATTGACAGAAAAAAAAAATTCTTTGCGGCTGGTACTGCTAGAGAAAATCGTTTACAAGGCGTCCAATTCAGAGATTCTAAAATTATGAAAAGGGAAAAAAGAGGTAGTTACGATTACAACAAAATTTCCGATACAAACATAATTGCAGTAAAATGGCATGGCAATAATTTAGTAACACTCTGTTCAAATGCCGCAGGATTGCAACCAATTCGCTTTGTAAATCGATACTCTCAAAAGGATAAAAAAGTATTCAGGTAAGAAACACAATCTGCATGAAAATCAATGTTTTCAAAAATGCTTTTGATTTTAGGTAGAACAACATCATCTTGTAAATGTATACAACGCAAATATGGGCGACGTTGATCGTTGTGATCAAAATATTGGTCTGTATCGCATTTCCATCCGGGGTAAAAAGTGGTATTTTTCATTGATCAGCTACTGTATTGATATGGCTGTTCATAATTCCTGGCAACTTTATAGATCGCACGGAGGACATATGGATCAACTATTATTTAGACGGCGGCTTGCCACAGCCTTGTTACAATAAAACAAGAAACCGCCATCTTTTTCAAGAGGACGTCCTTCGGCTGATTAATATATAATAAATATTCGTTATGATCGTTTAGATCATTATGTGATACCACAAGAAAAGCCAACTAGATGTGGCTTATGTCATGATAAAGCAAAAACAAGGTGCTCTAAATGCAATGTAGGGATGCATGTAAAATGTTTTTTGTCCTTCCATACTAAACCTTAATGTTCGCCTATGTGCCTAGTGTACCATATTTTGTACGGCATTTTTTTACACTTTTTCTTAAAATAAAATTTAAAAAAGAATACATTTGTTTAATATATGCTTCATATAGAATGAATTTGCAGAGAACATACTTTGTTATAATTTATTAGAGCTGCAGGCATATCTGGGTTAAAAATATCGCAAACTTCTTGCCGAGTGAGTCGACGATCGCCATAACCCAGAATCATTAGAATTTCTGTTCTCTCGGTTTCAGTTAAACGAATCATTCTCAATAACTCTACTAACAAAGCTCAATGGACTTTTGAATGTTAGAAATGACAGGAAATTACTCTAGATACCGGTCATTGTTTAGGTGAAAAAAATACCTTTTATTGTTTGAATATTAATGAGATCTACGTCGAAGTATGTTTAATAAGAAGCATTCAGAATTTCTCGCAGAATACAAATATTGAATAAAATGTATAGCATTTCATGAGAAAAAGTTGCTATCAGTTTCTAAAAAATTAGATGAGTCATACGTCAGATATTCGATGCGTTCCAAGCTTTTGTTACAGTTTGTATAGGTATGAATTGTGCTTACATGTTTTTAAAAATAATTATAAATGCAAACGAAATTGTGATATGTATAATTATGACACAAGTGCCGCTTCCAGTGCTTTTGAAACTAACCTGTTTGTTGATGTGCTTTGACGTTGACAATTTGTATCACACTGCCAAACAATGAAAATCCAAGCGTAGAACCAAAATTTCTGTGTTATGTACCGCGATTACAATATGGTTTAAGATGACACACGGGTTGATGACGTCAGTTATTCGAATCGCTTGACACGTTGCTTTCAACCGCGGTTTTGTTGCAAGTTGTTTATTTCAGAAAAGCGAGTACATAATTTCTGATTATTTTTATTATCACTTAGTAATCGGTGCTTTTTCGTCTACAACAGTGTATGGAAAGTTTAAAAAAAGTTAACTTTCATAATATTAATGGGAGAAATGTTTTTTTTTTTCAGAAAATAATTTATTTAATGTTGGAACAATGGCTTTGTAGCTATGATAACTTTCAATTATCTAAACTTTTCCGCATGTCAAAGAAAACATTTATTGATTTAGCAGAAATGATGAAAAAAGATATCATTCACAATTTAGATAATCACATCAACACCGTCTTGGTACTGTTAGATTTCTCGAAAGCCTTTGATATGGTCAATCACCAGATACTATTGAGTAAGTTATCTCATTATGGAATGTCAGATATAGTTCTAAGGTTCTTTGAGTCATACTTGCTAAATCGTCAACAAACAGTGAAAACTGATCAGGGAATTTCCTCTTCTGAGCCAGTTCCTTCAGGAGTTCCTCAGGGCTCAGTATTAGGTCCCTTACTATATCTGATTTATAAGAGCGATCTGCAAGACTGTTTAGTCCACTGTAGTATGCAAACTTATGCAGATGATACTTAGTTAGTGTTTGGTTTCGATCCATCAAGGGTTGATGAAGTTTCTTTTAAAGTTAATTTAGATTTGGCTAACATCGGTGATTACTGTAACAAATACTGCTTGAAGATCAATCCTAATAAAACTACTGCAATGTTGTACTGTTCGAAGAACTCCTACCGTGAAATGAAGCAGAGGATTTGTGTTTTTTTTGGATGAGACACTCATCCCTTTTGTGGATTACGCCAAGAATCTCGGTGTTACCCTTGACTTAAATATGAGATTCGATCGGCATGTCTCTTTCTTATCTAGAGTAACGTATATGCGTTTGAAACTCCTCTATTCTAATCGATACATCTTGAATTTTAAAACCCGAAAAAAGCTCGCTGAAAGTCTTGTGTTGTCTGTCATTTCTTACTCTCTTGTTCTTTATTACCCATGTTTAGACTACGTCCACAAAAGGAAACTCCAGAAAATTCAGAACAGCTGCTGTAGGTTTATTTTTGGATTGCGCAAGTTTAGTCGCGTCTCAGATAAAATCAAAGAACTCAACTGGTTCCGAATTGATAAGTTATTTTTATATCTTTTGACCGTCTTCACGCATAAAGTTCTATTATCTAACAGACCAGCTTACCTCGCTAGCAAATTAGTTCGCCGAGGTAGTTTTGTTACCAGAGCTCTTAGATTTAATGCTAATTTTAACATGCCTCCTCACAATACCTCGGTCTTTGAAAGAAGTTACACCTATAATGCTGTCAAGCATTACAATGCAGTCAACAGTGGCTATCGATCCAAACAGGTTGTTTCTTTTAAGAAATTAATGAAAAGTCAGCTGCTGGAGTCCATTTAGTTCAGTCTTTCTTGTGTTCATGTGATTTTTTTTTGTTTGACTATTTTCAACTATTTTTGTTTCAAATTTAAAACTCGCAATACTATCTGCATTTGTCTCGTGCAATCAATGTTGTCATTCTTATGAATTGTATTTTTTTTGGTATGTTATTATTTTGTTTATGTGTTTAAGTATTAAAGGCATTCTTATTATTATTATTATATTAGCAAAACCGTATACAGGTGGACATTATCCAGTGAGTTTATACGGCTATATTTCAATATTCTTGTGGCTACACAGGATACCTTGTTAAGCAAAGGAACTAGATTTAAAGCGTCCCCAACAACAGTAATTAGTGTAACTAATGAGGTGATCTACTTTATGCTACAACTGAAGTCAGCCTGTATCAAGTTTCCCAAGAATGAAATTGAAGTACAACAGAAGTATCCAATACCTGGCAACATTCTAACTTGTCACATTTCAAATAATAACCAGAAATATAAAACTATTCTGAGTTCGGTAAATACCACAAGTTTGCGGTGATAACTATGACATATAACAGCTGATTTATGACGACACGGATCTTATAACCAATCTGATAACGACACTCGCTTGAACGGATCGCTAAATACCAATCCAAAATAGTATTTGGTTATTCACTTGAATTTGATTACTGTCAGACTATAAAATTGATGTCTGATGATGGTTCATGTTCATGTTTATTGTAAAGCTTCTGTATAAATGTGCCGATATCATATTTTAGTGTAGACATTCAAAATTACTTCCAAAGTGTCTAGTTATAGACGAAGCTAATTACAAGCAGCTATGAACCTGCATACTTGCTGTCTCTTGTGATCTCTGGGTCATAACATTATCAGTTTTTACCATCCTTCACCGTCTGGTATCTGTTTAATGCGAGTTTAATGCGAGTTTAATGCAAAAAAAAACAAAAACACATAACCTAACAATCTGGACACATTGTCATTTTCGTTATCCCCACTATTTCGGGGCGTATAACGCCAAAAAAAAGCTGGTGCATGAGTGGGCAGGAGATTTCAAAAATGAGTAGCTCAGGTGCATGACACTCTAGAGCAGGAGTGCCCAACTAGGGGGACGCACCTCCCAAGGGGGGCATAGAGAGATATCAAGGGGGGCGGAAGGCGCTTGCATTTTACAAAGAAACAACAAAAAAAATAAACAAACAACATTAACAAATAACATTACAATGTAATGTTTAATTTACACGCATAAAATTAGAAATTATATATCATATTCACTTATTGTCAACCGCCGTTTCAAAACCCGGCGTCGTCAATTGCAGTTTATACAAGTTTCAACAAGTCACAATACAAACTTGCAAAAAATTTGACGTTTGGATGTACATGTTTTGTTGAGAAATCTGTTTAAGTGTGTCAAATTATTGTATCTCACTGTTAAAAGGTAAGTTTGTGTATTTACAAACTTCAGTTACCATTTTTATTTTATTTACTATATTGTTGATTGAGTGGAGACGCGTTCATAGATCGGCCATTGAAACTTTTTTACCACATCACAATCAAACCAACGTGGCGAAATAATTTTGAAACGACGAACTTTAAGTACCTCATGTTGATTCCAAATGTATTTAAAATTACTATTATAACGTCAACCTGCCTAAAAAAATATATAAATCTCCCGATGGCCAATATACTGTTGAATACATTACGTTATTAAGATAAAATTATGGGCATATAATATACAACATTGATTGCACGAGACAAATGCAGATAGTATTGCGAGAGTTTTAAATTTGAAACAAAAATAGTAGAAAATAGTCAAACAAAAAAAAATGACATGAACACAAGACAAACTGAACTTAATGGACTCCAGCAGCTGCCATTTCATAATTTTCTTAAAAGAAGCAACCTGTTTGGATCGATATCCACTGTTGACTGCATTGTAATGCTTGACAGCATTATAGGTGTAACTTCTTTCAAAGACCGAGGTATTGTGAGGAGGCATGTTAAAATTAGCATTAAATCTAAGAGCTCTGGTAACAAAACTACCTCGGTGAACTAATTTGCTAGCGAGGTAAGCTGGTCTGTTAGATAATAGAACTTTATGCGTAAAGACGGTCAAAAGATATAAAAATAACTTATCAATTCGCAACCAGTCGAGTTCTTTGATTTTATCTGAGACGCGACTAATCTTGCGCAATCCAAAAATAAACCTACAACAGCTGTTCTGAATTTTCTGGAGTTTCCTTTTGTGGACGTACTCTAAACATGGGTAATAAAGAACAAGAGAGTAAGAAATGACAGACAACACAAGACTTTCAGCGAACTTTTTTCGGGTTTTAAAATTCAAGATGTATCGATTAGAATAGAGGAGTTTCAAACGCATATACGTTACTCTAGGGTAACACCGAGATTCTTGGCGTAATCCACAAAAGGGATGAGTGTTTCATCCAAAAAAACACAAATCCTCTGCTTCATTTCCCGGTAGGAGTTCTTCGAACAGTACAACATTGCAGTAGTTTTATTAGGATTGATCTTCAAGCAGTGTTTGTTACAGTAATCACCGATGTTAGCCAAATCTAAATTAACTTTAAAAGAAACTTCACCAACCTTTGATGGATCGAAACCCAACACTAACTGAGTATCATCTGCCTAAGTTTGCATACTACAGTGGACTAAACAGTCTTGCAGATTGATCGTATAAATCAGATATAGTAAGGGACCTAATACTGAGCCCTGAGGAACTCCTGAAGGAACTGGCTCAGAGGAGGAAATTCCCTGATCAGTTTTCACTGTTTGTTGACGATTTAGCAAGTATGACTCAAAGAATCTTAGAACTATATCTGACATTCCATATTGATATAACTTACTCAGTAGTAGGTATCTGGTGATTGACCATATCAAAGGCTTTCGAGAAATCTAACAGTACCAAGACGGTGTTGATGTGATTATCAAAATTGTCAATGATGGAATCAGTAAGATGTAATAAAGACGAAGTAGTGCTGTAACCAGCTCTGAAACCTGACTGATGTAGAGGAAATAAGTGGTTTTGTTCGAAAAACTCCACTAGTTGTGAGTAGACAGCTCTTTCGAGTATTTTTGATAGAAAGCATAATAAGGTACTATAATTGGCCTAGATCCGAATATTGTTCTGGATGATTAGTTTTAGCTATTGGAATAATAATACCATTTTTCCAACTGGCAGGAAAGTAACCTGTTTCGAGACAGACAATAATGTGAGTTATATGGTCTATGGTATCAGGTAAACATAAGCAAACCATATTTAAAGTTAGACCATCAGAGCCACATGCCGTAGACTTAATGTGAGAGATTATATTGACGATGTCTTGCTGAGTAAGGAGTTTAAAACCAAACACAGGTGCATCCAGTGTATGGCGTCTATCGCTATAAGAGTTAGAGACACTATCAATCAAATTTGGATCAGCTGCAGCTGTCTGGAAAATTGAAAGAAAATAATTATTTAAAATGTTAGGCTCAAGGAGACTGGGAGGTATCGCAACATGTTTCTGGGCTACCACATTCATCTTCCTCAGGTGTCTAAATCTCTGACTCACCCTGTACAACGAGTCTTCAAACTTTCAAATTCACACAACTGGTTGCGAATTGATGTTGTTTATATTTATGTTTTGACCGTCTTTACGCATAAAGTTCTATTATCTAACAGACCAGCTAACCTTGCTAGCCAAATTAGTTCCCCGTGGTAGTTTTGTTACCAGAACTCTTAGATTTAATGTTCATTTTAACATGCCTCCTCACAATACCTCGGACTTTTAAAAGAGGTTACACCTATAATGCTGTCAAGCATTCCAATGCAGTCAACAGTGGCTATCGATCCAAACAGGTTGCTTCTTTTAAGAAATTAATGAAAAGTCAGCTGCTGGAGTCCATTTAGTTCAGTTTTTCTTGTGTTCATGTGCTTTTTTTACTATTTTCTAATATTTTTGTTTCAAATTTAAAACTCTCACAATCCTATCTGCATTTGTCTCGTGCAGTCAATGTTGTCATGCTTATGAACTGTATTTTTTTATGTTGTTATTTTCTTTATGTGTTTAAGTATTTTTTTTCTGTTGTGGGGTTGAGTGTAAGAGTAGCCGTCTAGCTAAACTTCGCCTCACTGCAGCTAATAAAGGCATTATTATTATTATTAAAAACTTTTCTCGAAACATACTTTTTGTGACGTTCATCTTTTTTCCCCTGTGCTCTTCAAATGTTAATGAATCTTTGAACATTGCAATTTAAGAATAGTTGTTGTAGTGTAGGTTGCATATAGCGTACGAAGAATTGACAATTCCCATTCAGTTGTAAATCGTCTGTATGTAAATAAAGATTTTGATTGATGTTACCTTTAAATGATGCCATGCCAAACAGAAGACCCAAAAGAAGAACAGCCGACTCCATCATGTCTACTGCAACCTGCAGTTCACCGGCACCAACAAACCGTGTCACATATCACCACCCGCACCAGAGTACCCGAAAGACATGTCACAAACAATCGCTTTGCACGTCACAAAACTGCAAGTGTCGGTTTGAAGTTTTAGCTAGTTTCGCGTATTGGAGAACGAACCACGAAAGTCGTTGGGAAGTTTCACGTATTAGCCGCGCACTTGACAGTTTAGTTCAGGGTGCTAGGTAGCACGTCGAGAAAAGTCTTGGAAGTTTTGTGTAGGCTCGCGAGTTGGGGCGCGCGAAACTTTCAGACAGGAGTAAACGGCCCCTTCTCAGTCGGTCGCCGGCGCGTAACTGCCGAAAACCTCCGCTGATTGGAGCGTCGGTGGCGCGCCGGATATGCGCCCTGACCAGTGTTGCCAACTTAAGAGAGTAGCCGACCTAAATGAAAAAAGTTGCCAAATTGTAGCGAAACAGTTGACCGCTGATATCTAGTCCAGGGTACAGAGATCTATTGGTGATTAATATCCATCTCATGGTACACAACAAAATATAGCCAAATTAACATCACCTTTATTTACAAATGTAAACTTGACATTTTAACACATTCGCGGTCCATTACAATATATGGTTAAAACAAAAAACTATACATATAGTCGAAATCACGATAGATGACGATTACGTCATCATTTTAGTCTGTAGTAAAGACAAACGACAGCGATTTGTGAATTATTTTTAATGAAGTTTCAGAAATGCGAGGCAGAGACAAACAGAATTTTTTGTCTAAACAAACTGTATTACTAATATGCGTGTATCCGACAAAGATAGACGATGTTTTCATGTTGCATGATCGATCATATTTGAAAGATGAGTAGTTAGGTTATGTTAAAGCAGGTTAGGTTGTTTTCGAATAATACTATGGTCTTTGTTGTTTCTGTCTTAAGGTATTCTAATCATAACTGTCTTTTTCAAAACTCTGCACTAAGATTATTATTATCTACTCAAAACAATGAAAATAAAAATAATCAGTGAAATAATCTAATTTCGCAAAATCATAATATAAATTTGTTGTAATCATTCCTGACATCGTGATTTTATCATCGATCATTGATTACTTCAGTACAATTTATGGTATGACGTAAAGGTCATCTTTCGTGATGCTGGCTATAATATCATCACAGTAAGTAAGCGCCACGTTTACATCACACATAAGTACAGCAAGCTTAAATTTTTCTGAACACGTTGACGTTACATATAGCTTTATATAATCTTCATATATATAGTTTCATTCAGGTAAGCTGATAAAAGGTAGATATATTATCATTTTCGACTTCAAGTTCTGCAATAATGTTGAAATCACTGAGAGCCTCCTCAGACTCAAGCTGCACGCTTTTGTACATGATACTTTTCAAATGTTTGTTCATTTGTGGTGTCGGTTCGAATCTCTTGCAACGCATATTGCCAAGAAGTGAAAAAAGGGCAGATTGTTGATAAATAGATGTGGGGAAGTTGATCAATCAACAGAGGCGCGACTGGTCATCTGATCGATACAATGGTGAGGGGGGAGGTACACGAAAATGTTACATGTAGACAACCTAGGTGCAAGGTGCAAGTCGTATTAAATTATTATTAGAAGTAGCCTAACTAACTAAATTGGCTACAAAGGTTTGTTTGGCAACAGTGGGCCCGACGCACCGCGGGCCGTCGCGACGACGCGCTCGACCGAAACTAGAGAGATTGTCGGATGGAAAAAAGATTTTTGACCTTTCCAGTACTGAAATAAGCTGTCTAGTTTTAGATAATCGCCCATAATTTCTGATGAAGTTATCCAGAAGCTCATGAAAAATAGAGTCAAGTAATCCCTATGCTTTATTTTGCCCAAGTATAAGAAAATTTTTAGATACGAGGTCTGTAAATTAAGTGACGAGACTGGCAACGTAGCGTTCCATCTGGCAACACTGGTGGCGCCGCGCTTGGAAGGGTGACACTGTAAACTCGCCTTAGTCATTTGGTTGCAGTGTTGCCAGGTCTGGGGAAATTACTTTAGTAAATACTGTAAACTGTAAGTATAGCCTTGGACGATACCTTTTGCGGTTTCTGCGATCCTGATACAGATCTATAGGTTTCTGAAAATTTCACTGTCGACCAAACTTTTCTCGTAAAATTGATGGATGGTGACTTGCTATCAATATCACAGAACCGCGAGGAGGTATGTGAGTGGTACTCTGCTTATGGTAAGATGCTGGCGGGATATTCTGGTCTTTGACATCTATGCTCATAGTCGTCTCTGCAATCCTGATACAGATCTGTAAGTTTCTGAGTATCTCACTGTCGACCACAGATCCTTCGTAGAACTGGTAGATTGGAGACTTATTATCAGGTTCACAGAAACGCGAGGAGGTATGTAAAGAGTACTCTGCCCTATTTCTGAAAATTGAATTGCCAACAAGAGTTTTCTCGTAAAATTGATGGGTGGCGAGGTGCTAACAGGATCACTGAAACTCGAGGAGCTATGTGAACAGTACTGTGTTCTATCTATGATACTTGCGCGATTTTGGATACTTGGCATCTATTCTCTTCGTCGTTTCTGCAATCCTGATACAGATCTATAAGTTTTCGGAATATGGCCGCAGCTTCATCGTAAAATTGATAGATTGGAGACTTGTTATCAGGTTCACAGAAACGCGAGGATGAATGCAAATGAGACTCTGCTCCTGCTATGATATAAGAACAAAATTCAAATCCATGGCATCGATATGTCTTGCCGTTTCTGCGATCCTATATGATTGTGGAGTTTGCACTGTCAACCAGACTTTTCTCGTAAAATTGGTGGACGGTGACTTGCTATTAGGATCACAAAACCGCGAGTAGGTATTTGAATAGAACTGAGCGCTATCTGCGATAACTAAAAGAATCTCTGAAGCAAATGTTACATGAGAGCCAAACATTGATAGCTGAAGCGTTATGACCTTTAGGCAACACGTACAGCTACGGAATGAGTACACGTCAAGTGTACAACAGCTAGTGCTAAGACATCTTAGAAAAACTTGATAAGGTCACAAAAAAGCCAACAATGTCACTTTTGAAGATACGTAATAGCCATCTGTTCGTCATTGTCTGTCAAGGCGGTGCGTAGGACCTTTGCCTTTGTGTCAAAGTACGTCAGACAGTTTGTTATTATGTCTCTCTAGTCACCCAGAAACCCGACGATGATTAATAGTAAACAGAAAGAAAAAACAATGAAGAAAGAGTAAGAAATACAACTGTTAGAAAGGCGTCTGAGCATTGTTGAAAATTACTGTAATAATTTTGGATGCCGAATAAGAATTTGGTTGGATTTTTGTTAAAATATTATATTATGTCATACGAAACTGCGCGATTCAATTTTGCTCACAATGCGAGCCGCGGCCTGGAATGTTCGCGAACTTGCTCCTCTGTGTAGTCTACTGACTCGCGCGACAAAATGTTGCAATGCTATAACTATAACGACTCGGGGATACCTCTTATTATGGCGTGTGTATTCCTTTCAGATGGAATCGGAAATGTGTGGTGTGGTACCTCTTCCTCTTTGAAAAGACGAATTCTTCTGTTTTAGTATAATGCGAATCTCCGCGTCAACGGCGACCGCTCGCTCTACTTTAATGTTCAGACTTGTAAATTTGTAGCTTAGCATCCGCAGCGTCCCGCAGGAGAATCTGTGTGACTCGTGCTTGACGCCACTCCAACCACCACGAAGGCCTAAGCATCCATGGGGTACCGTGGGGCTATATGAGGGTTGCAAGGGAAAGGGGGAACGCCACACAGACTATGGCGAGGGAACACGCGTGCATGCAACATGCACACATTCTGGCCTCGCCTACGAGATCCGCCGGGTGGTACCTCCCTGTTCGACAGTCAGAGACCGTCTACCACCTACGAACAGTCACAACATCCATAGCCAAGAGAAAAATTTCTCTTGGGACTGGATTAAAACCCGCACGGCGACTGATCAGGAGACCGAAGAGTCTACTACTGCGGCCACCGCTGTTGCCTGCCTGCCGCTAATTCCCTTGGATTCTTGTCTATTGCCCATTGGCAGCATATTCAGAAATGATTTTCTCACACAGCAGATATCACTGATTTTATACATATGCAGACCAATACACATAATCATCCAGATGCGATCTTGCTATTCAGCCAACTTTCTTCTCAGAGATGAAAACTACAATTACTCGGGTTCACAAAATATATGCAACCAACAATGCGTGTAGTTGAGTCATTGCTCCATAGACGGACGCTCACAACTATCCTAGTGAGCAAACGTGGAATGACTGTTTCCACCCTAAAAGCTGCCAGTCTGCCAGATGACATTTTATAGTTTTCTTTTTTTTGACAATTTACATGTTTTTTACATAATACCCGTGCCGATGTCATATTGGCAGCAGTACGGAGTGATGAAAGCAAAGCAGTAGCAACGTTAGCTCGAGGGGTTGGTTGAACAGTGGAAGAAGACACAGAAGAGTTGTTGGTAGTCGGCTTGATGGTTGTCTTAGATGGCAATGGAGGGCATTGGTCAGTTACGTTTCGTTTCTTTTTCTGCCTAACGAGTCAATCCTTCTTCGTTGGTACTTTCGTCGTCAGTTGAGGAAGATTTGTAGCTGTCAGACTGTCGTACGTCCGTTTATTGGAAGTCGTGTTGTCGTTTTTAGCAAGTAAAGCAGAATTTTGGGAAATTAGGAGAGTTACCTGGGTGGTTAACTATTGTATTCTGTCATACAGTGCGGTTATTTGAGTCGTTTTTTTCTTGATCTCCATAAGCTGCTGAATTTGGGTCTCTTCCTGTACGATTTTGACATTCATCAGTTCTTTCACAGGTTCTAACAATATTTCCCTTTTTCCATCATTGGCATTGCTTTTGGAATCGGTTCTGTTTGGGGCAGGAGCTGGATTTCCAGTGTACCCGTCGGAGTCGCATACCATTTTTATATCTCGCTTTTTCTCGACTTTATATGAAAACCTCTCTAGCGCAAAAAAATTTGACTTTGACAAGTTCCCTATTATTCACGTGATACGAGGGTGGTCCCAGAAGTACCCGGCCCGACCTAGAGATGACGATAGTTGTTCGAAAGATATCATTGTATTAGAAAGTATGCAACCTATAAAGCATATCTGTCAAGTTTGAAGATGCCACGTTGTTTAGTATTTGTTTGGCAGCCATCAATACTAAACGTTTTCAGTGAATTTGTGAAAATGGAGAAAATTGGTCATCGTTATGTGGTACAATACTTTTATTTCAAAGGTCTCAGCCCAATCAATATAGAAGCTGAATTGGATTCTACTCTGGGTGAGTCTGCTCCTTCATTTACAACAGTAAAATATTGGGTAGCAGAGTTTAAACGAGGCCCTATGAGCTGCCAAGACGAGCATCGCAGTGGTCGACCAAATGAGGTGACGACTCCAGAAATTGTGAAGAAAATTCACAAAGCGGTACTGAATGATCGTCGACTGAAAGTGCGCCAGCTAGCAGACATAGTAGACATTTCAAATAGTGCGGTTCATCGCATATTATCTGAAAATTTGGACATGAGAAAGCTGTGTGCAAGATGGGTGCCGCGATTGCTCACAATCGAGCAAAAACAGTGCCGTGAAGATGTTTCAATTGAAACTTTAGCGAAGTTTTACAGCAACAAAGCAGAATTTTTGCGTCGTATCATAACCATGGATGAAACATGGCTCCATCACTTCACACCCGAGGCAAAAGAATAATCAAAACAAAGGACTCAAAAGGGACAACCGGCTCCAAAGAAGGCGAAGACCGTTACATCTGCAAGCAACGTTATGGCGTCGGTTTTTTGGGATGCACGTGGGATAATTTTCATTGGCTATCTTGAAAAAGGTCAAACTATCGACGGCGAGTATTATGCGAACTTATTGCAACGTTTGAACGATGAAATCAAGCAAAAACGGCCGTATTTGGTTAAGAAGAAAGTGTTGTTTCATCAAGACAATGCACCAGCTCACAAATCGGTTATTACAATGGCCAAAATAATCGAATTAAAGTTTGAATTGCTACCTCATGCACCGTATTCACCAGATTTAGCCCAATCGGATTATTTTCTGTTTCTAAACTTGGAAAAATGGCTCACTGGTCAAAGATTTTCCAACAATAAAGAAGTGATGTCGGCAGTTAATGGCTATTTTGAGGAGCAAGACTGTTCTTATTATAAAAAGGGTATCGAACTTATTAAACATCGCTGGGAAAAGTGTATAGAGCTCAAAGGAGATTATGTTGAAAAATAAATACAAATTTTTACAAAATTTGTGTTTTCTTCGTTGGGTCGAGCACTTCTGGGACCACCCTCGTAGCCCTGCCGGATTCAAAAGCAAACGCACCCACTGGGTATGGTTACATTACCTGCAAGTGATTTACGAACGCACCTCACACTGCATATGAGAAAGTTGTCACGTGATTGTCACGTGGTTGTCACTTTTTGACATAAAGGTTGTCAAACCTTTTTGTGTTTCCTAAGAAAAATGAATGAACACTGAAGCATGCCTTTAGCAAATTATGCAAAAATAGGAATTGGATGGTAAATAGATTGAAAAATTACATCATTCCGATATCATCAAAAAATAGTTTACATAACTGCCATGCTTCATTACATAACCTAACATTTAGCACATTTTGCATCTTTACAGGACTGTTGTTATTGCAGCCGGAATTTATTCATTTTATATATCAAAATCACTCATAGACAAGAGGCGCTATGAGAATATGAAAATTAGGGAACGTATGCGAGAATCTAACAGCGAGGAATACGAGCCAAGCTACCGGAAATTTTCAACATACACAATTGAAGGTATGAATGTTCGATTAATTTTACACCACTAGAAATGATAGACACTCGTTTCAGGCTAGATATAACAAAATATCTGTCTAAGCTTGTCATTATGTGAGCTGTCTAAATGCAAACCCCGCCAACAACAAACCATATAGTTTCAAGAAAATCGCGGAAAACTTTTGCCTAATACTATCCACAAAATGAATTTACTTTAATATCTTGTTGATGAACATACTGTTTCTTAATATATACGTAGCCCCTTCCCACTTCAGTTGGCCCACTTCAAGATTTGTACCAAAATATGCCTTTATAAACTAAACATGACGAAACTATTTACTTCTAAAACAATTTATTTTCTCAAACCACACCCACAAATGTTAAGTGAGGGGCTCCTATATAATTAATCGTATTACAACAAAGAGAGCATTAGCACCATCAAATACCAAAAATAAAATGCAGTTGGCAGGGTTTGAAAATAAACGTGAAAATCAAGTGTTTTAAGGGCAATTCTCTAGCTTAACTACACCAGCCTTTTTTGCTTCTTCATTCAAATAGACACTAGGTTTCAGTTGTAAATGATGAATATGAGATTAAAAATACCCGCAAATGGGTTAGTTCCAGAATATTGTCGTTATTATTTGGGTTTCAAAAGGTATAAACACCTTCAATCAGGACATTTGCAGAATGGAAGGGATCATATAGATACCGCGATGTTGCCAAATTGAAGAAATATATGAAAATACACATAGTGAAGTTATACATACAAATTTAATTATTAAGAATATCCATCCACACAAAAACCTATTAAGTAATGAAATCTGGCAACATCACAGAGTCTTTGAAAACAATCATTCAATAAAAACCTATTATATAGTTAGATATTTCAGAACTTTTATGTTTGCGCTCATTTCCAGGCCCATTTCTTTCATCTACACCCAAAAGCCAGGGTCTAAAATCATTTTTATTTTTCATTTGTTGTCACATTCCATGAACAAAATTGTAGCGCCTGCAAACAACTGAATCTTGCAATTTTTTACAGCCTCTACAATATCATTTATATACAGCACGAATAGATCAGGACCCAACACTGTTCCTTGTGGCACACCATGTCTATTTTCTCTTACAGTAGATAAGGAGTTTTTCTACTTTGTTCACTGAGTTCTTTGTTCCAAGTATCCTGAGAACCATCTTAAAATGTTGCTTTCAAAGCCATATTTTTCTAGTTTTTTAATCAACAAATTTCTATTTATTTTTTCGAATGGTCTCCTAAAGTCGATAAACACAACACCCACATAATGACCCACACTCAAAACATTTTTCGATCCTGAAATAACAAACTGAAGCGCACTCTCACATGAATGGTCTTTCTTAAAACCAGCCTGGTATTTTGTAAGTAATTTATTTTCTTCTTCATATTGATGTAATTGTTGATTCACAACAGTTTCTAGAAGTTTTTCATATACAGGTACCATATTAATTGGTCTATGCTCTTCACATTTTATTGTTGCACTCACTTTTTCTATAGGTTTGACTGTTGACATTTTCCAATCCTGGGGAAAACATCCTGTTTCCATACTGGAATTTATAAGCTGGAGAAAGCAGTTGCCTATGACTTTAAAAGCCAATTTCAAGATTTTGGTATTAATTCCGTCAACACTGCTATTTTTATTTTTTAAATTGTTAAGTGTATTTCTTAGTTCCTTCATTTGAACAGTTTTAAATGTAGTAAAGCTATTTGTAGCAGTTGGTATATAATTCAAAAAAAAAATCATTAAAACTCTCTACTGTTGTCTCACTTTCGTTGTAAATATTTCCATCGAAATCAACATCTTCCATATTTCCCAATCCATTGGCTTTGATATCCTTCAAACTTTTCCACATAGCCTTTGACTCTCCTTTGGCATCATCTATTCTTTGTTGGTAATATACTTGCTTTTGTTGTCTTATTAATTGCACAACTTTATTTCTTTGTTGTCGAAAGCTCACCCAATGTTTTTCCTGCTGTGTTATCATAGCCCGCTTGTATAGCTTATAAAATATTGTCATGTAAATCTGGTAACCACCATCTTTTTTGCCCCATTTGACAGGTCTCTTTCTTTTAACTATTGGTGCACAATAAACTTTTCTGTTATTATTTTTACTAAATTGTTTGCTATTTCATCAGTACTGATAAGGTTGGATGACCATGTAGATTCTATTAGCATTAATTGAAATTCAAGATCGTTAAAGTGTTTCATATCTCTGTAATATTCTGCTTGACTGGTAAGCTCAGCTGTAGAAAGATTAACCTTTAGTATTGCATGGTCCGTTATTTTAGGAGTATAGCATATCTCACTTTCCAGGCACTTTTCATTTGTAATTATGAGATCAATCATGGTTGCACTATTTTGTGTAACCCTTGTAAATTTTTGAATTTTTTGATAGAATCCACTCAATAACTTTGTCAAGTTTAGAGCAGTAAAAAGACTTTTTTGCCAAGTTGATGTTAAAATCGCCAACCATTATGAGGGTATCAGTTTTTTCTGAAAAATCATCTAATGTTTCCTCCAACTTCTACAGAAATTTATTATCCTTTGAATTTGGAGAATGGTATACACATAAAATGTTGTATTTTTATTATCTATAGATAAATTTACTCCAATCATCCATTACACAGTTATGTATTGTTTTAAAATGTAATTCCTCTTTAATATATATAGTATGCCTACTTTCTGAGTATGCATGGACTGCTCGATATCCATCTATTTTCAATTCCCTTTCTTGCAAATCTGTAGTAATATGTGTTTCAGACAAAACAAATAATCGCAGGTTTCCATTGATGTACCAGCCAAACTAATTGTGCTTTATGTGCTAATAGGCTTTCTATATCTAAGTATATAATATTTTGCTGCTTTAATTGCTATTTGTTCTTCACTTTGCCAAATGTTTCATGGTAGTTAAACCTCATTTGAAGCTCCCTAAATATTCTCTTGTATGTTTTACAATGTCTGTTGTATGCACAATGATGATAATTGATAGCTGGGATCTTTAATATATCCTTTGCATGTTTATGTTCTTTACTCCATTTTGGACAGACATCTGTTGCACTTTTACAATCTTTGGCTAAGTGTCCGAATCTCCAACATTTAAAACATTGAATTATGTTATAGTGATCAAAATATTTACATTTTCTCCACCCAACATACAAAAAGTCCTTCTCCCTCACTTGATCATATGTTTGTCTATCAATTTCTATTATAGCCACGTTTGCTTTTTTTCTTCTCTCTTCATAGGTACTCATGACTTCCAATGTTCGATCCTTCTCTGTTTTTGATAAACAATACTTTCAATAAGTGCTTCATGGTCTGTTTTTCTATGTTTGTTACCTTTATTCTAGGGTTTTTCTTCTCTGGAATGTTTATTTCATACTTCTGCATTTTAAGGATTACATTACCTGATATGTTCTTAATATCTTCTTTCCATGAACCTGTTATTACTATTCCCCATCCCGAATAAACGTTACTCTTGATACGCCTATGCCAATTGACCGTGGATCTATCTGTTCTTCAATAGCCTTTTGTGTTACTGAACTATCTTGTTTTCTATCTTTTGGTTTTATAACTACTACTTCTTCAGTATTTTTTTAACAACTTTACTGTATTTACTAATTTGCTTATGTATAGTATTTGGTACAAACAAATACCGACATATGCTGATCTACACGTTTCCCGTAGTTAACCGCCTCTGTCGCTGCGTAAATATACGTTTCCCGCATACCAGACACTACTCTTTTTTCGAATATAACCGGCTCTCGACGCGAAAGGGTTAATAGTGGCAAGAATTTTTGATAATGTTCAGACCTACTTATATGCACAAAATGTTTCAAAATAAAACATTTAATTGCACTCTATAAATCTCTTCCCTGCTCCTTCAAATGTAATTCTAAGTATATTCTTACCAAAAAGCAAAAGCAACCTGGTCCTGACTTTTCACCATTATCCTAATTGAAATTAAATTCTAGTCACCCCTATTGACTCTATAATCGTTTCTCCACATATAGCATAAAGCATCCTTCATATATAACATTAATTCACCAAAATGCGAAAATGCTCGAAAATGGACAATGTATCAAGAGTTGCTTGTTTCTGATGAATTAACGATGTTGCCTATATTATTAATATCATGTGTTTTTAGACATCCAATTGCTTATGAATCTGTACACCTTTCTGTTTGGTTTTATAGACAGTGATTTTAAGAATTAACGAGCCTGCTGCAGAATGATGTCCCAAAAAGAAGCACAGAACATGCAATTGATCCAAGAGTTGGAAATTGAAATGATGGCTGACATGTACAATAGACTGACAGCAGCATGCCACAAAAAATGCATCGCACCAGTTTATTCGGATTCGGAAATAGCAAAAGGTATGGCATTACATTTTGTTCCAAAATTGTCACCTCAGATTTTCCATTATAAACTAGAACTATGTCTAGAACAATTAAAGCCGAAATATTTGATTCAAAATTAATCTTTCGTGGACATTAGCCCATAAACCACTGGTTCTCCACATTTTTTAGCATCACTGCAAATAATAACTGTTTATTAGTAGATAGACAATTTATTCCTTACAAGCTTCAGGGAAAGTCCTGGTAACATGTGTTAAATAAATCTTCTGAACTAGGACAGAAACATGGGTAGAGTATGACACGCCATTTGATGTTTTTTAAAGTTGTCCAGTCCAGTTTTCATCCGATGGATTGTGACGAAATTTAACTAGAGCCTCGTCTCTCACACTAAGAATGATCTCAAGTGCAAAAGTTAACCACGCAGCAGCTTTTTTTACTGGGCATTGTCTCAAATAACTAACTACTACGTCTTTGATACTTAGCTTTTGCTTATTTTTCTAGGTGAAGCTGTATGCATAGACAGATGTGTGGCCAAGTTCCTTGACATTCACGAAAGGATTGGCAAAAAATTGGGTCAGTTGTCCATGCAAGATGAGGCATTGTTGAAAAAGTAGTAACACGTAGTTATAATTATTGTTGATTGTGTTGTTTGTGCTTATGGGGGTGATAATACTGATGAAATGAAACAGGTCAAACTTGTAACATTTCGTTTATGTACAAATAAAGTTAGTCGATAGTAAAAACACTCTTTTTCGATTTCACTTCTTCTGTTGGATTGAAATGGTCAGCTGTCCTTTTCCTAATGTCTTCCACACCTTCTTCATTCGCAGCCCATTCCAGTACTAAACGCCGTCCGTATAAATGCGTACTTTGTGAAAGACTTTCAAATGCAGCCTGAAGAAGAATGGAAAAAATAGAATGTGTCGACTGGGTGCTCTCCACTTGATGCTATCATATTGAAAATAGCAATGTGTTAATGATAGTAGTGACACACGTTTCTTAGTTTGGTCTCGCAGCCATAAAAACGTTCTCATCAACGAATGAGCAGTGGGGTGTCCCAAAAAAATGGAAAAACGAAAGCTCTTTTTTATAAACTTCATTTTCCGATGATTTTTGGGTTCTAATATGTTTTAAGGAGTAGTCAGCCCATTTCCAGGATGGATAAAATTTAAAAAGCGGCTGTCTTTATTTTTCCATGTTTATAAATTTTACCATTTTACTGCGTAGTCGTAAAAGAGAAGCATATCCTCGGACGCATAAGGTAAAAGTATAAGGTCTTGCTTCGGAGAAAAAGGTAGAAGTATAAGCATATCCTCGTTTTCATATTAATAATGATTACCTACTCGCGAGGATATCCTCCAAGAAGTAAAAGGTTGACTGGTATTTGAACTTTGAGCGACATGTCCTGACTTATAGTTGACGTGGGAGTTCGTTCACTCAGCGTCACTGACAGTTGTACTACAGAGCTTACACAGACCGTTCCGTATTTTTACTGGATACAGTTTTTTATCAAATTAATAAGCATGTCATCCTCAACTGATGAGGAAACTATAGAAAATAATGGCAACGACCTGCAGTTCATCGCAGATGGAATTGTCATTGTTCCCATTATTTTGCAAGTCACAAGTTCCAAAAATAAAAATGAGAAAGGACGATGCCTTTTGACCCCCATGTTATATGAAACTTTTAAATAATGACTATCATAACGTTTACACCCTATATTTAACTTGTTTTACACAAATGGAAGAGACGCTGCAATTCATTTTTGAAGCTATACGAATTTTACAGTACTATGACAGATGACTGGAGAATCTGACAAAACTGACTGTCTGTCAAGAACCTTATATACATAATAAAGACCAAAACATTCACCCACCTTTGCGTCCGAATTTGTTGAAAAGTCGACAAAGGCAAATCCACGATGAGAATCAGTTCCAGCGCCCATCTTCTTGGGTAATCGCAGGGCTTTGATCTCTCCAAAAGTGCTAAAAATATTTTACTTAATAAAACCAGGCTTTTAAAATACATTATTTATAACTAAATAAGATGGATGGAGTTATTACCTGAAAAGTTCTTGAATTTCTTTGCGGCTAGCCTGGAATGGAACGTTCCTCACCAAAATCTTGGTACCGGTTTGTTTCATTTTCTTCACTGTTTTTTTCGCAACGTGCGCTTCATCTCTGAAATTGGAAAAGTAGATGAGTATGTTGAATCGTAAATACCGCTGACGATTTGAAAAAAAATTAGTACTTTCATTTATTTATTCGAGTTGTTTACAGAATAATAATAATTAACGTCTTTTTTATTTGTAATATTATTACAGGAGGCGAGATTTAGATAATTTATCTATTGTACCATCTAACCCCCTTAACAATACGAGATGTATAAAATTTTTTTCAGAAATTAACACCTGTACACAGTAACGCCAGAATGAAGTATGATCTAAGTAAAGGCATAAGGAAAACATGAGTTACAACAGATTTCGCTGCTGATCAAGTAGAACTTTTTTCTTGAATTTGGGTAATGAATTCGTTTCTTTTAAGCTGCGGTCTAAAGAATTATGTGATTTGATCGCATTGCAAATATATGTATTCTGGAATAGAGATTTGCTGTGGCGTGGAAGTGAAAAAGTCTCTATATTTAATATTAATGCCATGTATATTCCTTCTATTTATGAATTTGTTTACTAAATATGACGGTGTTTTTGAATAAAGAACCCTATGAGTCATACTTAGGAGCTGGTACTTATACATTTTATCAATTTTCATCCAGTAGAGTTGATTAATGGCATTCGATATATTATCATACTTTCAGAGACCATTTACAAGTCTGCAACATGTATTCATAATACTTTGAATACGATTTCTTTCTCTAAATAGGGATAGTAAATCACTAAGGAATACGATATCTTTGAAAACAAGAAAGATTCACACAATTGCTTTCTCGCAGATTTATGTAATTTAGCCTTATTTGCAAACAAAACTCTGAGAAATTAGATAGTTTATGTGTACAACAAATTTTAAGTCATCATCCATTATAATACCTTCTTCGAATGATCCACGGGAACTAATTTATTACCTTTTAAATGTATGTCCATGTCCTTTTTAAAAGCATTCCTTTTTGTTCTATTTGCATATACCAACATATTTGTCTTTAAAGGGTTCAAACGAAGATTATGACTGCTACTAAATTTTTCAATTTGGGCAAGATTTTGATTATTTTTATTATTTGCTGTTTCCAATTCATTACTCCTAAATGAATAGAAAATTTGAGTATCGTCTGCAAAAAATTGTATGCTGCATGATTTTACCTGTTTCTAAATCTGAGATATATAATGAAAATAACAGGGGTCCTAAGGCTGATCCCTCTGGTACACCAGAATAAATTTTTTGTTCGGTAGAGTACTGTTGATTTAGACGAACTTTTTGATACCGATTTTCAAGGTAGGTTTGAATAAACGAAAGAAGTTTTTCAGAAAATCCATAATAACTGCATTTAGACACAAGAAGTGAGTGATTAATGGTGTCAGATGCTTTAGTAACGTCAAGAAGTACGAGAGCTACTGCTTTTTGGTTATCAGGTGCCATTGTTATATTGTCTGTTAAAACGCAGAGTGTCGAAGCTGTATTACGACCTTGTCGAAATCCAGATTGTTTAGATGGAATAATTTAGTTAGAATATAAGTAGGCGCAGAGCTGCTCGTAAACAACGCGTTCCAATACTTTAGAAAAAATAAGCAGTAGACTGATCGGTCTCAGTTGACCATAGTTAGTAGGATCAGAACACTTAGGTAGCGGAATAACTATAGCGTGTTTCCACTGATTGGGGAAATATCCCCTCTCTAAACAGCAGTTGATAATATGTGTTAAGTACACATGAATTTCAGATATACATAGTAGTATCGTATGCAAAGTTATTCCATGTGAACCACTCTAATTTGATTTTATTTTATGTATAATTTTAACAACGGTGTCCATAGTCACTTTACTAAATTTAAATTTGGATTTTAAGTTATTTTTATTAGCTCGGTAATATGCAATTTTATCAGCACAACCCAAATCACTATTCTCGAAAATTGAAATGAATGCCTCATTTATTTTATACGGATCTGATAAGCTCACGGGAATTGTAGAATCTTTCTGAGATTGCACTTTGAAAGTCTTTAGGGTTTTATAAAACTTGTAAATAATCTCTTCCTTTCCGCACGAGTGTTAATGCACGATTTCTGGAATATGTATACTGTTGCCAAGAGGCGGCTACACAATCACGTTTGAACAGTTTTTTGTTGAAAGACATGTTCATCACACTGTTGGAGTTATGGTTTGGCGTGCTACAGCTTATGGTTCCAGGTCACCTTTAATTTTCATCAGAGGTAACATGAACGCGCAGGGTTATATCCAAGTTCTATAACCCCATCTTTTACCCTATCTTGACACCCTGGCAGATCCAACTTTCCAACAAGATAATGCCCGACCACATGTTGCAAGAGTCACAATAGACTTTTTTCAATATAATGATGTCACATTGTTACCATGGCCACCAAGATTTCCCGACTTATCCCCAATTGAGCACGTGTGGGATATGATGGGTAGGAGATTTCTCAATTTGCACCGTCCTCCTCAGACTCTAGAAGCACTTCGAGAGGAGTTGGTGGTTGCCTGGAATGAGATACCACAGGAGGACATTGACGACCTGATCAGAAGCATGCCTAGGCGCGTTGGAGAATGCGTAGCACATCAGGGTGCATCCACACATTATTAAAGGTCAAAGGGCTTTAAAGCAGTGCAATCATTTTGAAATTTTTATCATTTACTTATTATGCTTCATTAAGTACTTATACAAAATTTTATTAAAATAAAACCATTTAAACTGGGTGTTCGGATTTATATGTCACTTAGTATATTTATATTACGGTGCCGTTTTTCGGTAAAACTTCGAATTCAAAGGTTAATATTAAAACCATGTATGGATTTTTTTACAGTCAGGGTATACCTACCCGTGGTCTTGTACGCAGTGGCGTAGCAAGGGGGCTGCGGCGGGTGCGGGCCACACCGGGTGTCACCTTTTTTGGGGGCTCAACTTTAAGAACAATGCACAAACATAAAAAAATTGCGCAGATTGCATGGCAAAGTAAAGGCTTAACTGCTGACGAAACTGCTACAAAAATAGAGGCACTTCGTCTTTATATCGAAGAAAAACAGGGTCACATTGTGGTAGAGGCAATAGATATTGCTACAAGAAAATCAGAAGACTACGATATTCCAACAGAGAGACGACTTCCTCCTAAAAAAATGGGTGACTGGTGAGATGGACAGTGATGCAGGACTCACACTGGAAGAAGAACTTCAAAAAGATATGTTGGAATGTCTTAACCGATTCAGAGTTGAACCCCGGTCAAGATCGAAGTTCTTCAAGTCCTAGCTTCATTGTTCGGGATCGTACAAAGAAATACTTTGCTTTTGGCGAATACTGACGAACAGAAATTAGCTACATCCAGATTTACTGATTTTTATGATGAGGTCTCGGAAATAGAACTACTTTTGGAGATACCAAAACTGCGAAGACACTTAGAAGCCGCTAATGTTACAGTTTCTGATTGGGTATTTCTATATTCTTTAAAGTTTATTGTAGAATGGGATTTTACAGAATCTCTTTCAAGTCTTATGATTGCACTAAAATTGTTCATGACAGTTTGCGTGTCCGTACCTCCATATGAAAGGTGTTTCGGTGGACTAAGGGTGGATTTCACCAAGGATGTCAAATCAACAGTCCGTTATTCTCCACCTATAGGGTAACAGTCCGTCAAATACAGCGAATGAGCTTCAAGTTCCAATCAACAATATTGACGAATATGAACGGATACGCATAGAATTGAGAATATAAATTCATATTGCAAATTTCAGAATTGTCTATGCATGGACTTGAACCGGATTTTTCGGTATTCTTACCAAAAAGAGAATATTTACCGATAACATCATTCTCCACGATTGTTCAAAATAATTTAAATATTTCTATACTTGCCGAAAAAGAGCTAAAACCAAAAATAAAGCTAAAAGGTAATTTTATGTAGTCTTCATAGTTTTATGCCCCATATCAATCATACACATGCATACACTCTCAGGCAGTGGGGCACATGAGAGGCGTAGATTTGGGTTGCATGTGATTACGAACGCACATCCTCTTACCTTACTCCGCTTGCCCTGACTTGATAAAGCTTCAGCTGTCTGCTTGAATAGAAGTTTAATGTTATCATCCAACCAAGGAGCTGGAGCTTTGTTTACACACACTACCTTTTTTAGACAGTGAACATTAAATAAACATAAAATACCATCTGTTAAAAAGGTAATTTTATCTTCAATGTCATCTATTGATATAATATGCCACCATGGAAAACTCTTGAGATCTTGTTCTAATGCTATTTCATTTAAACTATGGAAATCCCTGAATGTCACAAATTTATGTTGATTTTTAGGAAGTGCAATATGTATATCACAGAATGTTAAATAGTGATCAGTAATCATATCAGCATTAATAATGCCACTCCTAAGACAACTTTCAGGCTTGCTCAAATAAATAGGATCTAAGAGAGTGAGTGTCGATTCAGTTATCCTAGTCGGTTCAGATATCACCTGTTTCGGATTATAAGAATGAAGGCAATTAGTTATTACAAACTAAAAGCAAATTAACATTAATATCCCCTGCAAGGTTTAGGACATGCAAACCGATAATCGGTTAAGGCGTATCCTTTAATTCACCATCAATATAAAGACAAGTTTGGTGTACAACCTTGCAGGGCCATTGCGTAGAAAACCTAAGAAACATCAGAAAAAAACGACAAAATGTCAACTTGCTGCCTAGATTATAGTTCCTAGTGTGCTCTTTCTGATCGAGTAACAGCGCATCAACATCAAGTTTCTTGCAAAGCTAGGCAAGAATGGTCGTGAGATATTTGAATGTTTGGAACGAGTTTCCGGAGACAATTCTCTGAAGGAACCAACCGTCAACAAGCGGTTGAAAAGGTTTCGGGGAGGCCGAGAAGATGTGAAAGACGACCGACGCTCAGGACGCCCCTCCACATCCAGCTCTGAGAAATGTTGAACGAATTCGGGGCTGTATTCTTAAAGACTGTCGATTGACAGAATGATGGCTGAGGAACTGTCAATCCAAAAAACAATCGCCCACAAAATTCTGACAGAAAAACAAATGAAAAAATTGTGCGCGAAAAAAAACTCTTGATGGACCATATTGAAATACAACAATTATAGATAGAATAAAGTTAACAGTAAATGAATTAAGGTGTTTTACAATAAAAACTTACTTCAATGTCCTTTCAGACCGCTTCAGCTCTAACGACTTCCCATCCAAAACGCTCTGCTGTAGTTTCTTCAAAGCCTTGTCTGCGCTTTGTTTATGTACATATCTGACGAAACCGTAACCCATCGATAATTTGTTCTTTGGATCACTTTTGTCCTTCTTCGTAGCCAGATTTGCATAATGTATTTTTCCACAACCTTCAAAATGCTAAAAAAATGAGTATGATTAGATCAAAAACAAACTGAAATCTGTGATCATGGTGACATTTTTATACAGGCTCGCCCAACGAAAAGGTCGCACGCACATTTGTGACTCTCCTGGTATATTTTGGGAAAAACGCTCGAACACGGCAATCCAAAAATAAGATGCTGCGTAACATTTTTTAATTCTTAGATTTTCCACGAAGTGTTTAGTAACTTTTGTTTAGTAAAGTTTATACTTATATTCAATAGATGTGAAGCTATTTGAACTTATAACAAAATTCGACTAACTTAATACCGATAATAATGGAATACACGGCAAAAAATAATCATGGATATCAGCAACAACATTTAGCGTCAGTCAGTATGTCATAGAAAAACTTTGTCCTTAATTCCAAATTGTTAAGTTACCTACCTAGCTGTGTTAAATATTCAACAATGACTTATTCGATTCCAAAAAGGGTAGAAATGACAAAACTGTATTACCAAAATGGGAGCATTGCAAGAGGTACTGCCCGGTTGTTTAATGCGTTACATCCATACAAAAATATTAACGATAAGTAGAGGGTGGTCCCTGCCCTGACCTACAGATGCGATAGTTGTTTGAAAAATACCATTGTATTATCAAGTATGCAAGCTATAAAGCATATATGTCAAGTTTGAAGACGCCACGTTGTTTAGTATTTGTTTGACAGCCATCAATACTGAAGGTTTTCTGTGAATTTGTGAAAATGGAGAAAATTGGTCATCGTTATGTGGTACAATACTTTTATTTCAAAGGTCTCAGCCCAACCAATATAAAAGCTGAACTGGATTCTACTCTGGGTGAGTCTGCTACTATGCAACCCTATTGGATAATGTTGAAACTTACATGAAAGAAGCTACAGTCAAGACAACAATTTATAAAAGGAAAAATCCAACACCTTAGTTCTCGGAGACGTTCAAGGATTAAAGAGATACTACAATTATAAAATGTTTATGATCCCTGGGAGTGAAAATGATTGGCGAGAATACACAAGATCAAAAAACCAATCTGTAGCAGTTCTACGAGATGAAAATAAAAATATTACAATACTAAAATTGATGATTGTAAAAATAGTATCAAACAGATGTGGAAAACATTGGAAAAAATCGTTTCTCCTATTAGAAGAAAAACATTATCTAAAATGAAGTTCGGCGATCTGGTAATGACAAATAAAAAAAAATAATAGCAGATCTAATGAATACCAACTTCACAGAAAGTGTCAACGTCGATGACTGAGTTCTGTTGGCTATTTACAACGCCTAATTACATTTTGCCTCAGTTTTAAGGAGAAATAATGATTTTTTCTTTTTTTAGAGAAAATGCCCAGTTTTTAAATTTACGTTTCAATATGTATATATATACATATAAATTTATTTTTTGTTGAGTGATCCAATTATTTATGTTCCATGTGGCATACCGTTAGAAAGATTGTTAACTAGAGGAGTTCTTAATTACATTTGAAAACCCCGTACTCTTTTCTGTTATTTTTTTTTTGCTTATTGTAAAGTTGACAACATTTTTTCCATTGATTTAAGTTTGTTGCGCCACTGTTACTTTTTGAAGTGTTTGTATCAAATGTTGGTTGAATCTGAATGAAGTAACTGTAGACTTAAGAAAAATATTGAAACTTAAATTTAACAACTGGGGATTTTATCAAAAAAAGAAAAATCATTATTTCTCCTTAAAACTGAGACAAAATGTAAATTACTGTATGTAAATAGGCAACACCCTCATCCATTCGCCATTTTCGTTTGGCTATTCACCCTCCAAACACCCTGTATATTGATAGTAACCTAAAGTTTGAAGATCACTATGAATGCATTAGTTAAAAAACAAATTACTTTTATAGGGCTTCTCATAGTCTTAGTACATATTCAAAAAAAAATGTCTATAACGCATGTACTATATTGTTCAACTATTGTTCTCTGCCAATGACGCTGTATTCTCAAAATTACAGGTCCTGCAAAATAAAGATATGACAATAATATTGAATAAGAATGAGTACACAAAAATAAAATCTGTGTTTCAAGAATTGCAGTGCTTGAATATAAAAAAATTCGTATCATATTTGGTTCTTATTTTTGCATTTAAAATAAAAAACATCTTTTGCCACAACATTTAGTACACTACACAGAATAATAATTACCACAAATATTATACAAGAGGAAATATACATTTTCATTTACGAAATTGCGCTAGTAATGAAACTAGCAAATCAATATTTCAAAGGATTACTCGAATTAAATAAAGTAAATAATGATATAAAGTTTACTTGTTATTTAAAGATTCTTAGATATGCAAAATTAGTTTTTCTAAATATCTATATGTTATGTAATTGTTGTAGTTTTTTTAAAAGAATGTAATTGTAGCAATCAAGCTAAATAAATATTAAACAGAAAAAAACTTACTTTGCGTAGATCTTCGTCTGTAGTTTTGAAATTCAAATTCTTGACAAATAACGTTGTGTCAGGTTCCGGTTCTTCTTCATCTTCCTCGGCATCGCCACTTTGTGCTTCGACCTCTTCCTGGACAATACGTTTATCATGATCATTTTCTTTTTCTGACTGTTGTACTTTTTCTATTAAACTATTTTCAGGTGCCCATTCCAGGTATAGAGGAGCATTTTTAAATTTCGAGTAAGCTAATCTTGTAAACGCCTTTTTCGCCTCGGAAGGTTCTAGAAATTCTACCAAAGCTGAAATAAATACTTTTGATTAGCCCTATATGTTTCGGGTAATAATAGTTACAGGCCAATACACATGTTTAAAAAATGACAAAATATGTTCAATAATTACAACATTTCGCAACATTTTTATCTTACCTGTTATACCACTTGGTGGTAAAATTACCCTACCGACATAACCATGTTTTTCAAAAACTTCCCTGATTTCCTTTTGACCGGTCTTGGATGGCAAATTTTTCACGAGTATCAGAGTTTTGGATCTTGGGCCAGCCTGTAACAAAAAAAAAGTAGGTAGATGAGCATCCATTTATGCGCGCGATGATGCTCAAAAATGGAGTAAAAAAGAAACAACCATATACGAGGGCGGTCTGAATAGTTTCCGACCTCAACGTGAAGATGGCAGCACTAGTAAATAAAAGCTAGTGAAATTCGTTGTTCATCTCTTGACGGTTACTCACCAAAACTTCAGCCATTTTTGACGCGCTGTTGTTATAAAACAGTCATTTAAACGGGCTGATGTGGATGTTTTCGTGAAAATGGACAAAATCGAGTATCGAGCTATCATTAAATGGGTATTTCTCAGCAAATTTCAAAATAATAATAATGTTTATTTGCAACATACAGTTAGGTGAAAATAGTAGCAAAATATATTTAAATGAGATATGTTACAGAAAAGGGCATTTAAAAATGATACATACACATATATACATATATATATATATATATATATAAAAAATTAAAGCTTCCGCCTTTTGTTGGGTACTTCGACAAAATTTAAGCAAAGAGGACTCTTTACACTTTTTTTAATTCTCTCTAACTTTCAATGGACTTTGCCATCATCATCAGGAGCTGCAATTACAATGATAACAGTAGCAACAAAAGTGTAAAATGAATTTAAATTGACTCAACTTACAGTAGTATGTGAGGATGTTGCTAATTGTTGTTTACGTATAGGATGAGGGAAACGTCCAGTAACATGGTGAGAGCTGGATAGATTGTACAATGGTCAAAATTATATAAAATATGACAAGAACAAGTTAAAAACAGATTAAAAATTATTTAAAAACATTAAAGCATTACATCGTGAAGCCACTTGCAATCATGTATTGTAATTGTAGCAATCATGCTAAATAAATCTTAAACAAACAAACAAATTACGGCGAAGATGAGACACAGATCCAGTTTCTTCAAATTTTTTTATCATCGTAGCCACATACTTATTGATAATATTTTTGACTCGATGTAACGCATTAAAAACCGGACAGTAGGTCTTTGCAATGCTTCCATTTTGAATACAGTTAATACGGTTTTGTTATTTCGACCCTTTTGAATTGAGTAAGTCATTATTCAATATTTATCACAACTAGGTAGGCAACTCACCAATTTCAAATGAAAGACACAGTTTTTATAACATACTTGTTGGTATCCATGCTTATTTTTTGCCGGCATTCCATTATTATTATCAGTATTAAGTTAGTCGAATTTTATTAAAAACTCAAATAGCTTCACAACGATTGAAGATAGGTATAAACTACTAAAAACTTCATGAAGAATCTAAAAATTAAAAAAAATTGGGTTTCCGTTTAAAAATCTAAAGTGCAATGCAACATCTTATTTTTGGATCACCCTGTATTGAATAGATGAAAAGACGTTCCCTTAGAAATCAAAATTGACGTGTCCGATCAATATTCCCCGAAATATACCAGGAGAGTCACAGATGGGGGTGCGACCTTTTCGACGAGCAACCCTGTATATTTACTTACATTAGCGAAAGCATCAAGAACGACCCCATGCGCCTCCAGATACTTTCTAGTCTCCGTTACGATCTGCGTCTCCCCAAGCGCCAATCGGACAGCGGCACTGCCGTGTACGTCGGGCCCCACCACTGCCTCCTTTGTGGTACCGTACGCATCTGCTACAACCTCGGCCACCGCGTCGTGTCCCAGGAACAACGAGTTCCAGTTGTGCGTCGAACCGGCTTGCGCTTTCTGCTTCGCCGCTTTTTTCGTTTTGAAGTTTGAAGAATCTGCAACAAAATTGTTATAATTCGTAACAGTTGTAATTGCGATATAATAATATACTAAGTGATATATAAATCCGCACACCCAGTTTAAATGGTTTTATTTTAATAAAAGTTGGTGAATGTATTTATCTTACTGTAAATAACAAGTGAAAAAATTTTCAGCCTTATCAGTTGGACATTCCGGTTTTTATACTGTTTTTTTTAATTCACTAACGCTCTAAAAATGAATATTTCAGCCGCTGTAAAGAATCAACGTTTGCGGATTTTGGTTCTTGACATCCTTTACGATCGGTTACGATGCCTAGAGTACGGAGACCTGTACGATTTCGTCAACTTAGTGAGTTTGATAGGGGCCGTATAGTGGGACTTCGGGAAGCTGGACTTTCTTTTCGGGCAATTGCAGTTAGAGTGCAAAGAAGTGTAGACACTGTGGTTAGGTGTTGTCAGGCATGGCTTTGAGAAGGCCGTACGCAAAGAGCAAGGGGCACTGGACGCCGCCGTAGAACAACAGACCGTGAAGATCGCCGCCTAAGATTATTGGCCTTAAGGGACCGTTTCTCCACTACCAGGTCCATTGCAAATGAATGGTTTGCAGAACACGGAAGACCTATTGGCATGCGAAGTGTTTACCGACGAATGAGAAGTTTTGGCTTGTTTTCATACCGGCCACACTGGGTCCTCCCTTCAACTCGAGAACACCGACGTAATCGCCTTGAGTGGTGCAGACAACGGTCACTCTGGGATCAGGAATGGAACAGTATTGTCTTTAGTGACGAGTCTCGATTTTGTTTAGGCATGCACGATGGTCGTGCCAGGGTTAGAAGGCGACGTGGTGAAAGGAGGAATCCACAGTTTTTTGTTGAAAGACATGTTCATCACACTGTTGGAGTTATGGTTTGGGGTGCTATAGCTTATGGTTCCAGGTCACCTTTAATCTTCATCAGAGGTAACATGAACGCGCAGCGTTATATCCACGAAGTTCTAGAACCCCATCTTTTACCCTATCTTGACACCGTGGCAGATCCAACTTTCCAACAAGATAATGCCCGACCACATGTTGCAAGAGTCACAATAGACTTCTTTCAACATAATGATGTCACATTGTTACCATGGCCACCAAGATCTCCCGACTTATCCCCAATTGAGCACGTGTGGGATATGATGGGTAGGAGATTGCTCAATTGGAAAAGTCCTCCTCAGACTCTAGAAGCACTTCGAGAGGAGTTGGTGGTTGCCTGGAATGAGATACCACAGGAGGACATTGACCACCTGATCAGAAGCATGCCTAGGCGCGTTGGAGAATGCGTAGCACATCAGGGTGCATCCACACATTATTAAATGTCATTTTGAAATTTTTATCATTTACTTATTATGCTTCATTAAGTACTTATACAAAATTTTATTAAAATAAAACCATTTAAACTGGGTGTTCGGATTTATATGTCACTTAGTATAGTTTATTGGTGCTACATGGTGGGCCATCAAGTTTAAAAAATCATAGAAACTAAAACTAGAGAGCGTAGGGAAGATAATTTATATTTTTAATGAAATAGACATATGGGAATTTTATTTTTGAAAAATAACATCATTGAGATGTGAGCCATCGAGTCGTACGCCCTCCTCGAATCTCGACTTCAAATTCGTGAAAACTCGCTGGCACGTTGCTCGTGGGATAGTGGACATCTCCTCGGAAATGTTGTGCTTGAGATGGGCAATCGTAATTGGTTTATTGGGGTCAACGCGGCACTGAACATTTCGTTTACAACTGCTAAAGACTCATTGGCGGTATGCAATATCGCGCCATCTTGTTGAAACCAGGTCCTGCTAAGGTAGGCTTCAAAGTTATGCAGTTGTGGAAAGAAAAAGTTACGTAGCATTGGTGTGCAGTGATTAGAATTTACCGTTACAGTCTGGCCTTGCTCGTTTTCGAAGAAATAGGGTCCGATGTTTCCTTCAACTTTGTACTATGTTAACTTCTGTTCTCCCACCAATAATTGGTTTATCTGTTGTAGGTGTAAATAAATAAATAAATAAATAACGCGAATGCAAAGATCGATATTTTAATTTGGGATTTGTTGCGGCCCAATACCGGCAAGTTTGCACAATTATAATTTACACATTTACTACAGATCTCCAACTGGAAATATAAACAGACTTATAGATTTTTTCGAAAATATCTGTGAAAAACATTTTTTATCGAAACTGCATCACAGTACATTTGGATGATTTGAATATAAATTTTTATAATCAAGACTTCTACGCAAAGAAATTTAAACAGGTACTCAGTTTTTATGGTCTATGATCACACCAGAATTACAAATCAATCAAGAATAATAATTATAGATTTGATAATAACGAACGAACAAAATTTAATTGCAAAAGTTATGCATACTCCTAAGATCAGTGAATTACTAATATACTATGTAAAATTACGAGAAGTTATTTTACTGCAAGATATGACTGAAGCATTTGTTGATGTTGATAGCTACTATACAAGCCTATTGTTAATGTTTGCATAAAAGAAGCTACAGTCAAGATAACAATTTATAAAAGGAAAAATCCAACACCTTGGTTCTCGCAGTCATTCAAGGATTCTAAATTAAAAAGAGACTACAATTATAAAAAGTTTATGATTACTGGAAGTGAAAATGATTGACTAGAATACACAAGATCAAGAAACCAATCTGTAGCAGTTCTACGAGATGAAAAGAGAAAATATTACAATGCCAAAATTGATCAGAGTAAAAATAATAGCAACATATCTGGGAAACGTTGAAAAACATTGTGTCTCCTATTAGAAAAAGTATAATATCTAAAATGAAATTCGACGATGGGGTAATAACAAATGAAGAAATAATAGCACATCGAATTAGTACCTATTTCATAGAAAGTGTCAACATTATAAAATCAATTATTGAGACGGGGATCCCAACCAATGTCCCATTAGCTCAGATTATAATGCATCATTCAGTGAGTTTGGAACAATAAACATTAATCGTCTCAAGACGATTATATCAAAAATTAAATCAAATCAAAACAAGAGTGAGATTTTGTCTAAAAGTGTGCTTAATGAATGTTTTGATATTATTTTAGCAAGAATATTAATCCTGATAAATTACTGTTTAAAATATGGCAAATTTCCAACAAAACCGAAGTGTTCTACCATAACTCCTATTTTCAAAGTTAAGAATTCTGAGTTGTACACCAATATGCGGGCCAATAAATGTTCTACCAGATGTTGAAAAAGTTTTGAAGAAATTATTTACGAACAGATCATCAAATTTATTGAGTCAAATAACATTTTAACCAAATTTCAAGCTGGATTCAGGAAGAAATACTCAACTAAAACGGCAACACAAACGGTTTTATAAGACTGGAGGGGATGTATGGACAATACGAAACATACAGTAACAGTGTTTTTGGACTTCAAAAGGGCGTTTGCAACTATTGACAGGGATAAATTACTTACAAAATTGCATCACTACGCATTTAAAGGATCTGTAATCAAAATTCTACAAAAGTATTTAATTGACAGAAGTCAAAAAACCAAAATTGGATCTACAACATCAAGATCAAAAAATATTTCTGTTGGTATACCACACGGTAGTAAACTAGGTCCACTACTATTTATTTTTTACATTAATGACGTTTGTAATATTTCAGATTATTGTAAACTTCAGATATTTGCAAATGATTCATTAATATACATATCAGATGAAAATATAGACACTGCTATAAAAATGCTAAATTCTGACTTGACAAAAATCGTAAATTGGTTAAATGTAAATAAACTAAAATTTAATATTTCTAAAACAAAATGTATGCTAATAGGGAAATATCTAAATGAAAATACTATCACAGTTAGGATAAATGGAGGAATAATTGAAAATGTTGAATCAATTAAATATTTAGGTATATATATTGATAGTAAACTAAAGTTTGAGGATCACTATTTCAACAATTGCCAAAAAAACAAATTACTTTCATAGGGCTTCTCATAGTCTTGGTACCTATTCCAATAGTTTGTTAATAGAATTATTCTACCACATTTACTATATTGTTCAACTATCTTGTTCACTGCCAATGAAGCTGTATTCTCAAAATTACAAGTCTCGCAAAATAAAGCTATGAGAATAATATTAAATAAAAATAAGTACTCCAAAATAAAATATATGTTACAAGAATTGCAGTGGTTGAATAAAAAAAATTTCATATCATATTTGGTTCTTATTTTTATATTTAAAATAAAAAATCATCTTTTTAATCTACTAGTCTACTTGCAATTTAAGTATGTTTAAAAGAAAATTAAAGGAATATTTCATGGACAATGAAAATTCTTAGATATGCAAATTTTGTTTTTTTTTTCTGAATGTCTGTATGTTATGTAATTGTTTAGTTTTTTAAAAGAATGTAATTGTTGCAATCATGTTAAATAAATCTTAAACAAACAAACAAACACATACTCTCAAAAAAGTCCACCATTGATTTTCAACAACTACAATATTATGTATGTTTACTTCGATCATACTTGTTAGTATGCCACCTGTATGTTTCGAAATTTTGTTTACTCTTTCAACATCATACTTATGAATATCAATCTCCATATCCTCAATATCTTCGGTAAAATGTGTTTCAGTCAAGCGAAGAACTAATGGTTTCACTGATATTAAAAAATGTATAACTTCATCCCTATCTAAAAAAAATCCTTGTATATTTATATGGTATACATAGTATATTTTTTGGCCTGTAATATATTGTCACCATAAGAAAATTTATTTTTTGATTTTTCATATTCATATTTGAACCATGTTGCAGGTATAGTGGAACGATAAGTGATTTATGTCGAAATTTGTATTGTACTTCAAATTTGATTTTTTGCAATTTGGACGTTATTTCGTCTTTTGATATCGCACAATTCTGGGCCTGATTACCACTTTTTAAACAAATTGGTGCAGTTTTCCGATGTGTGGTGAAATCCGACACAGTTAAAACACCTCAGAAGATCGTAATGCTCAAAAATTGTACAAACATTTATGGATACGAACAATACTCTTGCTTTCATTACCGCTTGAAATGTCGATCTATCCAATTCCAAAATTGCCATATACCCAAATTTCATTTTTTCAATTGCCACTACTTTAATCGAAGCATCTATTTATAACTTTGTTTCTCATATTATCAAGAAGTCACACAAGAAGCAGTCACAAACGTACCACAAAAAAACTCCATTATAAAAAGTATAGTTACTAGACTGAATATCTACCTTCGATGTTGTCTTCAGCTGTATCTTTACTTTTTGCTGGCAACAGATGCAGCATCCTACCATGCAAAACCGAGCCATCTAATTCAGAATAGGCTTTTACAGCATGTTCTGGCATAAGAAAAGTTACAGTTCCAAACCCTTTCAGTTTCTTTGTAGTTTTATCGACTGGTACACTGATTTCCGCCAAAGGACCTGAAACATTCATATTGTTTATCTTCTATCATTAGTTGCTTATATTTGAATTTATCCAGATTTTGGGTGCCTACCATATTTCGAAAACAACTTTTCCAAATCATCTTCAGTGGTCGTGTATGCTAGATTCCTAAAAAATATCTTTCCTGATTCTGCAATATCTTCTTCATTCTGAAGACTCTCCTCTTGATTTTTCCATTTATTTTTCACTTTGTTGTCTTTTGCTGAATCATCAACATTATCATTATGTTCATATTTTACTACTGATACTCTTTTTCCATCTACAAAAAAAAATATATATTATTATGGACAATATGTTTGTTCAAGATTTTTTTAGCGTAAAGGCTACAATTTATTTTAAACGACAACAATTACCTAACACACAGATTATTTAGAAAAATATAAATTGCATCTCTAAGAATGTTCACTGTCCATGAAATATTCCTTTAATTATATTTTAAAAATCTTTAAATTACAAGTAGACTATATTCATTATTTACTTTATTAAATTCGAGTAATCCTTTCTGAAATATTGATTTGCTAGTTACATTACTAAAATCTATATTTCCTCTTGTACAATAATTATATGTAGTGTTCGAAATGTTGTGGCAAAAGATGGTTTTTTATTTTAAATTTAAAAATAATATGAATTTTTTTATATTCAACCACTGCAATTTTTGTAACAGAGTTTATTTTTAGGTACTTATTTTTAGTCAATATTATTGTCATATCTTTATTTTGAGAATACAGGTTCATTAGCAGTGAACAAGATAGTTGAACAATATAGTAAATGCGGTAGAATAATTGTATTATAAACAATATGTATTAAGACTATGAGAATTATCATAAAAGTAATTTGTTTTTTTTTTTGCAATTTTTGAAATAATGTATTCATAGTGATCCTCAAACTGTAGTTTACTATCAATATATACACCTAAATATTTAATTGATTTTCAATTATTTCACTTTTTCTCCTAACTTTTCATTTAGGTATTTCCATATTAGCATACATTTTATTTTAGAAGCATTCAATTTTAGTTTATTTCCATTTAACCAATTTATGATTTTTGCCAAGTCAAAATTCAACATTTTTACAGCAGTGTCTATATTTTCATCTGATATGTATATCATTTGCAAATATCTGAATTTTACAATAATCTAAAATATTAGAAATTTCAATAATGTATAAAATAAGTAGTAGTGGACCTAGTTTACTAACTTGTGGTACACCAACAGAAATATTTTTTGAGCTTGAGAAGTGAGTGTAAAGAATATAGCCTAAGCAATTTTAAAAAAAGGTTAAAGATGAGTTTAAAACAATCGGATAGAATTTTAACTTTACGCATATTACACTTTACACTATCAAGCATTAAGAACATTTCAGTAGGTGTGCCACAAGGTAGCAAATTAGGTCCGTTACTATTTATTTTATATATTTGTATTAACGATATTCCTGATGTTTGACAACACTGCAAAATTAAAATATTTACTGATGATACATAAATATATATCAAATAAAGGCATTGAAACTGCAATAGAGCTGTTAAATAATGATATGAAAAACATAGTTCATTGAATGAATGTGAATAAGCCCAAGTGAAACACAAACACAACGTGTTTTTAGCAAAATCTTTAGACGAAAAGAATATAAATCTTACGATTAGTCATGAAAAAATGGAGTCAAACGTATCATTTAAATATTTGGGAATATACGTAGATATTAAATTAAAATTTGAAGGACACGATGAATATATTATTTCAAAAATATCCAAAGAGATAAATTACTTTTATAAAATTTCGCATAGCCTAAGCATGCACAGCACTAACATTCTTCCTCATTTATTATATTGTTCGACTATTTTGTTCACTGCAAACGAAACTGTATTTCCAAAATTACAAATATTACAAAAAAGCTATGAGAATCATAAATAGAAATAAATCACTTAGAAAACTTTATTTAATTAAACAATTAATACCACAGTGTTATTCTGCTAGAGGGCGTATAAACTTTCATTTACAAAATTGTGCTATTTCAAAAAGCATTGTATGGATTTAATAAATTAAGTAAAGGTATCAAGTTGTGTGCCAGTTTGAAAATGATTACAGGGAAAATTAAAAAAATATTTATTAGAAAATCAGAATTCCTCGTAGTGCAATTTTGTATGAAAATATGTAATCTTGAAGACATAATAAATTATGTGATTTACTGTATAACATTGATATTGTAGCATTAATGCTTAATAAATCTACAACAGACACTTACTTATAAAGCTTCTGTCCTTAATCAAAGCTTTCTTAAACAATTTTTCTGTTTTGAATCCTACATAAGCAAATCCATGCACATTTCTTGGTATCCTAATGCTGAAGCAAGTAAGAGGCTTGAAGAATTGTTTTATATCTTTCTTTTTCACGTTATAAGGCAGATCACGGAGCTACAAAAAATAGTTGAATAATTGAAAAGGTCTCTAAGCAACAAAGCACATACCTTCACGGTGAATAATTTGACTTTTTCTTTAACTTTCTTTTCCATTTTTTGGCGTGGTTTTCTTTCCCCTTTGCCTTTCATCAGCTGATTCATGTATTCCAAATCAGATATTTCTTCATTTGCCAACTTGACAGCTTCATCATTATCCTCTTCCAAATCACTTGCTGAGCCTTGTCCTGAATCTTCTTTTTCAGATTTCTGTTGTCTGATCTTGTGAAGTTTCTCAGTTTCATCCGGTGCATGTACTTGTAAAAATTCTTCAAATAAGGGATCATCCTTATACTGTAAAATTATGATACAAAGATGAAGATTAAATACTTTTCTGTGTTTTTGAAGGTTTGGGATTCATGGAAAATCCAAAACACACAAGTCAGAACATTTGATAGGTCATGGTGTGGAATAGATGGTATAGGATGTAATGATGACGTACACCAAGGCTCAAGCTAGATGAACTATGAGATCTGGATTTTAAGAGTGCAAACCTCACATTTGGTTTAACAGTAGAAGATTCTAATACTGAAAAGATTGAAATGATTGTTTCAATATAAATGGAGTGAAATTGTTTAGTTCATGATGAATTCCCATCAAAATTAAAGTATTCCACCATTTCTTCTGTGCCAAAAGTTCAACATTATGAGCTATATACAAATATGCGATCAAATAATGTCTTGCCAGATGTTGAGAAGACTATAGATAGGCAAATATTGTTTATGAAATTGCATCAGTATGGTTTTAAAGAATCAGTATTAAACATTTTTCAAAATTATTTAGTAAATAAAAGTCATAAAACTAAAGTTGGAAATATTAGGTCAAGCATTCAAAATATAGCAGTAGGGGTGCCACAGGATCTAGGAACTAGGATCATTACTATTTAGTATCTATATACATAATATCTCTGACGTTTTAAAACACTGCAAAATTCAAATATTTGCAGACGATACATTGCTATACATATCACATAAACATTTGGACACTGCTTTAGAACTGTTAAATCGTGATATTAAAATTTTTTTTTTGGTTGAATGTTAACAAACATAAATCAAACACGAATAAAACAAAGTATATGCCCATAAGGAAACATTTACAAAATCACAATCACAAAATGCACACTGAAGTAATTTCAATAGGCAAGAATGTGAAATACAAAATTGACATTGTAGCATTAATGTTTAAATCTTCATCAAACAAACAAAATTAGATTGTTCGATCAACATTCAAATGTCTAATAATAGCATATTACCTTTTCCAATAATTCTACTGTTTCATCTTTTTCCTTTTTTTCTTTGTTCTTTTTCTTTTTGGCTGCTTTGTCTGTTGTTCTCCCATCAGTTTCATCAACTGTTTTAGTACTAACATTATCTGGAGCATATTTACTCCAAGCTTTAGGTTTATTTTCATCTCCTAACAAAGATACGTTGTATATAATATTATGTAAACTGGTGTGTAAGTATAAATAATGTAATCTTTTTTCACACCTGGAAACATGGATTTGGTGGAATGCTCACTTGTTCCTAAGGTGCTGCTGAGATACCATTCAAGTATATGGCCAGCTCAATACACTCAGGTTCAAAATAGTGCAACAAATAAATATTCAGTTGGTTAAAATTGACCATACACACAGGGTGGGTCATAAGTGACCCATCGAGAAAAACCGGTTCAGTTTTTTACGAGCTCAGTAACAAAAAGGTGCTAAATCATGAGTGTGAACAGGTTGTCAAATTCGATTGCAATCAGAATCAATATTGTCTGCCAGGTTCTAAAAAAATGCAGTGATACGAGATCAGTAAACGTGTTACCAGACATTAAAAAATTATTGGAGTCCACAGTGCATGACCTGTTAATGCAGCTTATAGAAGAAAACAATATTTTAATGGAGGCGCAAGCAAAAATATTACACAGAAACGGCTTTCCAGTTGGTTACTGAGAACTGGAGAAGAGCCATAGACTCAGAAGAAGTTGTCATAACAGCATTTTTGCATTTGAAGAGGGCATTCGAAACGATTGATAGAGATATTTTGTTAGGTAAATTGAAGGCATATGGTATATCAGGAAGTGTTTAGATTGGTTTAGAATTTATTTGTCTAAAAGGATGCAAGTTACAAAAGTTAATGACACTATTTCATCAAAAATTGAAAATACGTTGGGTGTTCCACAGGGCAGTATCCTGGGACCACTTCTTTTTATTTTATACATAAATGATTTACCTGCCATAGTCAAAAAATGCAAAATTCAGATTTTCGCCGATGACACTATAATTTATATAAGTACTAAAAATATTCAGACTGGTATTTCTCATATAAATAGAGACTTGAAACTTGTTTGAAACAGACTTAAATTAAATATGTAAAAAAGTAAAATGAAAGCTATGTTAATTGGAAAAAACAATGTATAAATGTTCAACCAAATACTAATGGTGAAGATATTGAATTCATAGAAAATTTTAAATACCTTGGGGTTTTTGTTGACTCTCGATTAATTTCCGATATTCATTATGAAAAAATAATAAATAAGATTAGTAGTAAAGTGGGATATTTATCAAGAAGTTCTTGATATCTGAGTTCATATAGCATAAAAACTATCTATACTATCATTCTTCCAAATTTCTTGGACTGTTAAGCTATTCTATATTTAGCAAATAATTCCATTTTTGGAAAACTGTAAATTTTAACAAAACAAGTGCATGAGAATAATACTGCTTAGCAAATTAAAACGGCTCAATGTAAAAAAAATATCAAATATCTTGTAATGATATCCATTTATAAAGTAAAAAATAATATATTCCCACCATGTCTAAACTAATTTAACATCATCAAATGCCGACCATCATTTACATAATACCAGAAATCAAGATGACTTCTATTTAATGACCAAAAAAAGTTTGACAAAACTCAAAGTAAAATTGAGGAATCGCTTGTTAAATCTACAATTATAGCTTGCCCAGCATTTACATCATATGGCTTAAATTTACTAATTCTAATTTGATTACAATTATTCTGTTTATGTAGCCAAACATGCTAAATAAATCTTTCTACTACTACTAGTCACTTAAGTCACCAAATAAGTAAAACTTCCAACTATTTTCAGTATTTTGCACTCTTCTGTTGGTGAAAGGCACATTTTCCACTCTCTATTACACAGCACAAGGCACTGATTGCATTGCTGACAGATCCTGCATCATGTGTTTTACCTGACACCCACCCGACCTGTCCCCTCCTAAGAACTTTCTCCTTGAACCTCACCAAGGTAACAATAAAAAATAATAATAATTTCCATACAAAATAAAAAGTTCTAGCACAATCTGGAGGAAATAAGACTCTAAATAATATAATAAAGATTCAAATATAAACTAACTTCACCATTTGGCAACTTTTCATCGCCAAGCCGTTTTTTAAAAAACTAAGAAACATTATTTTGTCCAACCCACACTATTATTATTATTATTATTACTGTTATTTCATGAATGGATCAATTAATAATTTTTTGATTTTCCTGATCTTAGTAAAAATGTAAATTCCTACTAAAATGTTAGGCATCACACACTCAATATACAACATAATGGCAAGCCACCAGGTAAGTCTTGATCTGTTAAAGGATTTGACATTTGTTGGAAACACTATCAATACAACCCTTAAGTACTAATGGGGAGACATACACACTTGTCTATCTCCCCATAACTATGATCTGCCTTGTGTTTCAAGGTCAACTATGCACCTACTTTTTAGTACACCAAAGCTTGATCAATACACAAATGAAAATAGTTGGAGTCTGTTGTATTTGTTCTTTACTGGTTGCAAAATGTCTAGCAGATGTCACATTAGTATTTGTGAGATTATTTATATCCAATGGATCCTGAACCAAGTTGTTCCCAATCAGTGTCAGATCAGATCAAGTATTAGGTTTGAATGAATCTTGCCAGAAAACAAAATTGAACATATGGCCAAAAAAAGACTTGCTATACTTTCCCTTTGAAGAAAAAAATTGCCTAGAATGCAGCAAAAAAACGTGCATTGAATGTGTTAAATAATCTAATTTTGAACAGTTGTGGTTTTTCAATGTTCACGATTTTATTTCTTTATTATTAGTTTTTTGTTTAAATTTGTGTTTTGTTTATTGGAAAATATATATAAATAGTAAATCATGTCCTTCAAGACAAAAACATGGAACAGGTCCCATTTGATGCCATGAGACCAGCATAACTATACAAATAACAATAACTCTTACCTAATGTACTACATGCTTCAACCGTTATTCTACTTGTGTTGATAAATGACTTATTCAAAGTTTTGATCGCCTCATCTGCTTCAGCATCAGTTTGATAGCCCACAAATGCGAACTTTCTGAATTTTCCATCTGGTGTAAACTTGAGCTGTACATCAGTAACTGTCCCCTTTTCGCCGAACAGTTTCCGAAGACTGTCTTCAGTAACCTAAACAAACTAGATTATGACAGAGTAGGAAATGAGAATAAAACTTACAGTTTTTGGTAAATTTTTTACAATCAATCGAGACATCATGAACTTTATAAGGTTATGTTTATGTTCATGACATGTGCGACGTCAGTGACTGCCAAAATGGAGTGTCATGCAGGGTTGCCAGGCTTGACGGTTTGCCGCCAAATTGGCGATTTTTGATATGCTTTAGTGATTGTTTTTTCGATTTGGTGACTAGCGATTTCCAGGATTATTTTTCTCTACACAGGAGATTCCATGGAGGTTCTAATATGACGTGCAACTAGTGATTATGCTGCGTCATCTCCCAAGCCAGCATACAATGACAATTAAGACGTTTCTGGTACGGTATTTTTCACGAGTATCCAACATGGTAGAATAACAGCGGATTATGTAGTGATATTCCGAAACTACAAACATTGACAAGTGACACATCAATAATTCTGAGGGATCGGTCATCGCCAGGTGTTTGTACGCTACAAATTTGTGCTTGTTCAAGTCAGGTAGGAATAAAATAACATAAAACAAGTTTTGACTATGATTATCATCTTCACTTTTTGGAAATTTGATTTTAAAGGACAATGGAACAGCCTTACAATTAATTCAGAATGTGCGGCAGTATATGATTAATTGATAGAGGTTTGAGTCCTTGAATTAGGTCTGAACATTACTCAGGTAATTCTAACAAGTTAGAAATTAGAAAAATGAAAGTTAAATATACAACTATTGTAGGCAGTTATGAAATGTACTCAACTAGGACAATGCAAGCATAGCCCAACTGTTGAGAACACTAAAAAAATCCAAGCGCAAACGTCACGAAGCTGATAGCACTTGTGGGAGGGAAATAAGAAATATAGTTTATGGTTTTTACAAAGAGAGTAAGACATTTATTTGGATGTTACAGGTACATGTCAGCAAATTGATGCTATGCCAACATCACATATCAAAGGAATATGAAATTTTTATTTTGCTGTTTGAGTGAGCGGTATTCACTAATAATTTTTATAAGTTCTGCACATACTTAACCTGGCTACATTGATGACAGACAATAAACCAGAATTACTTGTTCACATTATTTTTACAGGTAAAATTACAGCTTCTGGAAAGGACGACGCGGCCTGTTCTATTAACTTACCTCGTACTCAATAAATCTCAGATGTACTAAAATAATTTTCCAATGAACATTTTTATATCTGTACTTCGTACATTTTATTGTCACAAAATTCCCAGTTACTCAAAAGTATAGGTGATCCAGATTTGTGAACAACAGCTCTGAGTATGGTTCTGAAATTCATTATTGCCAACGCGTTACAGACTAATACGAAGATGTAGCTTTTGTGATCAGCTGTACACCTCAGCAGACGTCAAACCGTAATGGATACTCGTGAAAAATACCATAGTCGAAAATACTGCTATGTTTACATTTAAGACATTTGTAGGAGGTTCAAAGGACTCGTGTATTACATTTGTGAAATGTTTGCACCTGGATCTCCGCAAATAATTTCGACTCTCAAATTTCTTTTGTGCAACATCTCATTGGCGACAAAAAATAAGTAATAGTTGATTTTGGCGGCATTCCGCCTGGCGACGTGATCGTCGTTGGATCTGGCAACCCTGCGTTCCGATGTTTTGATATTCCTTATGCACCTGCGTTTGTTTTTGTGTACAATAAAGGGAAATAAGCTCTTTGATAGTACAACATATTTTTTTAAGAAAACTTACAACATGGAAAATATTTTAAATAAAGATACAGATAATCCACACTTGATCTCAGAGATAAAAACCGAAGATGATGTGGATATGGATTGTGAAGAACTACATGAAGGGTCTATAACAGAATATCAAAGCCCTTCCTCGAAGGAATTGAGTACTGAAATAGAAGGAAATATCGTGAAACATGAGTATTCTGAAGATATGATAAAGCAGGAACCTCTGCCACAAAAACATGAAGATATGCTTGACCTAGGTACAGATATTATTTTACCACAAACTGCACAGAATGCAAGCTCACAGCCTCCAAAGCAAAAGAAGGAATCAAAATCTAAAAAGGAATTAGAGGAAGAAGAAAGAGAAAAAATGCAGTATGTCCTTTTACTATTTAAGTGCTGTACTCATAATCAATGCTGGTTTGTTAGATCAGGCAAACCATCAATCTTGTAACATTGTTGCATGCGATGATCTGTGGCTTATGTGGCCTAGATTAGGCTTATCTGGTCTGACGTCCAGCAAACCTCCAATTGTTTAACATGCCATTGCCTGCATATGTGCCAAAATTTTAGTATTGTAGATTTATTTAGCATTAATGGTACAATATCAACACCTTACATCACATAATATTTTATGTCTCATACAAAATTTCATTACTATGAATTCTGGTTTTCACCATGAGAATTTTTTTAATTTCCCCTTGAACATTCTCAAACTGGCCGACATCTTGATAACATTCCTTGATATATTCAATTCATACAATCCTTTTTGAAATACAGTGCTCTCTCGATAATCCGCCGTTTTTCTAGCATTGACACCAACTCAACAATCCGCCCATTCTTAAACATTTAACTTGGTAATCCGCCGTCTCTGCTTTGAGACGCAGTCCGCCATATGAAACAACAGCATGCATACATGTTTGTTTGTACTGTCAGGTCTGAGGAAGCCTTGGAAAGTATTAATATGACTATTAAATGGGCCCAAAAAAATAATTCTACACTGGCTACATTAACTTCATTGAGACGACTCCGAGAAGATGTAATTGCTAAAATCTACCATGGGAAAAGACAAACTACTTTGGAAAAGTACCTTCAAAATACATAAATTGTGTACACATGATACGTATCTATGTCCAACAAAAACCCAATAAATCGGTACAGAGTATGAAATATTAAGTCTGTTATTTATGGAAGACAATATGTAAATATATACAGGGTGGCCCATAAGTCCTTTGAGCTGGAAAAAAAGGAATAAAACCAAACTAGTTACATTATGAAGAATTATTATATTTTGTTATCATCTTTATTGAATGGGAATTATGTTTTAAAAATCACATCATCTAAATGCAATCCGTTACGATCACGGCACTCATATAAACGACGTCTAAAATTGTCGATGACTGCGCGGCAAGTCAACACTGTAATGCTTGCCATTTCTCTTCGGATATTTTCTTTCAGGACATCAACTGATCGCGGAGTGGTGTCGTACACTTTACTCTTGAGGTAGCCCCATAAAAAGAAGTCCATTGGGGTCAAATCTGGACTACGTGGTGGCCAGGAAATGTCTCCTCTTCGAGAAATTACTTTGCTGGGAAAAAGTTGACAGACGACGGGCATAGAAGTGTTGGAGGTGTGGGCAGTTGCTCCATCCTGTTGAAACCAGGTCTGCGAATTATAGCCTGGAAAATTCTGCAACGCTGGTGTCAAAAACTCTTCTATCATTGCTACATACCGCTCCGAAGTAACAGTTAATGCGCGACCTCTGTCGTCCTCAAAAAAATAAGGGCCTACGATGCCATGCGCTGACATAGCAGCCCAAACTGTAACTTTAGGGCTGTGTAAGGGCTTCTGATGCTTACGCCTTGGATTTTCGGGGCTCCAATAACGGCAGTTTTGTTTATTTACATGCCCGTTTAAATGGAAGTGAGCCTCGTCCGAGAACAACACATTATTGAGCGAAGAAAATTGATTCAACATTTCATTCGCAAAGTTTAGTCTCTGAATAGCGTCATTATCTTTTAATTCCTGCACTAACTGAATTTTGTAAGCGTGCAGACGTAAATCTTTCCTTAAAATCCTCTGTAAAGATGTTCTGGGTACGTTTAGTGCACTGGAACGCTTACCAGTAGGCTGGGCAGGATTTTGATGAACAGACTGTGCCACAATGTTGATGTTTTCTTCAATACGAGTTGTCCTTGGTCGACCCCACCGCTGTTTATCTAACGTCGAACCAGTCTCTTCGAACTTAGCAACCCAGTTCTTAATCGTTTGAGCTGTTGGACACTTTGTAAAATTGTGTAAATTGTGGTATTCTCGATATTTACGCCGCGCAATGGTTGCCGAATCATTATTTTGATAAAACGCGCGCACACAAAAATCACGATCCGCTCCAGTGAAACACTCCATGGCGAATGAATTCCCAGCCACTGAAGATACTGCCCCCACCTCGCCCGTACCGCTCACGCTCACCCGTTAAATTTTATTCAAATTTGTAATTTCAAAGGACTTATGGACCACCCTGTACATATGTACATCGTGTAATTCATTATTCTCAGTAATCCGCCGTTTTTGGAAATCCGCCGCTAGCCTGGGTTTTATAATGGCAGATTATTGAGAGCACTGTAGTTTTATATTTGTTATATTGCTACTGCAATTTCAGGTTATAAAATTTTTGATATTTAAGCATTGTAGCTCAGTCACCATAAAATTTATTCCTCTATATATATTTTTATTTAAGATGCTTCTCATAGCTTTATTTTGTAATATTCGTAATTTTGAAAATACAGTGTCGTTTCTAGTGAACAAAATACTTAGTCAAATAATGAAACAAATGAGGAAAAATAATACAGGGTGCGCCATCTATTACTTTTTTTACCTATAAGTTTATGTGTTACCATGTGAGCCAAAAGTCATGGGTTATGCATAAATGAATTGTCAAAGGTATGCCATTTATAGTCATGGAATCGTTTACAACACAGCAACGCATTTTGGTTATCCAAATGGTTGAAATATAAAAAACACTTTTCGCAAACTTCACATGGACGCCCTGCACGTGTTCCCTCGCCAGAGTCCGTGTGGCGTTCCCCTTTTCCCATGTATCCCCCTATAGCCCCACGGTACCCCATGGGTGCTTAGGCCTTAGGCTTTCGTGGTAGTTGGAGTATAAAAAAAAGCCAAAATGGAAAGCCCTTTTGAGTTAGTTTATAGAGAAGGTCCTTGTGCCACACCTTGTCAAATGCCTTCGCGACATCCAGAAGCAAGATGCCAGTACTTTCGTTAAGGGTGAAGGCCCTGGTTACTCGCTCCACAAGCCTAACCGCCTGTAACTCCGTACTATGCTCAGACCGAAATCCAAATTGCACGTCAGGAATCACATGGTGATCTGACGAGAAATTCGCAAGGTGACGTAGAATCACCTTTTCAGCGAGCTTAGATGGAGCAGACAGTATGCTGATGGGACGATAGTCCTGGGGAACCCACCTTCTTTGGAATCATTATAACCTCCGCAGTCTTCCACGCCGATGGAAAGTACTGGGTCTTTAGCATGGCATTGATAATAACCACGAGATAAGTCAAGGACTTCCGTGAAAGCAGCTTCAGCGCCTTATTAGTGATTTGATCCTCCCCAAGCGCTTTACACACCTTGAGGTCTTTAATATGACCTTGAAGCTCTGCTGGTGTGCAATGCGGGATCTCGGGAGAAGCCGCTGATGTGCTGTGCAACTCTTCAGCTGAAGAATCATCTGAGGATGAATCACTAATGGCGGCGCCGGGATCACTGACGCCGTTGGCCCTAAAATATCTCCTGACGGATCTTACAATTGGTTGCTCCTCGTCGAGATCATTATCAAGATCATAGTTGGGAGAGAGCTGTCGTTCCATAGCATCAACGAAAACGTCGACCTTGTCCTCTGTCCTGAAGACTATGCCCCAGGACCGTGGATGTGCGGGAGTTGTTCTCGCTTTTCGTTTCTGAGCGACTTCGCCACTTTCCAGAGAGGAGTACTGGAGTCAAGCATCCCCGCCAGAAAATCGTTCCATTGCTCGTTGCGGAATTCATGGAGAGCATTTCTTACTTCATGAACAAGATTCGTCGTTCTGCGAATGTCATCAGGATGACAAGACCTTTTCGCTTGCTTAATTGCAGCCCTTTTGTCAGAAATTTTCTGACGTATGTCTGCAGGGAGAGCGCGTGATGCTAGGCGAAATCTGGCATCACCGTTTTGTTTGTCGGTTCCCCCACCGCCGATCAACCCACCAACCAGAAGCGCTTATTTGGGATGCTCAGTCACAGCCTTCTTAAACTTTAGTTAGTTTAAGAAGGCTGTGGCTCAGTACCGGCTCGACAGACGTCGCCGTCACCACCAGGCGCGAAATTCGTGCTGTCTTCCGATTTTTACACGCAAAAACGTTACCACCCATAGAAATTCATCGTCAGTTGAGAGAAGTTAATGGGAAACGTATCAAATCGTGAAGAGAGTTCTTTGATGGCCGCATGGACGTCCACGATGCACAACGAAGCGGGAGGCCGTCAATCTCCGAGGAAGTTATGGCGAAGATTGATCAAATCTTTAGGCGGGAATGAAAAAGTGGATTCCACGTCTAAAAAAATGCGTAGGAAAAAATGGCCACTTAGCGAAATAGCTTAAAGATCAACGTTTCGAATGGTAAATTCGTTTTTTCAAATACAAAATTCCTTATGCCTAAAAAAATGTGGGAACCTTATTTTTGAGACAATCCCCGTAGTTGCACGAATATACGAATGATAAGATTGAGACATCCATATCACGTACAGCGTGTTCAAGCTCTTCTGCCCCGGGATTCTGAGCCCCGAGTTGCTTTTTGTCGCACATTGTTAGAAAGACACAGGGAAGATCCCCGGTTCTTTGAAAAAATTTTATGGTCAGATGAGACCACATTTAAGAAAGATGGGTACATGAACCTGCATTACTTACACGAGTGGAACGTAGCAAACCCACATTTGATGAGAGAAGATAAATCTCAATATCACTTCAAGATAAACCATTGGACAGGAATTTTAAATGGTAAAATAATCGGTCCGTTTGAGTTCCCAGAGACTGACTGCTGAGGTTTATTTAGGTTTTTTGCAAAATCATTTAGAAAATTTATTGGAGGACGTGCCACTGAGTATTTACAGGGACATGTGGTTTCAGCATGATGGCTGCCCAGCGCACTATGTACTCTCAGTGAGATCAAAACTTTCCAGGCAGATGGATAGGGCGGTCTGGTACAATAGCGTGGCCAGCCCGGTCACCAGATCTGAATCCGTTAGATTTTTTTTTACTGGGGAACTGTAAAAGAAAAAGTGTATTTCAAGCCTATTCAAAATGTAGCTGAGCTACGGCAAAGACTATTGGAAGCAGCTGAGTTTGTTAATAACCGTGGATTCGCTCGTTTAATAACCCGATCTTTTTTAAGAAGATGTCGAGCGTGTATTGCGGCTGAAGGAAAACAGTTTGAGCATTTGCTTGCAAAGATAAATCATCATCAGCAGCATTTTGACGCCCACTGTTGTGCAAACAGTTATCCTTAAGGGTCCTTGTGCGTTTTCATAATCGCTGTTTAATTAGGAAATTTTGAAGAATTTTCATCAGTTTTTTTTCAAATAAAAATTGTGCATAAGTTAACGAGTAATCTTCTAAGTGTTATACCATTTTGGAATCGTTATTAAATGCGCCAACTTTTAAGGTTACTTGCCAAACTCTCGTAATACATTTTTTCCAGTACAGCCAGTTAAAGTTGAGCAAAGTTTTACTTTGGAATACTTGGTTGGGAAATAAGTGGCAATTTTTCCTGAACGAGAAAAGTTGGCAGTAAGGTTGAGACACCAGCTTGAAGATGCATTATTCATCATTACATTGTAAAAATAAAATCCAAAAAAAGTTAATATTTGTAGTAACAGGAGTTGACAGACTGCCGTAGGGTGTGAAATTTCTATATCTTTTTCAAAGACCTTTAATTTTCAAAACACATACATAAAATTTTTTGAAATATTTTTTTGATAGCTGTTATGACTTTGCCTATCACCCGGTTTCGGCTTGACAACGACTTCTGTATACATACATAGCATTTTTCACTATCTTTGTATATAATAAATGATTGTTTTTTAACGATTTGTTGGGCGTTTTCATAAATTTCTGATGTTTCTTTTAGAGTACTGGTATCCAACTTTACAGAGGATCAGCTGGACAGGTATGAAATGTACAGAAGATCCGCATTTCCTAAAGCTGCTATTAAAAGACTTATGCAGACGATAACTGGCTGCTCTGTATCTCAGAATGTAGTAATAGCAATGGCTGGCATTGCAAAGGTATTTGTAGGAGAAATTGTAGAAGAAGGTAGGTTGAACATTTTTTAGTATACGTTTTGTGTTTAAAGGCAGCAGGCATATTACGCGAAAATCTGATATAAACGGTAAAACGTCAACTTGTGCACTATGTAGTCGCTAGTGTGTTCCTAGTTCATTCTGAGACTACTACAGGGTGAGTGTCAGCTAGTTCAAAGGTGACATTTCATAGAAAAACCAATATACTCAAAAAAAAATCGGTTTAATGTCACTTTTTAAGTTACTAAGGGCCGTATCAAATGTAGGACGCCTTTATGATCTCTTTGATTTCCATAGTTCGTCCTGTCCTTCAAGAAGGAAGGGGTATTTCCAGATTTGTACTGTTCCGTCTCAACGCTCTATTTTGAGGTTATGTTATAAATATCGATTTACATCAAATTGTTCATGTTTTAGATTTATATCATTTATCTAATCAACCTAAAATTTCCATACAGTTCAAGAAAACATAACCTCATAATATATGATAGCGCTGACGCGGAACAGTAGAAATCTAGAAACACCTCAGCCCTTCTGAAGGAGAGGAAAACCTATGAAAATCAAGGGCGCAGCGTTATACTCCAAGGTGACAGATGATAGATAGTAGCCGATGGGGGCAACACTTGTATCCGTTTTGCATTGTTTTTAATGAGCCCGTCCTAAGTAGCAAATGTATATTGTCCCAATATAGGAACAGTATTACAGATACATTGGTCCAAACTAATTTTCCAATATTGGTGCAAGAAAAAAATGTGGACATTGGTACAATACTGATCTGAAATATCAATATGGCCTTAATTTATTGGCATGATATTACAATTCAACATTGGTTGCATGACAATTTGTATATTGTCCCAATTAATTATGACAATATTGTTTCACTGTCTATTTACATTATTAAAGCTATGCATCTTTTTTTATTGGCTCAATATTATTTTTCAATATTGGTTGTTTGTCATATTTGCATATTGTCCCAAGCAATGATAAAAATATTGGTGCGACGTTGATTTACAGTATTAAGCCAGTACATTTATTGTTTTGTATTTTCTAATTCACTGTTTTATGTTCTGTTTTAGGTTTAGATGTTATGGAAGAGTTAGGTGACAGTGGCCCTATTCAACCAAAACATTTGAGGGAAGCTATTAGAAGACTGCGACGGGTGGGTGCTATTCCTAGTGGAAGAGACCATAGACCTCATGTTAGGCTCTGAAGTCATCTGTTTTTATCTGTACATATATCTTATCATTCTTAGATTAAATTTTTGTATGAGAAAGGCAACATATTTATGTTTTTGTTAAAATCATCAAGCTATCCAAAGTTTCCAAGCGGAAAGGTATTACCAACTTCTGCAGACGCCACTGTATCAACATAGGGTTTTTTTGACAGGTGAAACCCACATTGGAGTATATTGCAATAAACGGAATTCGCGTACTCTCTCTTTCCTACCCTTTTCAGGTAGCTGTCAAAACAACAATGCCCTGTGAGGAACTGTGCACTATAGTAATCTATCTGTACTGCTTCCTTGTCAATCGAAGTTTTAATGTCTGGAATCAGCCTTCCGATCCATGCAACATAGCCAGTTGCATCCCATCTCTCCTGCCATCAGACTAAACAATGGTGGCGCTAGCTAACGTATTGCAGTGCTCGTTTGTTCTATTAGTAAAAACACTGTTTTCGTTCAATCAACATGTCGAAGGAATTGCGCAGTTCTTAAAAGGGAATATTTTTAATAGGGGACGTAAATCATCAAATTACCGATTCAAAACTTCCCTCTATTGGACAAGTACTAGCAGTTTTGTTCTACAGGGTGTTAACGTTATGATAGTCATTATTTAAATGGGTGATAGCGGGAGTTAAAAGAAGCAAAAAGTTTCACATTACATGGGGGTCAAAACGGCATTTTTTTAGAGAAAAGCGACTTTAAAGTAAAATAAAATCTGTCAACGCCGCAATGCCAGACGCAAATTAAGACGGAACGCAGTGTAAATAAAGATGGAGTTTGTTATTTTTGGCTCTTAGGTTATTTCATTATTTGATAATGTACTCGTAAAATGCAAACAATTAAAAAAACGGACTTACCACCAACTGTCTCAGCGCCTCACCTGGTGTGTGAAAGTTTATTGAACGTATAAAGAAAATCCACTAATAAATAGGGAACACAATTTTGATACATACATTGTTTTTCTTTTTAAAACCGACACTGCACTTTTTTGTATTTAAAGAAGGTGTTCAAAATGTCGTCCTCCACTTTCCACACAAGCTTCAGTGCGACGAACCCAGTTTCTTGTTACTCTAGGTCCTCGAAGTTGTCCATTTATTATTTCAGCCGAATTAAAATTTTGTTCGCGAAGTTGTGCTTCAGTTGTTATTGAACCAGACCCATAAACCATCCGTTTAAGTTCTCCCCAATACCAGAAATCCATCGGATTGAGGTCAGGAGATCTTGCTGGCCATTTTCGAGGATCAGGAGCATTTCGACCGATCCAGTGATTTGGATAATGTTCATTCAAATACTGAAAGACGCCTCCAAAAATGTGTGGTGGTGCCCCGTCATGAAGAAACAACAAATTCTGTCTCCGTTGTAATGGCATGTTGTCTAAGGTCTGTTCCAAAAGTTCTGGTAGGTTATTGGCTAGGAAGCTAAGGTATCCTTCTCCTGATAACTTTGGGAGTAACTCGAAAGGGCGAATTACCTGATCGTCAAGAATACCCGCCCAAATATTTATTTTAAAACGTTGTTGGAAATGACCTTCACGAATGGTATGACGACCCACGTGTGTGTATTATGGACATTTAATATCCCGTCTCGCGCAAGTATCCGGATTTTCAATGTTTTTGTGCAAAAACCACTGACAGAATGTTAGTCCGCGAGGCCTGCACTCGTTGTACATGGTAGGAATAAAGCAAGCTTCACCGTAAACTAACAACATATCGGCGAACTCTTGATTCGAGAACATTGTAAATAAACACGACGACGTACGCGAACAAAAACAAAACAACACACCCGATACTCTGCTCGACAAAACGATAAAGAAATTTATCTATGCAAAACTATAACTAACCGCTGTTACCGTTTGCGATCGATTGCCGGTTCGATAAGAGTGATGAAAGACCGACGCGTTGTTGTCATGTGTGTTTTAAATATTTAATTTAATGAAACTTACTGACTACAAATTTTGGCTTAACTTAGAAAAACTGAATGCCATTTATTTTGAAATTTCCCAATTTAAAAACGTATTAGATTAGATTATAAAAATTAGTAAGATTGTGGTGATTGTGGTCGATATAAAGTCGTTTAGATAAAAATCTATTGACTTTTGGACTATGGGTCATATGAACTTTTTGACTTGTTTTGACCCTTCCTATTACCCATTTCAATAATGACTAGAATAACGTTTACACGCTGTATAAAATCCGGAAAGTGAAATCAAGTGTCAATGAGAGCGCCAACCTTACTATTCGTGAGTGCATTATTTACTGGGTAAAGGCACGTATACCGACTAAATCTTTACCTAACAGTGTTAAAAAACCAGTTACCTTATACCAGTAGAAAAGTTCACATTTCAAATTTGAATCACGCGGCAACCGTATTCGCGAGAAAGTGGAACGCGTTAGGCGTGCGGGTTAAATAGTCACAACGGAACGTTGGACCGGAGCGCAACGTGCTTTTGCTATCGAGGCTTGCTTTAAGAGTGGTGATTCATACGCAGCTGCCCTTTGAAAATGTTGTTTACGATACAACATTCGCTGTCCCAAGTACGAACTTTTGAAAAAGTGGATTAAGAGGTTCTGTAAAACAGGCTCTACTCTTAATCAACATAGTCCTCGTCCCACACAACCGAAGAAAATGTGCGTTGAATAAGTGATTCGGTCATTGCAAATCCTCTCCTACGCTCCTACGCAGCGCAAACTCGAGAACGTCGTTTTCAATGACGAGGCCCATTTTTACTTAGACTGTTATGTGAACAAGCAAAATTGCAGATATTGGACACTAACGAACCCGAAAGAGAAACATTAACAACAGCTGCAAAGGTGACTGATTGGTGCGCCATATCCTCTAGCGGAATTATTGGGCCGTATTTCTTTGAAGATGAAAACGGTCATGCATTGACAGTCAATTCCGAGCGATACAAGGGCATGATTGACCCTCTTTTCCTCCTATTGTAAGAACAGAACGTCGACTTAACAGAAACACATGGATTCAACAGAATGGGGCCACTGCCCATACTTCCAGAGAACCGATGGAAACGGTGCAAGCACCTTTTCCTAAAAAAGTTATATCGAAGTTTGGAGACATTCACTGGCCTCCTAGGTCACCCGACCTCACACCATGCGATTATTTTTTGTGCGATTATTTAAAGTCAAAAGTGCCTTCCAATAATCCACGAACACTGAAGGAGCTTAAAGACAACATTCGACGAGAAATAAACAACAACACTCCGCAACTTGCGCGCGCGATTAGAAGAGTGTGTCCGAAGGGATGGCAAACATTTGGACGAAATGACATCTAAGACTACTACTACTCATGTTTGAACGATCGGAATCTTGCTTAATGCAATGTAACTTGTCGTGATGCGCACCACACCGCCAGCCAGTCTTGGCCGACTTTGTAATCCTCCTGATGGTAAAGTGAAAAGTGCATGAATCTCATATGCAGCATTATCGTTATGATGGCTGTGTAGTATGGTACGAACACACTGTATAATTATTGTTATTGTAAACTGTTAGGTATTGCAAATAATATAGATCGCCGGAAATGCCGCGGTCAGCAGAGCGAACACCTCGCAATAGCTAGCAACAAGGATGATAGATAGAATAAAGTTGATCATAACGAATGAAGGTGCTTTTCTATAGGAGTAAAAGCATGCAAGAATGGAGAAATTTCGTGATATTCAGAATCGCATAAGTATTGACATACCAGCAAAATATAGACTACATATAATCATCCAGCGAAAAAATTATTGAAATCGGCCAAGAAATTGTTACTTAAATTTGGCGCATTATAGCGCGAAATCATTGCTGCTGTTCGTTCGCGTCTGACGTCACACTTCTGTAGTGCCCAGCGCCTCGTCGCGTAGGTGTTCGACAGCGTCTGTAGTCTATAGACAATTCATAAGACACGCGCTCGGGCTCGTGGTATCCAGTTGATAACTATTGAGTACTGCGTAAGTTCATACCATTATCGAAGCCGGATTTGTAAAAGGGTTATATATACAGGTGTCCGCAAAGTTGGGATTTTCCTTTTCAGAAACAACTACCCTTGAAATAATAAAGGTAATGTGTAGTAAAACGAGGGCGACCAAGTAAAAAAAATAAAGGAAAAAGTACTCACTCTCCAGTTGACGAGAAGGGCTAAGTACGTCTCTGCCCGAAATCATACCGCTCCAACAGAAAATGAAATCAGCTGATGCGCTACCGAGCAGACGCAGTCAAACAAGGAAGGCAAAATGTTGCGTAAAAAGTCTAGGTATTGCATCCCGTCCAATCGATTTGGGAGAATAAATGGCCCAATGAGCATACCGTTCACCATGCCAGCCCAAACATTCACCGAAAATGTGCCTGACGGACAGCGTGCGGATTTTCTACTGATCAAACATGAGTGTTGCGAAAGTTATTCACCCCATTACGCGTGAACGTAGATTCGTCTGTCACCAATATGCACTTCAAAAAGTCCGGATTATTGTCATGTTGATGCAACAACCACTCACAAAACCGCACTCTTGCTGGAAAATCGTCAGGTTGAAGGGCTTGTACACGTTGGACGTGAAACGGATACAGCCCTTCTTCACGCAGCGTTTGCCACACTTTAGTTTTTGATACTTGCACTTCTCTAGCCACGTCTCTAGTGCTTGTTGAGGGATTCTCGTCGATTACCTCTATACGCGTGACCGTAACCGTCGGTTGAAGGTTGCATACTGACCTGACACACTGACCCCGACCCAGTTCTGTCGTCGGGTTGAGCTAGTGACCTTGTACCAATCGGTGATGTCGCGGGTCGCGGCTACAGGACGGTATTCAGATATTTTTGATGTTGCAGAGTCCTTTATCTCGGTTCCCTTAAGACATTGGTGTATATGGTACTAAGAAAAATTGCTTATGTTTTCAAGATCTACACGTCGTGTAAAGGAAAACCCCAACTTTTATATATATATATAATATCGAAATCCCATTTACCCTAAAGGGTGTAAGGTTAAACAACATATTACGAAACCTACTATTATTTGTACATGAATTTTATCCATTCTTTTTTGTTTACAGCAAGTTTCTTAGCTTCTCTCCAATCCGTTCCTATTCTCATCAATATCTGTTCTATGGTATTCTGCCATGTTCTTTGTGGCCTGCCCCTTCTTCTTTTTCCTAGCACCTTACTTTCCCAAACTTGTTTCACCGGTATGTTGTCACCCATTCTTTGCAAATGTCCCCACCATCTCAGCTGCTTCATTTCTATGTGTTCTAGTATAGATTCTATCTCTAATTCAGTTCTTATAGTCTCGTTTCTTATTTTGTCCATTTTGGTTACCCCTTTAACTCGTCTCAAGTATTTCGTTTCAACTGCCTTAAGTTTACTTTTTTGTTGTTGCGATAGAACCCAAGATTCGCATCCATATGTCAATTTAGGTCTATATATTGTAATACACTGTCATTTTTATTTTCTTGGATACCTCTTTTTTATTGATAAAACCCTTTACTCATCAAATAGTACAAGTTGTTTGCCTTTCCTATCCTTTCAGAAATCGGCCGCGGACGTTGCAACCGGATACTGAAGTGTGACGTCACGCGTAGCGTACAGACGGAATAAAAAAATTCTCGCGGGGCGCAACTTTGATAGGCTGTAACTTTTTTGTTTTTAGAGATAAAATAATAATGTTTTCACCATATTGCTACATTTTTCCTAAACTTGAGCTAATAACAAAAAAATGGTAAACGTGTCCATTATAAATTTATCACAGCTGAGCCATAGCAGCCAGTACTACAACGCTAACGAGCTTTGCCGTTAAATGTTAATCAAAATGCGATAGTAGGCAGGGTGATTAAGAGTATCTAAAATCAAGGAATTTTCATCTGCTCCTCGTTCTATTAGAATAACCAAGCAAATGCAATTGACAAATTACATGCGTTCCGATTTCGAGTGGGATCCATAGAAAGGCCAACGACTTCGCTTATCAAAAATAAAGGACGCGCTTCATCTTTTATCTATTCCTTGGTCAGACCGAGACCGGACAGAGAGCGTATCGTTTGGATGTAGTTCCTCCGCCGACGCCGACTTATCCTCGGATGCTGTCTTTTTCATAGTATCGTCGCTATCAGTGCATTATTTTTATCAGTTCAAGTTTGACACTGCACGCGGGATTAAAATGTTAGTTAAATTATCCATAGTGTTGATTTTGAGTGAGTATCTTTAGTATGTAATATTTTTGCATGCTCTTGTGTCATTTTTATTTTAAGCCAAATATCAGATATAACATAGACATGTCGGAGACTATTCAAAATACGTTTCCAACTTACTTTGCATTAGTGTAGTTACTTATTTTTGATAGTATATTTCCGAAGCGAAAAGGTATGCCTAAGACCATTGAAACTTAAATTGAATAACTAGGTGTTATAAAAATCGTCTGCTCTAAAGTACTTTGGAGATCGGAGAAGTACGAGTTAACAGAAAAAAATTAGAATTGTTTAAGGAATGTGCATGAATATACCGAGATTAAAATGGCAAAACATTTCCTTTTTTTTGTATAGAGTTAAAAATAATTCAATAGTCATAAATAGGTACTAGAGGTCCCAGCCTATGAGAGCAAACAAATGTTTGTGCGAATTGAGATACGCGCATGCTCTAATTTTTCTTCCATTTGATTCTAACAACTCAATAAGTTTATAGGGAAACCATGTATGGATTTCAAAACCCAATTCTTATTCGACAAATAAAACACTGCTTTATTTGTAACTTATATTTCTTAGATATTTAGCATTAAAAGATACGCATATCCTCTAATTTTTTTTCCATTTGCCTCTAATTAAAAAATAAATATTATTGCGATCGGGGTACGACAACTTTCGGTCAAACTTTGAATATGAAAGTTAATAGGGAAACATTGTATGGATTTAAAAACCTAATTCTTTTTCGACAAATAAAACACTGCTTTATTGAATTTTCCTTTTTAGAGACGGGATATACCTGTCTGTGCTCTTGTAATTATCGTAATAAAAATTGTTTTTGTTCCTCATCAGCAGTGATTAAGCCATGGAAGTCTTGCCATTAACTTGACTGCTCTTTCTGTCATATAGTTAACTTCTCTGTGGTCGCACCTTATTCTTAGCATGTTGGAAAGAATCATTATGTGGAAGTTGGATACTCGTCGAGAAAATTGTCATCAATTTTGAGTTGACTGAACAAGGACTTGCTTTTGCTTGAAACGAAGTCATCGATATTTATCTCTGAAATGGGAAAACGGAGAATAGCTACCACCTAAACATATTGGTATTGTCCGTTCGACCACAGACAGTCAACCATAGACAGATGTTTTGTACTTTTTGTCAACTCATCAGTATCGTCTAGGCTTGGCCTCAGGCCAGAACAACGAACGAAAGCTTAGCAACTAACATCTATCTCACCCATAAGATCCATCGAAACAAGACAATATAAGGTGCCATCTATTGCCAAAATCGCAGTTTATGCTGGCTGACAAAAAAAAATTATTCGTCGCTCTCACCATAAAGTGCCCCAGAAAGTTCTTCTTTCGATGGGATGTAGCGTTTACCGTGAGCTGATGGACTTTCTTTGGCTAAATTAGCAACAATTTTTACCTTGGTTTCTCCATTTACGTCGTCAGCAAACAGAGATAAGACAGAAACCTTATCTATCAAATACCATAAATGTTGACAGAGCTTTTGTAAAGCTGTAAGCCTTCATTGCCTTTAAAAAGTATAAATCCTGGTTAGATGCTTTTACCGCTAAAGTGCATTGCAACCACAGTTTCACGCACGTTGACACGTTGAACAGGCAGATATCTAACAGAGCTGCCTTATCCTTATTAGAAAATTTGAGCTGGGAACTCAGTAACGCTATTTTTAAACGAATCTTCTTCACTTCTTGTATTTTGCTTGCATTTTTTTGCAAATCTCTCCAAACCTGGTATAAGGTAACTAGTTTCGGTATACGTGCCGGTTCCCAGTAAATAATGCATTCAGGAATAGTTGGCACGCTCGTTGACACTTAATTTCACCTCCCGGATATTATAGAACAAAAAAAACAAAGCCGTTCAAGCTGTAGCCCATGAGGAAGACTGAAATTTCTAGTTATAATCCACCATTTTGATTCTATAAAATTTTCGTAAACCCAATGTCACAGCCCCTGAAGTATGAATTTTAAGATTGCATTTTTGCAACTTTTGGAGTAAGGTACGCTTAGGTCAATTCACATATTTTAGTCTGTAGTATCTCCAGTTTCGAGATTTCCCAACCTTTCGCAGTCATACTGTAAATATATGTATAGTATTCATAGTTAATTGCCTTAACTGTTAGGTGAAGATATCCTTTAATTTCTTTGGGTAGAAGGCGAAGTATTGCAAAAGTAAACTCTTATAACTTAAACTCTCAAGCTTTCGAGGATCTATGTCTTCATCGTCTAGAGTAAGTCGGCGAGATTGTTGCTGAAATTCTTTTTAAACAACAGTGAAGGGAACACATAGTCGACGAATAAAAACTGGACTGATGAGGTTCGATTAGGACGGAATTATTTTATTATTAAATGGCAAATCATTTTGAAAGGTTTTTTAATTAAACGTTGATTGATTTTGGAAGAAATTTGGAGATATAATAGTTGATAGTTTTAAAATCTCCAAATTTCTTCCAAAACCAATCAACGTTTAATTAAAACAACCTTTCAAAATGTTTTGCCATTTAATAATAAAATAATTCCGTCCCAATCGAACCTCACCAGTCCAGTTTTTTATTCGTCGACTATGTGTTCCCTTCACTGTTGTTTACAAACAATTTCAGCAACAATCTCGCCGACTTAGTAAGTAAATATTTTTCTCCTAATTGTTAATTGTAGCTATTGTCAATAATTGTTTCCAGCTCCAGACGATGAAGACATAGATCTTCGAAAGCTTGAGAGTTTAAGTTATAAGAGAGTACTTTTGCTATATATATATATATATATATACTATATACTACAAACAGTTTAAACAACCATAATATTTCATCTCACCATAAACTTTTCTTTTGGTACACTTTTAGATTAATTGCCGTAGATTTAATTATGGAGTAACATTATTTAATACTGTAAAAAGTATATTCAATTTTAGGTATAGAAATATGTAGAGCTTGCGATACAGGACAAACTAAACAAGGGTGTTTAATAAGGAACCTGGTCTGCTCCTGTGGATATGGATGTGCGTCAGATTATAGGTACGACACATATCAGGAATGCCAAAGCGCATTAAGAGGTATTTTTCATCAATTTATTTTTGACAGTATATAATATACAGGGAAAGTCAAAGTTGTCTGACGACTTGAGTTCAATGGGTACGACAGAGAAACGCGAGAAGTGTGCATTATGCCGCGTTGCCAATATGTTACACCAGAAAATGTTCGCACAGGCTCCTACAATAGGTTAGGTTGCTGTGAAAACCAAGAAGGAGGTGACAAAATTAACACATCCTGAGTTATTGTTACATTTTGCGACAGCAAGCGGCCGGAAAATGTAACAAATACCATTACGCAATACAAATTATCACTGCCTGCGTGTACGCAAGCGAAAACCATTTCGAAGCAGGACGAATGAGCGCTAGATGGGTACTGACGAAAATCGCTCATCCATGATCATGCAGGTGGAAACCTTGCCTTGGAATGTACGAGATGCGGTGTTGCCGAGCGAACCAATGAGCAATGTTGCAGAATTTGTGACAAACCTGACCTTTCGTTTCGACCGAAAACGGAGCGCTGTTGGGACCGATCCGGAATCGATCGTAAACAGATTCGGCACAACTCACAATTCAAAAATTGGGCGCGGAGAATAAACCAACGCATATTTTCAACATGCATCTTAATTCAAGGAACTGGTATAACATACTGGCAACACGGCGGATTGCCGCGTCAGCGTTGCTATGCAACGCGGTGATGAGCTTCGCTATTCAGCCGGCTTCTATCTCTTTCTAACATATGTATCTATACACACTTCTGTCTCGTACACATTGAACTCGAGCCGTCAGACAAATTTGGTTTTCCCTGTATTTAACTATTAGGCTAAACTGTGGTATTAGGAGTTAAAGATCATATCGGTTTCCTTGCCTTATTTCTCACCGTATTTTCAAATTCGAGTTCACATACTCGGACTTCATGCAGGATGGGTCATAGCAAAATTCACTTTGCCGGATGCTCACCTACAAGTTGCTTTTGAAATTACCTCTATCTCTTAAAAAATGTTTTGCTTCAATTCGAGGAGGGCTTTCTGGGTTATTATTGAGGACTCTGCTCTTGGATATCCCCACAAAAAGAAATCGCGAGGGGACAAAAGTCCGGGCTTCGTGGTGGACACTCAATGTCACGCCTCTCCGATATCCTGTTGAAACCACGTCATGGAGCTGTATCCAGCAATTTCTTGGGGCTTTAGGCTAAAAACTCGCTCACCATTCAAACATAACACTCGCAGCTTGACCGCAATCGTCCTCAAAAAAGTAGGATCCAGTCAAACCGCTAGCTGATATTGCTGCCCAAACTTTTTTTTTGGCAATGAACAGTTTTGCTTGTACACAAAACCGTTCAAATGAAAATGAGCCTCGTCTGAGAAACTGAAATTTTTCAATTGATAGAACTGCTTCAGCAGTAATGATGAAATTGGCAATCTCTGTGTGAGATCCGTGTCCTCCGATTCTTGTACGATTTAAATCTTATACGCATGAAGTTTCAAATGACGCCTGGATTGATTCGAGCAGATTCACTCATTCTTAAGGAACGCCAGCTGTTGTCCAGTGAATTGCCCTCCCTGTATTATACGTAGTCGTGCCATAAGTTCTGTCCCATGATAATCTCATGATAAAAATGAAACAAGATAAGATATATTTATATGAAAGATATTATTTATTCGACAACATTTTTAGAATTCATAATCAAACAGTTTTATTCAAAATGTCCCCCCTTGGCCTTCACACACTGCTTCAATCTCGCGGGCCACTCATCTATCACTGCACGCACAGCTTCGTACCTCTCCAAGAGCTTCTTGGATCTTGTCGCCCTGATGTGTCGCAAGGTGGCCGTAAGTCGCTGGCCCGTACGTCTCCGGTAAGCCCCTAGCCCTAGGTCTTGTTTAATGATGCGCGACATCGTCCGGACAGGAATCTTCATTTCCCTGGATAGGATCTTCTGCTTCCGGAGTGGATTCCTTTGAATCCTGGCTTTTACGGCTTTGATGGCTGCTGGAGTCCTTACTTGACGAGGTCTTCCGCTTCTTGGCCTGTCATCAACAGAGGACGTCTCATTGTACCGCTGAATGGTCCTAGACACAAATTTACGCGATATTTGAAGGCCGCGTAAGAGTTCAAAAATCTGACTAGCACTGTGATTACACTTATGTAAAGCTATCACTGCAATACGGTTCTCTGCCTTGCCCCACTCCATCGTTATGCTTCGAGAGATCAATACAAACTGAGGTATATGTAATTACCCGAAAAGCGCTTAATCAACTGACACCACAATGTAAACAATCGGACAAGTATTAACAGGTCTACACTTGTTTGAAAACGAGCGACAGAACTTATGGCATGACTACGTATATGTTCAAAGTTAAGTCATTTATTTTAACTGCTTGTAGGACTCGTCAGAAGGAGTTGATCTACAAAAAATCACCTACATAAAAGTTGCATAGTCAAAGAAATAGTAAAAGATTAAAAATTTAAAAAAAATAAAAATGTTATTACACAATTTTTTGATATTTTTGGTGTAAAATCTTAGCGCTTTTTATTTACTACTCTTATCGTATTCATAAAACAAAGGATATCCTTGTACTTGCAAATTTTGAAGGAAATCCTCCTGATAGTATTTATAATAATTTGAAGTGAATGCTTTTGCTTTTTGAGTATAAGCATATCCTTCAAAGCAGTGACATAAGTAAAAGGATATTCATAATGTTCACCTTATACTTGGCGTAGGAAGCATATCCTTCAAAAATTCTGAGTGTGGTCAGTAGCAGACTCAACTTCGTAACGAAAGGTGGTCAAACGATGATGGCGGAAATTGTGGATGTTAAAACGTACAAACCTCGTTTACCTTCACTTGGTCGTCACTTCAAAAAATTATATCGGTTCGACGAAGCAAATGTACAATGGCTTCCGGACAGATTTTTAGTTGAGGATGAGGAAACGCGAGGAGGAGCACTTTCATGTATTCATAAAATGAAGATATAGGTGTATTCTTTATTTCACCTGTTGATCTATCGGTTAGCCAATTTTGCGTTCTTTAATTTCCGCTGGAACGACCGGTTGAACATCAAACTTGTCTTTATATTGATAGTGGATATGCCACCGGTACCAACAGCGTCCACCGACTTTCGGGCTCGGTTGATCCACGATATTCTAACCTCTACATTTTATAATTTTTTGACAACTACAGTTTTGTGTGAAAAATGGAAGAAAGCAAGATTGAAGTTATGCTACAACATAGGAGTGGTGTGAAAGTTAAAGTTTTACTGCTGTTATAGCACTAGATGTTGCAGTTCTTTTGTAGTTAACCCTTTGGTCTCCCCAGTTTCGTATTTATCTGTTGCTAATTTTCTTTTTGGTGGCAATGTCTTCTGAATTGCTGGCGCTGTAATACTAAATGTTTGCTCACTGCACTCGGTATATAGTTCACTTCCTTCTTCTTGAACACTACCAACCTGAATGGCACCTCTAATTTTCCCAATTGTAGGATTACAGTCATCTTCCATAGGTTTCAGCAACTTTCTTTCCCAATCTAACTATTTAATTGCTTTATTACCAGTTTTTTTCTAAATGTTTTTTTCTTCAAACCTGATTTCATGTTGATTTTTTTTAATAAGCTATTAGTATCTAATAGTTTACCGAATGTTGATTCGTATTTTTTCAACATCTTCAAGGCAATCATTTTTATTTTTTGAACTTGTGACTTTTTGATAAAAAACTGTATCCAGTAAAAATACGGAACGGTCTGTGTAAGCTCTGGAGTACAACTGTCAGTGACGCTGAGTGAACGAACTCCCACGTCAACTACAAGCTGGAACAAGTCAAGACATGTCGCTCAAGATACAAATACCAGTCAACCTTTTACTTCTTCTTAGAGGATATCCTCGCGAGTATAAGGTAATTGTTATGAATATGAAAACAAGGATATGCTACATTTTTTTTCGAAGCAAGACCTTATACTTTTACCTTATGCTTCCGAGGATATGCTCTTTTATGAATACGGCTGCTGCTATAATTATTAGATGTTCCTTCAAATGCGAGAATATTTTGTTCTTACATGATGGGGCTCCACTACATTTTAGATGAGATCATGAACAAATGGAGACAATTTTGAACAGTTTTTGTAAAAACTTGATAATGATTTTTTTTGAATAATTTTTAATAATGTAAACTAACTCTCTTATTATCCAACTTTTATATAGGTGATTTTTGGTATATTAACTTCTTTTGACGTGTTCTACAAGCTGGCATTACACAATATATCCCCACATTTGCTCTCCTCTGTCAAGAGACTCCACGATAAGTTTATTAATTTCGTCTTTGGATCAGAATATGATTTCAAATTTGGATTATGTTCTTAATAATCACGCAGTCAGCTGTAAGTTATTTTTTTTTTAGGTAAAAAGAGGGACATTTGCAAAACAAATAACCCATGCATGCACAACAGTACCTGTATACAAATTTCTCAACAGCCAGGATATAAATGCAGGTGTGAGGGTACAGGATTCTTTGGATTACGATGTAGTCGAGGTAAGCTAATTCCCTGTTCAGAACATCCTCTACAATTTGAACTGATGCGTGTTAACTTTTAACAGTAATATGATTCAGCTATTTTGCGAAAAATATGCCACGTACAAAAAATGTATAATGGTAGAGAAAAATTTTTTTCTGACTTTTCCTTTGTAAATACACACATTGATATTGCCATGGACGCAATAAACCAACATAATATTGAAAATGTCTATTTACCTAAATATGAATCAAATCCCATGAAATATTTAAAACATCAGTGATATTTCAGAAACAGTATGAATGAAATATTCCTTATAACTCATTTCAATAATGTATCTCAAACATAAATTGCGAAATATAAAATCAATATTTTTGAAAGATGTACGAAATCACAATTTTGAAATGTAATATTGGGAGAGTTATGTAATATACCAGAAATATCTATGAGAACTAATGCGCTGTGTGGGTAGTAAAAGTCGATTTTTCTTTCCTCAAAATTCGGAGACTTGCTTACGAGGTTACCAAATCGTACTCTACCCTAACGCCGCTACTGATTAGAAAAGCACATATACCGGATATAATGTTTGTTTATAAAGATTAGAGGTCGCCGAACCAACAAAAAGTATTTGAGATCAATGCCGTACAATCTGCTAGTTCTTCGGAAAATTATTTCCGCAATTTTATCTCATGTTTACTATCACCTTCTTCTGTTTTCCGTTGTTGATAATCATACTCATACATGTCTTCTAAAAATATACAATATGGCCTTACAAATAATTTTATAACCAGATAACCTTTCAACTTAATTTCTAACGACAGTAAAGATAACATTTTTAATTGTATGTGTATCTGTTGAACCAATTCTTTCTTTGTAGCTCTGTAAAAGTTTGTTATGAAATATACCCTTATCAATAGAATTAACGCATATATTCAAATTGTTGATATTTTAAATAGTCCATACGTTCATGTATACATAGAAATAGAAAACACTTTTTCACTTTCGACATTGTAATTATCAGTTGAAATTTGTCTAAAAGGTCATGTTTCCAAAGTTTTATATAGGTCATGAGTTGATGAAATGAATCCATATCGACTGTAGGAAAATCTAAAGTTACGATTTCACAAAAACTGTATCCATGTTATAACTATTTTATCGAATTTCATATACTTTGAAGTTGAGTCATTTATTTTAGCAGTGAGTAGATCTGATCAAAAGAGATGTTTTTTTCCTATAACATTTTTCTGGTAGAATTAAAGTAACAAAGTTATGGCCCTTTAGAGGTTTGAGTACCGCCCTGTCTCAATAATATTATGTGCTCGTGTTTGGCAACAACGGATATAATCCGCCTTATCGGTTCATCGCATCGGAAACAAAAAAGCGAAAGAATTTGAAACGCTTATCAAGATGTTTTTACTACAATTTTATTCAGTTGTATTCAGTCAATGTGTCAGTCGGCAACGCGTGAGTGAATAGTGGTGTTTGTTTCGCGGCTCAAACGAAATAAAAAATGGCACATGTTTACGAAAATGCTGAACTTGTGGACATGATTCTTATTTACAAAATGCTGCCGCGGCATCACGGATTTATGCGGATCGGTTTCCCAATCGAGTGCAACTAACCCCTCGTGCTTTTGTTAATGTAGTACAAAGGGCTCGTGAATCAGGTGACTTAAGACCTCACAGGGGAGAGCATGCCGGTGCTCCAAGACCGCACGATCAAATAGAACCAGAGGAACACATTTTAGAATTAGTAAATGATTTATTATTATTCACGTAATTCTCACGTTTGGGCTATTGAAAATCCCCATGAATAATTTTCAACAGCGATTTGAACCAATCAACCTGTGGGCTGGAATTGTTAATGGAATTTTAGTGGGGCCTTTTGAATTACCAAATCGCTTAACTGGTGAAAATTATCTTGATTTCTTGCAACACAATTTGCCTGGTTTACTGGAAGATGTGCCTTTAAATATTAGACAAAACATGTGGTTTTTACAAGATGGGGCACCCCTCCATTATGCAAGAAATGTGCGTGAATTTTTAAATAGACAATTTAGTAATCGTTGGATCGGCCGTGGCGGTTTTGTACCTTGGCCGCCAAGGTCTCCGGACTTACATCCTGTAGACTTTTGTTTGCGAGGTTAATTAAAATCTCTAGTGTATAAAACACCGGTTAATAGCCGCGAAGAATTACGTGTTCGAATTGAGGAAATGAGTACAGTGATCAGAAATCAACCAGTGATTTTATTGCGTGCTTGTAAAGAGACATGGCTAAGACTCGCCCAGCTCTGCGTCGAGCAAAACGGAAATCATTTCGAACAGTTTTTGTGACATGCTGAAATACTTGTCGGGAGGATACTTTATAAAACAAGGTAACATTTTTTTTAATTTTTACACACATATCTTGGTTCATCTTCCTTCTACAATTATTATCTGAAAATTAATGACTCAACTTCAAAGTCACTATATACTAAATGACATAAAAAATGCAACATCGACAAGGAGTGCTGTATTTTTGAGCATACTTTTACAAGTTTTAGGTCTGCTGATAAATAGAAAGTGATTAAAGTTTTTACTCGAAATTTCGCAAAATAGCTGAGATATCCCACCTTAATGTTAATAATGTGTTGAAGCTCCTCTACTACATATTCGTTAAGTCTTCGCGGCATTCATTGGATAAGGTGATTGATGTCTTCCTGGTATATTGTATCCCAGGCGATCTGAATTTGGTTGTGTAGAGCCTTCAATGTTTGTGGAAGGTGCGGTGAATTTTGCCACCTACTTCCCATCATGGCCCATACATGTTCGATGGGGGAAAGGTCTGGAGATCGAGGAAGGCACTAGAGCAGGACGCTTCTATAAGTCTAAACTAACACGTGCGACATGAGGTCATACACTGTCCTGCTGAAAAAGTGGATTTTGCAATATTTCCCAAGCAGTTAGGCAGCAGCGGTGGCCGCAGTAGTAGACTCTTCGGTCTCCTGATCAGTCGCCGTGCGCTGTGCGGGTTCGAGTCCCGTCCCAGGAGAAATTTTTCTCTTGGCTATGGATGTTGTGATTGTCCGTAGGTGGTAGATGGTCTCTGACCGTCGAACGCGGAGGTACCACCCGGCGGATCTCGTAGGCGGAGCCAGAATGTGCGCATGTTGCATGCACACGTGTTCCCTCGCCAGAGCCCGTGTGGCGTCCCCCCCTTTCCCATGTGTCCCCCTATAGCCCCACGGTACCCAATGGGTGCTTAGGCCTTAGGCCTTCGTGGTAGTTGAAGTATAAAAAAAAAAGTTCACCACTAATTTTCATCAGAGGCAATATGACGCTATTTTCAGGAAGTAGTGGATCCTCATCTTATTCCATACCTAATCACCATCCAAAACCCGATTATTCAGCAAGACAATGGCAGACCGTATGTTGCTAGACCATCGTTAGACTTCATGGATCAACACCGCATCAACCGTTTACCTTGGCCAGCACGATCGCCTGATCTATCTCCCATTGAACATGTCTGAGACATGATAGGTCGCAGGCTCTAGAATTTGTAACACCCTCCACAGACTTAAGCAGCTCTTACTCACGAAGTTGCGGTAGCCTGGCTTGAGATACCCCAACAGGATATCGACCACCTTATCAGTACAATGCCTAGGTGTGTCAATGAGTGTATAAGAAATCGTGGATCCTCAACATATTGAACCAGCAGTCAGTTGATGAATCAAGCTGAAAATTTAATCATTTTAATAGTAAGGGACACTGAACGTATGATGTATATGCCAAAAATTATTAAAATGGGATAAACATAAGTAGGTGTTTACCTTTTTTGTTACTCAATATACAGGGTGACGGGAAATAGATGCGGAGCCGGTGGGGGGAGATAGTACAAGCCAATCTGAGTCGATTTTACTATAGGAACTACTGTCCGAAAATTAGCCACTTTCGAATTATACTAATTTTTAGGATTTTATAAAATTAACGTCCTTTATACGTTAACCAAGTCATAAAACTTAAAAATTGGGTGTTTTATTTGATTTTTTATTTTGGTTTTACAATAAAAATATTCTAAAATACGAAAATTGATACTCAAATGTACATTATTGACGTTATCTCATGCAGTAAGCTTCAAAATACTATAGTTCGATTTTTGTTAAAAAAATCTTCGTTCATCTCAAAAGCTTCAGTTTACTAGAAAAAGTCGCACACAAATTTTTCGTACAAAATAATTAGAAAACATCTACGTTTCATTACCTTTCAAATGAGGTATAAAAATCACAAATCGATTAAGAATTGGCAAAAATATGACTATTATAAAAGGAGGAAGGAAAAAGCGATAAAAATACTACACTTACAAAATCATACCTTAATACAGGATAATTTGTTTGAAACTACATTTTTTTAATACATTTTCAACATAGCGCCCTCTATTCCGAAGAGAGGCTTGAATTTCTTGTGCTGCATGTATTATCCTGTTTCTGAGGTCTTCTATTGTGGGTACAGGATTTTGATCACAGTATACTAAAGTTTTCATGCGACCCCACACAAAAAAGTCCATAGGTGTGAGATCGGGACTGCGTGCTGGCCATGGGATTGGCCCGCCTCTACCGATCCATCGATTCGGAAACTGCTCATTTAACCAATTTCTAACACTTAGTCTGAAATGTGCTGGACACCCGTCATGCTGAAAAATCATTCCGTGTCTTGTGTGTAGCGGCACGTCTTCAACTAATTCAAATAGAACATTTCTTAAGAAATTTTCGTAGGCCATTTAGGTTGTCGGTTAGGACCAAACAGTTATTTATAATGCCCATCCAGACATTCAGACAAAATCGCCTTTGAGATCCTTTTGGTCTCTTCATATGAGGATTTCCCACTGCACGTTCACGCCAACAGTGAGCGTTATTATAGTTTGTTAAGCCGTCTTTATCAAATTTTGATTCGTCGGTCCATAGAATATTTCTTAAATAATTGCTATCTTCAACATCAGCGTTTAAAATAAAACGACAAAATTGCATGCGCCTCATGGGATCTCCTTCCTCTAAGACGTACACAGGTGTGTTGTGGAATATGTTTTCATGCAAAACATACACCACACTTGCCATTGGGATAATGCAAGCCGTCGAGCCACAGCGCGAGTAGAGAGACTAGGGTCTCTTTGGAAAATATTTAATTTTTTTTTTTTTTTTTTTTATATCGAAACAGCCGCGCAGGCAGAAGCCTAAATGCCGGAACACCGCGGCTGCTATGATGATCCCAAAGAAATTTTGTTAATACGATTTTTGAACTGCCTAAGGTTAGTAGAACTGGGAAAAGCTTCCTCCCGTAGATTGTTCCACAATCTAGACACCCTCGGAACAAAGGAGCGGTCGTATCGGTCAGTTCTGGATGTACGAAGTTTGACACGGTTGGGATGGGACGCCGAAGTCAGGCGGGTCTGTCTGGCAGGCACATCGCGCGGCGGCATCATGGAAGAGAGCTCTGAGGATAATGTAGTTGGGGCGGCAGCACCCCAAATGTGTGAGCAATACTCGAGGCTAGGCCTTATCTGGGCCTTGTATAGAGTGAGAAGGTCATGCGGAGAAAAGTACTTCTTAGCCCTAAACAAATAGCCTAGCTTTTTCCCAGCAGCTGCAGCTATTGAAGAGATGTGTTCGTGCCAGATCAGGTCCTCGGTGATCTGGACTCCGACCAGCCGAAATGAATGGCTCTTTGGTAGAACTCGACCGTCCATTGAAACTGTATGAGCGCTAGGACGCTTTTTGTTCGTCAAAGTACAGTACTGTGTTTTGGAAGCATTGAACTGTACAAGATTGTTGCGTCCCCAACCAGTGATAGCTTCCAGGTCTCTTGTCAGAGAAGAAGTCGTCGCTAGTCTTCTTTTTTCCAGCTCAGCGGCAGACATCAGCTTGTCACTCTGAATTCCTGCATGTAGAGTGCTGTCATCAGCGAAGCTGTGGATTGGATTGATCGTGCAGGAAAGGAGGTCGTTGATATGTAAGAGAAACAGTGTTGGAGCCAAGACCGATCCCTGGGGAACACCCGCGTTGACGTTGTGGGATGAAGAGGAGAATCCGTCAATTACGACGGATATCTTGCGGCCAGAGATAAAGTCAGCCACCCATCTACAAAGCTTTTCTGGGAGGCCGTAGGATGGAAGTTTGCTTAAGAGGGCAGCGTGCCACAGCTGATCGAACGCTTTCGTGATGTCAAGAGCAACGACATGAGCCTCACCATGAGACTGGATGAGTTTACTCCACAGTTGCGTGACGTAAGCTAGGAGGTCCCCTGTGGATCGTTGGTGCCGGAAACCGTACTGCCTGTCGCTAATCAAGCTGTGACGTTCGAGGTAGTCTAGAAGCTCGCGATTTATGCACCTCTCCATCACTTTACTTATAACAGAAAGCAGAGCTATAGGCCTGTAGTTGTAAGGGTCGGTTTTAGATCCTTTTTTTGGGATGGGCTGTACATGAGCAAATTTCCAGTTTTCAGGGAAGGTGCCAGATTCATAAGATATCTGGAAGAGACGCGAAAGAACTGGAGCAAGCTCCGCTGCACATCTCTTCAGTACAATGGCAGGAATCAAGTCCGGACCAGAAGCTTTGATGATGTCGAGCGACAAGAGCACTCGTCTTACGGTCTTATGCCTGAATGTTACCTCTCGCATAGTGTGGGGAACCCTTTGAATTGACGGCACTTGGGCGTTGGTGGGGACGTCCATGGTGGAGTTGGCAGCAAAGATCTTGGCTAGCACTTCCGCCTTGGCCTTTGAGTCGAATACAATAGTTCCATCCTGACACGTAAGTGGTGGAAGGCTACTGTGTGAGAAGTTCTTTTCAATCTGCTTGGCCAGCGTCCAGAAAGACCGACTGCCATTGCGCTGCGACATTACCCTGTTCCTAACTTTTATATCATGCTGGTTTTTGGCATTGCGAACCGCTTTCTTATATTTGTTTCTGGACTCGACGTCGGCTTGTCTGTTCTCTACAGTGGGGTTTTGTAAGTAGGTTCTGTGGGCCTTGATCTTCTGCTGGCGAGCAGTGTCACACGATTTGTTGAACCAGCCGTTGGGCCCTGGTTTAGGAACTTTCACTGTGTGAGGGATGTATTCCTCCATTCCGACGTGAATAATTTCGGTTATTGAAGAACAGACAGTCGACGCATCCGCGTCAGTGAAACAGACATCTCTCCAAGGAAAGCTAGAGAAGAAGTCTCTGAGCCCCTCCCAGTCGGCATGTCCGTAATGCCAAGTTTTGCGGCCTGTGCGAGTTTCTGCTGCCACAGCGGCTTCTGACCGAAACCTAACCTCCACAACACCGTGATCTGAGTTACCCAGGGGGGACAGGACAGCAGTGCTGTAAGGGGCAGGATGCGTGGTCAGAAAGAGATCCAGCAGGCTACTGGCGTGTGACGAGACGCGGGGGAAAAAAGTAGGGCTCGTCACCAGCTGGGTCAGCCCTTGAGTAAGAGCGAACGCTTCGACTGCACGACCTGCTGCATCGGTCTTATTTGAGCCCAACCAAAGCTCATTATGGGCATTGAAATCACCGAGAAGAACTACCTCTGAAGCGGGGTGATTGATGTTCAGGAAGTCGATCTGGATGGCGAGGTATTCGAGTAGGTCATCCCAGTTATGGTTCGAGGGAGAGCGATAAAGGCAGCAAATAAATTTGGGTGATGTTTTGGAGTTGAGGCGAAGCCACAGAATGTCCTTCCGGTCTGATTCCAAAGAAAGATCCCTGGAGCAGGAAAGACTGCTGCGGACAAAAGCCACAACTCCCCCGTTCTTTCTCAGATTGGAGTGCACCTCGTAGTTTGGGAAGTTGAGATGGTTAATCGGTGCAGTCTCTGAGATTTTTGTCTCCGCCAAGAAAAGCACGGCGGGACGATTGGATTGCAGGTAGTGATGAACAGCATCAATGTTGCTGTTGATCCCGCAGATGTTCGAAAAACAAATTTTATCTTCGATGTTGTTCCCTCGAGCCCACCCTCCACCCGGACATTCCGAGAGTGGAATATTCTTCTTCTTCCACATCTGGCATCTCCATAGTAGAAAAGGATGTCGGCATATTCTTCGATGCTGAACGGCCGCATCCTTTGTTCATCAGCCATTGTTCATCGATAGGTAGATCAATGAACAATCAAGTCACACAGCAGCCAAGTCGTAAGGAATCACAGAAAACAGGGTACAGTCTAGGTCGTCAGGAAAAGAATTACACACGGAAGTCCAACAAGAGCCAATTCGTTAGAAATATCAAAACAGCGAGCAAACACATCCGAACGCAAAAAATCGCAAGAGCAGATTGAAGCGAGGGAGGGAGGCGGTGACTAGTCTTACTTATCACACTATTCCGGTGGCAAAGTCCGATGTTCGCGGCTCTACCTGTTTCTTTCACTCATATCTTTGTCATTTCTAAACCGGTTTGCGACTTTGATACCTCATTTGAAAGGTAATGAAACTTAGATATTTTAAAATTGTTTTGCACGAAAAATTTGTAGATGATTGTTTCTAGTAAATTGAGTTCGAGATGAACGAAGATTTTTTTTAACAAGAATTGAACTATTCTGAAGCTTACTGCATGAGATAACGTCAATAATTTACATTTGAGTATCAATTTTCGTATTTTAGAATCTTTTTATTGTAAAACAAAAATAATCAAATGAAACACCCAATTTTCAAGTTTCATGACTTGGTTAACGTATAAAGACGTAAATTTTATGAAATCTTAAAAATTAGTATAATTCGGAAACGGCTAATTTTCTGACAGTAGTTCCTATAGTAAAATCGACTCAGACTGGCTTGTACTATCTCCCTCCACCGGCTCCGCATCTATTTTCCCACCCTGTATATACCTAAATATTTAATTGATTCAACATTTTCAATAATTTCACCATTTATCCTAAAAGTGATAGTATTTTCATTTAGGTATTTCCCTATTAGCATACATTTTGTTTTAGAAGCATTCAATTTTTGTTTATTTACATTTAACCAATTTATGATTTTTGCCAAGTCAGATTTTAGCATTTTTAAAGCAGTGTCTATATTTTCATCTGACATGTATATTAATGTATCATCTGCAAATATCTGAAGTTTACAATAATCTAAAATATTACAAATGTCATTAATGTATAAAACAAATAGTAGTGGACCTAGTTTACTACCTTGTGGTATACCATCAGAAATATTTTTTGATCTTGATAATGTAGATGCAATTTTGATTTTTTGACTTCTGTCAATTAAATAGTTTTGTAGAATTTTGAATGCAGATCCTTTAAATTCATAGTGATGCAATTCTGTATGTAATTAATCTCTGTCAATATTTTCAAACGCCCTTTTGAAGTCCAAAAAACAGTGTCGCTGTACGTTTCCTATTGTCCGTACATCTCCTCCGGTCCTCTAAACCCATTTGTATTCCCGTTTCAGTTGAGTCTTTCTTCCTGAATCCAGCTCGAAGTTTGGTTAAAATTTTATTTCCCTTGATGCTCTGTTCGTAAATAATTTCTTTGAGAAATCTGAATCAAACTTAATCGATTTTTTGTGTCTTTACAGCGTGCCCGGTTCCAGGTGGCGGCAAGGTAGGAACAGTATTTCCCTACGAGTGTATAGTAATATGACGTCTGCTACCGAACTTACCTTTAAGTGTAATCTTACAAAATAAACTCTATTAATAGTATCACTTATATATTTATTTTATTTCTTTGAAATCAAAACAATTTACAAGTAGAAAGATAATCCACATTGAATTATTTTGTAGTTTACTCCTCAAAAACTGCACCACAGTACCTACACCAACCGATATACAAGTTAGTAATAACAAGTGGGTACCTACCTAACACCAAAAATGGAGGAGAGTAGCTCTAAATAGCTTGATGTTTGGAAATCAGCTGGCGATATTTTTCTATCACATTACTCGGCAATATTACAGCGTGCTTCTACTTTAGTATTATAGAGAACATTCTGAGCTTGTCGGTATATAGTATACGAAATATTTGCAAATTGCTCAGAATGTTCCTTACACTATAACGGTATAAAATACTTAACTCACTACGGAGTCGCTATTTCGTCACAGAGTGTAACAACCGCGTGTATGCGCTTTATGGATGTCCAGAGCACAAATTTCTCAGATTATAAACAATGTTAATTCAAGTATGTACCGTAAATTTAGCAGACGGTTCTTTGAGTAATTATAAGAGACAAAGTAAGTAAAAACCATTTTCCAATTTGCGAAACTATATATGAACTGTTTATCTTAAAATTACTCAAAGAATCGTTTGTTAAATTTCTGGTACATACTTAATTAACACCCTGTATAATAGGACAATATTTACTGCAGTGTAAATATAAGATAGATCTGTGAAACTTTAAAAGTAGTGAGACTCTTAGGCTTTTCTACAAAGCAGTTTGAAAATACAACAATTTCAATTTATGACTTTTCTATTCCATTTGTTACACTCGGTTTCAAATTTTTCAAGCATCGTAAAATGAGACAACTGTTTTTGCTGCTGCAGGTACTGCTATCTAAGTTAACACCTAAACGGAGTTGAAAACAAAAATACAAAAAGATCTTATATAAATTTTACTTGAGGATGCAGTCTTCTAGATCACCATCTAATACCTTAACTCAATTTATCCTAATAATAAATTCATTGTATTTATATTTGTCAATGGATTATCATTTTTTTTCTTTTTTTGGTTTACTAAGCAGTGTTTAACTTGTGTATTTTTTACGTTTTCTAGTTTTTTTCTTGAAGCGCAGCTTAACTTGGCTTTGTTCAAAAAATTGAACTTCATGTATATGAAGAGTAGCTACAGCTATGTAGTTTACAAGTAAATGAAATAAGAAGGAAATAAATGTGTTTCTTGTCCTAACTTTTACATCTCCGTCGCAGATTATTCGAGACAAGAATAACTTATAGGCACAAGACAACATTTTCAGCACAAATCTGAAGATCGCAAATGCAATGGAAAATCTACTTTCCCCTAAGACACATCAAGTCACTACGGTCTTTGGTGTTTTGGTAAGCTGATTCTTTGATGCTGACCCCATAAGTCAGTTTTTACATAGAGATTTAATTTGTTTAAAATACTGATTCTTTTGGTGACGTCTAGCCCGGAAGCAATTTTAGCTGGTGTCTTAGCATTAGTGTCCGACCGAAATTTCGGTCCAAAATCAGTTTCCGTTTAGTGCCGAAACTGCACCCGAAACTACGTTCGTATGTTTTCAGGCGCCTTCAAGCAACTCTTTCAGAGCAAAGTTCAAATTTGCTAGAAAAAAATGTTGAAAAATTGATATTCATTTCATATTCATAATATCAGACTGTTCAGTTGAGGGGTTCAATGCATAAACCGACCAAGTCCATTTTTTGGGCAAAATGAGTTGGGTTTATATTCTTGCACAGTTTTAAATTCTGAACCGTTCAAATTGTGGAAACTGAAATGTATAATTGGTTATCTACGCTTTTACACTTTGCAAAGACCGGTCAAGTCCTGTACTTGAGTGGTTTTTGCACAATGCTGTCAGTCAAAATATGATTTATGAACCTGTTGTTATTGACATTGAGCCTATTGCAGAATATGAATATTATACAAAGTTTTTCACAAAAAAGTTTGAAATGTCTTCTGGCAAACCAAAGTTAGACACTTGCAAAAAATGTGACGAACCAATGAATCAAATTAATGCTGCTGAGAATGAGAAATAAAAGAGACAGTTCTGGATAGACAAAGAATTATATGTTAAAAAAGCCGAAATTTTCTATACAAATACTGGAGACAAAACAATTTTAGCTCAAAACGATCCAAGTGTAGAAGTGATAACGTTTGATTTCCAACAAAATTTGCCCCTTTCTGTATCTTCCAGTGGAGAAGAATTCTACAAAATTCAACTTTGTATCCATGTAGGAAGTACTGGAAAAAGTTTTTTTCATGTATGTGATGAAGCATTAGCCGCTAGACGACAAAATGATGTTACCATTCTGCTACATCATTTTCTCGATAACCACATTGAAGAATAAGTGACTCATATGTTTTTTGACAACTGTTCGACGCAAAACTTACTTTACTTTTAGTGCATTTCATTTACACTTTATTGGCAACTACTTATACAGCACAGGAACTCCGAACCAGGGCATTGTTTCCTTCCGTGCGATAGAAGCTTTGGATCATAGAAATACAAAAAAGATAGGTCGACAAAATATAAATATTTGCCGCAAGATTACTCAAAGATTGTTGGAAATACAAACAAAAACTTTAAAGTTGTCAATGTGGCGCAGGATATATTTTTAAATTTCAATCCCCACTTGTTTGTAAAGAATCCTTAACAATAAATTTACGAATTCAAAATATCGAATAATGCGCTATGAAAAACTGGATAGTGAAATTTTATTTAAATGAAACAGTTTCTTTGTATCAATTTAATATTTTTGAAATCCAAGACAAGAGGAATGTGCAGCCCCTGATTCCACAAAACACAAATAAAGTGTTTACTGGAAGAAGAAAGCTATAGAAAAATAAATTTTTAACATTATGACTCTGGCTGAAAACTATGTGTTATATTTTAAATTTGGATTAAAACATGTATTAGTTTATCTCATTCAGTAATTAAAAAAAATACATTTTTAAAAAATTTACATCAAAAATGTTTTTATGTTTCCTCGTGTGACTTGACTGGTTTATGCATTGGACCCCTCTATTATGCTTATTAGATTACGTTCTAATGGCCTGTTGCGCCGAAATTTATTTTGAGTTTTGTAAGCCTACAGAAATCTAGGGACTTTTTTATGTAATCAAGATGGTAGACAACTCACAAATTATTGGTTTATTCCGGTTCAGGCTCAATTTCGGGCAGAATATTCAAAACTAAATTTCTTAAATAATGCCATAGTTACTAATCTCTCAGAAATAGCTATTGTTTTTGATCTTTGAATAATCCTCATAGAAAACCACTATTTATTAGTTCATCGTTTAAAATATCATGACCAATAAAATTTTTGAAGACTAAAAATGTATTACGATGATACTTAGCATCCGAAAGTTGAACGTTTATGTTTTTAAACGGTGTACAAATAAAAATTTTCAAAGTAAACTAGGTTTCCGTCTAAATTAAGGTTAAATAATGTTGAAACAACATATTTCTGTCGGAAAAAAAATCATTATTTATTTAGAGTTTTAAGAGTCAAATGTAGTACTGTTTTAGATTTCTTTACGCAAGTCTCAATAATATCCGATAAACACTGATTATTACATAGTTTTTTTGTTTTTAATTACATTATTGCTAATATTAATTGATAGAGACCGAGTTTTTTTTAGAAATTGACTACTATCTTACCTCCCATATCATACTCCTCAGATAGAAGTTTCAGTTTTTGCTGAAATACTAGTTTCGGTCGGACACTATTTAGCATAGACCATCTTTGTCACAGCTGACAATATTGACACTTCAAAGACACCTAATGTATGTTTGTCCTGGGATAATTCATCTTCAGGTTTTCCAAAGCAAGTTCTGAGACTTTTTGATATTATTTCCTTATTTTCAGGTCATAGAATGTTCTTGTCAACGATAAAATTAATTTATTTAGAAATGATGATCGTCATGTTGTCACTTTGTCTAAATTAAACTTTGCTATAAAACCATTCGACATGAAAGATGAAAAATTTCCAATCGAATAATGAGGGTTTAACTCAAAAAATTTGCAGTCTCATACGTGACATGTTTTGACATTTTTGCATCTTGTCAAGAAAATGGTTTTTACTTGGAAATCATACCATTTTCTTCATATTTCAACGAATAGAATCCACTCTAGTTTTCAGTGTCATCATTTCTGCAGTCTTTCTTTGTTCCACCAGTCCTAAAATTTGCTCAATGTTTACGTTTGTAATACATACAGGGTGGTCATTTTCTGACTCAACTCTTCCCTAGATCTAGAAGAGCATAAAACAGACGGACTGAATAAGTATCATCTACAGTATACCGGGTGTTTCAAATTCGACACTCGGAAAGCGTAAAGATACGAAGTCACTTAAATGGGTACAATGTTGCGTATTTAGTTAATCAACAAAATGCTACTTAGAAAGTTCTGAAATCCAAAGTACAGTAGAACCCCGATTATCCGAAATAGCCGCCGGTAGTTCCCATTTCGGCCTTTGCGTCATTAGATTCGCTGCCGGTGATTCTCCAAGCGCGTTTGCGGAATTCACGAGTATGTGTGCGTGTATGTTTGTTTCAGTCAGGTTCATAATCGCTAAGACGGAGCAGCATAAAAATAAACGTAAATGCGATATTACCATAGAACATAAACTTGAGGCAATCAGACGTTTAGATAGAGGTGATTTGCTTAAAAACGTGGCAAATGATTTGGATGTGGGCGTGAGTACCAATTCAGAATGGAAAAAACAATGCGAGAAAATTGAAAAGTGGTCCCGTGTTCTGACATCATCGCAGCCTTCTCGGAAAACTATGAAAAAAGGGGAATATCAAAAAGTGGATAATGTCGTTTACACGGAATCGAGAACGTGGAATACCAATTTCCGGACCAATTCTAAGGCAAAAGGCAGTCATCTTAAGTGAAGAATTGCCAGTTATCGAAGCACCTAATAACTTTACAGCCAATGATGGTTGGCGCCATAGATGGAAACAACGACACGGTATAAAAGAATTAAAAGTTTGCAGAGAAAAGTTATCTGCCTGCATTAAAATTTGCAGAACATTTTTAAGAATTAATGAAGCAATATGGCTTAAATCCAGAAAAAAATTAAAATAGACATACAGTAGCGAACGTGTGACTATTCCTGCTTGTAGCAATGCTTCCGGTGCACACAAACTTCCTTTGTTGTTAACCGAAAAATCAGCTAAACCAAGAGCATTTAAACACGTCCGTCTCAACGCTCTTGCACTGTGGTATAAAAATAAAAAAATGCCTGGATGGATGCCGCTCTATTCAATGACTGGTTTTACAATCATTTTGTTTCCAAGACCGAACGATATTTGAATGAACGCGAAAATGTATTTTGCTATTAGACAATGCTCCGATCCACCCAAGTGAAGAGCAACTTAAAACTGGAGAAATACGAGTGATGTTTTTGCCTCCTTATGCAACGTCACCGATTCAGCCAATGGATCAAGGATTTTTAGAAAATTTAAAACGCAATATCACATTCTGAAGGATTAGAAGCTCTACAAAAGGCGCCGACTTACGTCGAACAACAAGAAAATGCGACAGCTGATGTGCTACTTATCAAACGTTGGAGGCATATTGCTGCCAAGAATAGGAACAATGCAAAACGTGTACCATAAAAAATTACTTCCTTTGTTACTAAATACTCGTAAATATGTATGTTTGTATCCACATGTTTATATTTTACGTAACTTTATATAATTAGGTATTCAATACACGCATTTATTTTTTTCAATAAAACCATTATGAGTCTAAATATTTATTTTCGTTTTATCGATTGTCCACTTTATTTCGGATAAGCGGGGTTTTACTGTACTTCCGGAGAGACGAAAAAAAAAAAAGAATTTTCCCAAAATCGTTTAATTTTTTTTCCCACATTTGTAGTGGGATTATAAAATAGCTTGCACATTAACATCGGCCACTTTTTCTCCTCTACAAGATTTCATAATTAGAATTTCAATATGACGTTTTGTCTCTTGCCCTCCAGCTTCAACTTTTTTCTTATTGGACTTTTGAACAGATGAATAGTTTTTAATTCTAATTCAAACAATATATACCATTCTTTGGCATTGCCAAATTTCGGTTAATTAAAAAAAACAGAATTTCCTAGGTAGGCCTTGAAATTATCAGATTGTCCTTTGTTTCAAGGCCTACCTAGGAACTTCTGTTTTTCTGGAATTACTAAGGTTTGACAATGTCAACATTTTTGGAATCAGAATTAAGAACTCAATT